>CM076575.1:1303334105-1303934105 GCA_034641835.2 Pinus albicaulis | reverse complement strand
GGGGGAGGAAAAGCAAGAAAAGGAAGATAGGCAGAGGAAGACAAAACACACTTTTCAGAATGAAAGGGGGAGGAAGACTTGGAGGAAGAATTGGAGTATTGGTGGATGTGTTACCATCAATGCCAAAGGGGGAGACTGTTGGAAATATTGTCATTGATGGAAAAGGATAAGACAGGAGTAGCACCTAAATTATCATCAAGACAAAGGAGAACAAAGGAAAAATAGTTAAGCAACAAAGGTAGAAAGGCAGCATTAGACAAGAAGCAGAGGCAACGGATGAAGCAAATAGGTGACAAGAAGCAGAGACAACGAATTGAAGCAGAGGCAGCAAAGAAGCAGAGAGGTAGCAGACAGGAATTAGAAGAGGAAAAGCAGAGAGGTAGCTTGAATTATTTGTGAAAGTACGAGTTAAATATTCAGAGCTTGTGAGCAGTGTAAAAATCTGTGTAAAGGGGTTTAAATTGTGGTTCTGCACCTAGTTGAGGAAATTGATATTAATTAATATTGATATTGTATTTGTTAATTGAATTGGTTAGAAGGAAGAAATGGGTTTTAAATCTGTCATTTGATACATCAGGTTATATGTATTTGAAGGAGATAGCCGACCAATAGATAACTCAAATTAGGACTGAAAGAAGATTTAATTGCAAACTGATATCTACATATCAGATTGTTATACATTATTGAATACTATGGTTGGTATAAATTGAAGGCGCAGAGTGGTATGCCATCGATTGGAAACTCGATAGTGCAGAATTATAAGTCAATGAGGAAGCGCTGGTCCGATTGAATGAACTAAGGACATAGAGGCTTATTTAAAACTCTGTGTGAACTACAAAAGAAAATGTAGAAGGAGGGAGTGATGAATCTGTTTAACGAAGCCAAGAAAAGACTTCATGTATGCTGCTCAGATATATATAAAGAAATGGCACTTGCGTAAGGTCACAAGGGATAGTGGTCAACGAAGAATGGCAAGTTAAATTTCAGCATTGAAAAATCGGTGCAGAATGGGTACTGCAATGAAGCTTGAAGTAGATCTTCAATGAAAAGCGGATCATGGAGAAATTAAATGGAAGTGCAGAGAAGTCATGGTAAAATTTCTAGAGTGTGAAGCAGATTTTGAAGTCGATCTACAATGTTGAGATGCTGGGAACAATTGTATTGCAACTGGGTTTTTCAATCATCATGTGGAGTGTTTCTATGTGAATAGAGAATAGATTCTGAGTTGAATGAAGGCGGAACAAAAAAAAAATAAAGCGGAACCGTGAAGGCTGTTTTGAAAGCCAAACAAGTGGTCTCGTACAACTCTTAAAGTGGTAAGTTGTTTTCTCTTTTCGAATGTGATATTAGTCCTTGCTTGACACGTGTTGTTAGGAAGTATTGTGAAACCGATTATATCGCACGATTTCAAAGAATTAATGAGTTCGCATTTTAGTTGCGCAATGGTCGTTAGATCATCGATTCAATTTGCAGGAAAATACAAGTCGTCTGATGAAATTGACGGAGTTGGTATGTTGAAATAAGTGTGGGCCATAGATGATGAGCTTCACGATGCGTGAAATCATGAGAATGGTAAGTTATAATGTATTATAACTAAAGGTTGGTTTTGTTGAACGGTACTTTGCATATTTGAACCCAAGTCGATTTATTAATGTCAAATATCAATCTTTGAAAATTGGGTTTATTAAATTGGGGTGGTCTTTAACTGAGAATTAAATCGAACATTGAGCAAAGAAGAAGTGGAACGTAACTGGAACCGTGATGAGAAGGGAGAGCAGTTTGGAGGATGAAACCAGCAATATCGTGCTACTTCTCAAATATTAAGTGGTTTCTTTGAAAGTAACGCAATATCGGTCTCCAAGTGACACATTGCAAATGGTGGTATTCCAAAAACACAAATGTCGTGCAACTTTGGGAAGGCAAGGAATGCTCATGTTAGTAGCACTATTTCCTTCCAATCTTAGCCATCAAAATATCAAAGACAATCGCATTGTCAATTTGCTTGGGAGTTAACAAGGTATGTGAATTAATATGCGTTGAATGGGTTGTGGGACCAGAATCGCATGTAATGTGATTTAGATTTCAATTGATAAATGAAATTAAAGTGTCATGGGCTAGATATGATATTTTGTGCAATATAGAGTCTTGACATATGTTAACATATGTGGAAAAACGAGTTATACCTCAAGTACTAAACGCAAGTCGAACATTGATACGACCCTTGTGAGAAGGTCTTATTGTATAGTTCAACCATTATCAGAAGAGAACTTTCATGGTAAGTTATAGTGTTGGGGTTTAATATGTGGATTCAATCTTCATATGGTGTGAAAATCGAAAAGCTAATTGGGTTTTAAATAGAATTTGAATGTTCATTAAATTAATTTTGATATATGGGTTTTAACCAAAGGTTCGATAGAAGGAAAGGCGCCAATTATAAATGTGATTCTGGTTGAAGTTGGTTTGGATTTTAAATGTAAAAATCATTTGATGTGTGTTGTATGGCTCTAAACCTTGATTAAAAGAAGCTTATGAATTTAATTAAATTTTCCCAGATTAGAGATTTCGACTGGGTGTGTGCATTTTTATGCATAGTGGAGATTGGGGTTTTACAACCATAAGTGAAATAAGCTTTCGCATTATTATTGTGACATTGCCCAAATTTAAAATTATTTGGGGTTAAACTTGTAAAGAAATTATATATGCAGTAGGTACACAATTGCAGTGAACAGAGACTTGCAGAACTAAATGAGTGAAGAACAAGATCATTCAGGGATCTTGCAGGTAAAATAATTTTAAATCTGATTTGAAATTCATGATTGTAGATTCATGGTTGCAGAAAAGTGAAGACAGAGTTTCTGCAAAGTAGATTTTGGCTATGGGTGGAACCATGAAGGTTGAATAAAGCTGCCAGATTTAGAACATAATTTGGGAAATTCATTGTACATGCATAGAAAGCAGGAGAGTATGCAGAATTGTTACAGTACAGCAGCAGAAAAGACAAACACACAATGAGCGAAGAACTGAAAGGGTTGAATGAGATATATCTATTGCAAATGTAAATGTAAATGTTTTAATTAATTTTTTATTATATGTGATGCAAAGGCAAGTCCCCGTGGGTAAAGAAATACCCCAATGTAATATTGAAATGCATACATATTGTTATATTTTTCCAAATGTGCTAGGTAAGAAAACGAGAAGGTGGAAGGCAAAGAGTCGTACATATTCACTTCGAATGCCCTGTGGAATACAAACAGTCATGAGGTGAACTCTATAAATGATATCACATAGATATGCATAGAGAGTTTAGAGAATTAAGAAATGAGGTAGAGAGGGTAAGAAGAAGGAGGAGCAGATAGAGAAGCTGTGAAGATTCAGAGATGATTTAAGGCAGATGTGAAGGCTGGTGGACAGTAATGAAGAAGGAATAGAACATAGCTGATATCCAGGTAAATCAGCATGTTTTTTTTTTGAAAGAGTGAGGAATTTGATGCTTCCATATCAAGTTGTAGCTTGATAGATGTCAGTTGTAGCTAGCTGAGTTAGGAGCCTCCTGTAGGTTGTAGCCTGCAGTAAATAGATGGGTGTTGGAGCTTCCTTACAAGTTGTAGCTTGCTGAATTGAGATTGTAGCCTCCTGTATGTAGGAGCCTACAAAAAATTAGTGGTGAGAGGGAGTTGGAGCTTTCCTTTGCATCACAACAATAATAAGATGTGGTTTTCTCCCTTTTGGGTTTCCACTTATATCTGTTGTCTATGTGCATGATGCTTATGTGTTGATATGGTTTATCTAATCTGCTTAATACTTGCTGCTCACATATTAAGATTACTATTACATGATGTAATAAGTTGATCATGAAATGAAGGTGTAAATAAGTTTAAAGGAAAGTTTTAGAAGTCCATGAATGTGTTAAACTGATTCACCCCCCTCTCTAAGTTTAACTAAGGGTTTAGCACAATTTTTCCTCTAATTTGTTGTTGTTTTCTGCACCACTTTCTAGCAGATTTTGCCTTTAGATCCTTGTCCCTCCTGACCTTAGATCTATTGGCTATTTTAGTGTGTTTTGATTAGTTTTTTACTAGCCTATAGACTAGTTGTTGAGAGGCCTGCCTCCTTGGGTTTAGATTATTGCATTATTAGCTGTTTATTTACTATTATTTTAGTTTCATATACTATTATCTGCAGGTTTATTTTCAGTTACACAGCACACTTTTTATTTTTCTCTACAAACGTCTGGGTTTAAAAATTAAAATTTACATACTTTTCACACACACCCTAAGAGAAAAAGGGCTTGGTTAACACCGCCAAGAAAATACTCTAAAACATTGAAATCAATTGATCCTGCACCTCTTTGCCCTTGTTTCGACATTGTAATCAGTTGATCTTGCACCTCCCTACCCTTGTTGGTCTCTTTTTCCTTTGTGTTGTGTTTGTGTTGTCATCATTGCGCCACCAAGGCGTTTATCCCGGAGACTTCTTGGCCTTCATCCTAAGTTTCCGGTAGGAAGACTTACTCCTCCGCATAGGATTCGAGTTAGTCCTCCACCAAATCTGCACTCCAACTCTTCTTCTGGTCCTTCGGGTTCTCCTTCTCATTCTGCCTTCAGTTCTCCCCCTATCACCTTCACCATGTTTGGTGCAGGACCTAATGCTGGTGGTAACTCCCGCCTCATGCCGGTGTCCATCAGTGGGACTCAATGACACTACCCAACCGTGCCCTTGCTCCTTCTGCGGATGGCCTCGGCCCTTCCGATTTTGACCAACATAAAACGACCCTATACACCATGATGCTAGTTGGCCTACTATGCCGGCGAAGCTCCCTTCCGACATCCCAAAGTTTGAAGGCCTTGATGGAGAAGATCTTACAAATCATGTTAGATCTTTTTACATGTGGTGTTTGTCTAACTCCATTACCGATGACTCTGTCCGTCTTCGGTTGTTCCAACGTATGCTTTATTGGTGAAACTTCTAAGTGGTATGATGATCAGGCCCCTTCCTCTCATACCACCTTTGCAACTCTTGCTCGAGCTTTTCTGTCTTACTTCTAGCTTCCCCTTCGTTATGACACTAGTATCAAACTTTTGACTTCTTTCCATCAATCATCTATGACCCGCCTATCCGATCATGTCCAAGAATGGTGGAGAAGAAAGAGCCTATGTCAAGCCCCTACCTTCGAAGACTGTGTCTACATGGACTAGTTCCTTAGATCTCTCTTGCCTCCTATAGGGAAAGATGTCGCATCACATTTTCCTCAAACCGATGAAGCCGCTCTCCAAATGGCGTTAAAATATGACCTGATCTACGCTCAATCAGGTTATGTTTATACCATTCTACCTAATCTTCCCAGACCCAGTGGTGCCAATGCACCAGGGGCACCTCATGCCACCGACGGTATCGTTGGTGCTCTCTCTAATCCATACTCTCAACCTCCCATGGGCTATGGTTTTCCTGGGGAGGGGGACAACACCTCCTGCACTTTTCCCCCTCCCGGTAGCACGTATCCAGGATACGACATGCCTTCTCTTTTTTCCCAACCTCCTACTTACCACACTGTTACCCAACCTCCTTATTATTTGTATCCACAGCCTGGTGCTCCAGATCCTCCACCATTAGCACCTCCACCTCCCTTTCCTTCTCAACCCCCGCAACAATAGCCACCACCCCCTCAGGGGTAGGTGTATGCACAACAAGGCGCGACTAATCCTCCTCCCTCCAAAGAGACGAGGAAAGGCACTCAAAATAAATCTGCTCCTGATAATCCTGTACCTAATCCTCAAAATAATGAACCTAACACTACTAACTAGCAACAGGGCACTCAGCCCAAGTAGGACAAGCTTGTTCCCACGAACCAGCCTTGTTCTTGTTGTGGTGTTTATGGTCATTACACACACGATTGTCCTCTTTTACAATAGATGAAGTAGATGTGGGAGTCTCAAGCAACGTTGCAAGGACAATAAGCATCCCCTTCTGTCCCTCCTAATGTTGCGCCTAGTCAACTGGTTGTCCTTACTAATCCTTTCCCTTAGCAAGGATTGGTGGCTACCCAACCAACTGAAGGACAGGTGGCCATTCAACCTCTTCCATCTGGTACCTCTGATTACCAGATTCTCATGATGAACTCTTCTCAACCTATAACTGTAGACATCAATCTTCAGACTCGGTCCCATCAGTACAATAAGCCTCTCGCTACATTTGTCCCCGAGCCGCCTCCTTCGGTCTCTACAGAGCCTCTTTCGACACCTAATGGTCCCTTGCAGATCCCTCAGCCTAAGGCAGAGGTTCATACCAAGATCCCTAAAGGACCACTATGCCAAAATGTTGCTTCTGGCAAAGCTACCCATTCGTATAACATAGTAGATGATTTGGTACAATCTCCTGCTACCATTTCAACGCTGGAACTCCTCCAGTCGTGCCCTTCACAATGAAAAGCTCTACTATCTACCATGGGTGTTTTAGATCCTTTCGACGATCGATTAATTGTCTTTGATGTTGACCGGCCGAACATCGTCCTTCTTTGCTTCCGCGCCTTCCGAATTCCAAGCCAAAATTTGGAACACTCATGTTTCCTGTATCATTAAGGAGGGGGAATCCACCTGTGTGATGTGCGCTTTGGTTTGGAAGCAACTCAGATCTCTTGACTTGGTCGCTTCCACTATCACTCTCCGAGCATGGGATGGCCACGCCTCCCAGCCCATTTGCCTATTCCGCAATTATCCTATTACTCTTGCGGGCAAGACTGTTTGTGTTGGCAAATAATTCATTGATTCCCCCTTAGATTACAACATTCTATTGGGTCATAGCTACACCTATGCGATTTTTGTTGTCCCATATGCATTCCACCGGAAGATATCCTTCCCTCATAACGGAAAGATAGTCACCATTGACCATTTGACATATTACGAACCGAAGTCTCAGACCTCCCCTGAGTCCATCATCTCTTCGGTGGCCAATAAGCAAATCATCTATCCTTTGATCAGTGTGTCACCTAGAGACTACAAAGACTCCTCTTTGCTTGGTACATTCCCTGGTCCTCCTCCTCTTGTCTTTGATCCCAGCTCATCGAATGTTTACATGATGCAATCGTCTCGGGCTGCTCTCAGGCGGCCTGCTGCGGCTAGTAAGCAACTTTCTCACCCTTCGGAGCCTGCTCCTAGCTCTTCGATTCAGCCTTTTGGACCTCCTCCTCCTGCTCCTTTAGCTAGTATACATGAGCCTCTTTACCCTCCTGGAACGGTTCCTCCAGGCCTTAACCATTTAGGAGTCGTCCCTCCTGGCCTTTACCCCTCCGGTCAGATACCGTTCCTAGCTCCCCGCACAGGAGTGCACACGGTACCTTTCATGGCCACCCTCTCTCTTCCTAACCTGACCCTTTGGATTCCTGTCTGGTACCTTGATCCTCTAGCCATTGCCTCGCTTGGTCAACCCAAACCTTATCTTGCTTTGACCCTGACAAACCTCGCCCCCCCTCGGCCGCCAAAACGCACTATCCAGTGTGCTTTGTGTGATGTTGTCGGTCATGCCACCCATATTTTTTCGGAGTTACCTCATCTCAAGCCCATGGTTAATGTCACGTTCCCTGAGTCTACGGTCTCAGAAACCTCTGTTCCTTCTTCGACTGTAGCCAGGAACCCCAAAACTATTCACACCAACCACCCCTATGCTTTATGTGATCTCCATGGCCATTATACCCACCTCTGTCCCTGCCTCGAGAACTTTCCCACCTCTCTAGTAGCAGCTTGCCAATTCGAGGCCAAGCACAATGAGTCCACCACTCCCTTATTTGCGTGTTTTGATTCGGCTAAACCAAAGGGCACAAATAATCCCATTGACATCCCCCCTCCTAATGTCGAGATGACAGAGCCATCATCCACCATTTTCTACCTATCATCATCTATGAGACCCTCGGTGGAAGTCCCCTTGGAGACTTCCCCTGATGTTTCACCTAACCTCACTTCAGCGATCACCCTGGGCTTAACATCGATAGATCCTTTATCTGCTTACTCTTCTATCACCCCTTGTGACGATGCGCATGTGAACCTCTCTTCTCATGATGATGAGTCAGGTAGCTTTGCTGCGTTAGGTGGTCTTTCTTCCACCAGTCGCCCCATATTCTATTATGATGACGACATTATGGAATTATTTACCACCCCTAAATTTATCCTTCAACCCTTACATCGAACCCACACATTCGAACCACATACACCTTGTGGCCATTACATTGACACCCAATGTTTGGTTAAGGGGGCACCCATATTTGAGAGACTAGGAGAAGCAATTCTCCACAACTCTCCTAGTGTATTTGGTCGTGTCAACTCTAGTACCATTATTCTTCCATAATTAGAAGAACCTCTAGAGTCTCATATCACTTCAGATCACTCTAGGGATGATACCCCTCATCATTCCTTCATCTTACATCAACAATCCATTCCCCTAGACATTGTTGTTGACCAACCTATGGGTTTTCTAGGAGAGCACCAGTTCATTATCTCCAAATCCTCTCTTTGGGATAGTGACACCATGTATGCCAACTGGGAAACTTAAGTCCATTTGATTCATATATGCAGTACCAACAGAGATTGGTAATCGTCCATTCCCTTTCTCAAACTGCATAACCATAACGAAAATAAATGGCGCGCCACATCATTAAAATGTGTTTAGATTCCCCTTTTTCTAAATACATTTTGGCATGACCACAACATGCTTGGGGGCACCTATACCCCTCAACCATAAAAATCCCAGATCTTAGAGAAAAAACAACGTTGAAACCCCCTTTCTCTGACGAGGTCATACTTTTTAGGTCATTTCCTGGGACAGGTCATAGTTTTCTGCCTAGTACCTGCTACCCAGGTCGTAGAAAAGACCCCTAAAAGTGTGACCTGGCCTGTTCATGAGCTCTGGGGACCTAAAATAAACTTTCAATCCACTGAAATAAAAGAGTAGGGTTGGGCCTCTTACCTGCAACTGATGGATCTCGATTCCAACGGTCGGTTTTTCCGCTACACTGACCACAAGATTTAGAGCCTTCTCTCCTCTCTACATTCACCACAACTCCACATGCAAATGAGTGAATTTGGAGGGAAAACACCTTATTAAAAGAAAACCCCTGATTTTTCTTTCACCTACTGCGGCCAAACTGTGGCTCAGTTTGACGAACCGCCTATACTGTTGGAAAGCTCGCACTGTGCCCTCAAATGGATATCTATTAGTTTTTAGTGATTTGATACTTCACTAGGACACTTTTTATCCAGGAAGCGTCACTTCACCCCTCCTCAAAATCGAATTTCTTCACTTGCAACACTCGTACTGGGGGCACCACTTTTCCTCCATACTTGTCCACGCCCATGTCGATTTTTTTCTTGAGTTACCATCGTGTACTCATGTTTCTATGGTCCCCCATTGGAACTTTACTATGTGGTAGCACCATCGAGTCGCCCTTGTTTAGAGCATCCGAGTTGAGTCATCATCGCATTCATGGAGTTTATTCCGAGTCCCTTTGTATCCCGCTATAGTCCTCCATCCTTCATTGCTTGGTCCCTCTCTCGTGTCGCCCATTATGGCCTCCAGTCCCACTATCCCCTATCCCTCATGATATTGTGTCATTCATTTCCAGGTCATCAATGCCCTTTATGCTCTAACAAGGGAAGTCGTCCGTCCGCTACTCAGTCCCCCCCCATTTCATCATCACCCCTGGTGTCCGTCTGTCAGTTGCTTTACTATTTTCTCTCGTGTCGTAGTTGAGGACCCCTTATTGCCTCACCTATGGCAGACCTCCTTCTTTCAACACCAAATCATTTATTCCTGAAGACAGGTCTAGAGGGCAGCGTACCTTGGTTCCAGCTTCCACTCTTGTTCAGTGCCTCGTATCAAGCAAAGGGACTCCTTATAGACCTTTGACTTGATTGTTTCTTAGCTCTAGCTCCTTTCAACATGATTGAGATCCATATACTCGATGGTTCAGTGATGCAGCAGATTGGACCAGTGATTCCTGGGTGTGTGTGAGATGTCTCAACCCTCATGAGGGGGTGGCCCTATAGGTAGCCCCCCACATGCCTGGATGACCTCTTCCTTTTAGCCTTCGATGCAGCTCCACAGATTTTATGATGTTGGCCTCAGCCGCTTGTATCACCTTTTTGATTGCATGTATCAGTCATATTTTTAGAGCCCTTTCCTATTTGCAAGGGCATCTGGGTTGTATTTTGTATCTCATGTACTCAGATATTACTATACAAGTCTTGGCTATTATCTGAGGCACAATATGTATGTGGGATTCATTATCATGTTGTTTATATGGCTCATGTTTATGCCAACATGTACTATATTGTTCAGTCCCTTGTTTAATGGACGCCTTATTCTTTGTACTTTGTCTCGGCGGGCATAGGTATGCCTCCCCCACCACCTATAGCATAGGTATTCACTCATAAAAGAGACTTGTCACACCTTTAATTCTCTCCTCCTCAGGCTTGTTGATATTGCAACAAGATGATGAGCTTAGTGGAAAGAAGTCGCCTTCACTAAGTGGGCCCGCAGGCTATTTTTGGCGCAAAGTCTATTTTGAGACTATGTCTATTTTTAGACATATGGATCATGTTCTATGAGTTGCAGGATGTTATTTGTGGATGGTTGGTCAAGTTGGAAAAAATAGATGGACTTCTATTTTTAGAGAGCATGAATCTATTTTAGATCGTCTAAAAATAGATATGTCAAATATTATTAGCTCTTAATAATATTTAGACTCTAAACATTATCTTATTCTCTTGGAGCACTTCAGCTTAAGTGCAGATGTGGCACAAGAGTCGACAGAAGGAATTACACTATTCCCGAGGGTTATGGTGGAGCTATTGCATGGATACTTCAGTTAGAACTCATGTGACAGAGTTTGGTGGAGTTGATTAAGGAAGTTAATAGAGTTGTGTTCATTTTAACTAATCTAAACATAGTTGAGCTATTTGTATCTAGTTTAACTAATTGATACAATTAGTGAGAGTGGGGTGAATTAATTATTAATTAATTCACTAATTATAAAATCATTAATCAACTAAAGAATGCATTAGTTAACTTCAGTGCATGGATAGTTTCAGTGGAGACCAGTGCAGAAATAGGTGAAAGAGCATGATAACTATCAGTTGTGACTATACTGTTGTATATTTGCAAAAGCCAGTGATTGGAGAAGCCCATGAGGATTGTGCGGTACAAGCCAGGTGTTTTATGTTATTTAATGAGCCATCCCATAGCATTGATCATGCAATAGAGGCTGGCCATCAAGTGGCAAAAGATTGGAGCATGTGTTTTGCTAGATCTAGCTTGATAGTGTGTAGCAATTCGAGGTTGTGTTGAGAGCTTGTGAGGAGCTTTGTAATATGATTGTTACATGATATCCATGACATATAATATACATATAGTTGGGGGTTTTCAGCTTTAAGCTTTCCCATTAAATACTGTGTTCATATGTGTGATTGTTTATGGTTTTAATGTGTGCATGCAATTGATTTTATTTCGCATGTGATGATCAATGGTAGAAGAGAGATTTTTTATTGTGAATGAAGATAAAATAATGTGTGATCGAAGAATATCTATGGATAAAGACAACAGTTATTCAAATTTCTACATGGTATCGAGCGATATTGATCATTGGAGCAATTGAAAACATTGAAGCTTGCTGAGTTTTGAGCCGGTGGAATTCGAATTTGCAGTAGTGTTTTCTTGGTGTCGAAGTTGAGATGTCTTTCAACGGATTGCGATTGGAGTATTCCCTTGAGGGCAGCTCGAATTATATTGCATGGAAGGACAGGATGGAGGCAGTGCTGGATGACAATGGGTTGAAGGAGTTCATAGATGCATAAATTCCAAAGCCTACTTCTAGTGATGTTGCCGTACTTGACGCATAGCAAAAGAAGACAACAAAGTGTCGAAGGATTCTGTTGGAAGGTGTGAAGGAGCACATAGTGTCCAGCCTTCATGGTAAGGCTTCTCCATTCTTGATGTGGAAAGCTTTGGCAGATTTATTTCAAAGCAAGAGCGACCAGAGGAAGTTGGCGCTCAAGGAAAAACTCAGGAACATAAAAATGGAGAAAAGCAGCAGTATGCCCAAGTACCTCATGAAGTTCATCCAATGCAGGGATGAGTCATGTGGGGGTTATTTTTGATGATGAGGGCTTGGTGAGCTTGGCTCTCCTTGGGCTTCGAAGAGTTGGCACTCCCTATCGGACTGCGATACGTGGTTAGGAGAAATTTCCGGGATGGACATTTGGTCGGATCTTGTGCAAAAGAAGAGATAAGGCGAAGTACCAGGGATGGATCTTCATCAAAGAACTCTGATGAAGAAAATTGCGCTTTGGCTGCCAAAGCAAAAAAGGGGAAGAGAAAGAAGCATGCTTCTCAATCCGGTGCGAAAGGCAAGAAGCAGTACATGTCCAAGGTGAAGTGCTTTCACTGTCACCAACACGGACATTATGCCACTAGTTGTCCACAAAAGAAGAAAAATATGTAGGCTGCCGGATCTGCAACTGGAGAGGCCTTAGCCTCACATTTTGAGCTAGATTTTTCGCTGATCGCATGTTTGGTCTCAAGTGTGATGGGTTCGGTGTGGTTTCTTGTGATGGTGCGTTTCACATGACAGGAGATCGAGATTTTTTTACTGATCTGGATGAGAAAGATCTTGGAGTGCACATTGAGATGGGCGATGATGGTAGATACAGTGCGACAGGTATCGGTACCATTTCCTTTGAGAGGGAGTCTGGTAAACCCTTCATATTGAAGGAAGTGATGCATGTTCTAGGATTGAAGAAGAATCTTATCTCTGTGGCGATGTTAGAATACAAGGGATATGATGTTGTCTTTAGCGAGGGAAAGGCTTTCCTGCGCAGTAAGGAAACTGGTGAGACCCAGAAGATAGGGGTTCGAGTTAATAACCTTTATCAATTGCAGGTAGATGGCTGCACAGCAATGGCAGGCAAGGCAGAAGGAGTGGTGAGCCGGGATGATGGCGAGTTGTGGCAATGGAGATTGGGCCACATTCACCATGGAGCTTTGAAGATACTACAATAGATTTCTACTGGGCTTCCTAAGGGTACGCTTGCGCAGTTAGATCAGTGCAAGGGATTTACCTTGGGAAAATTTGTGAAAGACACCTTTCACGAGAAGGATAGTCATGCCACGACGATCCTTGAGAGAATTCACATAGACTTGTGTGGACCTTTCTCAGTAGCTTCGACAGCAAAGCACAGGTATTATGTGATATTTGTTGATGATTTTTCTCGTAAGTGCTGGATCTTCTTCATGCAGAAGAAGAGCGATACATACTCAAAGTTCTGTGAGTTCAAGGCACTAGTTGAGAAAGAATCGGGGAAGCAAGTGAAGGCTCTTAGGAGTGAAAATGGTGGTGAATTCATCTCTAGCGAATTCAAGGACTTTTGTAGCACAGAAGGAATTAAAAGAGAGCTCATAGCACCTCATAACCCACAGCAGAATGGGGTTGCGGAGCGGAAGAACAGAATGATCGTGGGTGTTGAACGGGCAATGTTGCATGTTCAGGGCCTTCCCATACACTTGTGGGTTGAGGCATGCAATACTGCAGTATATGTGCAGAACCATTGTCCTCACAGGATACTTGGCATGAGTACACCCGAGGAGGCATTTTCTAGTAAGAAGCCTGATATTTCCCATTTGAGGATTTTTGGTTCACCTGTTTACATTCATGTGACAAAGGATGCCAGGAAGAAGCTGGAGCCGACTGAAGAGGTTGGGATATTTTTGGAGTACACTGATACACCCCACAACTATTGTGTGTATTTGCCAGACAATCGCAAAACTGTTGTGCGACGAGATATAAAATTTCATGAGGAGAAAGCCATGAAGTGTTCGCTTGAGAGGGAGCCACACTTGCATGCAGATGAGGAGCTATTAGTTCCTAAGGATGAGCTTCAGGATGTGGATCAGCCACAAGAGGAAGTTCATGGAGTGGAAGAGACCACTCAAGCAGCACCAACTATCAGAGGGCGGAAGTGCACTATAGAAGCTGAGCAACTAGCTCAAGATGCAGAGAAGGTTGTAGGAGCACCTACATCACAACGCATACAGAGAAAGTCACCTGACCGGTATACTGGATACATGGCTCTTATGAGCAAGTGTATTGTGACGGAGCCATCCTCTTTCAAGGAAGCTGTGGAGGACCCTGCATGGGTAGATGCCATGGTGGAAGAGTATGATTCAATTGTCAGAAACAGTGCATGGGACATTGTCCCGAGGCCGGAGGGGAAATAAATGGTGGGTTCGAGATGGATGTACAAATTGAAGCAGGCAGCTGATGGGAGTGTGGAGAAATACAAGGAAAGATTTGTTTCCTGAGGCTTTTCACAGATTGAGGGGATCGATTATGAGGAGACCTTTGCACCTGTCACAAGGTATTCTTCCATACGGACGATTCTTGCTCTATCAACGCAGATGGGGTGGCACATTCATCAGATGGATGTGAAGACTGCATTCCTCAATGAATTCATTGAGGAGGAGGTGTACATAGAGTAGCCCGAAGGTTTCTAGATCTTCAGCAGTGAGTCGCATGTGTGTAGGCTCAAGAGAGCGTTGTATGGGTTGAAACAAGCACCTCGTGCTTGTTACACATGGATAGACAGTTATTTCACCGGACTTGGATTCTCCAAGAGTGAGGCGAATCCTAACCTATACCAGATTGTGGTGGACGGTAAGTTGTTGATCATTGTACTTTATGTAGATGATTTGATTTTGACAAGTGATGAACTGTTGATACACTCATGCAAGGCTGATCTTGCAAAAGAGTTTGAGATGAAGGACTTGGGCCTCCTTCATTATTTCCTGGGATTGGAAATTTGGCAGCACAATGATGGACTATTTGTTTCTCAAGGAAAGTATGCCTGGGAGATACTGGAGAAGTTTAACATGCATGGTTGCAAGCCTGTTGATACTCCTCTTCCTGGTGGATGGAGGAAGGAGGATGCTGCTTCAGCAAAGGTAGTGGATGCCATTGTTTATCGACAGTTGGTGGGGTCGCTTATGTATCTGGTCAATACACGGCCCGACATATGCTATGTTGTGAAACAGATTTCACAAGCTATGGTTAAGCCAACCAAGCTCTTCTGGAAGGCAGGCAAGCATGTATTGAGATATCTTAGAGGCACATTGGGATATGGATTATGGTACAGACAGTCAGATTAGGTGAAGCTATGTGGCTTCACGGATGCAGATTGGGCAGGGAGCCCAATGGACAGAAAGAGCACATCTGGAGGGATTTTCAGTATCGGGTCGACAACAGTTTCTTGGTATATCAGGAAGCAGAGATCCATGGTACTCAGTTCATCAGAGGCTGAGTATATGGCAGAAATTTTGGCTGCATGCGAGGCTATATGGATGAGGAAGATCCTGGTCGGGTTGTTTGGTTCACACTTGGATCCTACTGTGATTTATTGTGATAATTAGAGTTGCATCAAAATCTCAGTTAATCCAGTATTTCATGATAGATCTAAACACATTGAAATCTGGTATCATCATATCAGAGATTGTGTGCAGCGAAAGATCATGTTACTTTCATACATTCCCACGGAGGATCAGGATGCTGATATCTTGACGAAGGCGCTCGCCAGGAGCAAATTTGAATACCACAGGGGCAAGATAGGGGTTGCAGATAATCCTTATCTTCTTGAGATGGAGTGTTGATATTGCAACAAGATGATGAGCTTAGTGGAAAGAAGTCTCCTTCACTAAGTGGGCCCGCAGGCTATTTTTGGCGCAAAGTCTATTTTTAGACATATGGATCATGTTCTATGAGTTGCAGGATGCTATTTGTGGATGGTTGGTCAAGTCGGAAAAAATAGATGGACTTCTATTTTTAGACATATTGGGCGGAATCTATTTTTAGATTGCGAGTCTAAAAATAGATATGTCGAATATTATTAGCTCTTAATAATATTTGGACTATAAACATTATCTTATTCTCTTGGAGCACTTCAGTTAAGTGCACAGATGTGGCACAGGAGCTGACAGAAGGAATTACGCTATTCCTGAGGGTTATGTGGAGCTATTGCATGTAAACTTTAGTTAGAACTCATGTGAGTGAGTTTGGTGGAGTTGATTGAGGAAGTTAATGGAGTTGTGTTCAGTTTAACTAATCTAAACATAGTTGAGCTATTTGTATCCAGTTTAAATAATTGATACAATTAGTGAGAGTGGTGTGAATTAATTATTAATTAATTCAATAATTATAAAATCATTAATCAACTAAAGAATGCATCAGTTAACTTCAGTGCATGGACAGTTTCAGTGGAGACCAGTGCAGAAATAGGTGAAAGAGCAGGTTAACTATCAGTTGTGACTATACAGTTGCTATTTGCAACACACAGATAATTGGAGAAGCCCATGAGGATTGCGCAATACAAGCCAGGTGGTTTATGTTATTTAATGAGCCATCCCATAGCATTGATTACGCAATAGAGGCTGGCTATCAAGTGGCAAAAGATTGGAGCATGTGTTTTGCTAGATCTAGCTTGATAGTGTGTAGCAATTTGAGGGTGTGCTGAGAGCTTGTGAGGAGCTTTGTACTATGATTGTTACATGATCTCCATGACATATAATATACAGATAGCTGGGGTTTTCAGCTTTAAGCTTTCCCATTAAATATTGTGTTCATATGTGTGATTGTTTATGGTTTTAATGTGTGCATGCAATTGATTTTATTTCCGCATGTGATGATCAATGGTAGAAGAGATTATGTATTGTGCATGAAGATAAAATAGTGTGTGATCAGGAGAATCTCGGTGGATAACATATCAGTTATTCAAATTTCTACAAGGCTCTAGTCCTTTCCACACTTTGGTCTACCTTACACTTATCTCTCTGACTCCCCCTTCGGGGTCTAGTGATTGAGTTCTTACAACGTACTTCGGTCATACGATTAGCTCCTAATGCTCACACGTTGGGGGGAAATCTGTTACACCATTTTTTGGTCATCTAACCTATTAACATTAGATCGACCCAAGTACACCATGTACGACCAATTTTACCCTAAGTAAAATTGATTTCACTATGAAAATAACTTAGTAAACCACCTTTATTAAGTTTTTTATGGTCTAAACAGGAAACCCCATGAGGAAATATTAAATAAATCTATATTTGTTTGATTTTCCTCAAGGAATAATTACAGTTTAATTAATATTCCTGGTTATATTTAACCCAAAACAAGGAAATTAATTAGATAAATCATTATTTATCTTATTATTTTCTAAATAATAATTATTTAAACCTTATTTAAATAATATTCTTTGTTAAATATGACTAAATCACCCATAAATAATTAAATAAATCATTATTTATTTATTATTTACAAATAAAGGGATTTGACCCAAGTCAAATTCCTTTTCCCTCCAACAAATATAATAAAATATTCCATAAAAGTTGGATCTTGATTTGGTTAATAATATTTTAATTATGCACCAATATCTAGACTAACTCAATATTTTGTTATAAATAGAAGGGTTTTCGTATTCATTTACCACCTTTTGTTGCCTAAAGATCACTCTAGATCTATCCTTTTGGTCTGACTATTGATCCACCATCATAGTCATATTTTTCTACTATTTTTTTTTGGATCTGAAGTGCTGAGGACTTACAAGAACCCATCCCATTAAGGAGAAGTGGTAACACCCTTCTGTGTTTTCCTCCCAGGTTCCATCAATACAAAATTCATTCAACATATTCTTGTCTTGTCTATTGGATGCATGGAGTAAATCTTGTTTTTTCTATTGCTTAATGTCTTCTAATGTATAGATCTAGATTTTTGCAACATTTATCTTGATCACCTAACTGCAGATTTGAGGATATTGGCAGCCATATTTTCTATTGGGGTTGTTTTTGATGCACAGCTAAAGTGGTATTTTTTTGTACGCTTGGAATTAAGATTCATACTAACAGCATCTATTAAGAGGATATTGCAGCAAACATCCCAAGTTGTGGGATGATCAACTGCATTACATTCAGCACGCTTACAACCAGGCAAAGCACTTCGGTGAATAAAAAAAAAGGCAGATAAATGACTTCAGGTCTGCCATAATGCATAGCAAATGCTTTGGTAGCATTAGGAATTCTGTCATGGTGGAAATCTTCTCACGGATACGATGTAGAATAAAAGCAGTATGGGTACTGTGTCCTTTCTCAGGAGGAAACTTCTGCTGATGTGAAACACTGTCAATATATTATTCTGTGCATTTAGGCCTTTTTAGGCCTCCTGTATTAATCATGAGGTCTTCAATCTGGTACATTTGCCTTTAAAACATTGAATCAGAGCTTAAATTTTTCAATTACTGGCATTAAACTCTCTGATTATCCACTGATACTCTTTGCCGGTTCGGGACTATCTCTGTTTGTGAAATTTGAGCTTTGATGATGCTAGAGAGGTTTTACAGAGTTAAACTCTGTACTTTGATAAAAAATTGCGTTCTAACACCTTCCCAGGAATTTCTTTGTAATCACAGGCTATGAAAATGGCCTTCTCTGCGTTCTGTGTCACTATGACAGTGACTGTGAACAATGGTGGTACACGTAAACAATGTTAAGAAATCCATGCATGGGGAGGATGGCTGCAGTGGAATGTTGTGGAATTGGCATCGCAACATGGTGGAAATGATGGATGCAAGGGAAAACTGGTGAAAAATGGGTGTAATGGTGAAAAATGCAACTGATGGAGGTTTGGTGGAGAAATGCACATGGACCGTTCGATCAGGTGGAGTGGCGATGATTGACGGTGGAGATAAGCTAATGAAATGACCTTTGAAGGTTGGGCGAAATGAAAAAACTTTAATATAAAACATTAAAGTCTTAATGTTCGGCGGGATGATATGATTTTCAATGCAAATCGTGAAAGTTTGGACTTCGGCGAAATACACAGAAATGAACGAAAAACATATGAAATGAGCTGGAATGGTGGGACCCGGTCATGGGCATAGGGAAAGTTGATTAGGACAGTCAAATCTTAGGAGGAGATCAACGGATATGATGGTCCAATGATATGCCATGGATGTGCGATGGAAAACATGAAGGGAACGTGAGATGTGATGTAGGTCGTTGATCTGGCTCAGTGGACAGTTGTGATCAAATATGGAGTTTGCGGGGACACGAAGAGGAAAAGTGGTTTCAGGAGGAAAACCACCGGTATCACGTGGCAAAAGGCTGGAATGTTGTTTTTACTTTTTGAACGCGATATGGGTCTTCAGCTGACATGTGGCTCTAGAAAACCTCCCATATTGTGTGAAATTGAAATGTTAAACTTCGGACGCCCAAACTACGCGATATTGCTGTGGGCTGTTAGATCCGGGGTCGTGAGATCTGACGATGATGGAGGAGCGTGATATGAGGCATGTGCATGATCGGTAAAGTGGGGTCAAGCAGAAGGTGGTTTAGCTGAGAACTGTCCAATCCATGCGATGGACGACTAAGATTTGGAGAGAGAATCACAGGCGGAGGATATGGTCAGTGGGCAGGAGGAATACTGACCATCAGATTAAAGGAGATGGACAACGGAGATCCAATCGGAGGGAGGGCGATGGAGGGAAGAACTCCGATGGGCGATGGTTGCGATTGGCTCTGGGCCGTTAGATCCACGGGGGATCAACGACTATGATTGGATCGAAGGGTGACCAATTGGGGAAGCGAGGCAGAAAAATATTAAATCCTGGCCATTGGTTCTTATGGATTCAATGGCCAAGATCCCATCAGGAGACTACCAATCAGGGACATGAAAATCGGAGATTGGTGCAATGAAAAGCTCCGTTGATGCAATGGCCGTTGGATTGGAACGAGAATGAACGGTGGATATTGCCATCGGGGGGCTTTACAAAGGGAATAGGCGGGGCGCGGTGAGACTTGCGATGACCGTTAGATCCAATAAGATCAACGGTGGATATTTCTCTTGAGACTCATAGAACAAAGTCTTCCTCACATCGGGGATTTTCGATTCAACACAGAAATGCGCTCCGCAACATCTCCCGATTCTGATTAGTGCTCTTTGACTTAGTGCTGAGCTTTATGGAGGGGAAGTGGTTAGGGGCTGGCCGAAAGGGGCTAAGCCTGTTTTACAATAAAAATGTGTTTTTGACTTAAAAAACAACATTTTTAAGGCTTAACAAGGGTTCCGGTAGGGGGATAAAGGGGTTTTAACATCAAATGAAGGGATTTCACTTGGTTTTAAAGGATGAAATGGATGATTTGGAAGACTTGGGAGGGATTTTGGAGTTAAAAGGGGAAACTTTGCAAAGGGGAAAAAAGGGTTAAAATGGGAAATTTTGCAAAGATACAAGGGGCAGATGGAGGCCTTTCTGTGCAATTTTTTCTGGGAACGGTGAGACTTTTTGGATGGAAACAATAGTGAAGATCTTTAAAAAGGAAATGGACACACAAAGGATTCAAGAATGAGATATTTTCATGGGAAATGTATCTCTTTAAGGCTCATAAAACAATTTAGCCACCTGTTTGCTTGACAAATATTTCATAGGTGGCTAACGGTGGCTCCACATGGGGATGGCTTCTTCTTGAAGGAGTCAAGAATCCAGAAAATAAATCTTTGGAGTAGGCCAGATGCTTGATTTTAGAACCATATTCCTTCTTGGATTCAGCTGTTAAAAACATGATTAATCAGTAGAAAACATTCCAAAACAATCTAACTACCCATCCTACAATCCTAACATTTTTTCTTCAAGGTGCATTTGAATTTGCAGACCTTCTTCATCATTTTTTTTTTATTGAAAGCAGAAAACAAACTAATCTAATTCTACCCTTATCACTCCATGAGACCAAATTCAATTGTTGGCCTCATAGTTTCTCTACCTAATCTAATATCTGCTAGGATTAAATTGTCTAGTAGATTTCTTCTCTACATTCTACAACAGAAATTTAAAAATAGTCAAACTAGGATTAGATAGTCTAGTTTGTTGTGGATCTAAGGCATAAAGGCAGTTGAAAATGCACTGAAATTGCATAAACTTTAAACAAAATCTGAAGGCTCGAAATTCTAAACTTTGAAGCAATCCTTCTTTTCTTTGTGACTCAAGTTTTGAGCTTGTTAGAGTCACTTTTTCTTCACTTCAGCTTTGGTTTTGGGCTTGTTAGATCTGAACTTTTTTCTTCTTTGCTGATTCAGATTTTGGGAATTTTAGAACCAGTTGTCTTTACTTCCTTTGGCTCAGGTTTTGATCATATTAGAGCCAATATTTGCACTTTCGAGGTTCAAGTTTTGAGCATGTCTGAACCTCTCTTTCTTTGTTTTTCGAAACATTTTCTCTTTTTCTTGAAAATAAAAACACAATAATGGTATTTACAATGGAAATGAAAACTGGAAATCGAAAATCAGCAGTAGTAATGTTTGAGCATCCTGCCATTGACAAGACCCCCAAACATCTTTGTACCATCTAGCTCTTGTAGAAAAAAGGCATTTGGACCCACAGGGGCCTGTATGATGTAAGGACCCTGCCACAAACTATCGAATTTGCCATGCTTTCCTTTGTCTTCTCTCCTACAGTCCCACTTTAAAACTTTATATCCAATTTTGAAGTCAAAGGCTTTTGTTCTTTTATCAAATAACTTCTTTATATTTTCTTGAAATTTCAAGGCTCTGTTATAGACCTCTTCTCTTGTTTTTTGGAGATGAATTGTTTGGTTTATCCTCCTTACCATACTGTCCTCTTCTGTCTGGATCTCTTGTACTAGTTTCATCACTGGTACCCCAAGGCTGGTTGGAAACATGGCCTCTGCTCCATAGACAATATGATATGGTGACATGCCAATGGACTTCTTTGTTGTAAGCCTGTCAGCCCACAAAGCATGCACTAAATTGTTATGCCATGACTTTTTTTTCTCTTCCAGCATATTTTTGATGATGGTTACCAAGCTCTTGTTTTATGATTCAACTAACCCATTACCTTGTGGTTAATAAGCAGTTGAATGACCGAGTGCTATTTGATACCTGTGACAAAAATCAATCATTTTCTTGGATCCAAAAGCAGCAACGTTATCAGTGATTATTTTTCTTAGGCAGCCAAACCTAGAGAGGATGTGGTCTTCTAGGAATTTAATGATAACAGAATTTGTGGCATTCCTAGATGGTATGGCCTCTACCCACTTTATGAAGTAGTCTGTAGCTGTAAGGATCCACTTGTGTTGTGCAGAAGAAGCAGGGTGTATTTCTCCTATGAAATCTAGGCCCCATTGCAGTAAGGGACCCTCAACAGTAATGGGTTGTAATGGTAAAGGAAGGAGCTTTCTTTTGCCCTCGAAAATCTGGCACTTATGGCAGACAATTATCATTTTATGGATGTCATTGAAAAGTGTAGGCCAGTAATAGCTAGCTCTGAGTATTTTGTTAGCAGTGGCTTTCCAGTTTAAGTGGCCTCCACACTCTCTTGCATGGAACTCCTGTTTAATCTTCTCTGCTTCGGTTTCAGGCAAACATTTAAGAAATAGACCATTTTCATTTTTCCAGTATAAACGTTCATTCAGTATGCAATAGTTCATGGCTTTTAGCTTTAGGAATCTGGCCTTATTTTTCGATAGATCAGGAGGGGCAATGAGGTTTGTGAGCACATACAGGATATCAGAATACCAAGGAGAATTTTGAAATTGTTCCTCAACAGTAGGATCGAGCAATCCTTCCTGTTCATCCAAGGCACCTACCATGTTAATGTCAAGGGCTTGTAAATTTGATTCAGCCATTAGTTGAGCTAAGCCCTGACCTTTGATCAGTTTTGTGGGTTTTATTTCCAGGTCATACTCTAATATTACAACAATCCATTTTCCCCTTTTTCCATCAGGATCTTGGGACAAAATGTCTTTAACCACTATGTTTGGCACGTAGGCTATGATGTGAGAATGCAGTATGTACACCCTAAAGTCTTTCAAGGCCTTAACTAAGGCGTAGGCCTGTTTTTCCATTATGTTATATTTCAAGGGTGCATCCCTCAGAGCTTTGCTGAAGAAATCAATAGGCTATTCCATTCCCTATGGTTTTTCTGCAGCAAAACTGCAGCCACTGCATGCTCGGAGGCAAAGGAAAATATTAGGAAATTTTTTGAGAAATATGGGTTGATTAGGACAGGAGTTCGGGTGAGTGCAAGTTTAATTGATTCAAAATATTTGTTAGCCTCTACAATCAACTTGACCCCTACACCCTTTTTCAGCATGTTAGTCATATTTCTGAGGTGCTCAGCTAAGTTGGGAATAAACCTCCTTAGGAAGTTAATTTTCCCAATAAAGGACTGTAACTCTTTAATATTTCTCTCGTGTGTGATCCATAGTATTCCCTCAACTCTCTGCGGGTCTATTTTAATCCCCTTCTCTGATATAATATGGCCAAGAAATTTTCCTTCTTGGAGCCCAAATACAATCTTCTTGGGATTTAATGACAAACCGAACCTTCTACATTTTTCAAAAACTCTTCTCAAATGTCTTAGATGCTCCTCATCAGTCTTGGAATAGACTGTTATGTCATCCAGATAGATGAAAATGAAGTGCCCTATTTCCTCTGAAAGGGCTATGTCCATTGCTTATTGGAAGGTCGCACCAGCGTTCATCAGTCCAAAAGGAATTTTTACGTATATAAAAGTGGCCCATGGAGTGGTGAAAGCGTTCTTGAGTTGGTCTTCTGGGAGTACTAAAACTTGGTTATAGCCTGAAAAACCATCTAACAAGGAGATCCGCTTTGAGCCAACTACCCTCTGTAGGATATGTTCCATCTTCGGTAAGGGGTAATTATCTTTAAGTGAGGCTCTGTTAAGGTTCCTAAAATCTATGCACAGTCTGATCTCACATGTTTTCTTTCTCACAGCTACAAGGTTTGAGACCCAATTAGAGAACCTCACAAGAACTATAATTCCTGCCTCATACGTCTTCTTTATTTCCTTTTCAACTGCAGGCAATTGTTTCGGGTTAATTCTATGAAGTTTCTGTCTGAAGGGTTTTTGGTTTTCTTTTAAAGGTATTTTGTGTTGTATAATGTTTGTGTCGTAGGCCTTTAAGTCCTCATAGCTCCAGGCAAGCACATCAATGAATTATTTAAATAAGTCAATGTATTTCTTTTTCATGTTTGCGGGTAAGGACCTAGCCAGTTTAATCATCTTAGGCTTATCTTCAATGCCTATGTTGTATTCCTCGACATCTAACTCTGGGTGCTCTATAGTGGGTTTTTTCGCTACGCTGTCGAAATCAAAAAGGTCCTATAAAGGTGCCAGTCCTCTGGGTATATTCTTATCTTTTGACTACAACACCTCTATTTCCTCTTTATCTGCATTCTAATATTCTTTAGTTGGTTTTCCAATCTGTTTATTTAACATATATATTTCAATGTTATGGGGTGGTTTTTCTTCATCAAGGGACTCATCACTCAGGCAGCTATCATTGGATTTAGAGTCTGAATCAGAGAATTCAAACTCATTCCTGCCAATCAAGAAATCCTCAATCTTCTTGTTGCCCTCAAATACCTGCCAATATTTCTTATTATCAGGCACTGTAGGTTTGTATTTGGTCTGAATGATGAATTTTCTGTCAATGGGAGTTTTATGATATGAACTAGCTATACAGGCTAATCCATTAGCAATTATGTTCTGACTCCTAGGAACAAACACTAGTTCATACTCCATAAAGGTTTTTAGTAAATCCATAGCATCATTCCTGTACGCTCTCAATCTAGGGTGTTTAGCTATATACTGTCCATTCACTTGTTTTATGATTAACTCAGTGTCTCCATGTACAAAAATCTTACAGGCTCCTAGTTTTTTCAACAGATTCAAGCCTAGGATGAGGGCCTCATATTCTGCGATATTGTTTGTACATTTGAAGTTCAAATTAAAGGCATGACTCTCGGCATAGTCAGTCTTTGTGTTATGTAACCACACTCCTACTCCTGCGGTCTTTCTAGTGCAAGACCCATCGAAATTCATTCTCCATAAGGGGTCATTTTCATGTTTATCATCATTTTCCTCCCTAATGTTGGTTTCATTGTTATGCTATAATATGGGGTCTACAACATGGTGTGGAGGGTTTTGTTCTTCATGATGTGTATGGGTTTCAGAGAGGTGACTATCCATCTGTTTGTATTCTGTTTCTTGTTCGCTCTGAGTTTCAGATTCAGTGCACTGTCTAAAGGATTCTTCCTTGTTTTCTTCTAAGTCCAGAGTGGCCATTATGTTAAAATCTATGGGCTCTATTTCATTTTTTGTATCTCTGTTTTATAGTTCTGGATCTTCTAAGGATTCATTGTTGCAAAGGATAAAGGAGTGTAGATCTGTGTGTACAAAGTACAGAGGTGAATTTTCAGGCTTTTTAGGGCTACTGACCAAGAATTTCATTTGTTCCTCTCTATATAGTCTCCTAACCTGGCTAAAGACAAGGATTGTGGCATATGCCCCATCCATCTACATTGTACCTTGCAGCTTGGCTCCCCATGACCTTGATAATAACATACCATACTTAGGTGGCACATCTGCCA
The DNA here is from genome assembly GCA_034641835.2 of Pinus albicaulis. Lineage (NCBI taxonomy): Eukaryota > Viridiplantae > Streptophyta > Pinopsida > Pinales > Pinaceae > Pinus > Pinus albicaulis. The sequence continues at coordinate 1,303,908,616 of CM076575.1, read as the reverse complement.
CTACAACATCCATAACCATACATTTTATTGGTATCTGGGTCAGGTTCACACACAAATATTTGATTAGGCCCAGGCATTTTACTCTGCTAGAGTCAAATGAATATAAATCTTTATAAGGACGGGTTATCTTTAGGCCTAACCTCTCCATAACTACCTTAGGCATTAAGTTGTGTGATTCCATAGAGTCATGCATTGCGTTGTGAAGGATCTTGTCATGGATATTGAGACTGATATAAAAATGAGGTACTACCCCTTCCTGAAACTTCCCTTCTATCTTTGGACCAAACAGAAGGGCTGGTTGATCATCACTTAGATTGACAGTGTCACTGTTTTCACCTAGATTTAATGCTTTCAAAATTTGGCCTTTATAACATCCTGAGTGACCATCTTAGAGAGTGGGACAGAGATTTTAAATTTTGCAATCTCACTCTCCAAATTGAAGAGATATTGACTCTTTGTAATGCTCAACTCTGTTTTGTTAGCCACTACTTTGGTGGCAGAATCAGTGTGTTGATTTTCACTATGTACAGTGTTCGTAACTGTTTTATCAGGAACACTAGCTACATGGCTAGTGCTGCTAGTTGGTTGACTTTGTTTATCAGTATTTTGGTTTTCTTTCTCTTTGTTCTTCCCAGAACTCTCAGCTGTTGATTTGCTACTTTCAGCAGTATCTCTAGAAGTTTTCTCAGGCCTTTTCTTAATGGTAATCTAAGAAGCTTTTGGTTTGGAATTTTCTAAGCTCTTTTTACTTCTAAGTTCATACTTTTCTCTCACCTGCATGATATAATTTTCAAATTCAAGCCTATAATCCTTAGATTCTAATCTTTCCTCATCCCAATAGGAGGATGAGGGCTGATCTTCTTCTATGGAACAGTTGTGGATTGAGTTGTCTATTTCAAACATATTTATCATGGTTCCCTCAGACTCTTCTATTATCCCCTCATCCTCATTAAGAAAGTTCTCTTGAAATGGGGGTATGACTTGCTGGTCAGAGTCTCTCTGTCTATTGGGAGTGGTATTTTTTCTTCTAAAGTTCTGGTTATGATTTTGGTTTTTGTTCTGATTACTTACTGAGACAACCATTTTTTCCATCATTTGCTGTAGTTTTTCCATGTTCTTGGCTAGATGGTCATACTTGGGATCAGATGTGGAAGCTACAGTATCATCCCTATATGTTACCCTTTTCTTGGCCCTCATTCTGGCTTTCTTCTCAATCAGGTTAGCCTCGACACTCACTGCTCCTTTTTTCATATCTTCCAATGTGTTGTAATCTCTCTCCCGAAGCTGATAGGCCATGTCAGCATCAAAGCCTTCAGGATACTTGACAAAAGCCATACCTTGGGGAGGTTTCATATGTGGAGGAAGAGCGTTATAAACGTTTTTGAACCTAGTAGAGTAGTCATGGACACTCTCTCCTACATTTCTTTTAAGGTTCTTGTATTCTGCTAGGATTTGGAGAGGGTTGGTCTTGACCTCCCATTTATTTATGAAGGACTGATATAAAGAGGGAAGATCAAGGATGATATTAGGAAGTAGGACTTTGAACCATTTCTTCACATCACCTCCTAAAATTTGTGCAAATATTCTCATCTTGACTGTCTCATCATCTATCTCCATATAGTCGAAAGAATCTTCCATCCTATCTACATGGTTTTGAGCCGTGGTAGACACTTTTGCAGTGAAATGTGGGATCTTTGATTAATAATCATTTGATAGAGGCACTAATGGTTGTGGTAACACCAGAGGTGCATACCAGGCTGCCATGATGATGTTATGTGGGGGTACAGGATTAGCTTGAGCAGCTGGTATGTGGATGACATGGATACTAGGTCCAGCAGAAGTCTATTGAGCATATTTAGGGTGACAGAGCCCCAAGTTTTGAATGAAGTGAATATCAGGAGGTGTAGATGGAGGTGTATATCTGTCCCTACTGTGTTGACCACTGTGGGATGGTGAACCAAGAAACTCAAAGTCTGGCTAGTCTGGAGCACTGAATGACCTAGTTCTTGTTAAGTTGCTTAGTAATTCTAGGTCAGAATGAGAGTCTGATAGAGCTGTAAAGCCTTTTGGTGCAGAGTTAGATATATGGATATGTCTGGAAATAGTTGGTCTTCTAGGTGCAGGAGCTTTCTTGAGAATGATCTTGGGGTTGTCAACTATTTCAGGTGGGTCTGGGTTAGGATAAGCTCTTATGTGAATGGTTCTTGAAGCCAGACTGCTCTCTTCAAACACAACAGCTTAATACTACTTGTTACTTCTACTATGGCTAATGTTGTTATGGAATCTGGTCCCCCAGGGGAGTCTTATGTAAACCAAGATAATCAACAGGGCTACTGATCACCAGTGGAGTCTTTAAATCTTTAAGGAACTATGGAGTCGCCAGGTGGAAGGTTTCTTATGTTTCAGGAAGGTATATTGTCCACAACAGTGATTAACCACCAAAATAAGGCTACTATGGTCTTCTTTGAGTCTGTGAAGTGTTTAAAGGTGTATTTCAGTCAAAGTTCCTCAATGGAATCGCCATTATGTTGGAGTTCCCATGTTTTGGAAAGTTTGGCAATACCAAAAGATGAGACAACATCAGAACTGCTTTTAGACCTTAGGATCTTGCCCTCCTAGGTCCAGAGAGGGATCTCTCTATATAGGCAAAGGTATATGTCTTTGAAGCTTGGTTTGAAGGTATTAGGCTAGTTATAGGCACGGGATTGTTTGTTTGTTTGTTTGGTTGTTGGGAATCGGGAAGGAAGGCTTCAATATAAGACAAGGATGAGCAAAGAAGATTTTAGGCAAAGGAGAGATAATTCAACGAACACTCGAGACCATTGGGCAATGGAGTCAGGAAAGGGTTTACTTTCTATTCAGTATTCAAGCTTTCAATTGGGCTAGTCATCTAAAGCATAAGATCTTAAAGATGAGAGTGTGGTATGAAATGATAAGGAAGGAAAGTGAATGACAAGGAAACCTCCAAGGTGACCACTTAGAAAGCAGATCCAGGGATAGGGCAGGCCATTAGACACCTGTGATCCACCTCTAAAAGGTTAACTCTTCAGAAAAAGGAAACATATAATATTTAAACACAAAGGTGAAAACCTGAGATCAGAGAAAGGTTTTGAAATTTCAATGCTTCGGCATCCAACTTAAGGGAACTTAGAAAGGTTCAGTTGATTGAAAAAGGTGCTAGTGAGACAAAAACAACGTCCTAAACTCCCAGTATCCCAATTCTTTCAATTAAAACCCAACAAGAACATCTAAGAATAGATTCATTAATTCATACATCAGCTAGCAGTAAATATTAGCTACTACACTGGTTAAATTAACTTGAATCGATACTCAGATAACACAATCAATAGAAAACATCGAAGGTAGGGAGAGTAGAAACACAGGGTACCATGCAAGGGTATATCTTGTGCTAGATTTCTGATGTGTACCGAAGAAATGAAATGTGATGAATTACAAAGGAAAACTGAGACAAAGTAAGAAAAACATCACCGCTGCTTTAAATCAGGATCCAAAGAAATGTACTTGTCATATTAAAGAGCAACACCAGTCATGTACAACATTTCCAACAACTTGATATTCAGTCTGAAAACATCTTCCTCAGACTATCTTACAACTTTACACAGAGAACTATATCTCAAGAGAAAAAACTTATGTAGAAATTATATAACTGAAATGTTATACATCCGAGATTCTCCTGATCACACACTATTTGACTTCATGCACAATACAAAATCTCTTCTACTATTGATCATTACTTGCGGAAATCAAATCAATTGCATGCACACATTAAAACCATAAAAATTCACACATATGAACATGGTAATTTATGGGAAATCTTAAAGCTGAAAACCCCTAACTATCTGTATATTATATTTCATAGATATCATGTAACAATAATCATACAAAGCTCCTCACAAGCTCTCAGTACAATCTCCAATTGCTACACACTAATCAGGTCCGATCTAGCAAATCCCATGCATCGATCTCTGCCACTTGCTAGCCTGCCTCTACTGCGCAATCATTGCTGAAGAATGGCTTTGAATGAACTCGAATTGGTCCAGCCTTGCTCATGCAATCCTCATTGGCATCTCCAACCACTTTGTGTTGCAAATAATGCAACACTATAGTCACAACTGATAGTCACACTTCTCTTTCACCTACCTCTTCACTGGTCTCCACTGAAACTGTCCATGCACTGTAGTTAACTGATGTATTCTTTAATTGATTAATGATTTAATAATTATTGAATTAATTAATAATTAATTCACACCACTCTCACTAGTGTATCAATCAGTTAGACTAGATACAACTAGCTCAACTATGTTTAACTAAGTTGAACTGAACACAACTCCACCAACTACCTCAATAACTCCACCAAACTCTGTCACATGAGTTCTAATTGAAGTCTCCATGCAATAGCTCCACTTAACCGTTAGGAATATCGTAATTCATTTTGTCAGCTCCTGTGCCACATCTGTGCACTTAACTGCAGTGCTCCAAGAGAATAAGATAATGTTAAAGTCCAAATATTATTAAGAGCTAATAATATTCGACATATCTATTTTTAGACTAGCATTCTAAAAATAGATTCCGCCCAGTATGTCTAAAAATAGAATTCCATCTATTTTTTCCAAATTGACCAACCATCCACAAATAGCATCCTACAACTCATAGAATATGATCGACATGTCTAAAAATAGACATAGTCTAAAAATAGACTTGCGCCAAAAATAGCCTGTGGGCCCACTTAGTGAAGGTGACTCTTTTCACTAAGCTCCTCATCTTGTTGCAATCTCAACACTCCCTCTCAATAAGATAGGGATTATCTTCCACCCCGATCCTGCCCCTGTGGTATTCGAATTTTCTCCTGGTGAGCGCCTTCGTCAAGATATCAGCATCCTAATCCTCTGTAGGAATGTAAGAAAGTAACATGATCTTCCATTGCACACAATCTCCGATATGATGATACCGGTCCATGAAGCCATGCTGCCTCAACTCATTATCCTGTCTATACCATGATCCATATCCCGATGTGCCTCTGAGATATCTCAATACATGCTTGCCTGCCTTCCAAAAGAGCTTGGTAGGCTTAACCATAGCTTGTGAAAGCTGGTTAACAGCGTAGCATATGTCAGGTCGTGTATTGACTAGATACATAAGCGACCCCACCAACTGTCGGTAAATAGTGGCATCCACTACCTCTGCTGATGTAGCATCCTCTTTCCTCCATCCACCAGGAAGAGGAGTGTCGATAGGCTTGCAGCCATGCATGTTGAACTTCTCTAGTATCTCCCGGGCATACTTGCCTTGAGACACAAACAAGTCCACTGCCCCACGCAAATTTCCAATCCCAGGAAATAATGAAGGAGGCCCAAGTCCTTCATCTCAAACTCTTTTGCAAGATCAACCTTGCATGAGAGTATCAACTGTTCATCACCGATCAATATCAAATCATCTACATAAAGTACAATGATCAGCAACTTACCCTCAACCACTATCTGGTACAGGTTGTGATCCGCCTCGCTCTTGGTAAAACCAAGTCCGGTGAAATAACTGTCAATCTGTGTGTACCAAGCACGAGGTGCTTGTTTCAACCCATATAGCGCTCTATTGAGCTTGCACACATGCGACTTGCTGCTAAAGATCTCAAAACCTTCAGGCTGCTCTATGTACACCTCCTCCTCAATCACTCCATTAAGTATCACAGTCTTCAAATCCATCTGATGAATGTGCCACCCCATCTATGCTGAGAGAGCAAGAATCGTCTGTATGGAAGAATACCTTGCAACAGGTGCAAAGGTTTCCTCATAATCGATCCCTTCAATATGTGAGAAGCCCCAGGCAACAAATCTTGCCTTGTACTTCTCGACGCTCCCGTCAGCTACTTGCTTCACTTTGTAGATCCATCTCTAACCTACCACTAATTTCCCTTCCGGCCTTGGGACAATCTCCCATTGATTTGTTTCGACAATCGAATCTTCATCTTCCACCATGGCATCTACCCATGCGGGGGTCTCCACAGCTTCCTCCAAAAGGATGACTCGTGGCGATACACTTTCTCATCGAGCCATGTATATCCGATTGTAGTAATCCGGGCGGTATCTCTGTTTGCACCTTTGTGATGTAGGTGCTCCTACAATCTTCTGCACGTAATGTCGGTCGCTTAGCTTACGTAGTGCGCTTGGCCACTCACGATGGTTGGTCTTTGCCGCAGGTGGTCTCTTCCACTCCATGAACCTCATCTTGTGGCTGATCCACATCCTGAGACTCATCCTTAGGAACTAATATCTCCTCATCTACATGCAAGTGTGGCTCCCTCTCAAGCGAACACTTCATGGCTTTCTCCTCATGAAATTTGATATCCCGTCACACGATAGTTGTGGGGTGTATCAGTGTACCCCAAAAATATCCCAACCTCTGCGGTCAGCTTCAGCTTCTTCCTGACATCCTTCGTCACATGAATGTAAGCAGGTGAGCCAAAAATCTTCAAATGAGAAATATCAGGCTTCTTACCAGAAAATGCCTCTTCGGGTGTACTCATGCCAAGTACTCTGTGAGGACAACGGTTTTGCACATAAACCGCAGTATTGCCTGCCTCAACCCACAAGTGTATGGGAAAGCCCTGATCATGCAACATTGCCTGTGCAGCACCCAAAATCGTTCTGTTCTTTCGCTCCGCAACCCCATTCTGCTGTGGGTTATGAGGTGCTATGAGCTCTCTTTGAATTCCTTTTGCGCTGCAAAAGTCCTTGAACTCGCCAGAGATGAATTCACCACCATTGTCGCTCCTAAGAGCCTTCACCTGCTTCCTGATTTTAAAAAACCGATTATTGGCAGACCACGGAACTTTGAGTATGTATGGAGCATTCTTCTTTGCGCAGAGCCTATCGACACTTGAGAAAAATCATCAACAAAGATCACATAATAAGCCTTTCTTTGTCGAGCCCTGCGAAAAGGTCCACACGTACGTAGTCTTTCAAGGATCTTCGTGCGCGACTATCCTTCGTGAAAGGTGGCTAGAATTTTGTCTAAAAAGTACATCCCTTGCACTGATCTGACTGTGCAAGTGTACCTTTGGGAAGCCCGGTAGAAATCTGCTGCAAAATTTTCAAAGCACCATGGTGAAGATGGCCCAATCTCCTGTGCCATAGCTCGCCCTCATCCTGGCTCACCACTCCTTCTTCATTGCCTGCCATTGTTGCGCAACCATCTACCTGCAACTAATAAAGGTTCTTAACTCGAACCCCTATCCTCCAGGTTTTTCCAGTTGCCTTACTGCGCAGGAAAGCCTTTCCCTTGCTAAAGAAAACATCATATACCTTGTCTTCCAACATGGCCACCGAGATCAGATTCTTCTTCAATCCTGGAACATGCATGAAATCCTTCAATATGAAAGGTTTACTAGACTCCCTCTCAAAGGATATGGTCCTGATACTAGTCGCACTGTATCTACCTTCATCGCCCATCTCGATGTGCACTCCAAGATCCTTCTCATCCAGATCACTGAACAAATCTTTGTCTCCGGTCATATGAAAAGACACACCATTGTCAAGAAACCACACTGAACCCATCATACTTGAGAACAAGCATGCAATCAAAAAAAAATCTAGCTCAAACTGCGAGGCTAAGGCCTCCCCAGCTACAGATCCAGTAACTTGCTTATTTTTCTTCTTCTATGGACAATTTTTGGCATAATGTCAGTGTTGGTTTTTAGTGAAAGCACTTCACCTTGGACATGTCCTGCTTCTTGCCTTTCGCACCAGATTGAGAAGCATTATTCTTTCTCTTCCCCTTCCTTGCTTTGGTATCCAAAGCGCAATTTTATTCATCTGCATTCTTTGATGAAGATCCGTCCCTGGTACTCCGCCTTATCTCCTCTTGCACAAGATCCAACCAAAGTCACTCCCATCCTGGCAGTTTCTCCCGACCATTGACAGAGTTCTGATAGGAATGCCAAATATTCGAAAGCTTAAGGAGAGCCAAGCTCACCAAGTCCTCGTCATCTACAGTAACCCCCACACTTCCCATCTCATCCCTGCACTGCAAAAAATTTGTGAGGTACTTGGGTATATTGTCGCCTTTCTCCATTTTTATATTCCTGAGCTTATCCTTGAGTGCCAACTTCCTCTGGTCGCTCTTGCTTTGGAACAAGTCTGTCAAATCTTTCCACATCAAGAATGGAGAAGCTTTACCATGAAGGATGGACACTATGTGATCCTTCACACCTTCCAACAGAATCCTTCGACACTTTATTGTCTTCTTTTGACATGCGTCAAGTGCGGCAGCATTGCTAGAAGCAGGTTTTGGAATTTCTGCATCTATGAACTCCTTCAACCCATTTTCCTCCAGCACCGCCTCCATCCTATCCTTCCATGCAATATAATTTTAGTTTCCGTCAAGGGCATACTCCAATCACAATCCGTTGAAAGACATCTCAACTTCGACACCAAGAAAACACTACTGCAAATTTGAATTCCACCGGCACAAAACTCAACCGCTTCAATGCTTTGCAATTGCTCCAATGATCAATACTGATTTGATACCATGTAGAAATTATATAACTGTTATGTTATACATCCGATATTCTCTTGATCACACACTATTTGACTTCATGCAAAATACAGAATCTCTTCTACTATTGATCATTACTTGCGGAAATAAAATCAATTGCATGCACGCATTAAAACTATAAAAATTCACACATATGAACACAGTAATTTATGGGAAATCTTAAAGCTGAAAACCCCCTCATGTAACAATCATCATACAAATCTCCTCACAAGCTCTCAGTACAATCTCTAATTGCTACACACTAATTAGGTCTGATCTAGCAAATCCCATGCACCGATCTCTGCCACCTGCTAGCCTTCCTCTACTACGCAATCACTTCTAAAGAATGGCTCTAAATGAACTCGAATTGGTCTAGAATTTCTCACACAATCCTCATTGGCATCTCCAACCACTGTGTGTTGAAAATCATGCAACACTATAGTCACAACTGATAGTCACACTGCTCTTTCACCTACCTCTTCACTGGTCTCCACTGAAACTGTCCATGCACTGTAGTTAACTGATGTATTATTTAATTGATTAATGAGTTAATAATTAGTGAATTAATTAATAGTTAATTCAAACCACTCTCACTAGTGTATCAATAAGTTATACTAGATACAACTAGCTCAACTATGTTTAACTAAGTTAAACTGAACACAACTCGACCAACTACCTCAATAACTCCACCAAACTCTGTCACATGAGTTCTAACTGAATTCTCCATGCAATAACTCCACTTAACCCTTAGGAATAGCGTAATTCCTTCTGTCAGTTCCTGTGCCATATCTGTGCACTTAAATGAAGTGCTCCAAGAGAATAAGATAATGTTTATAGTTCAAATATTATTAAGAGATAATAATATTCAACATATCTATTTTTAGACTGGAAATCTAAAAATAGATTCTGCCCAGTATGTATAAAAATAGAATTCCATCTATTTTTTCCAACTTGACCAACCATCCACAAATAGCATCCTGCAACTCATAGAATATGATCGACATGTCTAAAAATAGACATAGTCTAAAAATAAACTTGCGCCAAAAATAGCCTGCGGGCCCACTTAGTGAAGGTGACTCTTTTCACTAAGCTCCTCATCTTGTTACAAACTCAACAGCTTATAGTTCATATATATCTGATCAAAAACCTTTACAATGAGTTTTATAGCTGAAAGAGAGGCAGAGTAGGTAAATGAAACATTAAAACAGAGTCAAAGAAGAGGGTCGAGGCCCATTCTGTTTTAATATTTGAGCATTAATCTTCAGTACTCTTTCGATGAAAGAGTGGTCTTCGATAGGCTGAAATTTACTCCAGGTATGTTCTTTGATGTACTTTCTATAGTACTCTATAGTACTCTGGTGAATAAACAAAAAGGTAGATAAATGACTTCAGGTCTTCCATACTGCATAACAAATGATTTGGTAGCATTAGGACTTCTGTCAGGGTAGAAATCTTCTCAGGGACACGATGTAGAATAAAAGCAGTATAGGTACTCTGTCCTTTCTCGGGAGGAAACTTCTGCTGATGTGAAACACTGTCAATATAGTTTTCTATGCGTTTAGGCATTTTTAGGGCTCCTGTATTAATCATGAGGTCTTCAATCTGGTACATTTGCCTTTAAAACATTGAATCAGAGCTTAAATTTTTCAATTACTGGCATTAAACTCTCTGATTATCCACTGATACTCTTTGCCGCTTCGTGACTGTCTCTGTCTATGAAATTTGAGCTTTGATGATTGTGGAGAAGTTTTACAGAGTTAAAATCTATACTTTGATAAAAAATTACGTCCCTTGTTAAGCCTTAAAAACGCTGTTTTTTAGGTCAAAAACACTTTTTTATTGTAAAACAGGCTTAGCCCCTTTTGGCCAGCCCCTAACCACTTCCCCTCCATAAAGCCCAACACTAAGACCAAGTGCTAAGTCAAAGAGCGCTAATCGGATTCGCGAGATGTTGTGGAGCACATTTCTGTGTTGAATCGAAAATCCCCGATGCGAGGAAGACTTTGTTCTATGAGTCTCAGGAGAAATATCCACTGTTGATCTTATTGGATCTAATGGTCATCACAAGTCTCAGTGTGCCCCGCCTATTCCCTTTGTAAAGCCCCCTGATGAAAATCTCCACCATTCATTCTCGTTCCAATCCAATGGTCATTGCATCATAAGAGCTTTTCATTGCACCAATCTCCGCTCTTCATGTCCCAGATTGGTCGTCTCCCGATGGGATCCTGGCCGTTGAATGCAAAAGAACCAACGGCCAGGATTCAATATTTTTCTGCCCCGCTTCCCCGATGGGTCACCCTCTGATCAAATCATAGTCATCGATCCCTCGTGGATCTAACGGCCCAGAGCTAATCGCAACCATTTCCCATCGAAGTTTTTCCCTCCATCACCCTCCCTCTGATTGGATCTCCGCCGTCCATCTCCTTTAATCCGATGGTCAGTATTCCTCCTGCCCACTAACCATATCCTCCGCCTGTGATTCTCTCTCCAGATCTTAGCCATCCATCGCATGGATCAGACGGTTCTCAACTAAACCACCTTCCGCTCGACCCCACTTTACCGATCGTGCACGTGCCTCATATCGCGCTCCTCTATTACCGTCAGATCTCACGACGTTGGATCTAATGGCCCACAACAATATCGCACAGTTTGGGCATCCAAAGTTTAACATTTCAATTTCACGCGATATGGGTGGTTTTCTGAAGCCACATGTCAACTGAAGACCCATATCATGCTCAAAAATAAAAAACAGCCTTCTAGCCTTTTTCCGCGCGATACGGGTGGTTTTCCTCCTGAAACCACTTTTCCTCTTCATGTCCCCCAACCTCCATATTTGATCATAGCCGTCCATCTGAGCCAGATCAACGGCCTACATCGCATCTCGCGTTCCCTTCATATTTTCCATCATGCGACCATGGCATATCATCAGACCATCATAGCCATCGATCTCCTCCTAAGATCTGAAGGTCCTAATCAAATCACCCTCCGCCCATGACCGGGTCCCACCATTCCAGCTCATTTCATATGTTTTTCGTTCATTTCTGTGTATTTCGCCAAAGTCCAAACTTTCACGATTTGCATTGAAAATCATATTATCTCGCCAAACATTAAGACTTTAATGTTTTATATTAAAGTTTTTTCATTTCTCCCAACCTTCAAAGGTCATTTCATTAGCTTATCTCCACCGTCGATCATCACCACTCCACCTGATTGAACGATCCACGTGCATTTCTCCACCAAACCTCCATCAGTTTCATTTTTCACCATTACACCGCATTTTCCACCAGTTTTCCCTTGCATCCATCATTTACACCATGCTGCGCTGCCAATTCCACAGCATTCCACTGTAGCCATCCTCCCCATGCATGGATTTATTAACATCGTTTACGTGTTTTGCAGGGTATAGGTGGTGTAAACCACCATTGTTCACAGTCACTGTCATAGTGACACAGAACGCAGAGAAGGCCATTTTCATAGCATGTGATTACAAAGAAATGCCTAGGAAGGTGTCCAGTAGGGGGATAAAGGGGTTTTAACATCAAATGAAGGGATTTCACTTGGTTTTAAAGGATGAAATGGATGATTTAGAAGACTTAGGAGGGATTTTGGAGTTAAAAGGGGAAAATTTGCAAAGGGGAAAAAAGGGTTAAAATGGGAAATTTTGCAGAGATACAAGGGGCAGATGGAGGCCTTTCTGGGCACAATTTTTTCACAGGCAGAGAGGCTTTTTCGATGGAAACAACAATGAGAATTTTTCCAAAGGAAAAGGATACACAGAGGCTTCAAGGATGAGATATTTTCGTAGGAAATGTCTCTCTTGAAGACTCATAAAAATATTTAGCCACCTGTTTGCTTGCCAAAAATTCATAGGTGGCTAACAGGTTGCACAATAGAAAAGAAAGGATGCAAGGAGAAGGTAAAACGCTCAAACCCATTCGCTATGGTCCATTCAAGATCATAAAGCAAGTTGGTAACAATGCATTTCAACTTGACTTGCCTTCATATATGCAAATGTATTCAATTTTTAATTTTGAAAACTTACGTTTGTATGAGCCACCTTTGATAAATGATCAAGGAAGTGATGTTTAGCTACCTTCTATGGAATATTTATCGCTAGAATTTCTGGATGAGCTCAAGGAAGATACAATTCTTGACAAGAGGACAAGAGCATTTAAGAAGGGGAGTGTTGACCACCTTCAATTTGGTCTCAAAGGAAGTAATCCAAGAAGGAAAAGTGGATGGAGGTTGGAAAGGTGAGGGAGTTGTACCCTCATCTACTAAATAGGTAATTAAGTATTTTGGGGTCCAAAAGCTTCCCAATGGGGAGGTGTGATTAGGAGTTCATAAATTTTTCTCAAAATTGAAAGTTACAGGATTGGGTTAAAAATAGGATGGTTTCATATATCTCATCTTCCTGATTCCAACACTGCAAACGGTTCGAAAAACCGATGTTTTATGAGGGAGATATCGCGTTTTGATCGAATTCCCAAATAGCTAAATTTTGCAACAGGTTTGACTGGGATGCCCAGTCAGCATGGAGGGTGAACAGTCAAAAAAAACGAATATTCTAAAGAACATTCCTTTTCTCAGATCCAATCAGAGACTAAAAAGTGGTGCATTGTGATTTTTTTATGGCTTGTACATTATGAAATGCGATCCAATCGGTGGGGCACACGTGGCCAGCACTAAGGCCACCATGTGTCCCTAGAGATGTGAAGTAAAATTTTGTTAAGGGGTACAGGAGTCAACCCCACGACCTCCAACAGAGCACGCCCAAGACTTAACCACCTATGCTACAATGTTTCTTCACTATATAATTATTTGGTTTCTATTTGAATTGTAATGAGAAGAGGAGTGGGGTTTGGACCGCTAACGGTCCCAACCCGTTGGCGGTCCCATGGAAGAGTGTTCACATGCAATGTAACCACGACATAAAACATAACCCAACGACTTATCATATCCACGGACTCTGTAACATTCAACCTTATCACATGTGACTATCACAATAAATATCTTCGTGCGGTCTGGTCTAAACGCCGCTTCAAACTCTGGTTTAAAGGTTGATACCCATGGTTTAAGCGGAGTTCCGCTCTGACATTTTCTATAACCATGGGTTTTGGGGGTTGTCATGTGGCCACCTCCTACCCATAACATTAAATTTATGGTTAGCCACTGGCGGAAAGTTAGAGCACACACTATTTTTGTGTGGTTTTTGATAGATTAAATCCAGTTAAGTGGAGTTCTCCACAATTAGTGGAGCTTTTCTAGGTGTTACTGGGAAAATGAGTTGGAGGCTCAATTTTCACCCATTATGAGTGAATGAAGAGTCAATATACACTAATTGGAGCATTTTGGAGCCATTGGTGTAGAGAAAACATACATTAGAGGCCTGTAACTGCATGTATTTGAAAAATTTTGAGCATAATGAAATATGGACATGCCATTAGGAGTTGGACCAACAGATGTATCCCAGGAGGGGTGAACTAGTTCATCATGCTTATTCTGTAAATGTTATGTACTGTTTTATTTCTCTTTTATACACTACTTTTCAATGTTATTTGCTCTTATTTCATGCTTCTAATTCACTAAAATAATCTATATTTAATGGTTAAAATCCTCAATCCTTAAGCAAACTATGGAGACAAGTATGCACATGTTTATTAAATTAAAAGACACTTAGCACAACAAAACTAATACATTCCAAATCAGATCATTGACCCTTGATTTTCACATTGCTCCTTACACTACAGAGTCACCTGAGGATCCTTTCATTGAAGGAGTTATAACTCCTTATCATCCTCCTCTCACTGACTCGTTGGGGCCATTATTGATTCAGTTAGCACTGGTAATAGCCATGTCTTCGGCTGCACCCACATCCACTACAAAATAGGCCACCTATGGGTCGTGTTGTTGGTGGCCAACACGATTCCACCACCATTTTGCCTGCCAGTTTTAAGTTCTATAACACTTATTGGCAACCCTAGTAGTGAGAATATGCCTGGTCCTAACAACTTGGTCACGACAACTGTGAGTGTAATTCTATACTCTTGGGTATCTTCTCCTATCATGTCTTCTCCTGGACCTCCAACTTCCACTTCCACTAGCAGGGCTACCTCGGTTCCCTTCAACAACCATTTTGGTTGGAATCCATTGTTGAGTTTGAACCCATTAGCTACTATTCCAGGGGGTAGTGTTATCAACACTTACATGCCAAGGGGCGCTTCTATATCCCTACATTCTATGGGAAAAGCAAGTCCATCAATTGCTAATGCCATTCCTCTTGGTGGTCAACCTTATGGTGTAGGGTCTATGTCAATGGTAAATTATGCAACTAGTAGTATGCCACAAACTAACTCTATTGCGTCTATTTGGGAAACCCTTCTCAAAAACAGTTAGGGCAAGGGGGAAACTATTACCCTGGGTGAAACCCGTCATTTGTCCCCCACTAAAATATCCTCTATGGACAACAACCTTACATCCCTACATATCTGCTAGCTGGAAATTATTATTAGCAGAGTCCTACTTATCCCATTTGAAACACTTTGATGGGAGGAACCTATGGTCCAAATGGTTAGCCAACACCTCCTTATTTAGACTCAGGGGAAACCACGCAATTTCCATTTTTTGCAGCTTTATACATCCCCAATCTATATAAATTGACCAAAAATCCCATCAATCATAACCCTCTTTTGCCTAATGTACTACATAAGATTCCATCAGACATTCCTAAGTTTGAAGGGAAACAAGGGGAGGATCCGACTACACATATCACCACCTTTCATTTATGGTCTGTTTCTAATTCCATGGTGGATGATAGTATCCATCTCAGGCTCTTTCCCCACATGCTCATAGGCAACGCTGCCAAATGGTACATTGAGTTACCATGAGCTGGAGTCAATACTTTTGGTGCCTTAGCAATGGAATTTCTTAAGAACTTTCAACTACCTATCTGATACGAAACCAGAATGGAATTCTTAACCCCAATGTTCTAAGAAAATACCACCCACATCTCCGATCACATTCATGAATGGAGATGTAGGCAGAGGTTAGTCAAAGATCCAATCCCGGATAATCTATTATCGAACTAGTTTTGCAAGTCACTCTTGCCACCCCTTTCTAAGGACATTTGCATGTCTAGGGAGGTCACAGAGGACCAATCCATCCATTTTGCACAACATCTATATCTCATCCATTCACAATCTGGCACGATGTATGAGTTACTCCCCCATACCCCTGGCAACCCAAATCCTCCTGCTACTCAGCTACCTGGAGTGCATGCCAATGGTCTCGTTGGTACAAATTCTAGTGTAGTTGTAAAATAGATCAGTGGGCATGCTTACTAGCTATCTGCAGTTGCCACCACCCCTACCCAATCAGCTGCTCTTCCCATCGTTGAGGTACACTCTGTGCAGTCTACACAAAAAACTAGCCGTAAGAAGAAGAAGAATAAGAAAAAGACCACTCGTTTTTGAGGAGCAGCCCAATACCCAGAATAAACCAAATCAAAGAAATGTTGTTAAAAATGGAAAAGGAAAGGATAAAACTATCAGATTCCCTTGAAAAATTTATGTGGAAGACCACATGACATATAAATGTCCTAAGTTGTAGGAATGCACAGATTTTATCACACAAAATGACTATGGAAGGACACATGTTTTCCTTCGAAATCCCTTCCCTAATCCACAGCAGCAGCAACACATGGTTGCAAACCCACCACAACACCTGCCAAGGGGAAATGGTGGTGCTCATCCTTCTGGTGAAGGATCATCTTCCATTTATGGCATGGAGACTGTTGAACTCCAAACACAAGCCAAAACCTATGTAAATCTAGTCATTGATGCTCACGAACCTAGTTCAAGTTCAAATCCACCTTCACCTAATGATCTTCATATCGAAAGGCTTGTTGCTGACCCTGTCATTCATCCCCCTAAAGGGACCCTTCGATGCATGACTCATAACACCTCTACACGTGTTTCCCAGAACTACAACAATGTAGAAGACTTGGTGAAAGCATCATCAGCCATGTCTGCACTTGAAGTGTTGCAAACCTTCCTAGCACAAAGGAAATCCTTGGTTTCAACCATTGGTGGAATTGACCCCCAAGATTCTATGCTAGCCATGTTCGGCATGGAAAAATTTAAACCTTGCCTTTCACACCATCTTGCTTTCCAGGTTCAAGTTGTGTCGAAAGGGAGGCCAATCCATCACAATGTCATAGATGAAGGTTCTTCGACTTGCGTAATTTCAACTACGTGTTGGCTCGCTTTGGGTTCTCCTACTTTGTCTTCCTCACCAAATTCCCTCAAAGCATTCGATGGCCACACCTTCCTCCCAGAAGGCTACCTTGCTAGTTACCCCATTACACTTAGTGGGAAAAAAATAACTGTGGACATCGAAATCGTAGATCATAATCTCGACTATAATCTTCTTTTGTGTCATAGTTGGTCTTATGCGATGACTGCCATTGTCTCTTCGGTTTTATGACTAATCCTTTTTCCATTTGATGAAAATATAGTTACAATGGACCAGCTATCCCTTTTCACCCTTGATTTTTCCACATTACCTAGCAGCATTGTGCCCTTAGTAGGAGGAGTTCTTGACTCTTACGTCAGTGTCAGTACTGGTCTTCTGAAGGAATATTACTTGATGGGTTTCTTTCCTCTCCCGACGCCTGAGGTTCCACACAAGGTTTTAATGATATCCACCATCTTGAATGGCTATATCGACAACTAGATCCTATCGGTACCTTCATAAATTGATTCCTACAGAAATCAGATGCCATTATCACCAGTTGAGTTTGCTTATCAAGCCATCCAGATAGCATCTTAAGCCTCCACTACTTTGGTTTCAAACAATGTTACCACTGTCTCACCCAACATAATTCCTTCTAAGGATCTCCTTGATGGAGTCATACCTACGGACGAAGCTATCTGAGAGATCATGTCTCTAGAAGAACGACCCTAGGGAGAGTTTCACCATCGCACTTTGATGTATGATTCAGATGCAATCACTAAACAAATCTATTATTTCAACCCACCTAAGATCATTCCATCCACATATACAATTGTTCAAACTATCAATGCGGAAGGAAACATGGGAAATCTTCCTAATACCATGCTCATAGATATCTCGGTCAAAAAAAGTATCGTTGAAAATATACATATTGGAGTAGATTTTAGTTTGAAGGAAATTTCACGCTTCACATCCCTTTTTAAGGAGTTATACAATGTTTTTTCTTGGTCTTACGATGAAATTCCGAGCATAAATCCTTATATAGTCGAGCATGAAATCAAGATTTATGATAATGCCAAGCCTGTCTGGCAAAAAATCTGACCTATCCACCCTCACAAAGTAGCAACTATCAAGACATAAGTCGAAAAACTCTTACACGTTGGCTTTATCTATCCCATTCTTTTGAAAGAATGGTTATCCAATCTGGTTCCCATACATAAGAAACACGACACCATCTGAGTTTGTGTTGACTATCGTGATTTGAACAACGCTTGTCCAAAAGACAATTCTCCTACTCCGTTTATAGATCATATTATCAACAATTGCACCAGATGCGAATCTTTCTCATTTATGGATGATTTTTTGAGATATAACCATATTTCGATTAAAAAGTAGGACCAACATAAAACTGCCTTCATTTTTTCTTGGGGCACATTTGTGTATTTAAATCTCCCATCCGGTCTGAAGAATGTTGGAGCCACTTTTCAAAGGGCCATGGACTATGCATTTCACAATATGAGACACATTGCACAAGCTTACTTGGATGATCTTCCTACTCATTCCGAGAAATGAGCTCATCACCTTGAGCATCTTAGAGAAATATTTGCTCGATGTAGGTTCTACAACATCTATATGAATCTACATAAATGCATATTTTTTGTCGATTCTAGACATCTTCTTGGATTCATTGTCTTCGAGCATGGGATTAGGGTTGATCTCAATAAGTTAAGGGAAATTATTGAATTACCTGCACCACAATCCATTCTAAAAATCCAACGTTTGCAAGGTAAGGAAAACTTCTTATGTTGCTTCATCATAAACTACGCTGAGATGATGAAAGGATTTATGTGCTTACTCAAGAAAGGGGTACCGTATATGTGGGATGATAAAGCTTAACTGTCTTTTGACACCTTGAAACGGGAACTCGTTTCTTCCCCATTTATTAGTGCCCCCAACTATTCTCGCGACTTTCTCCTCTACCTAGCAACCTCACCATCCTCCCTAGGCATGGTTTTGGTTCAAGTTCATGATGACGATAGTGAGCATGTGATTTATTATCTGTCAAAAGGCCTCATCGAATGTGAATTAAGATATTCACATGTGGAGAAACTATCTCTTGTGGTGGTATTTGTTGTCACCCGCCTTCAACACTACATATTGCTGCGGAAAACTATTGTCATTGATTTGGAGAATCCCATGCAACACATCTTGTCTCTTCATGTCATTGGAGGAAACTATTCTAAATGGATTTTAATCCTCCAACAATTTGAATTGGTTTTTGTTGCTGCCAAAGCTAAGAAATATCTAGTCTTCGTTGAATTGCAGTCAGATATTCCCAGATTTGACCCAAAGGAAGTAGCTCATGATCCATTTCCTAACAAACTTGTCTATCTGGTCGATTCTATTGATCTTTGGTAGGGGGACATACTTTCCTAGCTCCAAACTCAATGGTACCGCCCAACTCTCACATCAGACAACCATCATCACATTCTTCACCAAGTGAAACACTATCTCTTGTTGAACGATACTCTATATCATCGTTGTATCGATACAACTCTTCGACATTGTCTCACCCTTAATGAGGTGGAACACATTTTAAATGACTACTACGCTGGGGTGTTTCGTGGTCATCTTTAAGGCATAACTACTGCCCAGAAAATCTTGCGTGTAGGATACTACTGGCCCATTTGGTTTAAATGCTACGTCATTGCGGTCTAGAAGTGCCATCTATGTCAAATTTTTATGAAAAAATGCGTGCTCACCCTGCCCCTATGCATCCAATCATCTCTGTTAGTCCTTTAGCTAAATGAGGAATATATTTTTTAAAATGTAATCCCACTTCCACTGATGGACACAACTAAATTGTAGTTGTGGTCACATATTTCACGAAATGGGATGAATCCATTCCCACTTTCTGGGCTGATGGAGAAACCACTGCTTTGTTCCTGTTCTACAGGTTATCTATCGTTTTGGTGTACCCCGCTTGATTGTCACATATCACGGTTCATGCTTTTAGAACCAAATGATGATGGAATTAAATTCCATGCTATATTTTCAACAGGATTAGTCTTTTTCCTACTATCCACAAGATAATGGTCAAGTCAAAGCCGTAAATGGCATTCTCAAGACCATTATTCGTCAGTTAGTCGGAAATCATAAAACCACATGGCATCGAAAAACATACTCTGCGTTATGGGCATACTAAATTCAATGAAGACTGCTACAGGCTTCATGCAATTCCAGTTAGCATACAATCTAGAAGCATTTCTTCCAATCGAGTGTAAGATTCCATCACTTAAATTGGCCGTTTAAATCCTACCTAACACTATTGCCGAAGAAGAGCGCTTGTTCTTGCTCAATCATTTGGATGAAACTCATCAAGATGCCATACTTTCCCTTGAATCCCAGAAGCACTGAGTTAAATCTCAATACAACAAATATGTCAAGCCTTAGTCTTTCCAAGAGGTGGATCTCGTTCTACTCTACGATCAGAGACATGACCTCTTGGGGGCAAGAACACTTCAACCTTTATGGCTCGGTCCATATGCTGTCACGAAGGTCCTTTCTAAAGGGGCCTATGAATTTAAGGAATTTAATGGAATCCTTCTCATTGAGCCCCAAAACGGGCTCTATTGGAAGAAGTATTTCACCTAATGTCTCACTGGGAATTTTCTTTGTAATTTTATGTATATAAGTTTTGTATTTTTTTGGTGTGTCTAAAATATTCTTGGTTTTTGATTAATTTTTCTCATACAGGCTCTCTTATTTTACACATATGTATTTGTCATCCTTGCCATACGTTGGATATGTGGATGGTGCCAATCGTCACACACGGCACATTGCATCAGTTGCTTGCATCCTCTACACACTTGAGTTGGAACTACTTGGTTCCGGGGGAATCTTCCTTAGCGATGCCACCAAAAACATTTCTGAGTACATGTCGGTTATCCAACTCCTCACTGAAGATGCATCTTGCAACATCTCCAATCTCGTGGTCCGGTTAGATTCCCAGCTAGTCGTTATGCATTTGAACAATTTTTATCGCGTCCGACATCCTGTCTTATTATGTTATTACTTGAGGGTATGACTTCTGGAATGTCAATTTCAATTCATTTCTTTTAGGCACATTTCTAGAGAATTTAATGCATTCACTGATTCATTAGAAAATTGTGTGTTGGATTGGCATTTGTCACATTTACTATAGAAAGAGTCATGCATGAGTGTACATTTTTCATCATAAAAATTAAAAAATACAAGATAAAAATCGCCAAATTATGTATATATGTATATATATATATGTGTGTATGTGTGTCTCATGTCTGGTCAGTTACATCAAAAAAAATCTTCAAAACTTGGGTGTTTTATACAAAATTGGCTATGTTAAACCTCACTCTAACATCTATACATCTATATCTACTCCCGATGAGCCTGCTACTCATGATAGAAGATAACTGCTCTGACTAACCTCCTTAGAGGCACCAAGAATCTCTTCGACACACCCACTATGTGTCGTTGTAGATGAATCGGGATCTCCCTCATGGGAAGAGGTGGCACACCCATGCTCAATCATTCGAGGTTCCTAGCAACCTCGTGCAAACTGTGTGTATCATCTCCCTCTTCGACGGCTTCCACAACCTCTGTTGCTGCTCCAGCCTCAGGTAACTACATTCCTTGCCATGTATAGTGAGGGGATCCAACAAGTCAGATGGGTGCCACATCTGTATCAAGAAATTCGCTTCATGTCAAAACTCTTTTTCACCCTTTAACCAAAAAAATTGCATAAATATTCAAAAGATGAAAAATACTTAAAGAAGTTTATTTCTCTTCCTACCTATTGGCCCCCACTGAGTGTTAGGTGGAAATCTCAAATATGGATCTCTTGTGAAGTTTATCCCTACATAGGGATAATCCTCAATCATCAGGATATGGCCGTTAAGCCACTCAAATAATGCATCATCGAAGAAATGGTGGAGTGGAACCTCTCTAGTCTGAGGCATCAAGGCGGACCAACAACCCTATCTAGGCTCTTATGGTCCCGCATCATCCATGATCATTCGAGGCCTCATAGAGGACACTCTCTCTAGTATGAACGAGACAATCAGCATGCAGCCATACCCAAACTCTCTTTGGGATCGGGTCTTGCAAGCTATCAAGTCTTCTTGAACACGACGAATAATGCCTTCACACCAATAGAATATATGTGGATGTAGGAAATCCAATGCTAGTAGTACCTGGGCCATGGTGGCCACATGCTAACTCTTGGCTCTTGCCAAGCGGAAGATCATCCATAGCAATGACCTCATCGGTCTAGAAGCTATATGTGCTATAGGCATTCAGTTATTCACTAATGCAGTGTTGTTTGTAAAGTGAGCCTAGATCAACCCCACGGTGGTTCGAGGATCAACTCTCAATCCTATCAGATTGGGACATTGCCCTGTGCATGATAGGCCAGTCAGAAATTATATATCTTCCTTCTCTATCATGAGCTCATGACCCTCGATGTGAAATAGAGGATGTTTTTCATCCCACCATTTGATTATCCATCTTAGAAGGTCCTCCTGCCCTTTCATTATCTCTAATATGGAATGTTTGAGCAATCCGCACCTCCGGAGAACAAATAAACATGCCATATCGGTAATAATTTCTCGTTCCTCTCTCTCATGCTCTCTTTCACACCTAATAATCATGGTAAAATCTTTTTACCTACACAAATAAAGTTTTCCATGATCAGTTATTGGAAAAATCACTACAAACTATAGAAAACCAGGTATAAATTTATTTTGAGCTGGCTAACGCGGGGCTCTGTGCAAAGAAGAGCGTGCTAACACATTGTTCCTTAATGAGCAGTGTGTTTAACGTGGCCCTACCACTGGGCCCCCGCATTACCCGCCCAAAATTTCTAGGGCTTGCCCAAAAGTCAGTTTTTAACCATTAAAAACATTGAAAACACTAATGGAAAGGTAGATAAATGCTTAAGCTCTTACCTGGAACAGACAAAATAGAAAACATGTGCCTGAATAGTCCACAATCAGCAACAAAAGTTTCACCCTTTTTCACACTCCAGAGATCTTTCACCGAAAAAAATCAGTGAAAATGAAGGTCTCTTTCCTTCTTATAGACATTCTAGAGGTACGACTCACTCAACTATTCATTTGATATTGGTAAATTTTGTTATTTTTTTATGAAATTGTTGTTTTATCAAATTTTCCGATGCTCTGATGAATTGTCAGTGTTTCTATGCAAATTTGACCATGCTTGACCTGGCTCAAGCCTTCTTTTTAGGGACTTTTTCTAGCTCGTAAAACTGTAAAAACCCCGAGTTTCCTTGATCAGGCTCGTTAAACTACCACGATGAAGAATTATGAGCCATTCTTTTCCATCTTTTTCTAGCTCATTAAAAATAAAAAAAGACACCGAGTTTTTCTTCATTGGACTCGTTAAAATTTCATGGAGAGGATCAAGTTTTTCTTCGTTTGAATCATTAAAACTTCATGAATAATATTTAGTTTACTTCATCTCCTCGTACTCATAAAAAAATGAGGTAGACTTCCATTGAACATAGGCTTATCACTTTATCTGGATTCAATGGACTAACTTATGGAAAAGGAAATATGACAGGCATACTATACTCCCTCTGTCACACTCGGTCATCAACCATGTCAAAGGTACCCCCTTGGAGTTGTCTTTTACGATGTTTTTCAGACTCCCTAAATATGAAAATATCACCGAGTTTACCCTTCTGGACTTGTTAAACCTAATCAGATGGTGAAAATTTTGGACAAAGTAGAGACTCATTCTTTTATACATTGAAAGTAGATTTGGCAGCAACACCTTTAACATGGCACTCCACATAAAATTCTCTTGCAATTAGCCAAACCTTACCATTCTATGATTTTAGCCTTTGCATGTCGATATCCCTACATTGGTGAATCCTAACACTCTTTAGTGTTCATAAGCCTAATTTTCTTGGTACCCTATTTTTTGTGCCTTCTATTGTTCAAGAGATCTCCCTATCTACTACTTCTTGTATCAACCAAGCCATCATATGCCAAAAATCATTTTCCATCGTCAGTTAGTGCCATTTTCTCTTGACTATCTTAAAAAAAAAATCATATTTTTCTCGTTTCATGTCAACTGATGTAGGACGCCTCATTTCCTGCCTTTTGATAGATCTCTTCTTATTGACTTCAACATCTTATCTAGGAAGTTGATCCAGAAACATATCAGTACCCTGGAACTTGTAGACCTCATTGGAAGGTTACCTTGTGTTTGATTGGGGGTTTTCATCACTAGCTCCTACTCGAATGATTCTATGAGTGTTCGACCTCAACACCATTTATTCACACTCACTAGATTGTATTGTGCATCTTGGAGACCATCATCCTCATCGGTGGCCATCCTCGCATCTATTAACAATTTTAATCATTGAATGGTAATCAGGAAATTTATCGCATGTTCAACTATAACTCATTTATTCACATGTGCAGAAATATGTATTTTAGTGAAGTGGCGACCAAAACCTTGGGTTGAGGCTTACATCATATTCAGCTTTGTTTCCTCTCCCAAGCTACTATATTTTTTTCGGAGACAACTTATCAAATTGATCCTGTCATGACACAAGCTTCCACATTGTGCTTATCGGTGGAGAAATTGGTCATATCTCTTCCTGGAGAAATCATTTTGATATAGCTATTGCGCAAGGGAATGCCCGACTCAGGACAGATATTTGTATTTTTGACATATGTTGTTTGTTTCAGTTTTTCCTCAGCCCTCCAACTCCTCTCGCTCTACTACACATTTTATAAAGTATTTTGGGCACCATATTCACCTCTGACCTCACATTTTAGGGGGAATCTGTTACAATACAAATGAACTCCTCATCAGCTCAGAGGAGAAGGATACATGGAAGGAATAAAATGACCTAGATAGAGACCTATTTTATGAAGGTAACGCACCCTAGAGACAGTTAGGTCGAGCTATAACGCATCCCTACCTCTTTAAGGGAGCATTATTGCCTAGGTTAACGTGGTGTCTTGCCTAAGGGGAAGCGTTACCCATGTTTCATAAGGAAAAAGGGACGAATTCCACAGTAACTCACTGACATTTCCGGCTTTTTCTCAAGGAGCCAGTCCAAAAACCAGGAAACCTGCAAGGCAGGCCTCTGATTGGAAATTACTAAACCCAACTGAGCATCCAAAGAGGAAAAAATCTAGGAAAAGAATGGAAACATCACGGATTTTTCCCTATTCGAACTAATGGAGATTAATGGCAAGGTTGATCCTCCCAAACTCCTATAAATTGGAGGCTAGGGCTCATTGTCAAAGGTCAAAATACTGGGGGAAGCTTGACCAAACTAATGGTTGTAATCCTCCTTCTATAAATAATAGAACTACCTCTATTTTTTCCACTTGGTGTCTTATTGATGCATATATTTTTTATTTTCTTAAGATACATGTTATAAGTGGCTCAGATCTACATATTTCATTGTTTGATTATATACTTGTTTGCTTGTTTGTTGTGATAAAACTGTGAATATTCCACTAGTTTGTTGTTTTCTTGCAGGATTCAAACTTGCAGACGGTGAGGAGGACTTCCACCACACTGCATTGTGCTCTCCAACATATCTTCCTTATACATCGAGGTAATCCTTCAATACTTCACTTTTTCAATCAAGAATTAGTATGAACATGTATGTAGTTTCTTTGTGAATGTTGCAGCTAATATGACTGTCTGCCTTGGGTCCCGGGAAGGCCCAAGAGGGATCTTACTCTAGCTACCACATGTGAATTTTACCCCTAAGCAGAGGCTTATTCACAAGAATGAAAATAAAATGGAAAATACTAAACATGATAGACAAACAAACAAAAGTGAAATACTATATACATAGGGTAGGGAACAGCCCCGGACTACTATTGAATTTTCTGTTTCAAATCTTGGTCTTTGAGAGGAAGAGGGTAAATATTCCTATCCAAATATTGGAGATGATCAGTTTGATGTCCAATCTTCTCATGAAAAACAAATGGTTTAATCTACAGGGACTAGAACTTAGTTTTTTCCCCTTCTCTTTGTGAGATTTTTCCCACTTTAATAACAGGTCTCCCACAATGAATTCCTTCTTCCCCACAAACTTCTAGTCAAACCATCTCTTGATACAATTTTGATGAAGAGAAAAATCTTCTTTTGATTTCCTCATTTCTTCCTATAGCTTCAAGAGAGTGTCTATCCTTATCCAAACGAAAATACAAGGCTTACCCGAGACTCTTGTGAAATTCAAAGGGTAGGCAGGTAAATGTTCAGAGGTATTATTTCTTATTTTCCATACACCAGAAAGTAAGGAGAGGTTTACAAAGAATATTTTGGAGTGACAAGGTCATCCCATAGAGTGTTCAACAAATAATTGTGTTAGTTCCTTTGTTTAGATAATATGGTCTTTTTTATGATACAAATAAGGTTCTTATTGGTTGATTCAACAAGACCATTACACTGTGGATAACAAATAGATGAATGTTTCAATACAATGCCATTTTCTAATGCAAAATCATAAATTTTAAGCAATGAGAAATATGTTTCGGTATTGAAAACATGTGATTTCGGTATGTCGAACCTATTAATGATATTTTATCTCAAGAAATTGATAACTTCCTAATCATTCACTTGTTTGAGAGGAAATGTTTTTGTGTACCGTGTGAAGTAGTTTGTATCAGTGAAAATGTAGTGGTGTTGCTTCGATGAGTGTGGAAAAACTTCAACGATGACATATAATTCCCATTTTCGGAATGGTTCTTCTATAGCGATGGGCTATAATGAGGTGGTTGAATTCTTATCTCATCCGGTGCAATTTTGACAAACTATACATTTGTGAGCATAAGCATGAGAATCCTTAAAAATTGTGGTCCAATATAAAATGATCCTCACAATATTGTGTGAAATGGTGTCACCTACGAAACTCCCACCAACTGGTCCATCATGGAGGTCACGCAATACCCTTTCTGAATCAGGTGATTCCATACATCTTTCTGAAAATCACTTTGTGCACCAACTAATATGATAGATATTTAAGTCTAGTAGCCCTATTTTGTCTTACTGATAAATGAGAGGGAAGGGTACCATGATCAGGATACTTTCTCACATATACATACCCATAGGTGGATGCGTTAGTGGGGTATCTTGTTCAATTTTATACATTTCAATTTCCTGCTCCCATCCATAAGAGTCATCATCTAGTGAACCTGTCACATCTACTGCAAGTTGGAATAGACAATGGCCCTTTATTGTGTGAACATCTTGAACTCAAGATCATATTCTTGAAAGCTTGTCATCCATTTCACTCTTCTCTCACCTGGCTCTTATTAAACAAACAAAGATCTAAACATTTGGTGATGGACAAAGATAATAACATGATTTTTCAGAAGATAAGGCTGAATTTTTTTACCACCTTACACTGATTAAGATTTAATATCAATGCTTTGGTAATTTAGTTCAATTATTTCAATGTTGGCACCCATGAATGATATAGGTTGTTCTTTATGTTTATCATCCTTTTGAGTAAGAATGGTAGCAAGATAAGTATCAAAAGGAAAATTTTACAACATGAAATATTTGCTAAAGTTTGAACTTTATAGTGTTGAAGCTTCTACGATTTCTTGCTTAATACTGGTGAATGCATCATTTTCTCTTTTGTCCCATTTATAGGTCACATCCTTATTTATCATCTCTTACAATGGTTTGAATATTTATGTGTAGTCTGAGATGAGCTTGCAAAGGAAATTGATTTTATCTAAGAAGAACTGCATAGCTTTCATGTTCACTAGGAAGGGAATTAGTGTTACACACCATTTTCTCACCATTATGAAAATTACCATCAATACATATATCTCAATATCTGATGAAGTGTTCCAAGCATTCCCCTACAATTTTGGAAGAAAAAAAATCCTTAAGAGAAAAAGAATATTGAATTACATTGCTCAAAAACCTAATTTTAAGAACTTTCGTGGTTTCATAGCTGTTGGGCAGTGAAAAAGGTATGAAATTGCTGTGTATATGCTCATTATTTTACTATAGACATACTCATTTTTACCTTAGGAAGGTAATTTATTATAAGAATTATGGTAGAATTGGAAAGGTTTGTGTTTATTGTAAAAATATGACTAAAGATTTCTTTTTGTTGATAAAACAGGAATTAGATGAAGTGAACAGCTGTACCAAAGGCAAGGCTGAGATTAATGCAACTACTGCTCCATCAGCGTTAAACCACATCCAACCAAAGACAAGGAGATCCGAACGAATTTCTAAGAAAAGGCAGGGGATAGCTCAGCTTCGGTCAAAGTAAACCAAGATGATAACTAAAAGAAGGGAAGCAAATCCCTCAGGATCCTTCGATCCTGAGGGATCGTTGTTCAAACTCATCTTATTCCTCATCTTGTCCATCATTATCTGATATATAAAGCAACATCCTTAGGTGATTAAGGAGTCGAAAGTTCATATATTCAAACATTTCCTCTGTAATATTGTTTTTATTGAATCTCGGCTTTGAGAGAACAGTGTATGTAATACTTTATGTTCGATTAATATCAAAGACGCGTTTTGTTTCATCTCTTAAGTTCTAAAGTAGCCCAGCAGTATTTCACTGGCGCTAAGGGCCCAACTTTGGTGGAACTACCTTGTTGTTTGTATTCTTAATCTTTGCTTACTATTGTGTGAAGTCGTGTTTAATGTTTATTTCGATTACAGAGTTGATTGACTGTCGTTGGATTGAATAAAGATTCATTGTGATCATTAATGAATTGCATTGCTACTTTATCCTTTGCAAGAAGTGCATTCGCTATTTATTTACCTTGCTATCATTATAAAGCTTTGATATTCTATATTTGATTCTAGTTGCTATTCTATTGGTTTATGATTTGTTATAATTGACTGTTGTATTGGCTGTCGACAGGATTGAAGTATTGCGATTAGTTAAGTTTATAATTGATGTTCAATTCATGTTGTTGTTCCATTTATATTTATTTTTCATTTCAGATTCATAGCTTCAAATTAGCAGATAGATGAATTACAATTGTTATGCATAGGAATTACAAGCTTCTGTTCCTTTTCAGATTTTGTTATAGGAAGTTCCTTTCAGTTGTTTTTCTCAGCAAGTAGTTTGAGTTTGATTTCATTTCTATTGCTTTAAGAACAAGACTACCAACTGTAGAGGAAACTAGTTACTGCTTCCAAGTTCCCATATTGGTTATCTTGCCTCAGTGTGATTTTAGCTGCATCGATTTCTAAGGGAAGGAGTTACTGCTACTGTATCCCTGATTGATGGTTTGCAGATTGATGTAATTAAGATTTCAGAACATTTTCATTTATGTTACTGTAATTAGATTTCTTTACAAGAATTTGTTTACTCTTGTATTCATCATTTTGTACTACATCTTCATAGCATTACTCTTAGTTAATTGCAGCCTCAGACAGAGTACACTCTTGAAATAAAAAGTTGCTCTCGGATTGATAATTAATGTAGGCTAATTAGGTGTTCAAAATATACCTTTTTATGACCCAACATTTTGGTGCCGTTGCTGGGGAGAGTGTATGCCATTTCAAAGGAGTGATGCACAACTGATTTTCTTCTGCTTGCGAAGAATTGGGTATTAAATACGAAAGGTAAGAACCTGCACACGGGGCAAGAAACACACTTGCTCACAGCCCGCTTCACAGAAGAAGTAGGTAATCTTCTTTCTTTAGGTAGGAATGAAGGTTTGTTTTCTTGAATGAATAGATCAGCTAACCAAATATAATTCCTCCTAAAATTGAAAAACCTAAGGGACCGGTGACCCTTGGGCGGACAACTTTTATTGACGAAATCCTTAAAAGAACTGAATCTCAGCCATCAGTAGGATTTATAAACGCTATCTCTAGATATCCTACTAGTTCCCTTCAGGCTACAGAGTCACCATCTGAAGCCTTTGCTAAGATACACAGTCAAACAGAGGGAATTGAGAAAGATTCCCAAGAAATTGAGAATCCTTGCATAATTTCCCCTAAAAAAGGGAACTCTAGTAATCTCTGTGAAGGAGAAGGGGAAACATGAGAAACAAGAGACCCAAAGTCTCCTATTGAAATAGCCCAAACAGTAAGAAATCCAGATAAGGGAAGTCTTGTTAAAATTATTCAAAACCAAGGTCCTGAATCACCTCAAATAGTAGGTCAACAAGGAATACTCATTGTTCCAGATAAGGGAAGTGTTGTCAAAGCCATTCCTGCTCCTGCTAGTTAGCCTAGAAATTCCTTGGAGATCCCAGAAGGATATTGGCACATTTTTTACCAAATGGCCCAGAACCAAAATCAGAATCAGCAGACACCCCAGCAAACCTCTACGCTACAATATCCTATAGTAGATACTGCAGTCAATGCACCTATGAAGGCCATTTCCCTTCAACATATTCCCACATTTCATGGCTTAACATTAGAAGATCCAGATGCATTTTTATTTGAATTTCATGTGTTATGCAGGGGATATGATTATAACACAGACCCCCAAAATAAAACTATTCCCTTCTACATTAAAAGTGGCAGCCTTATGATGGTTTATGGGATTAGGTGGGGGTGTCATAACTGATTGGGATCAGATGAAAGTTGCATTTTTAAAGAAGTGTCAAGATTATTGCAGGTCTCGGGAACTAAAAGATGAAATATTCAAAATGATAGCAAAACCAAATGAAACCTTGGAAGAATATGTGGAACGGTTTCAATACAATCTTCAGAGATCTCCTTATGCATCCTTACCCTTACCTGATAATGTGTTGAAAACTACATTAATTAGGGGAATGAAAGATCAATGGGTTGAAACATTGAATATTATGGGAAAAGGTGATATATATCAGGAAAGTTATGCTAACATCACTGATTTGTGTATCAGGAGTTCGAGGGGAAATACAAGGCTAAAATCAGCAGAACGTGATATGATTACAAGAGAAAATAAGACCTCTAATGAAGGTGTGACCCATGCAGAGATTGGAAATCTTCTAGAAGATTTTAAGACAGACATACTTGGGACTCTAACAACGCAGTTCAGCATTATGCAAGCCAAACAAAAGCAAGCAGAAGCAGAGCAAAATTTGGCGATATTCTGCCCTAGATGAAGAAAGAAACACAACCACAAAGAGTGCCTGTTGGATGTGATCAAATTCTGCGCCATTTTCACGAAAGATCACCCTACAGAAGGATGTCCTTCGCTTCCTGGCATAAAATCAGTTTATAAAGAGGCAGAAGAAGAATCAGAAGTGGTATGTCTGCTTAATCAGTGCCGACAATGGCAGCCATGACAATCAGGTATGCCAACTGATCCATTTTATTCTTTTCAGCCTCCTCAATACAATGCTCAGCAATATAGTGGAATGTTGCAAAATCAACCACCTTTCCCCAATTGGTCACAAAAGCCATTCTCTACAACATCTTGGCCAAATCAAACAAATCAAAATAATTGGCCTAGCTTTCCTTTCTGCCCACCGTTTTGGAAAAATAATAACTATCCTACACAATGGTCCCCCTCTACTTCCCAGAGTCAGGCCTGGCAGTCAAACTGGAAAAGACCTACAAATAAGCCAGCTGGAACAATCCCTCTCTCTCAACCGACACTACCAGCTCCCTATACAAACCCCTAAACCAATTTAAGACCCCAACTCCCAGCCCAACCCAACCCAAACCCAAACAATAGGCCAGTTCAGTCTGTCCAAGTAATGGAACCCCCAGAATTAGAAACTGAACTGAGGGAGTGCAATGACCTTCAACTAAGGTCTGGACGCATAGTAGAAACATAGAGAAACAATAATGTTCATATTGAAGATCTGTTACCTGTAGAACAAACATTACCAAAAGATAAGGAGGTTCAACAACAAAATCAACAACAAGTAACAACTTCCTCTCCACCATTCCCAGAACGATTAATCATACCACGCCCATTAGAACATCCTAATTTTGATCTTCTGGGAGAATTAAAAAATTTGTGTATAAAAATCCCTCTCCTCCAAGCTATCCAAGACATTCCTATATTTGCAAAAACCATTAAGGAATTATGCATAAAGAAGCCAAAGAGGAGAACAACCACCAACCAACTGTCCAAATAATCGGTACTTTATCTGACTTATTATCAGGAATGGAAACACCTGTAAAATATGAAGACCCAGGAAATCCTATAGTGACAGTGCAAATCCATGGGAAATTGTTTCCAAATGCCTTAGTTGATTTGGGAGTAGCAATTAATATCCTAAGAACCACCACCTGTCAAAAACTTGGCATTACATCGCTAGAACCAACAACAACCTTATTGGAATTGGCTTACCGATCGGTAGTCAAACCATAAGGTACACTACAAGATGTAATGGTATCTGTAGATTCCTGGGAATACCCTGTTGACTTCCTGGTTATCAATCCAAAGAACCAGCTAGAAGGACACCCGTTAATCTTAGGTAGACCTTGGTTGGCAACTGCCGATGCTTATATTGGATGCCAACAAGGCAACATGACAATAACAAGGGGAAAATATGTCAAGAATTTAGCTTTATATCCCCCAGCCCAGCCAAGTCTATCAATAATCAAAACAATAAAACAACCTGTATCATATCTTATGGAAAATATGAGATCACCTCTAACTATAGAAAATTCTCTTGATTTTAAAGATCAAACAGAGGATGATATCATCAATAGTTTTATTAATAAACCACAAATCAGATCCCATCTACAATGTCACATGATCAAGGCAACATTTGATAATAAAGAAGAAGAAGATCCTTTGAAAGACATTCCTGGTCAAGTAATAACCACTACTTCCGTGTACAATAGCAAGATTTTAGAAATTGAGCTGGGAAAAACTCTAAACATTAACAAAAATCTGACTACTGAACAAGAACAGAAGTTGGTCCAATTATTACGGAAATACAAGGTAGCCTTTGCATGGGATTACCTCTATATGAAAGGAATTAAACCTCAATTGTGTACACACCACATCTATATTGAAAAATATGCGAGACCCATTCGCCAACCCCAAAGAAGACTAAACCCTCACCTCAAAGATATTGTGAAAGCTGAATTACAAAAACTATTGGATGTTAATTTCATCTACCCAATATCTGATAGCAAATGGGTCTCTCCATTAGTAGTAGTACCAAAAAAGAATGGAAAGTGGAGAATATGTGTAGATTACTGTGAACTTAACAAGGCAACACAGAAATACCACTTTCCCCTTCCTTTCATTGACCAGGTATTAGACACATTGGCAGGAAAGAAATTCTTTTCTTTCCTCGATGGCTTCAGTGGGTACAATCAAATTCAGATTGCCCCTGAAGACCAAGACAAAACTACTTTTACTTGTCCATGGGGGAAATTTGCCTACCGAGTCTTACCCTTTGGCCTATGCACTGCCCCTGCTACATTCCAAAGGGCCATTCTCAACATCTTTGCAGACTTAATAAATGAAGGTCTTGAATTATATATGGATGACTTCACACCTTATGGGGATGATTTTGAGCCTGCATTAGAAAATTTAGAAAAGGTATTGCAAAGATGTATTGACACTAGGCTTTGTTTAAGCCATGAAAAGTGTCATATGATGATGAACGAAGGAGTTATCTCAGAGCATTATATTTCAGCAGCTGGAATTCAAGTGGACCCAACTAAAATTCAAATAATCTTGTTAATACCCACACCCACCACACAAATAGAGGTACGCAGCTTTCTTGGATTTTCTAGTTACTATAGAAGATTTATAGAACCTTATTCTTGAATAGCTGCACCTTTATATGCACTAACTGGAAATGTTGATTTTATTTGGACAAATAAATGTGACAATGCCTTCAATGATCTAAAAAATCTTGTTTCAATAGCCCCAGTGCTGAGGGGCCCAAATTGGAATTTTCCATTCCAAATTTCATCTGATGCCTCAGACACAGTAATTGGAGCAGTACTTGGGTAGGAGGAAGACAAGAAGCCATATGCAATCTATTACATTAGAAAAAATCTATCCCCTGCTGAATTAAATTATACTGTGACTGAGAAGGAATTTTTAGCTGTAGTACATGCTATAAATAAGTTTAGACATTATATAACTGGGTATCCTATAGTACTATATACTGATCACTCTGCCATTAAATTTTTAGCAAATAAACCTGTTACAAATGGAAGAGTGATAAGATGGTTGATTTTATTGCAAGAATTTGACATTACAATCAAAGATTGACCTGGGAAAGAGAACCTTGTAGCTGAATTTCTGTCAAGAATGCCAAAGCCAACAGATACAGAAGCAGTTGAAGACCACTTCCTAGATGAATATTTTTTCGTTGTTACTATCAGAACCCCATGGTATGCTGATATAGAAAATTATTTGGCAATAGGTAAATTACCTAAACATCTATCCCTTAATGAACGAAAACATATAATACAGTGTAGTACCCGATTCTCTTGGATTGGGGGCTACCTATTTCACACAGGGAAAAATATGCAAATAAGAAGATGTGTATGGGAGGATGAGGTATTTGATATTTTGAAAGCATGCCATGATGGGTAGTGTGGCAGGCATTTTGCAGATCGTAGAAATTCCCATAAGGTTTTACGAACAGGCTATTATTGGCCTACCATATTTAAAGATGCCAAAAAATTTATGCAGGCCTGTGATAGCTGCTAAAAGGAAAGTCGCCCCGGGTAGTTTGATGAAATGCCTTTGAACCCTCAACTAGTGATTGAACCATTTGAACGTTGGGCGCTTGATTTTGTTGGCCCTATTAGCCCCACATCAAACCAAAAAACATACATCCTAGTTGCAACTGAGTATGTCACTAAGTGGGTCGAAGCAGAGGCACTTTCAAAAGCTATAGAGGACTCTGTAATACAGTTTCTTTTCCAAATCTTTGTGCGATATGGCCTCCCAAGGGTCATAATCATAGATGGAGGACCACATTTTGTAGGTAATAAACTAGTTGAAACACTACAAAACTACCACACTCAGCACAAGATTACAACCCCATACCACCCACAGGCCAATGGCCAAGTCGAGAGCACGAACAAAGTGATTGAATCTATATTGACAAAAACCGTTGCCTCACACAGACGAGATTGGGCCTACAGATTGCCAGAAGCATTGTGGGCATATCGAACAACGCGGAGACCCACTATGGGATATTCACCATATCAATTGGTATTTGGAAAAGAACCCATCTTTCCAATAGAATTTGAAATTCAGACATTAAGAACAGCTCAAAAGGTGGGTCTAGATCTAAATGAAGCCCAGGCCAAAAGACTGCAGCAAATTAATGAGTTAGATGAAATTAGGATCTTTTCTCTTCAACACACAACGTTAATCCAAAAACAGAGAGCAAAATGGCATGACACCCTGATCAAAGAAAAGATCTTCCACGAAGGAGACTGGGCACTCCTATATGATTCTAGGTTTCAGGATTTTCCAGGGAAACTCCAGACACGATGGCTTGGACCCTATGAAATACAAAAAGTGCACGATAATGGCACTATTACATTAACTACCATTGATGGATCTGGGCATTCCTTTAAGGTAAATTATCATCAAGTACGATTGTATCATAAATCGCTTACCCGAGAATCCTTTTACCAACAGTTATGGGAAGATTCTACCATGGAAATTTTGGCTAAAGGGGATAACTCCTCCTCCGCACCAATTTATTAAATCATTTCTTTTTTTTTAATTTTGTACATAATATTGTTCATTCATTTGGATTTTTGTTTTATGGAATTATTTTTTTCAAATCTTTGTTCATTTCGAGTTTTTGTTGTTTGTTTCATGAAATTCTATGTTTTTCAAAAAATCTGTGTATTTTTCTTGTTTTGAGTTTTTTTTGTTCCTTTCTAAAGGAACAGCACTTCTGTTGTTCCTTTTGAAAGGAACAGCAGTTTCGCAGATTGTTTTTGTTGTTCCTTTCGGAAGGAACAACAGTTCTGCAGATTGTTTCTGCTGTTCCTTTTTAAAGGAACAACACCTTTTGAGTGGATTTTTTTTTTGTTTTAGATTAGCATTTTGAGAATTTCTGATGACTCTTCTAAAGGAAAACATATTATTCATATACAATCATACAAATTAAAGCTTACTGTAATCAACAAATCAAAATAAATTGTCATTTTTAAGAAAATTGTTTAGTAATGATAAGAAAAAGGGAAAAGGGACATAATCAATAACATGATTTTGCTGTTTTACAACCATTGAATTAATCTGATTGATTATCCTTATCATGATTGGTTCTTTCCCATATGTTATAAATTTCTTTGATTTTTATTTATGGAGTAGGAATAAGGGCATATTCTTTTCTATTGAGATGTTCAGACTTCTTCCACCATCCCTACTCTTAAGGAGTGTTGAGCCATCCTTTATGAATAACTAGGAAAGTTCTATATGAAAAAGAAAAATATTTATATGTTTCACTAATAATTTTACAATTTTACAGATGGAGGATAGGGGGTATCATCAAGAGCCGGCCTACCATGATCATAAGGAAGTCAGTGAAGTGGCATTCCCATCATGGCCACCAAACCAGGGATATGGTCCAATGGAAAATTAAAAAAATTTAAGAAGTCCTTGGAACATGAGGTCTCATCACGAGCTAGCCTGCCCACTTTTCACTTCTTCCCAGTGAATGGCATTGTGATTTATCTGGTCACCAAGCCAGCACAATGGTCTCCATTATGACATTTAACAAGCACTTCCTCAGCATAAATAAAGGACAATGGTTCCAAGGGTGAGAAAGCAACTCTGTCAAGGTTATGGACACCTATGGGCAACAGAGCTCTGCTGATGGTATTGGAGTCACATTTATACACATCAATAGTCATATTTAACCCTTTTTCCTATATCTATATTTAAATATCAATGAAAGTATGAATCCTTAACCTTTGATTTCGAACCTATTATACATGAAAATCATTACAAATCGATCATATTAGTTTGAAGTGGTAATAAACGCATTTGTACTTATCTTAAGTTGTCCCTTATCCTCATATTTAAATCATTACAAAACGATTTTATATCTATTACTGATTTATCACATGCATTGATTTAAGTAATTGCTATAATTTGATTGAATGTATAATAATTATGCCTACTTTTCCTTGTTGTACTACTGTTGTGCCACACTTGCCTCTCTCAACTGACGGTCGAGGGTGACCTATCATCCATCAGGGGGGGCGCGGATGTCTGCATGCAAATCAAATCCTGATATTTCTTTACCTGTACACAAACCAAATCCCTACATTCTAGGGAATAACAAAAATTTAATGACATTATTCCACTTTACCGTGCTGTGCTATTCCATTGTGATCACTGTGTGTTTGGAAAGAACTAACAGAGTGCAGAGATGATGGGAGGACGACCAATTTACAGTGAGCCGCAGGTGCTAGTCGTTTCTGATGTTGCACGAGAGATTTTGGAAAGATTAAGATGGATTACATATTTCACGAGGATGCAACAACCCCATGAAGCAATGGCCACCGAATTTTTACAGAACTTGAAAGAAGGATTCTCCATGGTTAGAGGAAGACAGATAACTGTATCCGATGAAATAATTGCAAAGGTGTCTGGCATACCAGCACAAGGAACTATATGGACTCAGAAGAAGCTCAAGCTTCGAGAAGCCATGAATATTTTTCAGGATGACAGACAGACATTGGTTGTCAAAGGCAAAGGAGTTCAGCTAGCATCATTGGTAGAACCATGTACGGAATTGGCCAAGATAGTGCAGGCCTATATAACGTGCGACGGAAGGAAAGACTTGGTAAGACCTCGCCGCCTTAAATTACTGGCTGTATTAAAATAGAAATTCACTGTAAATTTTTCTGCATTTTTAAATTCCCTACTACATGATACTACCCATAGTATAATAAAAGCTCAGCATGCAGACATGGTGGTCAGCCACCATTTCCTAATTCGATTAATAGTAAGTCGTAGCCTCACCTAGCAATAGACTAGCTGGGAAGAGTTGATATTCTCCATTGATGGAGGGTTAGACTTACCTACCTCGAAACGGAAGAGAATGGCTGGCTCAATAGCTGAGCCATCAACTCACAGACAGTCCCTCCGTTCAAAACGAAGTAGGGGGATGATGGAAGGACTTCCGGGTAGCAGTAGCCAGCCCCTGGAATTGCATAGCTCTGAAGATGAACAACCTCCACAATTGGAGGGAGGAATTCCTCGTACTGATGAAGAAGAGGAAGTGGAAGGAGAAATTCGCTACTCGGACGAAGAAGAAATAAGTCACCACACCAGTGGTGAGAAACAATCCAGTGCAGAGGAAGGAAATACTAAGGAAGAGGAAATTGAAGGAGAAATTCAATATTCGGATGAGGAAGAAGGAAGCTATCATACCTGTGAGAGGACGAAGATAATCATAGCAGCGACAAAGAAGGAACAGAGCCTCCTAAAAATGCTACTGTAAGCCCTTTACAGGAAGATCAATTGGCCCAAATTCTGGCCAATATAAGTGACTATGTGCAGCCTCATAGCCCTTTGAACCTTAACATTGATATTAATCAGTTACCAGAGCACTCTTCTATTGACAAAGAAACGGCTGAAGAAATGCTGGATGAAACAAAAAACCCTAGCGAAGCTAGGGTTGCTTCCCCTGAAAGGCATGAACAAGAAAACGAGAACACCGAAGAAATATCCCAACTTGGAAGCCCTCATGGGATTGCAGAGTCAATCGAGGGTATGATTCCCAAAGAATTTAGCCAAGGACATATGAATGTTGAAGAAAAAACCCAAGCAGAAGACCAAGAAGAAAACCTAACTGAAGGCACGACTAATATGGACCAAAACCTTGTCAAGTAAACGGGTTCAGATAAAGGAACAACTGTTCCATTAAAAAAGAGGAGGAAAGTAACAGAGATTGAAAAGCTTCGCAGGGAACGAATGAAGCTTCACAGACTCGTGGAACAGCTCAGGAAAACCATTAGGGTTCTGAGAATGAAACAAATGCCTAAGCGAGCCCCCAAGAGAAGAAGCATAGCTACCAAGTGAATTTTGAAAAAGAGAAAGGTGACCGCTAAGAGGAACCCCCAAGTTTTAGAAGAAGCCATGCCTGAGCCTAATTATGGAGATACGAAACAGAAAATAGTTGTTCCAACACAAGTTGTTCCAGAGGGACCCGCTTCAAGTGAAAACATGCAAGCTAGTAGTCAGCATACTTTTAGTGACCCGACACTAGCCAGAGTCCAAGAGGAGTTGGCACAGGCCCGAATAGAAAGGCAAAGGTTGGAAGAAGACACTGTCCCAAGGAAGAAATATCAGGAGTTGCAGCAACAAATGAAGATTCTCCATGAAGTAGAAGCTGAAGCTCATGAAAAGTGTCGAAGAGCAGAGGAAAAGGCTGACAAGGTAATGAACCAATTAAAACTAGCCTACAATAGAATGGAACTCTCTACTCATTGTACACTGATGTCTTATCCTGTAGATGCCCCGCCAAAAACTATGCTTTATTTTTACTACAAAGATATTTACAGCTAAAGATTAAGGCAGTTAGGGCAGGGAAATCCATAGAGATAATAACTATAGATGACTTTGTGTCATGCTGCAAACTTTATGGGATCAAAGCACAGCGCCTTTTGTGTGAATTTTACTTACATAATCTAATACTTGAAAACAATTGTGAATCAAATCCTAGCCCTTTTCTGGGAGATGTCCAATATCAGGCATTTATTTCCTTTGCTGTAAATCAATTAAAATGGCTTAAAGCCTATAATTCTTTTCAAAGGCAGGAAAATGAATTAGATTTGTGGGTTAGGAGTGAACCTCAAAACCCATTTCAATTTTGGGCTAGGTAGAAAACTTTGATGACAAAGGAAGGCGTTATCCAAGCATTGGGGCCTGTCCACAAATCGATTATCTTGAATGGAACAGATTATTTCTTATCCATTAGAAACCAAGCTTATATAGCAGCTAAGGTCCATTGGATAATTTCCAATTAGAATGTGTAAAATAGAGAACCATTTAATTATAAAAACTTTGGGTTAGCTACAGACCGCTTCATTTCCTATAGTAATCGCATTTTAAAATAAGGACCATTCTAGCTAGGTTGTAGGTTCTGAAGCCCTATTGCATGGTATCCTGCTTCAGACTACAAATCCATTTACGAACTCCCCGAAGGATAGACAGAGCATGTTTTTGAGGAAATAACTGCACTGCATGGTTTTAGGCCTTTTGATGACAAACCTTATCTGGCTTATTCTTTGATTGCTCTCCATGTGAACTATAGTTTTCATGAGGACATGAAAAAGATTAAGCAGGGGGGTATGTTGGGCAGTGAAAAAGGTATGAAATTTCTATGTATCTTCTCATTCTTTTACTATAGACATACTCCTTTTTACCTTAGGAAGGTAATTTATTATAAGAATTATGGTAGAATTGGAAAGGTTTGTGTTTATTG
This sequence comes from Pinus albicaulis, assembly GCA_034641835.2. Taxonomy (NCBI): domain Eukaryota; kingdom Viridiplantae; phylum Streptophyta; class Pinopsida; order Pinales; family Pinaceae; genus Pinus; species Pinus albicaulis. Next base: position 1,303,868,420 of record CM076575.1, on the reverse strand, counting down.
TAAAAAGATGACTAAATATTTATCTTTGTTGATAAAACAGGAATTAGATGAAGTGAACAGTTGTACCAAAGGTGAGGTTGAGATTAGTGCAACTGCTGCTCCATCAGCGTTAAACCACATCCAGCCAAAGACAAGGAGATCCAAACAAATTGCTAAGAAAAGGCAGGGGACAGCTCGGCTTCGGTCAAAGTAAACCAAGAAGATAACTAAACGAGGGGAAGCGAATCCCTCAGGATCCTTTGATCCTGAGGGATCGTTGTTCAAACTCATCTTATTCCTCGTCTTGTCCGTCAGGATCTGATATATAAAGCAATGTCCTTTGGTGATTAAGGAGTCGAAAGTTCATATATTCAAACATTTCCTCTGTAATATTGTTTTTATTGAATCTCGGCTTTGAGAGAACAACCTCTATAATACTTTATGTTTGATTAATATCAAATACGCGTTTCATTTCATCTCTTAAGTTATGAAGTAGCCCCGTAGTATTTCACTGGCGCTAAGGGCCTGGCTCTGGTGGAATTACCTTGATGTTTGTATTCTTAATCTTTGCTTACTGTTGTGTGAAGTCATGTTTAATGTTTATTTCGATTACAGAGTTGATTGATTGTCGTTGGATTGAATACAGATTCATTGTGATCATTAACAAATTGCATTGCTACTTTATCCTTTGCAAGAAGTGCATTCGCTAGTTATTTACCTTGCTATCATTATAAATCTTTGCTGTTCTATATTTGATTCTAGTTGTTGTTCTATTGGTTTATGATTTGTTATAATTGACTGTTGTATTGGCTGTCGACAAGATTGAAGTATTGAGATTAGTTAAGTTTATAATTTCTATTCAATTCATGTTGTTGTTCCATTTCTGTTTATTATTCATTTCAGATTCATAGCTTCAGATTAGCAGATAGATGAATTACAATTGTTATGCATAGGAATTACAAGCTGTTGTTCCTTTTCGGACTTTGTTATAGGAAGTTCCTTTCAGTTGTTTTTCTCAGCAAGTAGTTTGAGTTTGATTTCATTTCTATTGCTTTATGAACAAGACTACCAACTGTAGAGGACACTGGTTACTGATTCCAGGTTCCCAGATTGGTTATCTTGCCTCAGTGTGATTTCAGTTGCATCGATTTCTAAGGGAAGGAGTTACTGCTAATGTATCCCTAATCGATGGTTTGCAGATTGATGTAATTAATATTTCAGAACATTTTCATTTATGTTACTGTAATTAGATTTCCTTACAAGCATTCGTTTACTCTTGTATTCAACATTCTGTACTACATCTTCATAGCATTACTCTTAGTTAATTGCAACCTCAGACAAAGTACACTCTTGAAATAAAAAGTCGCTCCCGGATTGGTAATTAATGTAGGCTAATTAGGTGTTCAAAAGATACCTTTTTATGACCCGAAAATAGCTATTTCCCATGCAAGAATAGTTTTGACCATTGCGGAATGCAAAGTTATACACTTTTTCTTCCACTAAAAACTACACAAATATTTTAACGTAGGTAAAAATAAAAAGTGATTTCTAGAAGCCTTGTTGGAGGAATATTTCCCAACTGAAGGCCTCGAGCCCCTAGATACTTGTGCCTCATCCCTTGGTTCATGAATCAAACTCCTTCCTTGATCCCTCTCTTTATGGATCTCATCCCTTAGAGTGATTTTTCTGCTATAACATATTGGAAACTCTACTGGGGAACAATTTGTTCTTCATTATGTCCTCTTGTGATATTTAAATTTCTTTTTGTAAGACTTGTTTGACTGTGTCTTAAACATTTAAAGTTATTTTTATTTTTTATTTTTGGGCTTTTGTTTTGTTAAGTTTTCTTGGTTTGTGTACTTTTAATTTAGCAACAGAGCGCCAATTTGCGCACTTTTCTTTCAACAACAGTGCATCTGCGCACTGAATGCAACTCGTTACCTCCAAAAGTCTATAAATTATTTGAAAAATTAATATTTTTATATGTTGAGTCCATAATTTCCTCATTATTATTCTTTTTTGGATTTGTTTACATTCTTAGAAAGTTCATGTCTATTCGGTTGAGTGTTGTGGATTGTCTTCTTCAAAACTTCTTCATCTTTGCAAATTAGGGTTGAAATTTGATCTGGTAATTGTTGATTTATCAAAGGAAGGATTTTTAATTGTTGATATTGTGTCTGCTTGTATTTCTTCTTACAAAAGATAATATTTATCATTTTTTTTACCTGTTTGTAAAAGATCATTGCATTGATGAAAGATAGTATTTTTATCTCATATTTATTATTTTGAGGAAATTTAAATGAAAATTTGTTGTTATTTTACCTATAAATCATTTCAAAATTATACTTTTTACAGTCTTATATTCATGGCACTCATTCAAAATATTTATCTTAAATATTTGTTGGTTTTCTTTGTGCATTTTGAAAAATATTGGATGTCATGTGTATAAAGATTTTTTATGATCGTTGTGCTTTTTGGGTGAGTTGAACTTCAAAGTAAAATTTATACATTTGGGTTAGTCTGGAAGTGAAAATTTTGCATTATTGAAAGGAACTTTGGTGAGATTGAAATTTTTTCACTTTTTTTAATATTGAAAGACTCTCTCTTTACCATAGATAAAAATTCATCGAAGTAAAAGATTCATTTTTTTCATACTCATTGCATTAGGTTTGAAGTTGAAAATTGATATCATTTACATCTCACCTATTAAATCAACTTTAATTAAGGAGGAATTGTAAAATTAATCTAATTTTAAAATTAACCAAACATTAGTGGTTTTAGGTTAGAATACATGTTATGACATCTACAAACATAACAATTGTCATTTTTTGTGTGCGGTGCATTCTGTGGGTAGTCGGTATCCCACGTACGTAAGTATATCAAATTTTTCTCCATGTACCTTTAGGTATATCGGATAGTGTTCCATGTATGAAAATTCTATCGAGATGTTTCCTTTCACACATGCTCACATTAGAAAACACTAACATGAACTGTACCTCCGCGTACGTCGAATATTTTGGAGCCCCCCTTCCAGGTTTCATACCATCCATAAGTAACCATGTCAACCGCTTTTTCATTTGTGATACACCAAACACAACATTCGAGGAGACTACCTACACATACTGGAAATGGTATTCTATAGTTCACAGTGACTTAGTAATCCTTAATACCTAGTTATCCTTTTACTAGTTTGTTTTTGGTTATTTATTTGGTTGAATAAAATTGGAAAAAATATTTAATAAAATTGATCATGTCCAAGTTACTCATACATTTATGTAGGATGCAGGGTTTACCCCCTAAGCATACACCTAGTCAATTGGAGAAAATCAAAGCAAAGAGATTGAAATTGAGAGGATATGGAATCTCATATTAACCTGAGAGATCTAGAGTTGTAGAATTGGAAACAATAGAGATTAAAGTGATTCAACCACACATAAACAAATAATTGTTTCGAGAAAAGCTACCCTAAGGTCTGGGTTGAGAGACCTAACATATCGGATGACATATCATCACAAGAAGCACTCTAATTATCAGTTTTTATGCTTGAACTAGAAAAATGAGGAAAGAGGAACTTACCTGTTTATCCTTCATTTGAGGTCGATCCCGTAGGGTGAAAACCCTCTATTACTCCTCATGCTCTAGAAACTGCAAATCAATCAAGACCAATCACAAAAAATAGTTGCAAATAATATATGTCCTAGATGTCAACATGTTAGCATATATAATATAAAAAAAATAACATGAAATAAACCATTCAAGATCATTCAACATGTATAGGAGACATATAACATAAAGAACATCAGGAACAAGAAAATAATTATTTTATTGATAATATGTAAATGGAAAGTGAATAAATCACCTGAGATCTACCATGGCCTTGAGCAAAACCATCCTCCGGATCCATCCAGCCCTAGCCTCACAAAGCCTCTTCCATAAATGGTGCACAAAGGATGTCACATAAAGTGGGGGTGATCATCACAAGGAAACAAGGGTTTCTTGAACCTAGGAAGTGCAGGAGGCACATGGAAATATCTGACTTGATCAGGGCTATATTAGGTTATAATATCAATAGCATTCTTTCTCTCCTCCGTTAGTCCATTCCCTTGAGGTGTATTTATACTTCCTCAAATTAGTTTTTTCAGTTGGGGAACAATTAGGCCACGGACTAGGGTAGTTAAGTTACAGGAAAAAACCATAAAACCTGCCTCATTAATAGGAGTTTTACATATTTTTTAATATTTTAAATAGCATAATTGAATCAGCTATGGATGGAACCACGTCTGCACGCATACAAATCTGAGTAGAGTCGTGTATCAATTTTAAAATATTGTTTTTTAATAAGTGTGATCAATTCTTAATGGAAGGGTTTCCCAAGGCCAATGCATAGGTCATCAAATACATAGAGGCAATAAATGATGCTATCACAGATTCCCCCTAATATATGATGTCAGAAGGGGTACATGATGGCCAAAATGTATTATGTGCATAAGAAAGAACCTTGCGAGGACTAGAGAGGACTTCACGAGATTTCAGTCTGCCAAAAACCAACGATAGAAATCAAAAAGATAGCTCATGTGTGAGGCGGGCATACCCATGCTCAGTGAAAGAAAATCATGTCCGCATATCAAGTATGGAGAGGATCTAATATGTATACAAGTATATCTTAAATTTAAATTACATAGTGAATCATCTTATCACTACCCAGAAGTATAAGTCAAAATCATGTCCAAGTATCACATATAAAAGATTAATCAATGATGTTGCGAAGATATTTGATCACTAAGTTACAATTGAATCTCCAAGTACCAAATCATAAGTGGTGGAACAAATGGTACATCACGAAACTCGGATGCCAACATATAAGATGTTGTTGTGATGAAACTACAACATATAAGGGTGGATGGTATAAGTGGAAGTGTAGAAATTATATACAAGATGCATGTATATATCCAGATTCTCCTGATTTAACAATATTTATCTTCTTGCTAAATATATAATCCTTCCACTGTTAATCTTTTTCGGAAATTAAAATCAATTTCAAACACATGAAGCAATAAAAACAATCGCACATAACACAGTTGTTTAACGGGAAACTTGAAGCTGAAAATCCCAACTATCATATATTATGTATCATGGAGATCATGTAACAATCTCATACAAATCTTCATACATCAAGCTCTCAATACAATCAATCGTTGCACACTAATTAGAAGAAATATGCAAATCCATGCACCGATTTCTTGCCACCTGATATCCTACCTCCACTGCACAATCCCTGCTGAAGAATAGCTCTGAATGAATTCAAATTACCCTTGCCTTGACTGTGAATCCTCATTGGCAACTCCAATGTGTATGTGGTGCAATCAATGCATCACTATAGTCACAACAGATAGTCCATCTTTCCCTTTCACCTATCTCTCCACTGAGTCTCCACTGGAACTGACATGCAATGTAGTTAACTGTTGTATTTGTTTAGTTGATTAATGAGTTATTATCTGTGAATTAATTCACTCCACTCTCACTAGTGTATCATTCAGTTAGACTAGATACAACTAGCTCAACTGAGTTTAACCCCATTATCTGAGTTAAACTAAATAAAAACTCCATGAACTACTCTTACAACTCTAACATAACTTTGCCACTTCAGTTCTAACTGAGTCCTCCATGCATGAACCACCAGTAAACCCTAAGAATTGTCTAATTCCTTCAGCCCACTGATTTGAAAAATCTGTACACTGAAATTAAGTGCTCCAAGAGAATAAGTTGATGTTTATTGTCTGATTATTATTAAGAGATAATAATAATCGAAACTTCTATTTTTAGATCTACAATCTATAAATAGACTTCGCCCAATATTCTAAAAATAAAATTTCATCTATTTTTCCAACTTGACCAACCATCCACAAATAGCATCCTGCAACTTCTGAAATATGATCACCATGTCTAAAAATAAACTTGCACCTAAAACTAGCCTCCAAGCCGACTTAGTGAAGGTGACTGATTTTCACTAAGCTCATCATTTTGTTTAATCTCAACACTCCCTCTCAACAAGATAGGGATTATCCTTCACCCCGATCTTGCCTCTATGGTATTCGAATTTTCTCCTGGTGAGCGCCTTCGTGAGAATGTCTGCATCCTAATCTTCCGTAGGAATGTACTGAAGCAACATGGTCTTCCGCTGCACACAATCTCTGATATGATGATACCGGATATCAATATGTTTAGATATATCATGAAACAAAGGATTAATCGAGAGTTTAATGTAACTCTGATTATCACAATGTATCACTGTAGGATCTAAATGTGAACCAAACAAACCACCTAGAATCTTCCTCATCCAAATAGCCTCACATGCAGCTTGAATTGCTGCCATGTATTCTGCTTCCATTGAAATGAGTGCCACAGATATTTGTTTCTTACTGTACCAAGAAAATTCTATAGATACGATACTGAAACCCCTACTGATGTGCTCTTTCTGTCTATTGGGCTACCTGCCCAATCTGCATCCGTGAAGCCATGCAACTTCACCTCATCCGTCTGTCTGTACTATAAGCCATACTTAGATGTGCCCCTGAGATGCCTCAGGACATGCTTTCCTGCCTTCCAAAAGAGATTGGTAGGCTTAACCATCTCTTGTGAAAGCTATTTCACCGCATAGCATATGTCCAATCTTGTATTAACTAAATACATGAGCGAACCCACCAACTGTCGATAAACAGTGGCATCCACTACCTCTGCCGATGTAGCATCCTCTTTCCTCCAATTTCCTGGAAGAGGAGTGTCGATAGGCTTGCAGCCTCACATTTGAAACTTCTCCAGTATCTCCCAAGCATACTTGCCTTGAGACACAAATAGTTCACCTTCTCACTACCATATTTCCAAACCAAGGAAATAATGAAGGAGGCCCAAATCCTTCATCTCAAACTCCTTTGCAAGATCTGCCTTGCATGAGTGTATCAACTGCTCATCACTCGTTAGTATTAAATCATCAACATAAAGAACAATGATTAAAAGCTTACCCTCCACCACAATTTGGTACATTTTTGCATCCACCTCACCCTTGGTGAAGCCAAGTCTAGTGAAATATTTTTCGATCTGTGTGTACCAAGAATGTGGTTCTTGCTTTAGCCTATACAACGCTATTTTGAGCCTGCACACATGCGACTCATTGTTGAAGATATCAAATCCTTCAGGCTGATCAATGTACACATCTTCCTCAATGATCCATTAAGGAATGTAGTCTTCACATCCATCTGATGAATGTGCCAACCCATCTGTGTTGAGAGAGCAAGGATGGTCCTTATGGAAGAATACCATGCGACAGGTGCAAAGGTTTCTTCATAATCAATCCCCTCAACCTGTGAGAAGCCCTGGGAAACAAATATTGCCTTATACTTCTCGACACTCCCATCAGCGGCTTGCTTTACCTTGTAGATCCATCTTGATCCTACAACTAATTTACCAACCGGCCTTGGAATGATCTTCCAAGCATTGTTTATGACAATGGAGTCATACTCCTCCACCATGGCATCTACCCATGTGGGCTCCTGCACTGCTTCTTCAAAAGAAGATGGCTTTTTCACGATACACTTGCTCGTGAGAGCCATGTATCTAGTAAATCGGTCAGGTGACTGTCTCTGTCTGCGCTGTAATATAGGGACTCCTACATTCTATGCCGCATCAAGCTTTAATATCTCAACTTCTGTGGTACGCTTTCTGCCTTGTCTGATGTTTGGTTCTCCTTGAGTGGACTCCTCCAGTCCATGAATCTCCTCTTGTGGCTGATCCACATCTAGAGGCTCATCTTTGGGAACAAGAAGTTCCTCCTCTTCATGCAAGTGTAGCTCCCTCTCAAGTGACAACTTCATGGCTTTCACCTCATTGAATTTTATATCCCGTCCCACCACAGTCATCCGACTGTCTAGAAAATACACACAATAATTATGGGTTTTTTCTGTGTACCCCACAAATATTCCAACTTCTACTGTCGTCTCCAGCTTCTTCCTGACATCCTTTGTCACATGAATGTAAATAGATGAGCCAAAAATATTCAAATTAGAAATATCAAGCTTCTTACCAGTAAAAGCTTCTTCAGGTGTACTCATGCCAAGTACTCTATGAGGACAACGGTTTTGCACATAAACCGTAGTGTTGCATGCTTCCGCCCACAAGTGCATCGGTAGGCCCTGGTCATGCAACATCACTCGTGCAGCACCCACGAGCATTCTGTTCCTCCTCTTTGTGACCCCATTATGATGTGGGTTATGAGGTGCTATGAGTTCTCTTCGAATTCCTTCTCTCCTAAAGAAATCTTTGAATTCGCCCGAGATGTATTCACCACCATTACCACTATGTAGAGCCTTCACTTTCTTCCTCGACTCCTTCTCCACCAATGCTTTAAACTCACAGAAATTTGAGAATGTTTCGCTCTTCTTTTGCATGAATAACATCCAGTATATACGAGAATAGTCATCAACAAATATAACATAATACATGTGTTTTGCTGTTGAAGCAACCGAGAAAGGTCCACACACGTCTGTTTGAATTCTCTCTAGGATCACCAAAGCATGGTTCTCCTTCTCATGAAAGGTGGTCTTCACAAACTTACCCATAGTACATCCCTTGCATTGATATGACTATGCAATATTACCCTTGGGAAGTCCAGTGGAAATCTATTGCAAAATATTCAAAGTGCCGTGGTTAAGATGGCCCAATCTCCTGTGCCATAATTCACCCTCGTCCCGGCTCACCACTTCTTTTGCTTTGCCCATCATTGCAGTGCAGCCATCTACCTCCACCTTGTAGATATTCTTAACTCAAATCCCTATCGTCTTGGTTTGACCATTTTTTTATGTCGAAGGAATGATTTTCCCTCACTGAAAACAATGTCATAACCTCTATCTTCCAACATTGTGATCGAGACCAAGTTCTTCTTCAGACCTGGAACATGCATAACATCTTTCAATAGAAATGGATTACCTGAATCCCTCTCAAAGGTAGTGGTCCCAATGTTGGTCGCACTGTATTGACTATCGTCACCCATCTCTATATGCATTTGAAGGTCCTTCTCCTCCAAGTCACTAAACAACTCCTTGTCTCCTGTCATATGGAAAGATGCACCACTATCAAGATACCACAGCGATCCCATTGAGCTTGAAACCAAGCATGCGATCAAAGATAAATAAAGTTCAAATTGCGAGGCTAAGGCCTCTCCAGCTGTAGCTCCAGCATCCTTCTTCTTCTTCTTCTTCTTCTTCTTCTATGGGCAGTTAGTGGCGAAATGCCCATGTTCGTGACAGTGAAAACACTTCACCTTGGACAAATCCTAATTATTTCCTTTAGCTTCGGATTTTGAAGGAAATTTCTTCCCCTTCCCTTTCCTTGTTTTGGTAGCCAAAGTGAAATTCTCTTCATCTTCATTATTCGATAAAGAGCCATCCCTGGTACTTCGCCTTATCTCCTCTTGCACAAGATCTGACCAAAGTCGCTCCCATCTCGACAGTTTCTCCCGTCCATTGACAGAGTCTTCATAGCTATGCCAACTCTTCGGAAGCCCAAGGAGAGCCAAGCTCACCAATTATTCATCATCAAAAGTAATCCCCACACTTCCCAGTTCATCCCTACAGTGGAAAAACTTCATGAGATATTTTGGAATACTGTCGCCCTTCTCCATTTTTATTTTTCTGAGCTTATCTTTCAGCGCCAACTTCCTCTAGTCATTGCTGCTTTGGAACAAATATGTCAAAGCCTTCCACATTGCAAATGGAGTGGCTTTCCCATGAAGGCTGGACACAATATGGTCCTTCACACCTTCCAACATAATTCTTCTTGTCTTTTCTATCTTCTTTTTCCATGCGTCAAGTAATGCAACATCACTAGATCCCGTCTTAGGAACATCGCTATCGATGAACTCCTTCAGTCCATTTTACTCCAGCACCGCCTCCATCCTATCCTTCCAGGCTATGTAATTCAAACTGCCATCAAGGGAATACTCCAATCACAACCCACTGAAATACATTTCAATGTATACTCAACTGTCGCACCAAGAATTTTATGTAGCAAATTCGAATTGTCCACCAGCACAAACTCAACAATTCTTCACAATTGCAATCTTCAAGAATTAACACTACTCTGATACCATGTAGAAATTATATACAAGATTCATGTATATATCCATATTATCTTGATCTAACAATATTTATCTTCTTGCTAAATATAGAATCCTTCCACTGTTAATGTTTTGCGGAAATGAAAATCAATTGAAAACACATGAAGCAATAAAAATAATCGCACATGACACAATTGTTTAACGAGAAAGCCTGAAGATGAAAACCCAAACTATCATATATTATGTATCATGGAGATCATGTAACAATATCATACAAATCTTATTACATCAAGGTCTCAGTACAATCAATCGTCATACACTAATCAGAAGAAATTTGCAAATCCATGCACTGATTTCTTGCCACCTGATAGCCTGCCTCCATTGCGAAATCCCTGCTGAAGAATAGCTCTGAATGAATTCGAATTACCCTTGCCTTGACTGCATAATCCTCATTGGAAAATATAATGTGTGTGTGGTGCAATCAATGTATCACTATAGTCACAACAAATATTCCATCTTTCCCTTTCACCTATCTCTCCACTCGGTCTCCACTAGAACTGACATGCACTGTAGTTAGCTACTGTATTTGTTCAGTTGATTAATGAGTTATTATTTGTGAATTAATTAACAAATTAATTCACTCCACTCTCACTAGTGTATCATTCAATTAGACTAGATACAACTAGCTCAACTAAGTTTAACTCCATTAATTGAGTTAAACTGAATAACAACTCCATGAACTACTCTTCCAACTCTGTCATAACTTTGCCACTTCAGTTCTAACTAAGTCCTCCATGCATGAACCACCAGTAAACCCTAGGAATTGTGTGATTCCTTCAGCCTACTGATTTGACAAATCTGTACACTGAAATTAAGTGCTCCAAGAGAATAAGTTGATGTTTATTGTCTGATTATTATTAAGAGCTAATAATAATCGACACTTATATTTTTAGATCGACGATCTATAAATAGACTTCACCCAATATTCTAAAAATAGAATTTCATCTATTTTTCCAACTTGACCAACCATCCACAAATAGCATCTTGCAACTTCTGAAATATAATCACCATGTCTAAAAATAGACATAGTCTAAAAATAGATTTGCACCTAAAAAATCCTGCGGACCCACTTAGTGAAGGTGACTGATTTTCACTAAGCTCATCATATTGTTGAATCTCAACAGGAAGAAAACTAAAGGAGCTATAAAAGTGAACCAAGACATGTTTATGCAAACCTGAGGTCTTCACCGATCACCATGGCACAATTCTACACAATGGGAATAAATGAGGTAAGGTTTACCATGTGAGAAATCATTTGATTACCGGTCATTTATGTATACCGTTAAACAAAGTGAGACAAATCACTAGTAATGATAATGAGTTTCAAGATTCCATAGTACAATCTAACAAGTGCGAATAAATGAGTTGAAGTCGAACACTTGAGAGAACCTACCAATCAGGAGACATTGATGTATTCTCACTGTCGATAGCGTGTCTGCCACTGATGACTACAAACCCTAAGGTACTGACAAAAGAACTCTAGACCTTATTCCTAGAGCAATGATTCGGATTTAATGGGAAAATATGTGCTGGAAGGAAGGCATTAAGGCATCCCACATCAGTCCAGTACGAGTGTAACTTGTACGCCAATATTTGGAAGGAATTAGACAAAGATAAGTGAAGTAACCAACCCAGAATAAGTTTCCGTCATGCAAAAAATGTAGCTAGAGCACGGTAGAAACCCTCTGAACCAGCTAATAATGAGAGCTGACAAAGAGGCGAGAAATCCACTGATAAGGTCAAATGGAAATCAAGGTATTGCATGAATCCCAGGTGTGATAACGTAAGCTGAAGTCGAACACAAGGGAAACAACTCAATCAAAGACCCATGATGTTGATCAAATGTTGAGCACAAGGTCACCTATCAATGATGTAAATAGGGTCAGGGTGTGGCTCTAGGTTTACTCTCAGAGAAATATGTCAAATTCGACAAGAGACAAACCTGCCAGCAAGAGGTAAAGAGGTAAATGGAGACCTTATCAAACCAGCACAAGCAAAGGACCAAATAGTTGATGTGATAGAACAAGACTTGAACAAACCAGGATGTTCAACTGAAAAATGAGTTAAGAGACACAGTAGAAAGGCCGACTCAGGTTAACTTCCATTGAACAAAATCACGACTCATTTTGACTATGGCAACAAATGATAACTTTGTATAATTTTTGTCATGCAGAAGGTATAAGAAAACCCTCCATATGATTGGAAGAGATAACCAACTCAGGGAGTATTGACTCGATAATAAGGTTATGGCTTCTCTTAATTCGAAAACTAAAACCATCCCAAATGGAGAAAAGACTTAGATTTTTTGTGCTTTATTCAAGGGTGACACAACTGACTCTTTAGTTGCCATCAAATATGGAAGTAATGTCCTGTTCCCGCTATTTTTCAAATATTTTATTTTTTGTCTTTTTCATATTTCAAAGCTTGAAAAAGAATAAAAGAATTCATATAGTACAATGGATAGAAAAAGTGTTGGTAAACAGATGCACTAGTTCCCGGGATAGGAACAATCCTATGCTCAATGCAAGGTGGCGAAAACTGGTAAGTGACACTCAGAGGAATGTTCCGTCCAGGGGTAAAGGTGTTAATTTGTGAAGGCTAAGTGATTGCACGGTTGAATTTGCACAAAGACATGGTCAAAATACGGCTTAAACATGAGTCCAAATGAAGCCAGCTAAAGGCCAAGATAAACAAGTGGTCAATATGAAATGCAACAATACAAATCGACAACGAAATGGGAGCCTCTAAGGTATATGGAGAGAATAAAAATAGTGAAGAAGAAGAATAATGAAGCTTCAATGCATGTCATGAAGGGACTAAAGAGGATTCCCAAGCCTACACAGGTTGCAACATGGGTAACAAATTCTAGGGAGGAACTAACTAGGAATCCCATGTAAAGGATGGCTCTACCATCATATCATGATTTAAAAATTAGTGAGTGAAATTGGTTAAATAGTCATCATATGATGGGGTCGACCCTGTGGAAAGTTTTAGGAATGGAGGCTAGTATGCATAAGTGAAATGGAAAGTGAATTCCGTAAAATATATGCCAGTTCAGAATCAAATACCTACCATGACAAGTCAACAGTCATGGATCTGATGCAAAAATTGGAAATATCTCAAAATCACCAGAGTGGACCTAAAAATAACTTTTCGCAACACTTACAAACCAAAAGGTTAAACAGTCGTGAATAAACTCAAAAAATAAACACACATGAAATTTGCAAATTTGTTTTGAATTATGGGAATAAATAGGCCTTTTGGACTCACATTTAGTCATTTGTGCTGTGAAGAAGTTGAGAAAGTGCTCTCGAGCAAAAAACCCTTTCTTGAAAAAAGAGAAATAATCCATCGAATCAATCCAAATCAGTCAAGTACGCCTCATACTCAGCTTTTTTATCAATTTTGTTATCATTTGAACCAAATTTTAGGATTTTTCACCATAGAAATATAATTTTTTTCTGAAATCCTCTGCGTATAAACACAAAGGGTTTTTTCACCATAGAAATATATATATATTCTTAAACCCTCTGTATATAAAAATAAACACAAACGAAATTTGCAATTTTTTTTGAATTATGGGCATAAATAGGCCTTTTGGACTCACATTTGGTCATTTGTGCTATGAAAAGGTTGAGAAAGTGCTCTGGAGAAAAAAACTCCTTTCTTGAAAATAGAGCAATCGTCCACCAAATCGATCCAAATCAGTCCGGTAAGCCTCATACTCAGCTTTTTTTATCAATTTTGTTATTATTTGAAGTAAATTTTAGGATTTTTCACCATAGAAATATATATTTTTTCTGAAACCTTCTGCGTATAAACACAAAGGTTTTTTTCACCATAGAAATATATATATTCTTAAACCCTCTATGTATAAAAATAAACACAAACAAAATTTGCGATTTTTTTTAATTATGGGCATAAATAGGCCTTTTGGACTCATTTGGTCATTTTTGCTGTGAAGAAGTTGAGAAAGTGCTATGGAGAACAAAACCCCTTTCTTGCAAACAGAGCAACCATCCACCGAATCGATCCAAATCAGTTAGGTAAGCCTCATACTCAGCTTTTTTATCAATTTTTTTATCATTTGAAGAAAATTTTAGGATTTTTCACCACACAAATATATATTTTTTCTGAAATCCTCTGCGTATACACAGTTTCGTCATGAGAAACTTGCATATAGATGCGACTGTGTCTGAATCAAGTCGTGTATGCGCAGGGCAGAATTTTAAAATTGATTTCTAATTGGTTAATGGATGAAATGATTAAGGATGACAATCAGGTAGAGGGAAAGACAACATAGTGCCATTGATAATGATTTCATGCAGGACCAGGTATCCTTGGATATCCTTCGGGGATGCAGATTATTAAAATTCTTCAAAATGCTAAATATGAAAACTAACACATGATTTCTTGAGATGTTGGTGAATTATTGGGATCTGGATGAATATTTCTTCATGATAGATTAAATTCCATTAATAATTGAAGTGGAAGACATCTATTTCATAATTGGACTCTTCTAGAGAGGGGAACCAGCTAACTTGCAGGGTAAGCCTACAGGAGGGCTTAATGTTGATGAATATGTTCAGGTTTACTATGTTGAGGGTGTTAAGAAGGTGGGGACACAGATCTCAATCAAAGATGTGCAAGATCTGCACATAAAAATCCTCCTTTTTACCATTGCCAGAGTAGCAAGATCAACATCCCTACACCAGGCCTCACGAGGTAACATGAGTTTGGCAATGGATATCTTTACCACGCTCTATGATTGGTGCACAACCTTATTGGAAAATTTGAAGAAACAATTGACTTCTACTCGAGAGGTCAAAACAAAATTTTTTGGCTATGGTACTATTCTCTATACATTATTCTTTGAGAGAGTTCCAGGGCTTCATCCCAATATCATCTCTACCATCAATAGCCCTCGTGATCCGTTGATAGCTAGATGGGCAGACTTGATGAAGACACTGGGGGGTTGTGAGGTCCCCCGAACTACATGGTATGATGAGTTCTTCCAGTGGTGGGGACAACATGTCATCTTAGTAGAGGACTATCCCTATGTTGGGATGGATTTAAAAGTAGATCCATATTTGGTTCTTCCACCCAGTGCAACATGGGGTGCAATTGGTAAGATTGCACAATGATTTTGATTAAATGATTTTTTTTTTCCAAATTATATGCAAATGAAATTTATTTTTGGTAGGACAATATGAATTACAAAATTTTATGATCATGATGCAGACATGGGACCGGTGAGACCTGAGGGTTTCCCAAGACATAGTTGCTACAAAAGAGAGGCAGATGATTCTACTGAAGACCCGGGGAGAACCCTCCATTCCATTCAGATGAAATTGGAGAGTTTGACTTTCCAAGTCCCTATGGCTGCCATAGAGGATCTCCTACAGGTTATCCAGATACGAGTGGTTGGAGTAACACATGACTGGGTGTGGCTATTCCGCCATGTAGCTACTTCCTTTGTGTTATTCTGGAACACCTATCCTGGGCAGGGCCTGTTAGGTTCCCGTGATTTGGCTGATTGGCAAGCCAAATGACAGTGTAACATCAAACCAAGCTTTGGAGCCCGAGGACCTAGCCTTCCTAGACTCAGAGAGGGCTCTCTCTATATGTGTAAAGGATATCTATGTATTCGCTTATCGTGTTCTTCTTTTAGGCTAGTTATGGAGTATGTTTTTTGGTTTTGGTTTTTTTAAGTTGTGAGGGATGAAACTGATCAAAGATATGAAATAGGTAACAAGATGTTAGATTAACTGCGCTATGGGGTCAAAAGGCCAAGAAAGCTATTAGATGACGATGCAAGGCTGTTGAAGGGCCGATTTGATTTCAAGGTAGAAAGGATCTTTGGGAAAAATGGAGTAAATGGACATCAATTTTGTGAAAAACAAAGAGTTTCAAGCATCACTGGTTTAATAGATAACATAAACATGGTAAAGAAAACCCTTAATCATGCAAAATGTAACTATAAACTAATCAACACATAGAAACAAACATTCAAGCCATGCATAGAAGTATAAGACCCTCTAACTTTGGGAAATGGCTATCAGACTTTGGGGAAAACACATAAGATGGACTAACAACTCAAAACACTATGCCAGAATGCCTAAACACAGTACTTCAAGTCATTGGGCACTTTGAACAACAATATTTACATAGTTTTAGGCAAAGGGCTAGATTGGGACTAGGCCTCCTTGGTTCAAACAAAATGATAATCTTAATCAGTCAAAGAGATAGCTTCATGTATGGAACTATGGACAGTCATAGGTAAGCAGGGCACACCATACATCCTACTCAACATGCATAGAACTATTAATGAAACTAGCAACAATATCCTCAAGTTCTTAAAGAGCAGTTAAGAATTCTTTAATGCAACTAAGGAAGAAGAAAACATAAAAGCTATGAAGATTAAGGAATTTTGAGGTGCCTCCATGGGCATATCTCAAATTTAATCTCTACTAATCTATAGCAAGCAAGAAACATGTATCATGAATGAAAACTAGAAGACAACAACAAAGCAAGAGACACTATACCATTCTACCATGTCATGGAATCCATCAACAATCCTTCATCATCCATCCAAGAACATTCAAGAGGCAATCCAAAAGCGTAACACAAGTATTTTCTCCAAAGCTCATATGACCAATATATTGCTTCTCTTCTCAAGTTCAGCCTTGTTTACAAATGAGAGCTTGTGGAATAAATAGGCTCAAGTGAGGAAAACCTCATGGTTCAACTTCCATCCTCATTGGCCTAAACAAAATATCTAAACTTGTCCTTGAGGCTTTCCAAAGCCCAAGGCACCAAAATATCTCATAAAATATCTAGAAATTGCTAAAAAGGGGAATTTAATTGACTTTGCATCATTTTCCAAGTGTAAAAATAGCTAAACGCACATTTGGAAAAAGCAGATTTTTGAGGTTCAAAAATTACAAAAATATTTCAAATTTATATCAGAAAAATATCCCCTGAATTGCTGGAAAAATTTGGCAGCCTTCCCGGTGTCGAAATGAGGCTCATGATAGCTCGTTGGAAAGCTCTGAGTGTCTAATTTCCGGCGCAACTTAAATCACCTCAATCTGATACCTAGAAGTCCTCCAAATCTGTACCTGTGTGTAAAAAGCCAGAAAATTACAGTCTGCTGATAGACCGGGCAGAATGTGCAAAATGCGAGCCTTTTTCGCTGTTTTGAGGGGGAAAATGATCTCCAAATGCTCTGAAAATCACTGAGGACCTGCTCATGAATTTATGGCATCTGATGGTACCATTCTCCTCCCTTGACAAATCCTCAAAATGAAATGGCGAAATTATGAGTTTTTGACCAAAAACCCAAAAATGTCAAAAAACCAAAAGTTGTCAAAATGGGCCCAAAATTGGTATGCATGACCCTCAAGGGTCATTAGCAACATGCTCTGAAGCTGAAGCCAAGATATCAAGTGCTGATGTGCCTTTCTTCTCTTTCCGTTCTGGGCGCTTCCCCTTTGCTTCCTTCAGTTTTGCTTGGGTGGCCTTTAGCTTGCGCCGGGAAAACTGATTCAACTTTTGATAGTGTTGTGTCATCTTCCTTTGCAGCTCCAAGTCTCTGTTTGCCTTTTCAAGCTTCATCTCCAAGTGTTTATTGGCTCTTTCTAGCCATGCCTCCTTATTTTCTTCAATTTCTTGCTCAAGTAGTGCAGTGAGGGGAAAAGATTGAAGATGGGCCTGTTCTTCTTCCCTTTGCTTTTCCAAGGCTCTTTTAAGCCCTATGGTTCTAGGCTTCTTCCACCTAGGCTGGTCCTCTTCTTCATCTTCATCAAACTCACCGATAAGCTCCTCTATCCTTATGTGTGCTTTAGCTGCCTCATTCTTGTATTTGATAGCTCGTGCCTCATGGACAGCCAAATGGACATTCATTTGTTTATTTTGGATCTCGAAAAAGTGATTGAAGGTCTTTTCCCGATGAAGGTCATTCTCCAATGCTTCAATTTGACCCTCTCGATGGATTAGAATGTTTTCAAGGATGCGGGCTTCATTATCATTGTCATCACTTTGGATTGGAATGACAGCTAATGCACCTCCATGTTTTTGACTTTCTCCAATCTTGCCTTTCCCTTTGAAGGCCAATCTTGCACTCTTCTTTCTTGGCATACTAGTGAGAGACCTCCTTGGCGATTTTCTTTTGCTAGGGACAACTCTTGTCATTTTTGGAGTGGCAGCCTTAGGCCCTTTTTGTCTTGCTGTGCTGGACTTTGTTCCTTTAGGAGAAGGAGACACAATGGCTTTACCCTTGTCAACTTCTTGAAAATGCTGCTCTCCTTGAGGCTGTTGTGTGTCCTCTTTAAGTTGCTTCTGCCCCTCAATATTATGAGGTTGATCTGCCTCAAATCCTTGTTGCCCTTGATCATCAACCTTATGCTGCTGTTGTGCTTGGATTTCCTGCTCAATTTGTGGCTCAAGCAACTGCTCAAATTCCTGCTCAAACTGTTGTTCATGACCTTCAACATCAAGCTGCTGCTCTTCCTCTTGTCCCTGCTGTTCACTTTCACTGAGATGCTGTTGTTCAGCACCTTTTTCTTCTTGCTTCTGCTGTTTCCCTTCATCTGCAATTTGTTGCTCTTCACCCATCTCTTCCTGCTGTTCAGACTGCTGCCCCTGTTTACCAACATCAAGCTGCTGATGTGTTTCCACCTCATGCTCACTGGGTGGTTCAAGCTGCTGTCCCTGACCATCAAAATCATGCTGTTGATCTTCATCAGTTTCTTCATGCTCATCCCCTTCCTCTTCTACCTGTTCATATCTTTCTTCTTCATGCTGTCCTGATTGTTCTGTAGGAAACTTGAGCCTTCTAGGAGTAGGCCTGCTGGACAAAGGTACGGGGCGATGAACAGGCTGGGTGGGAGATATATGGACAGGAGGAACAGTAGAGAAATCTGGGTGGCTGATAAAAACATCCCATGGAACCTCTTTTTTCTCTAGCTGGTGTAGGATGATAATTTTGATCAGAGAATGATGGAAAAGGGAAGGTATTTGCAGAAATGGAGCCTTCTTCTGGACTGTGGATGCCATCTTCTCGATACTCTTGTATAAAAAGTAAGGGAGATTTAGCTGCCTGGTTCTAGTGAAATGCATCAATAGTCGGACATGGTAGGCATAAACTCGAGTAAATCTCCCTTCACAAGTAAAATACTTCATTATGACCTTCATTAGAGGAGCATAGCTGTCAAGAAGATAAGAAAAAGGAAAAATAGCAGTGCAAGTATCTCTATGTTCAAGCTTGATGAAAGGCTTGTAATCGTCCAAGTCAAGATGGGTCTGTTTGCACCATTTCTCGCCATGATATGGAATTTTGGTGGCTTTGGACACTGACCTCGGGGAAAAATTTAAATCAAGGTCTGCTACCTAGAAATTATTGTTCTGGAACCTCAGGGCGCATAGGTGTGTCAAGGGCGAGAAACTTTTGACCTCCTGTACCTTCTGGCAGAAATCTAGACAACCTACCTCATGAAAGTTGAAGAGGATGGATGGATGAGCATTGACCTCCTCTGTAGAGATTGGCTCATATCTTTTATGTAAACCACTTCTATTGTCCTGCCTGGGCAGCATTTTGACCTAGATGTGCTTTTAAAACACCAATTTACTACAAGGCTTTTGAAATGCCTTCTTTACACCAAACTCTGTTTCAGCCAACTGTCAATTCATTGTATGATAATGCAGGAATGATTTTGAGGGTAGTGTGAAATTCCCTCTTTTGATATAAGACCCTGTTTCTTCAAAAAAAAACTTTCTTCTCGCCTTTGTATATAAATCAGCAAATACTCATAATGACATACACAGTCAAGTCAAAGAAAACATAGTGAAGACACCTTCCTGTGTTGGTAGACTAAGGTAAAAATACAATCTTCTGAGCTTCAAACACTGTTTTTTCCTTGTATGCCCTTCACCAACATATCTAATCAAAATGAAAACAGTCAACCAGAGTATATATTATTCAGCCCAAATCCACTGTTATAGGACTAGGTGACAAAGTTTGAAAGGTTTTTTAAGGTGGCAGTCAAGGTCTTGCAACAGTCATAGTACCAACAAACTTCTTTTAAACAAAACGCTGCTCCTTTTGGTGTGTTTCTCCACCAGTGGTTTCAGCAATCATAAACACAGTCAATTAACAAGTATCTTTCATAGTCAGAGGCTATTGTGTCATAGGATCAGGTGACAGAGTCTTCTAGCATTTGGTCAACCATCAATTCTTTTTCAACAAATATTGTTCTTCATGCTCTGTACTTCCTTAATTTCAGTTTAATAACACCTACTGTTTTCACCCTTTTAAGCATCTTACTGCTCTTTCCTTCTTTCAAGACTGTTTCACTGTGTTTTGTGAGTGGTTTAATATCTTTCTCTTATCAACAGAAAACATAGTTTGAAGGCAGTCAATAAAAAATTTGTAGTGAGCAAACACTTCTTCGAACCAATATACTGCCCTGTATTTACCAATTTTCACTCACAAGCTTTGTCAATACCTCCCAGTGGCAACTCACATTTTTAAATACTAGAATCTGTTTACGTTTTAGAAAACAGCCTTGAGTCTGCTCTTCAGCATACTGAGAAAACTTTGAATGATGACCAAGTTAAATGTGGATGATTACTGTGGTTTGAAAATTAGAGCCACTTTCTCAATTTGCAAACACTGAGTTTCTACCTTAACACAGTATCTCTATCTCTTAACCTTGTTTAGAGGGCAGTCTATAGGCTCTTTTGAAGCAATCTCAACCTCTAACCCCAACTGACTATTATTCTCCTTTAACACATTTACTCAAAAATCTTGACTTCCATCCTGGCCCTTATCGCCTTAAACATTGTCTAGCAATTCGAAAATTGTAAGGGTGGAAGAAAAAATACCTTTAGAAGATGGTAGCAGACTTTCCTCTGAGATTTGGAATTGCTTTGAAGGCGGTTGGAGGCATAATCAACAAACGCGACGCGTTTGAACGAGAAAACGCTGCGCATATGGGCTGTCGGGTGACTCTGTCGGGTCGGTCGGGCGTTGCGTATAGGCGCGTCGCGCACATGTACAGGCGTGCCGCGCAATATTTGAGTGCCTGTGTTAAATTTCTTCTGAGCGCGTCGCGCGCTATTCCAGGCACGCCGCGCAGTGAAACTGTGACAAACTTCTTCAAACCGCTTCGAAACTTCTTTGTTTGATCTTGAGGGCAGCAAAGGGGCTTTGCTCGAGCTTGGGTGTTTACACGATGAATTTGCAATGGTCTCTATCACTTTGGAATGCAAAAAATGGCCAACGGTCCCTTTATGCTTGATTTGAGAGGGTTTATTCAACGTTTATTTTGAAAAGCCTTTGTTTTTAAACCGAAGTTTGAAAACTCCTTTTTGAACATACAACTGATATCTTTGTTGTGGATATGTGCACAAGGGTAACAGAACATCTATTTGTAAGTGAGACCTCTCTTAACCTTTATGAAAATTTGAAACTTGACTATCTGCCTTCACTTTCCTCCAATGATAGCGAACCTGCCAGTTTGTAGGTTTTGCCCTTGAATTATTTTCTTCATAGAGAGAAAAGGTCTGCCCTTTGGTATTTTTGGCATATTCTTCATAGGGAAAGTTCCTCCTCTTTTTACAATGGCGTGCTCACCTTGCTTTGACTACGTTCCAATACTTGACAACATGTCATGATCTTTATGCATATGTGGGAACTAGTAAACCTATCTGCAATATCTTTTTTGCTGAAGAAGGAGCTGAAATGTCACCTCAATATCCCCTTTCATACCCTGGTCTGTCTTTGTTATCTAAAAAGAAGATACCTGTAGAGGATATTTTATATCGCAGGAGGTTTTCTTTGGCATTTTGATAGAGGTCCCTTTTCTCTTTTGCAACATAAACTAACATTTTTGCTTTGGATGCTATGGGTATAGTCTTATCCACTGTGTAAACTGAATTAGATGGCAGATGCTGCTTGGCTGTAGATGCAACTGTTAGGTGTCTTTGAGTTTTCCTCTTTGACTGTGGGTAGAAGACAAAACAAGAGATGATACACCAAAGTTAAAAAGTGAAGCAAGGAGAACTGCCCTTTTGTTTCCTGTGAAGGAGGTCTTCATTGTCTCATTGCAGTGTTTTTTGGTGAGGGGAAACTGAACTGTCACCCACTTTCCTTGGTAAACTTATGATAATTTATTTGAAAGATAACCTCTATGAGTAGGGAGATTAGTACTCTTTGAAAAACAACCATTATTTCTTTTTCCTGTGTAATGACATGACTTGTCAGCCTTTCTTCAATTTGGTTTTGTTGGAGCAGCAGGCTGTCTATAACTAGAATTGTTTTCACTAATGATATGTCTCCCCAAAGGTTTAAAACTTCATATCATGACCTTTTTATACCTCTGTGTTGAGAAGATAAGTATGTGAGATGTGAAAAAGCAGCTATAATTACTCACAGACACCAAGGTTCCTTTGGCCACTTTCTTCTAATGGAGCTCTGAAATCACCAAACTTGCTGCATCTGAAGGATACACTTGTCTTTGTGGTGGAGTGTAGATTGCAACAACTAGACTTACACTGGTGCTTTGACTGATACCAAGATGTCTTAGGTCTGGGACTGTATACTATTTTCCTGCCTCTTCTTTATGTTCATCCAGAAACCATGGACTGTACTTCACATTTCCACAGGAACAAAAGAACACACAGGGATCTTTTCACTGAAGTATTTTCCTGCTCAAGACTGATTGAAGCTATTCATATTAACACCCCTGTAGAGATATTTGTTATGATAGCTTTGATTAAGGAGTCCCTTTTTTGATGCTCCCTGATGATGACTGAAACCTCAAATGATTCTCTTTACAAGATCACAAACTCTGTTTTCTTTTGTCTTGCACATTTCAGATCTTAGTCCTGTTGTGATCATTACTTAGACTTAGAAACCTAGAGTCACTATTTTACTGTCTAGTAAAAAGAAAACCTATGCTTATAGTAAGTTCTGCAATCCTTGAAGTCAATATTGGCCATCGCCCTCTGCTTGTAGATGAAGGAGGCGCCTTAACCCTCTGCTTGTAGATGAAGGAGGTTCTTGGCCATGACACATTACTAGTTTGTTTGACAGTGGTGTCTTTCTTCTACTGTGATTTCATGCTGAATGGAAGCTGCAAGGTCTTGATAAGTAACTCCTTACTCTGCATATGTATCTCAGGCTCATGTTTGACATTGAGAAGCCGCTGTTCTTCTAAATGTGTATTCAAGAATTTTCTCCTGAGATGAAGTTATATTTCCTGTCTTTGTAGAATCCATAAAACACTGTGAAACACCTAATAATCAGCTTGAGACTGTGGTCTATGCAGTGCTGAGACTTAGGGGTGTGTAAGTGGCGCGACTTAGGATTGTAATCAATTTCATTTGCAGAGTGGGAGGTCTGTCATGATTGGCTTGTATCAGATGGAGGTTTTTTTGGCATTTTGATGTTTGCCAAGGGTAAAATGCCTTAAAGCGCCACTTCCTAACTTAAGGGGGGCTTTTGAAACAGTCATTGGATTTCCCTTTTAGAGCTGATGGGCAGACCAGTAGGGCTAAAACTAGAAAGGATAGTGATAATGAGTTTTAACTTGGACATGGGCGGACTGAAAAATAGGAGGGCGAAAAAAGTTTTATGAGGGTTTTCTAGATGACAAATTGACATATGGAGATCAGCTTCTAGAAAACTCAGCTATGGATCTAGTCATCACTAACAAGTGAAAAATACTGATGACTAATAGGGCCCTCGGGGATAGATTTTGTATTTGATCAGATGGATGTAATATTTTTTTATGATAGACATGATCAGGCATACACTCTAATTTTGTAGGACATGATGGTCCAATTTTGTATATTTTGAACACACTCTGATATATATATATATATATATATATATATATATATATATATATATATATACATAGTGATTTTATATGATGTGATTGTCCCAAATGTACAATGATTAATGATGTTTTTGATATTTTTAAAATATTGAATGATTAATGTGCCAATAAAGTGCTTGATTAGCTAATGAGTCTGCTAACCAATTATCTGAATGAAGAATGTGAATGAAAGTTGTAAAAAATTCACTCTAAAAAATTATCGATGTAAAAATGGGTCTCTAACACGATAGGTGTTGTTTAATTACGATACCACCAGTTGTGAATCTAAGTAAACTACTAACGAATCAACACCAAGAGATATTGCCTCCGAGAGTAGGTTGACCACTGCAGTGTATTCTACCACATTGTTTGAAGCAGTACCAATTCATACACCCCTTTAGACTAACAACTGACCGGATGGATAGTGAATTACCCAAGTTACAAAAGCAAGGTTTCTAGTATGTCTACTAGCACCATTGAAAAAGACAAAATGACTCATCTCATCCAAAAACACGTGCCAAAGCAGAGAAAAATCAACAACGTCACATCAAAAACCAATAAACATACATGCACAAAAATACAACATATACAACAAAGAAAATGCTAGGCTGAAGCCTAGGCATAATACTTCTTCATATAGAGCCCATTTCTGGGCTTTGTTAGCTCATTTCCATCGAAATCAACCAAGGCATAGGCTCCCTTTTTCAAGACCTTTTTGACAATAAAAGGGCCATACCACATGGATTTGAACTTGCTTTCCCCCAAGGCATCCTTGTCTTGGGCTTAAACAAAAACAAGGTCACCTTCAGAGAAAACCCTAGGTTTGAACGCTTTATCATACTGAACCTTCACTCGATTCTTATGAGCCTCATTCATCGTAGCTGCATATCGGCGCTGCTCATTGATATGTTATAGATGTACAAGGCATTATTCAAGGCTAGAAGTGTCAGGAAGAAGCTCAACAACCAGCTTAAGGGAATAAATTGCATTCAACAAAAAATATATATTCCAACCCATAAACTAGTTGGAATGGAGTGAAACTGGTTGCAGTTTTCACAGACATCTGATATGCCCAAAGTGCAGGATAAAACATGACGTGCCAATTAGATCTGACTTTATCAATTTTCCGTTGAAGGATAGTCTTTAAGGACTTGTTTACGGCTTCAACCTGACCATTGGCCTAAGGATAATATGGAGATGAATGCTCCTGCCGAAAACCTAATTTGAGATCCAATTTATATAAAGCTAATTTCTCTATGGGAGAATACCGAAGTTCAGGACTCACCAGGCCTCGACTAAGGCAGTAAACAACATGCTCACAAAGAGCATCATCTTCTTGAACTAGAACCATACCAATGGTAGATTCTATTGCAGTGATATACAAAAGGAATTATCTGCTATAATCAGGTGGACTCAGTAATGGAGCAGAGGTCAATGCCTTTTTCAAAGCATCGAACGAGTGTTGAGAAAAGTCATCCTAGAAGAATGAAACTCCTTTCTTTAACAACCTCATAAATCCCTTCATCACCTTAGCATAGTTCATGATAAATCTTCGTAAAAATTTGACTTTACCTTGTAGACTTTGAAACCGATGAATCAAAGATAGAGGAGGCAATTGAAGTATTGCCTCAACCTTGAGGGGATCTATCTGAATCCCTTCCATAGGCATAATGAATCCCAACAACCGACCGAATGTGATGACGAAAACACACTTATTATGGTTCAACCGAATTTTATAATACCAACATTGTTAAAAAACTTGATGAAGGTGTGAAGGATGATAAATTCTCTTTCGAGAATGAGAATCTAAATCATCCAAATATGATTCGATAATATGTTTGATATCGTGGAAGGCATAGGACATAGCCCGCTGGAAAGTAGCTCCAACATTTTTAAGGCCAAGAGGCATATTTTTGTAAGAAAAAGTACCCCATGGGAAAATAAAAGCAGCCTTATGCTGATCTTCAGGACAAATAGTGATGTGATTGTATCCCGCGAAACCGTCCATGAAGGAGAAAATCTCATTCCTCGCACACTCATCAATAATATGATATATAAACAGTGTGGGGTAATTTTCTTTTGGACATGCCTTATTCAAATCCCTTAAATCAATGCAAACTTGGATCATTCCATGTTTCTTGTCCACAGGAACTGGATTCTAAACCCACTCAATTAATAGATTGAGGTATATGAAACCCACCTTTAGCAGCTTCTCAACCTCGGCTTTGATAGTTGCATCCTTCCTAGGGTTTACCGAATGAAGCTTCTGTCAAACAGGCTTAGAATTTTCGTAAGTCTTGATCTCATGCTGGAAAATAGATTGGTCTATACCAGGCATTTCCTCATAATACCAACCAAACACATCCCAAAATTCTCTAAAGAGATCAGTGTAATTCTGAATCTCTTCAGATGAGAATTCAACTCCAATGAAGACATTCTCAATAATGTTGGGATCTCTGGAGATGTTCACCGGGGTAGTAGCAAAAATAATAGCCATGTTCCCTTCAGCAAGAACCTATGTTGGTGCTAAGGGGTTCAAGAC
The DNA here is from genome assembly GCA_034641835.2 of Pinus albicaulis. Lineage (NCBI taxonomy): Eukaryota > Viridiplantae > Streptophyta > Pinopsida > Pinales > Pinaceae > Pinus > Pinus albicaulis. The sequence continues at coordinate 1,303,841,848 of CM076575.1, read as the reverse complement.
TAGGTGAACAGGACCATAATACTAAAGGCTAGACAAGCTTGTTTCAACTTCTCACAAATCTGGTAGAAAATAGGATCGATGATGAAAATCATCCCACGCTCTTTCCACACTAATAATTTCTTCAAGCATGGCCTATTCATATGGAAGATTTGTATCAAGGCAATCCTGAGCTGAAGATGAACTAAGAATCCAAGCCAGAGAAACATCTCCATCCAATTACTCCAGTGAAAGAGAAACTAGAACAGAGTCTGTAGAGTCTGTTGAGTCTCAAATCTGCATCTTTTCCATACACCTTTCTATACCTTTTTCATTCACCTGAACCTCCCAAGTTGTCAATATCATTGTATATTAATTGAAAAAGAGCATCTAAAATGGTTTTTAACTATATTTTTGTGTCTGCTGTTTGATTTAGATTTTGCTCATTTAGCTGCGGAATCTTGCCACTTTCCGCAGCTGCTGCAACTTTCCGCAGCCATTTTGTGAAGCTCTATGTTACAGGTGTCTTCAGGTAAAACGAGCCACATGGGCAAGTCAGGAATGATGTGGACATGGATCGTGTCCTATTGGCTCGGGAAAATTCATCTAGGGAGGCTGCGGTCAAAGGTGGCCAAGTGGAAGTCAACCGTAGAGTTCCACGGTGACAGGACTCTATTTCTCGTCACGTGGAGATTTATATGGCCATTTCTGAACTGTGGGAGACAAATCAACACCTGTACATGGCTCCATAAGCCGAATTCAAACATCCACTCTTCATAGATTTACTCCTCAACGCGGCCATGATCCTAGATCTTTGGACGAATGGTTTACATGTTCTCCATCAGCATAAACTTTAGGAAATTAGTTATATCACCTTCAGTTATAAATAATGTGTTTGCATACGCATAGGAGTTAGTTTTTATTAGTCTCCATTAGCTGCTAGATAGCTCAGTAATGTAATTACGTTGCCACTGTGCCGTAATATCACCTTTCTGTTATGACTGCATTTTAATATATAAGAAGACTCTGTTTCCAAGCGTAATTCGTACTTGAAGATTGTTGCCAAGGCTGGTGTAGAGGGCCCCTGCACACGCTGAGGTTTTGTGCATTATTGTATAGTTCTTGTTTTATTTCTTTAATCTCATTGTGCCATAGTTCATTCATGTGTTTATACATTGCATCTTTCATGGTATATATGCTTCATTTCTGTTTATAATATTTCATGCTTTACATTTTACTTCTGTCTTTCATGTTTTTTGTTATTGTTAACTGATCAGTGTTCTTGTTTCAGGTTATAAATAGGCAGCCCGGGCATTTGCATAAATTTTTGACTAATGACATGGAATTAATATTGTTCTGCTGCTAATTTACTTTTCTTAGTTTATGTTTAATCTCAGTACTGCTTTGTTTATTTCAGTCTTGCACATTTGTTTCAGTAGTTAGATTTAGATATATCAAATTGTTCATGTCATTTTCAGTTACCTTCGAAAGCCACAGCTGGACTGATGGTGAGGGATTGAAGTATGAATGTATAGTTTGATATTAGTTTACTTTCTTCAAGTTAGATATATTAAATTGCTCATGACATCTTTAGTTACCTCTGAAAGCCACAGCTAGACTGATGGTGAGGGATTGAATTATGAATGTGTAGTTTGATATTAGTTTACTTTCTACAAGTTAGAAATATTAAATTGCTCATGACATCTTCAGTTACCTCCGAAAGCCACAGCTGGACTGATGGTGAGGGATTGAATTATGAATGTGTAGTTTGATATTAGTTTACTTTTTTCAAGTTAGATATCAGGTTACTCAAGTTGTTTATGGTTACCTCCGAAAATCATAGCTGGACTAATGATGAGGGATCAGAAGATATGTTGATGTAATTTGATTTAGATTTACTTTGTTGCAATTTTTGGATTTCTTTCAGCATAGTTTCTTTTGTGTTTAGACAGCAGCAAGGATAGTTTCGTTTTCATGCTCAATAGTTCACTGTTTGATTTATTAGACTAGCAGCACATTTTCATTTCAGCAGCACATTTTCATTTCCTTTCAATTTTTGTCATTGTATGTTTCAAATACCTTTTTAAGTTTCAAGTTGGTAAATCATTATAGAGGATATCATTTCCTTGAACAATCATAACCATACTTGTTTTTATTTTAGAATTTCCATCTCACATTAGAAAACCAAAAATGACAAAAAGTTAAGAAATAGGTTATCTTGCACATATAGTGCGCCGCACTTCATCGGCTTACGAATCCCGGATTGATAAATTAATGTAGCAATTTAGGACACACTAAATTGACCAAACATTTTGGCGCCGTTGCCGGGGAAGTGTAACTAGGTAGCCAATTTCTTAAAAAAAAAAACATAAAATCATAAAAGAAGGGAAAACTTGATAACTTCTTGAAGTATGCTCTCCTCTTGTACCTAGTGTGATCTGGAGGATCAGAAAAGAGAGTTATTGGTTTAGTAATTTCTTAAGTATGCTCTCTTCTTGCACCTAGTGTGACCTGGAAGATCAGAAAGAGAATTATTAGCCCAACTTTTAAAAATAAAAAATAAAAATAAAAAATGACATGCATAGAGCAAGAGATTCTAGGGGAAGGTTTATAGCTAAAGCCAAGAGTTCGATTTTTACAATTCCATCTTCTTCAAGGCATAGACAAGATTCACCACCATCTACCCCTAGCCTTAAGATTTTTGGAATTCAAGGAACAACTGAATTAGAGGATTCTCCTATACCACCTACTAAATCTCATTTAGAAAAGGAAGAGACTCTCTCTCATCCTCCCTTGATAGAAGAACCAGAGGACTTTAAGGACTCTAAAGAAACTATCATGGCAGAGTAAATAATAGATGGATTTAGAGGTAGAGGTAGAGGAGGAGGAAACAATGGAGACAACAATGGTGAAGATAATAATGGAAGAAATAGGGAAGGAGATAACTTGTTTGGATTCCCTATAGTTGATGAGGAAACTCATACAACAATGAAAAATATCTCACCATCTGTCCTTCCTAACTTTTATGGATTGCGAAGTGAGGATCCTGAAACATTTATGTTTGAGTTTGAAGTCGTGTGCCGAACCTATGACTATATGGAAGACTCTCAAAAACTCAAACTATTTCCTTCAACTTTGAAGGGAGTTGCTTTGAAATGGTTCATGGGATTAGCCACTCAATCTATTAGGACTTGGAATGATATGAAACAAACATTTTTGGATAGATACTTGGACTATTGTATGCCCACCAATCACAAGGATGAGGTAGTCAAAATGATGCAAAAAGAAGATGAAAACTTGGAAGATTTACTTGAAATATTTCAATACAACTTGAAAAGAGCAAAGATGAGCAACTTAGATGATGAAACCTTGAAAGCCCTCATATTAAAAGCCATAAGAGATGAATGGATAGATATTTTAAACATGATGGGGAAAGGAGACATTTCTCAACTTCCACTTCGTGACATAACAGAACTATGTGTCCATCTCTCAAGAGGAAAATCTAAAACAGAAAAAGGGCCTAGGGATCCTTCTCTTATTAGGGCTAACAAATCTGCAACTGGATCAGTAAGTAGGGCAGAGATTGGTAACATGCTTGATGAATTCAAAATTGATATCTTAGGGAGCCTTAGTGAACAACTAGACACCCTTAAAATCCAAAACAAGCAGAAAGCAGAAACAGATGCTTTAGCCATCTTTTGTCCGAAATGTAGGAAGAAACATGCTTTAAGGGAATGTCCCTTGGATGCAAAAGTTGTAGAAACATGTATGATTTGCTCAGAGAATCATGAGATCAATGATTGTCCTTCAATTCCTGGACTCAAAGCTGTCTTTCAAGAAGACCCAAATTCAGTAGAATCTCTCTGTTTTGTTGCAAGAAGACCTTGGCAGGGACAACAAACTCAAGGGTTTAACAACCCTATGAATCTTCAAACCCCACCAAATTGGAATCCTTGGCAACAACCTTGGCCCCAACATCAGAATCCATATCAGCCATAGGTACAAGGGATGCAAAATCCTTATGGGAGATTTGCTCAATTTTATCAATATCCTCCATCTTTTCAAAATCAACAAGCTCCACAACTTCCAAACCCAAATCCACAACTTTCATTGCTATTTCCACAACAACAACCGTCTCAACAAAATCCAAATCCTCAACTCATGCTCCCATACCAACAAAAGACAAATCAACTTCCAGCTCAGCCATTGCCAAATCCTAACAATAAAAATCCTCAGAATACTTACATGGTAGAAGGACAACAATTTCTTACCTATATGATTGTTCCTCTCAATGATGTACAACTCATATCTGGTAGAGTTTTAGAAAAACCTTCTATAGATATTCAAGAACAAGATACCTCTGAGGAGGATTCTCTTAAAATCAATGAGGGTTCTGAGGAAGCATCTCTTCAAAATTCAAACATTCAAAAAGAAAAAGAAAAGTTAACACCCACAACTCCTATAGTTGAGCAACCTGCATCTTCATCTACACCTCCTTTTCCTGAAAGACTACAAATTGACAAAGGGGTGGAAAAACAAATATTGTTGCCTAACTATGATTTTCTAGATGAATTGAAGAATGTTTGTATCAAGATTCCCTTGCTACAAGCCATTCGAGAGATTCCTATTCTAGAAAAAACAATAAAGGAGTTGAGTTTCAAAAGACCAGGAAGGAAACTAAAAGACACAAGAAGAATCCACCTGGTAGGAAAAATTGTAGATATTATGATGGGAAAAATCACCATGCAGAAGTATGTAGATCCAGGAAGTCCAATTGTCAAGACACATATAAATGGGATAGAAATTCCAAACACATTGATTGACTTAGGGGCTGCTATTAACATTATGAGTAGACAGAATATGGACCAGCTAAAACTTCCTAACCTTCTTTTACACCTACTTTACTGCAACTTGCAGATCGATCAATTATTAAACCAGATGGTGTATTAGAAGATATTTCAGTCTCCTTAGATTATTGGGAATATCTGGTAGATTTTATGATTTTGACTCCCAAGAGTAATCTAGGAGGGCACCCACTTATCTTAGGAAGACCTTGGCTAGCCACAGCTGATGCTTTTATTAGTTGTAGATCTGGGGATATGTACATTTCTAATGGTAATTCGACAAAGAAATTCAATTTTTATCCTTTAGCAAAAGCAATCACAGAAGTAGGAGACAATGAATGGGTTGATGATGAGGACACTATACAACCTGTCTTTACCATTTCTGAAATCAGTGAGGATAGTCAAATTCTGAACACATTAGAAAATTTTGAGACATCTTCAGAATATGACCCCACACAATTTCAGTTGGAATCCGACATAGAATATTTATCATCAAGACAAATGTCTCTTTACTCTATGGAAGAGTTTGGTAGTTCTACTATTGAGATTTTTCCAGGAAAAACATTGAATATCAACAAGCATTTGGAAAAGTCACAACAAGAAGAACTAACCAAAATCTTGCAAAAACATTCTACTGCATTTGCATGGGAGTATACTGACATGAAAGGTATTGATCCCAAGACTTGCATCCATCATATCTATATTGAGGAAAACAGTTGACCAATCAGACAACCTCAAAGAAGGATGAATCCAAATCTTAGGGAGATAGTGAAAGAAGAGCTCCAAAAACTACTCAATGTAAACTTCATTTATCCAATTTCAGATAGCCGATGGGTTTCTCCTCTGGTTATAGTACCTAAAAAGAATGTTGAATGGAGGGTATGCATTGATTACAGGGAATTGAACAAAGAAACTTTGAAGGATCACTTTCCTTTGCCTTTTATCGATCAGGTATTAGATACATTAGCAGGTAAAAAGTACTTTTCATTTTTGGATGGTTTTAGTGGCTATAATCAAATTCAGGTAGCACCTGAAGATCAAGATAAGACTACATTTACTTGTCCATGGGGAACTTTTGCCTACCGAGTGCTTCCTTTTGGGTTATGTAATGCACCTGCAACATTCCAAAGAGCAGTACTAGGAATTTTTTCCGATCTAATCCATGATTGTGTAGAGGTTTATATGGATGATTTTACAGTTTATGGTAATTCATTTGAAGAGGCATTAGAAAATTTGGAAAAATTCCTTATAAGATGTAAAGAAACAAACCTTTCATTAAGCCATGAAAAATGCTTTATGATGTTTACTGAAGGTATTGTTTTAGGACATCATATTTCAAGAGATGGGATTAAGGTTGATAGATCAAAAGTTGAAGTCATCTCCAAGTTACCTATTCCAAATTGTCAAAGAGATGTTAGAAGTTTTCTAGGATTTACTGGTTACTATAGAAGATTTATAAAAAACTTCACTAAAATAGCATCTCCACTCTTCAAATTGCTTACAAAATATTGTGAATTCAAATGGGATCCTGATTGTCAATCATCTTTTGAAACTTTGAAAACAAGAATATCTGAAGCACCTATCTTGAGAGGACCAAATTGGAAACTCCCTTTCCATATTTCTACGGATGCTTCAGATACAGCTCTAGGAGCTGTGTTGGGTCAAAAAGATTTAGTTCCTTATGCCATTTATTATTGAAAATTTCAGACTCCCACAGAGTTAACCATACCGTGACCGAAAAAGAGTTTTTGTATCGTTGTTCATGCAATTAATAAGTTTAGACATTACACATAACAAAGTTATGAAACTTTTATTCATACCGACCATTCTACAATTAGATATTTAATGAAATCAGGTCACATTAATGGCAGAGTGACAAGATGGCTCTTACTTTTGCAAGAATTCAATATTACCGTGTTGATAGACCAGAAAAAAAATACAAAATACTGATTTCGTCTAGGATCTCCATTCGTAATACTAAAGAAGATTCTCCCCGTAGAGGATAATTTTCCCCGATGAATACTTGTTTGTAGTAACTATTAAGACCCCTTGGTATGCAGATATTGCTAACTATTTGGTTACAGGGAAACCACCTCCACATTTATTTCCAAGTGAAAAAAGAAATACTATTCAAGAGAGTTCAAAATATTCATGGATTTCTAACGAATTGTTTAAAACAGGGCCAGATCTTGTGATCAGAAGATGTGTCAGGGAAGATGAAATGCCTGATATCCTCAAGGCATGTCATGATGAACCATGCGGCGGACACTTTGCTGACAAAAGGACAGCCTATAAGATCCTTCATTTAGGATATTATTGGCCATCCATGTTTAAAGATGCTAAAGAGTATGTCAAAAGGTGTGACAATTGCTAAAGGGTAGGGAAACCTTCTCCTTCAGGTGAGATGCCATTGCAGCCTCAGGTACATATCGAACCCTTTGAAAAATGGGCTTTGGATTTTGTAGGACCTATTAGTCCTCCATCAAGACAAAAGAAATATATATTAGTTTGCACTGATTATGTTACTAAATGGGTAGAAGATAAACCATTACTTGTTGCTAATGAAGCATCTGTAGTTACTTTTCTTTTTGAGGATATTTTTACTCGCTTTGGTGTTCCAAGAGAAATTATGACAGATTAGGGGAGCCAATTTACATCCAATTGGGTGGAGAAGTTGATGGAAGAATACAAAATCAAGCACAAAAGATCGACTCCTTACCATGTCAACCGGTATGGTCAAGGGAGTCTACAAACAAGACACTCGAAAAAGTATCATCACCAAAAATATTCATCTACATAGAAGAGATTGGGCAGAAAGGCTTCCTGAAGCCTTGTAGGCCTACAGAACTACATGGAGAAATACAACAGGACATTCTCCCTATGAACTTGTTTATGGGAAACAAGTCCTGCTCCCCATTGAGTTCCAAGTCAAGACCTTCAAGATAGCAGTTCAGTTGGGGATGGACTTATCAGAAGCCCAAAACCATAGAATGGAGCAATTAAATGAGCTAGATGAGATCAGACAAGAAGCAATTTTAAGAACTGATCTAGTTCAATATCAAAGAGCTAAATGGTAGGACAAGTACATCAAAGAGAAGAAGTTTCAAGAAGGAGATTGGGCATTGTTATTTGATTCCAAGTTTAAATATTTCCAAGGAAAATTTCAGACTCATTGGCTTGGGCCATATGAGATTGACAAGATCTTTAACAATGGAGCGGTAAGAATCAAGACCATTGATGAGTTTCAAACTCCTCTATCAGTGGAATGGGCTACGTACTGAAAGTTTATCATAAGCCACTCTCAAAAGAGGATTTTTTCAAAATGTTTCAAGAAAATTCTGCAATCAGGCTGGTACAGAAGAATTCTTCTTCTCCACCAGCCTAGCTTTTGTTCTTTCAATTAAAAAAAAATAAAATAAAATAAAAAAATTGTATAAGCCTGAATACCAATCACTGATTGGCAGTCTTATACAGAAAATGTAGGGTGAAAATTAGAAACACCTGACACCCTATATTTTCCAAAAAAAAAAAATCTCTCTCTTTCATTTCACAAGTTTTGTGACCACCCACTCCATTCCATTCCACTTCATTCCATTTCATTTCACTTCATTTCACTCCATTCCACTTCATTTTATCCATTTCATAAATAAAATTCTTTTTCATGACCATTTCCATCTAGTCATTTGTCATCCGTTCATGTTCATTCATCCAAATACATCGTGTTTCGGCTTCTCGTTGTACCGATATCTATTTCCGGGAATACACTCTGCCTTTGCTAAATTGTATGCATTCCGCAGCTACCACTCTGTTTTTCAAAAAAATGTACAGCCAAGTGTTATTTCCATAATCTTGAAATAAAATGCAGGTATGAGGACCAAAAAAATGAAGACATGGAGCATTCAAGATATCAATGAGGAGCAACAAATTGAAGACCAAGGAAAAAAAGGCAAAGATTCCAAGGTATGGGTAAAAATTCATTTCAAATAGCATTGACAACACATTTTTATATAGTTCTAAACCATAAGCTCCATCCATTATGTGCAATGATTATATTGACAACCTCTGTAACCCTTTCACGATCTCCATATGATCTTCTCGCATTCATTCTCAAACGGTCCCATAATTAAACCCCCGATCTTCACTCATACTCCGATATTCCACCGGTGACAATGAGACATAGTTGATTTGACTACGGCCTCTTACAGCCACATAAATCCATAGCCGTTGTTTAAACGTGCTCACATTTATTTTGCAGCCACCAAATTTCAAAACACTGCCCGGATGTGTTATACTCCTCCTATTGTTCTGTTAATCTCATAGCCGTATCTCTGACGTGCTCACAAAACCCTCTCTCGTTCCGTTTCACTCATATTTCTGTTTCTTCACATACGTGTACGTATATCCACTCTCCGACATTCACCTACAAATTACCGTGCTCATCCTCATCTGCCATTTTATTTATCGAACCCTCACGCGACAAATTTTTGAAGAGCAGAAAGAAGGATGGGTAATTTTTAAGAGCAGCATCCGTAAGGACTTAAATTCATGGAAGGATGATTCTGCAAGGGACAGAAAAGTATTGAAGAAAGAAAAGTGGTCGGCGGTTTATCTAAAAGTTCGTAGGTTATCGTAAAGAAGTGACAAAGCATTTGCAAGGTCGCTCAATGGCTTGGAAGTAGAGATTGGAGACCTTAAGTTTGTGGTGAATGAGGCATCTATAGCATCTGCCACGGAACTTCTTCAAGAGGGTGAGCGTTGGTTTAAGAATAAAAGCGTTAGTGATGAAGCCTGGAGAACAATCTTACGAAACCAAGGTATGGACATAACTATTTTTAAAAGAGGAATTCCTATTCATGCATTGAAAGAGGAATGGGCTACTTTGTTGTTAGTTGTTCAAAAATTCATTACCTGTGAAGGCCGTTTTGGGTCCATGTATATGTACCATACCAGATTGCTGATAAATTTTGTAGATAATCAAACTCTCAATCTCCCATATTTTCTATTAAATAGTTTGAAGAAAATTTCTGTGACTGTTCAGAAGCATTTGGGAGATGGAGAGCCACATCTATATCACCATGGTCTTGTAAAAAGTTTGATTGAAAAAGAGTTAAAGGAGAAGAAAGACACATGGGAACAATTTTTGATTAGAAATTTCTTTGAGGAGCCTCAGCAAAATTCCTGAAGGTAGCACAGCAAGAAGGAGTAGGAGAAAAATAATAAATGATGAAACTCAAAGTACTCCTACTCAAGAAATTCCTGAAGGTAACACATCAAGAAGGAGTAGGAGAAAAATAAAAAATGATGAAATTCAAAATACTCCTACTACTACAATTGAAAGAACTGATAGGGAAGAGAGGTTGTCAAAAAGGAAGAAGAAAGAAACTAAGGGTAAAAAGCCAATAACACCAAAAGAGAGAAAAAGTATTGAGGCTATACATCAAACCCTTCTTCCGAAGAAGAAGATCATCAAGTGTTATCTGAAAGATTAGTTTATCTTCAAAAACAGTTATCTATAGCCAAGAAGAAAGAGAAAGGAAAACAAAAGAAAAGGACAAAGGGTCTGTCAGCCGTGTGAGAAGAAGTTCCGTACTTAAGGGGAAATTGAGGAAAACGCAAAATGAAAGGAACTTCTCATTTCATTGATTTGGGAGAAGAAACATTGAATCAATCAACCGACTATAGTCCATCTCACTCTCAGTCATTCAGTGAACCTGGTTCATTTCATTCTCAGTCAGACATTGAACATAGTCCATCCCATTCTCAACCAGATGTTGATGTGAGCCCTTCTCAGCCAGATTTTGAAGACAACTCTCCTTCACGTCACTTTGGGGACAACCCAATAAAAATGACACCTAATATAGACCCCAAGCAGCAAGAAGTATATGATTATATAGAATATTTACAAAAAGCAGCTACAGGTCCCAGTACTTCATCCATTCAGCCCCACACAGTACAAGATGATCTAGTCCAATCACTGAAACATGAAGTCTTTGAGCTAGAGCTTTTAAATAAACACATTAAAAATGAAAATGAGGCATTGAAGGAACAAAGAAAATTCGACAAAATAATTCATGATAATACCATGCTACATCTTGGAATATGGCAGAAGAAGAACAAGAAATTGAAAAAGAAATGCCAGAAGTTAAGCAGAGCACTGGTTAATATCAAATTTAGATGCTTAATGAAGAAGCCCAGAATGTTAGCAGCACCAAGGAAGAAGAGGAGAGATTTGGATAAAAATCAAGCAAAGTGTCAAGGCATATGAACTCAAGAAGGATTATCAAAATTTTGGTTGCATGAGAACATGCAACACCTTCATAGTGGGGCATGTTGAGTCTCAAATCTGCATCTTTTCCATACACCTTTCTATACCTTTTTCATTCACTTGAACCTCCCAAGTTGTCAATATCATTGTATATTAATTGCAAAAGAGCATCAAAAATGGTTTTTAACTATATTTTTGTGTCCGCTGTTTGATTTAGATTTTTCTCATTTAGATGCGGAATCTTGCCACTTTCCGCAGCTGCTGCAAATTTCCGCAGCCATTTTGTGAAACTCTATGTTACAGGTGTCTTCAGGTAAAACGAGCCACATGGGCAAGTTAGGAATGATGTGGACATGGGTCGTGTCCTATTGGCTCGGGAAAATTCATCTAGGGAGGCTGCGGTCGAAGGTGGCCAAGTGGAAGTCAACCGTAGAGTTCCACGGTGACAGGACTCTGTTTCTCGTCACGCGGAGATTTATATGGCCGTTTCTGAACTGTGGGAGACAAATCAACACCTGTACATGGCTCCATAAGCCGAATTCAAACATCCACTCTTCATAGATTTACTCCTCAACGCGGCCATGATCCTAGAGCTTTGGACATAATGGTTTACGTGTTCTCCATCAGCATAAACTTTAGGAAATTAGTTATATCACCTTCAGTTATAAATAACGCATTTGCATATGCATAAGAGTTAGTTTTTATTAGTCTCCATTAGCTACTAGATAGCTCTGTAATGTAATTACGTTGCCACTGTGCCGTAATATCACCTTTCTATTATGACTGCATTTTAATATATAAGAAGACTCTGTTTCCAAGCGTAATTCGTACTTGAAGATTGTTGCCAAGGCTGGTGTAGAGGGCCCCTGCACTTGCCAAGGTTCTGTGCATTATTGTATAGTTTTTATTTTATTTCTTTAAAGCTCATTGTACCATAATCCATTCACATTTTTATACATTGCATCTTTCATGTTATATATGCTTCATTTCTGTTTATAAACTTTCATGCTTTCCATTCTACTTCTGTCTTTCATGTTTTATGTTATTGATTACTGATCAGTGTTCTTGTTTCAGGTTATAGATAGGCAGCCCGGGCATTTGCATAAATTTTTGACTAATGACATGGAATTAACATTGTTCTGCTGCTAATTTTCTTTTCTTAGTTTCTGTTTAATTTCAGTACTGCTTTGTTTAATTCAGTTTTGCTCATTTTTCTTCAGTTGTTAAATTTAGATATATTAAACTGCTCATAACATCTTCAGTTGCCTCCGAAAGCCACAGCTGGACTGATGGTGAGGGATTGTATTATGAAATGTGTAGTTTGATATTAGTTTCCTTTCTGTAAGTTAGATATATTAAATTGCTCATAACATCTTCAGTTGCCTCCGAAAGCCACAGCTGGACTGATGGTGAGGGATTGAATTATGGATGTGTAGTTTGATATTAGTTTCCTTTCTACAAGTTAGAAATATTAAATTGTGCATGACATCTTCAGTTACCTCCGAAAGCCACAGCTGGACTGATGGTGAGGGATTGAATTATGAATGTGTAGTTTGATATTAGTTTACTTTCTGCAAGTTAGATATCGGGTTACTCAAGTTGTTTATGGTTACCTCCGAAAATCATAGCTGGACTAATGATGAGGGATCAGAAGATAAGTTGATGTAATTTGATTTAGATTTACTTTGTTGCAAATTTTGGATTTCTTTCAGCATAGTTTCTTTTGTGTTTAGACAGCAGCAAGGATAGTTTGGTTTTCATGCTCAATAGTTCACTGTTTGATTTATTAGACTAGCAGCACATTTTCATTTCAGCAACACATTTTCATTTCCTTTCAAGTTTTGTCATTGTATGTTTCAAATTCCTTTTTAGTTTCAAGTTGGTAAATCATTATAGAGGATATCATTTCCTTGAACAATCATAACCATACTTATTTTTATTTTAGAATTTCCATCTCACATTATAAAACCAAAAACGACAAAAAGTTAAGAAATAGGTTATCTTGCACATATAGTGCGCCGCACTTCATCAGCTTACGAATCCCGGATTGATAAATTAATGTAGCAATTTAGGACACACTAAATTGACCAAATAGAGTCAACAATAGATTGATCATCAATCTTAGTTGCAGACATAGGAAATGCCATTCCACCCACTTGAACTTCCTGTAATGTGGAGGTAGGAGAAGGCAAGGTCCAAGGGTCCAAAAAATAATGAGTTCGAAAGAACTCTCTTCGAGTAGGAACCCTGGAGGATGAGATAGCATGAATATGAACTGAAGGAGGCAGAAGATCAAAAATAACCATCAACAATGTATACATTCCAACCCCCAAATTATCAACAGGTTGCTTGGCATCATTCACCAAGGGTACAGTCGAGTCAGCAGATGCATTCGGATCTACAGGAGAATAGTCCATATGATCAACAGTGACACTCCTCCCTTCGTGGGGAAAACACGAGATGTGAAATAATGAGGAAGCAATATCATCCATCTCATAAATCCAATTTCACCCTAAAATAAGGTTGTAGTATAAATTTGCATCAAATATTTTGACCTCAATATTGACAGTTTTACCCCCAACACAGATGGTTAAAGCTGGAACAATGCTATGTGGCCTGTGAGAATGACCATCAAACACAGTCAGAAGATTAGTTGAAGGGACAATTGAAGGAGATCCAATAGCCTTACAACATGAGATAGAAATCACACACGTGGAAGCACCCTTATCAACTATTGTTCGAAAGATATTGCCCTTCTGATATGTAGACTTAATCTAAAAATCCATATGATGAGGAAGTCTGCTCTTAAAAGTAGACATGTCAAATGTGATCATAAGATAATTTTTTTTATAAAAAATCCCAATGGAAATGAGTAATGCACTCCTTTGTGCTAGGCACGACTAGAGTAACGCTAATACACACATGGAACAAGGACTGGGATAGATCTTCTACAATCGATTAGTTTTTGGCAGCCTTGGCATTAGGATTAATCGTCGTACTCTTTGTAGACCCTTTCAGCATCTGAGGTATAGGCTCAACTGCAGGCCTCTCGATATGGAGTGGCTCAGAATTACTAGGAGCACCTTTAGCTCTCGAAGACTCAACTTTTCCATAGTCACAAGATCTCGTAGCGATATCAGCGTGAGCACTCATCATATATACATTTGATGAATTTTCCCCTTCCTGGTTGCCCACAAGGGAGCTCCAATATTCGCATTCACGCCAACAGGCAGCTGCTACCCTTGGGGAAAAGGGTTTTTTCAGTACAACGTGGGAACTAGAAGAACCCTGTTGAGCTAACAAGCGTTGAGCATCTTGAATTTTAGGGCAGAGGTGAGTAAGATGGTCTTTGGTGCATAAATTCTTCTGAGTAGCTGTCTCTATCCCTCGTTGTTCTTCCATCTTCTCGGAATCCTCATTAGCTATCATAGACATATTTATGCCCAGAGCCTGACAGTTTGATTCCAACATGATTTTGGCTAATCCCTGTCCTTTAATCAACTTGGTAGGGCGAATATCTAGCTCATATTCTTGTATTTTGGCAATCCATTTCCCCCTTTTTCCTTCGCTATCTCCTTGGATGAGGATGTCCTTCACAGCTGTTGTGGGCACAAATGCAGTGATGTGTGATTGTAGGACATACATTCGGAATGTCTTAAGAGACTTCACCAGAGCATAAGCTCGATTTTCTAGTATGTTGTATTTCAATTCTGCATCACAGAGCACCTGGCTGAAGAAAGCGATAGGCTTCTCATACCCCTCCTCATTCTTCTACAATAAAACTCCTACCACTGTATGAGGTGATGCAAATGAAAAAATCATGAAGGGTTTAGCATAGTCTAGTCTAGCCAACACTGGGCTTCTGCAAAGGCATTTTTTATTCTGGTAAAGGCCTCTCCTGATTCCTGAGACCACTTCACCTCATTATTCTTCTTGAGCATGTCAGTTATATGCCTAACTATCTCTGCATAGTTAGGGATAAACCTTCTCAGAAAGTTAATGCGCCCAAGGAACACTTGCATGTCCTTTTTATTTCTGGCAAGAGAAATTCCATTTATAACTTCTACTTTCTTAGGATCAATTTTTACCCCATATTTGGTCACAATATGTCCCAAAATCTTACCCTCTTCCAATGCAAACAATGACTTCTGTGGATTGAGAGAGAGGCCATACCTTCTGCACTTCTCTAAATTTCTACGCAAGTGTTCAATGTGCTCTGCATCATCCTTTGAAAACACAATGATATCATCAAGATAGACCACCACGAACTTATCTTGCTCCCCAACAAAGGCAATGTCCATGGCCCTTTGGAAAGTGGCCCATGCATTGATCAATCCGAAAGGAATCCTGGCATACATAAATGTACCCCATGGTGTGGTGAAGGCAATCTTCTTTTGGTCTTCTGGGAGTACATCCACCTGATTGTAACCAGAGAAACCATCCATCATTGACATCCGTGAAGCTCCCACTACTTTTTGAAGAATATGATCCATCTTGGGGAGTGGGTAATTATCCTTTAAGGATGCTTGATTTAGATTCCAGAAATAAATACACAGCCTTATTTCTCCATTATTTTTCTAGACCGGGACTAGATTTGCCACCCACTCAGAGTATCTCAATGGCACAATGATTTTGGCCTTCAATAACTTCTTGATCTCCTTCTCTAAGGAGGGGAGCAGCAGAGGGTTAATCTGTCTAAGCTTCTATTATGCGGCTTCGCATCTCCTTTTAGAGGAATTTTATGTTGCATGATGATGATGTCGAAGGTTTTCAGGTCCTGATAAGACCATGCAAACACATCTTTGTATGACTGGAATAGTTTCTGGTAGAGCTCTTTATATTTTTCTGGGACTTTCTTGGAAAACTTCACAATTTTGGGGTCAACATCGGTACCAAGGTTTAGGTCTTCTACTTCATTTTCTTCTATCACTTTGTTTGGATGCAGTGGGACATCGTTTCTGTCAAACAACCTTTCTAGAGGTACCAGTCCTCTAGGTATAAAGTTTCCCTTTAGCTGCAACACTTTATGGCCAGCCACCTTTTCCTCCCATTTGTTTTCTGAAATGTCTTCAGCTTCTTCTTCTTCGCAAGCGTCTATCTCCATGTTTGAGAATTCCCCAACTGTTTCCATAAATATTTTTACTTGGTCTTCATCTTCAAACACCTGCCAATGCTTGATGTTATCTGGAATTGAAGGTCGATAACGAACTTCAATTTCATATCTTAAGAGAGGGTTCTGAGGTGGAAAAAACGTACTAGCAGCCACTGCAAGGGAATATGCCATCCTATTCTACTCTCTGGACATAAACTGAATATTAAATGCCAAGAAAAAATTTTCCACCGGATCCCATACTTCATTCCTATAAGCCCTCAGCCTCGAGTGTTTAGCTTGGCACTGATTCTTCACTTGTCTAACTACCAGTTCCTAATCTCCCAGAACTTTTAGACTCTGGATGTTCATGCTTCTGGCTATTTGTAACTCTAATAGAAGTGCTTCATATACGGCCACATTATTGGTAGCTTCATATTCTAACTTAAAAGACAACCAGACCCATTTTCTTTTAGGAGAAATTAGTAGTACTCCAGCCCCATTACCTTCTCTAGAGTTTGCTCCATCAAAGTGAAGCATCCAGACTCTTGCTTCCTGACTCTCTGAGGACTATTCAGTCTTAATCTGGCAGAATGATGGTTCTTGAGCATAATCTTGGTCTTCCTCTAACATTAGACATGAGAAATCCCCTTCTTTACTATACACTGGTGAATTAACCGAGTTTTCAGCCTTAGTAACCATCTTGAAAAATCTTGTTTCCCTATACAGCCTCCTTTCCTGGCCTTCAAATACCGGAATGGTAGCATAAGTTCAATCCAGTTTGATTGACCCACCAATCTCGGTTCCCCAGGACCTTGACAACAACATGCCGAAGTGAGCTGGGATGTCAGCCACCACTATATCCATCACCACACTTTTGGCTGGAATCTGAGCCAAATTGACCACCAGGTCCTTGATCATACCTAGACACTTGACTCTTTTAGAATCAAATGAATAGAGGTCCTTGTATGGACGGGTGATTTGCAATCCTAGTTGCTCCATGACTGACAGGGGCAATAGATTATGGGAAGATCCTAAATCTAACATACAGTTATGTAATAGCAGGTCATGAATCACTAATGACACATAAAAAGGAGGAGTAGAGGCATCTAATTCCTCAACATTGGGGCCAAACACAACCATGGGTATTTCTTCTTGAAGGTTCAGACTATTTGGAATATGAGTTGTTTCTGGAGGGAGCATAAAAGAGGTGACCTGAGACTGATATTCAAGCTGCTTCAACAGTTCAATCAAGGGAACTGGGATTTTGACCTTCTCAAGCTCCTTTTGTAAACTAAAGACAAAAGAGGACTTTTCTATTATATTCTCCTTTGAATCTTTATTTTCCACCAAGGGTTTGACTTCTTTCAACACAGCCTTAGTATTAGGGGGAGTGACTATTTTTGAAGAGGAAGGAATTTGATCACTAGACTGCAAAGATTTGTTTAGAGGCCTCTTACCATTATCGGTGACCTTTTGCACTGTTGTCTCCTTCTGAGCAGATGCTTCCTTCTAGGGTGCCTCTTCTTCCTGATCTTGAGTACGAGTTCTTTTCCTAGAAGATCTGAGGTCATATCTTCTATTGAACTGTGCTTGCATGAAATCAACAAACTGCTTGCAATAGTCATCGATCTCTGGATCTTCGGCGCCTTTAACCTTCTCTTCTTCTTGTAATGGAATCTCCATTCCATCACTTTCTTGTAAGGGACATTCTACTTCATCACTATTCGAATAAGCAAGATATGGATCATCTTGCTCATAAGTGGTGTCTTCGGTAGGACCATCTACCTGACCTTCCAAGTACAGCGGGTGTGGTACCTGATCTTGTTGCTCTTTCCGTTCCCTTTGCAGTATCTACAGGGGTGGTTTTCTATACTGAGGATTGTAACCCCTATTTGGAGCATTTTGGAAGTTCTTGGAGGACGAATTCTTGGCCTCGAGTTCAAGTTTGACCAACTTACTTGAAATATTCTTAATCATTTTGTTCATTTCTTCAATTTTGTTATTAGCCAACTCTCTGTCTTGGCCAGAGGTAGATACCTCTTCTTTGCCCCTTCTTCTAGCATCTTGATCTAATTTTCCCTTTGAATTCCCAATTGTAGCAAAATTAGCTTCCAATTCAAGCGCATCTGGTTGAGCATCGTCTAGTGAAGCAGGCTTCCTTTCTCTTAGAGAGAAACCAAATTCAGAATCAAAGGCTGCCACGAACACCACCTTGGCTACGGTTTTATGAGGTTTCATTTCGGCTGGAAGGCCTGAGTAGAGCTTGTTGAACCTCTTAATGAACTCTAGTAATCCCTCATTATGTTTTTTCCTGATTTCATTAAATTCAGTGAGGCAGTAACCATGATCTTTCTTTTCCCCCCATTTTCTGATAAAATTATCTTCCATCCCTTCCCAAGTAGTGATGGAGAGATTTCCCAATGTCTTAAACCATTTTTTGGCTTCTCCATCAAGAGATTGAACAAACAGTCTTAAGACTACATCTAGATTTTCCACGTTAAAGTTCTCTGCAAAAGAGCAGAAGACTTCAATATGATTTTGAGTTTCAATCTCATTTTCCCCATTGAAACGGGGTAAGATTTTCAGATAGTCTTGAGGCATATCATTCAAAATTTGAGGTAATTCCAGGGGGGCATATTTTTTTAGAAAGAAACCTGGAACATTGGCCATTGGGGGTGGTGGAGGTAGTGCAAGATTTTGATGTGTAAGAGGAGGAGGTGGAAGCGAAGTGTGAATGACAATGGGAATGTATTAGACGGAGGCTTGGGGTGCTGATGGAAAAGACGGGTTATTAATAGTAGATACTTCGGTGACTTATTTGACCTCTTCAGCCTCAGGAGTGGGATGAAGAGTGTAGTGGGTGGTATCTATTGATTCAACGTCGTCTTTGACTTGGATATTCGCAGAGGAGGACTATCTGAGAAGTAATCAGTATCTCCCACAGTGGAGTTAGGACCTTGCACTTGGGCTACTTGAGAGAAGGAGGATGGAAAGTATTCTAATGAGAATTTAGGAATTTCTGTGTGAACTTATTGCCTTTCCCTCCAACCTCTCCTATGTAAGATCTTCTTTGGGTCAGACACTGAAGGTGTCTTTGGCTGAAATGTATCTGACCTCAGATGTGGCTTTCAAGGAGCCAGGACTGCAAGTGAGTTTATCTGATAATTGACTATGGAGTCGCCAAGGTGAGGAATCTACAAATCTCAACTCTTCATGCTCACATTTTTGAAGAGTGAATAGATATTTTTTCGAGGCCCAGGGATTTATCTTTTTTCAACTTCGTATCCTCGGCAACGGCACCAAAAAGATGTTGTCATTCCTAGAGACATCCTTGAGTTGTGAAAGACTAGTGCCTAAGACATCTTATATAGCAAGGAGCGTATGATATAACATGGAAAGTTATCCAGAAAAAGGCTCTCGTGCTATCATGTGTAAACAGGAAGTTTTAATTAAAATGGAACCAAAATCCTCAAAACTTTAGCACAAAGAAAGCAATATGGCAGAGGCAAAGTATGAATTTCTAATAGAAGCGCATCAGAAAATTCAAAGACATATTTCTGTAAAGAGGGCTAGATTCTAAAATACTCCACAAAGATGTATAATCAGAGGGTGGTTACTGTGTATGAAATGTAGAGAGTATACTAGTTGTCACCGAGATGAAATCTAGAAACGTATATAAACATGTAATGGGCTTACAGTAACAAGAATCCACACATGACAATAACTTTAAAGATAAAAATTCATCACAACTAATATTAGAAGAAGTATGATTGAAGTGGAAAATGAAACATCATATCATGCCTGAGCCATATTTAAAGTGCTAGACATTTTTTAGCATGAGTATCAACTACGATAAATTTGTACCAAGACAAGTGAGCCACTCGCATTCCAGAACAAGATATAATAGAAATGGATGTAAATGAAATGAAAATTTAAGCTATAACACATAAGGGAGAGTTACAGACTGTAAAGTATAAAGGCTAGAATCCTCAATAAAGATGAAACTCCTCATCACTGAGACCCAACGGGCTCTTCACATTTATATCAAAATTTCAACAAGATGCATACATAATTCTTTCTCAGCGTATTCTTCTAAAAATCTCGAAACATTTTTCTATCTCAGTTTGATGCTTATATAGAATTTACAATCACATACACGGGAAGATATTTTGGGGAAATATCTTCCCCGCGTGATGGTAAGCAGTTTTAGGTACTTATCAAAATAACAAAATTTATGATGAGGGAGAACGCTTCTCATCATTTACGATTAGGCTCGAGGCCATTTCAATACCAAACATAAAAACTGTTCTTTAACAAAAGTAAATGCAAGAGTGGAATATGAATTCCACTCGGAACTTGAAAGTAAAATTAAAACTAAAACTAAAAGGCCACTAAGGCCGAATCATGAGTTAAACATTTTTACTAGTGCGAAGGAGTTGAGGATGTTGCTGAAGCAGGTGGTGGAATGTTTGCTGAGGAGCTGGCTAACAAGATGGCATACTTGATGCATCTCTTGCAACTGGCCGCTACAGGTTCAGGCATCGATATGAAACCTTCTGTTCTGATGTACGCCTCCGTGAGTTCATCATAGTTCGCCTCGACTGGAATTCTGTGCTTTACTAGGTGTAGGAGTGTGAACTCTTTTCCAAGGACATAAATTATGGTTTCTGGTTTAAGACTTGCGGATTTTTCAGAGGGGATGTCTGTTCAATTCATTTCCCCCTTCAGAATGGCCTCATATGCTGGCAACGACAGTAGGACAGCACAAGCGGGATCCCAGCACGATGGAAGCCCTGCGAGTGTTATTTCAGCCCAATCCACATTGAACCTTTCAAGGATGGTCGCAACTTTCTCCAAGGCAGATACCTATCCTTGTTTTCGACATGTCTCCTAAAAAGTTCAGGCTTGATGCTGCTAATGGGGAATGGGTACTGTGGGTCGCAAATGTCGGCTTACCGGTCTAAGAAAGGTTCAAACCTTGGAGGATTTATAGTTTCACGGACTTGGGGAGTCTCCGGATCTGACTTCTTGGTTGTGACTATACCTATGACCAACATGAAAATTTAAAAACAAAAGGAAACCAGAGGGAATGTGAGGGATGGAATACCTGCGTAGTAGGAAATTTCTCAGGAAAGCGACACGGGGGTACTGACAATGACTAGGAGGACCTGGTACTGGGCTCCCACCTTTGTTTGTACAATAGTCGAAAACCTGGGAATTTTACCACAGTAAAAGGTGGAAGACCATTATATAGGACTGAGGCAGCTCGAGAAAATATGGTGTGGTGAAGCGAGTGGGGTAAGCGTCGTAAGGACACTGACAGTGAGACAGGCGGCGTGTAGGAGTTGGGTGTTAGACTTTGGGTAGGTAAACACCACGTTTTGGGTTAAATACCAGTACGGGCCTCAGTACCGGGTGTCCTAAGAACTTACCTTACCTTTTCATCGTGGTGACAGCTCTGCTTTAGAACACAACCCTTGAGGGACGCGAAATGCATATTATGGTATCTTTAAAACCCATGTTTTATTCTCCGTATAGCACTCGCCCCGTGTCGATCCTCTTGACACGTCATCAAATTTCCATGAGGGAAAGGCTCCGCCTTGCCCCTCCGCTTCGTGACCCCCCCGGAATTACACTTGCGGATTTTTTCTCTAGCGTGTATAAAGTGAATGCGGGCCCCGTTTCATAATCTTTTCTTTTGCGCCTTTTATACCTTTGCTCGGCTAAGTTTAAAGTATTCATATATTTCCGCTCTATTATAGAAACGTGCTTATCCTTTTCTCGCATGTGACTTAGCTTAGCACTATTTCTCCTTAGCCAGCTCGATAACTTTAGCCATGAGTAATGTTATCGGGTGATCCGCTCCGTATGACTTTTATTAAAATATTAAGGGTGAACTATATAATCAACATGGAGCATGTTATGCTATTGATGGGGAAGGTTGTTATGTCTACCTATATGTGGCATCTTATGGGTCAAGGCCTACTACTTCTATCTTTTCACCAAAAACCCTCAGAGATAGGTCAATGAAAATCTCAGAGAAGATGTCCGAAAAATCTCTGTTTGTAGACTGTTTGAAGATCACAATCTCAATTTGCAGTGAAGAACAGTAATATATTCGTTGGTATGTGGAACACCTAATTTGCATAGATAGCTAGGTATCCTTTCTCTAATACTGAATTACTTTGTAAAGGGGGTATATAATGTTTAAGTCATCAGGGGAAAGTCATGTGCCCCTCGTCTTCACTCTAGCCATTTTCCATTTGTCAGCCCATGGTCGTTCCCATGTTCCCCTTGGCTATTCTATGTTGCGTATGTTAATTTATCAGGGACACTGACATGTTCACATAATTATCATAGGCCTCACGTAGGCCTTATTAACATCATATCCCATGGTCTAAATGATACACATTCACTAGCAGGGTCCTGGTTGTAATATCCCAAAATGGGAACTGCTAGAAAGGCATGACTGGAAAACGCATTTTCCAGGAATGGCTGCTACATGATTTGAAAACAGGACCTAGATCCCTTAAATTAATGCATCTAAGACTTAAATCCAAGAGGAGGCTCAAAATAAATCCCTCTATGTGGGTTAAACAGATCTCCCACACCTAATTGTTTTCAGAAAGTGCCCGATGAAGGGACTGCAACAATGCTTGAACAAGAAGTGGAATAACAACGTTATTATTATGAGCTATGAGACATGAAGATAAAAATATCCAACAAATGTATATTATAGCAGCAAGGGGATACAGATCCTTGAGGAAAGAATCACTCAAGCAAAGAAATGCAGCCTCAGAGGGACATGTACATGAAATATGAAAGAACACTGCTACTCATGGATTTCTGCAGGCTAAGAGGACGCAGTTTATAAGAGGCACTGCATCATAATACATAATAACAGAAATATATATCAATGGATTTCTCAATAAAGGAGGGGGATCAAGCTGTCAACCCCCAGAAACAATAATACAACAATCCTTAGAAGGATTGGCTGAAATATACAAAATGGAAAAAATTCCAGAGTTGTTGGGTAGCAGCTGCAACTTAGAAAATGGAGATGGAAGGATATATCTGAAGATGTTGTAACTGATGGCTAAATCTCATCCAATGGATCTTTCAGGTGAAAGGTTGATCCTATCACTGAAGATCTTACCCTCCAATAAACAATTCAAAACCCCATAGCAAATGCTCACTAGAAATAATGCAGTCACTAAAGAAAACTGCACTGTAGGGGCAAGGGAATGAGTTGGCCCAATGCCAATATTTTCAATAAGCTCCAAAGGCTTCCAAACTTATCCCCCAAAGGAAATAAGGCCCCCTCCTCTGAAAAACAAGAGATGGAAGTGGCGTTGTGATCCCTCACTGCAACACCCTGCAACACAACATTATTCTGCTGCAGAAATAACGATGTATTGGAGGAGGATGCTTGGCCTCAAGCCTGGATGTGAGTAAAATCAGTACAAATCCTTCAAGAGGCTTCTCAAGAAAGGATAAGGATTCCTAAATAGGAAAACCTTGTGCTAAGCAGCACTGCAACTCAGCTAAACCGTGGGGACTGCAAATAGTCTAAGCGAACACAAATTCAATAATCATATGCATGAGTAACAATGGATGCCTTGCCCTCCTTTTAAACAATGAGAGATCCCTCTCCATAGGTCCTACTCTTTAGGGTTTCCTCCATCAAGGAAACTTCCCTCCTCTTTCACTGCGCTATCCCACAAGATGCTCTTCACCTCCTACCTATGCGCTGTTTGACTTGGTCAAACTTGACCTTGTCTTCTTGCAAATGTCTCCTTTCACACATGAGGATGTGAAATATAGTTCCACTAATGATCCCCTTTCATACAAAGAGGAATTTCATCCATGTTTTTATTGTGTTTGGGCCTCCTCACCCAATTATTCAACACATAAGTGAAATTAACAAAATTTAATATTCCAATTTATTGAAGGAAAAATTTGGAATATTACAGTCCAAAAAATTTGGAATATTACAGTCCTCCCTTCCCAAATGTTGCTTGTCCTCAAGCAACTGAAAGGATAGAACTGAGAAGTTTCTCCTAAGGCATGGAGACTGAAAAGTTTTGGGAAAATATCTTCCCTAAATGGATCCTCCATCCCCAAGCAATCATCCATACAAAATGAGTCACCTCCCAACATGGAAACTCTTGAAAATATCCTTCCACCTTAAGCTCTAGAAATGAAGGTGGGCTAAAAATCTGAATATGGAAAGAATCATAGCCTACCCCATGCTATCCTTCTCTCCACTAATGATGAGTGTAGAGTATGTGTTGATCCTAGGCTGCAAAAGTGTTGCCCTCAAGTGGCAAAATGAAGAACAATCCTCCAAGGATTTCTCCTCCAACATTGAAGAACAAGCTGGCCCAAAATATTTCATCCATGATGAATAGGACACGATCATCATAGAACATCTTAATGAGAAGTTTTTTGAAGGTTTTACATGATGATACATGATACAAACAATGTCTCAAAAGGACATAGCGCAATCTCATCCACCGCAATCTCAGAAAATAACATGGCAAGTAATATACAAAATCCATCACATCTACTAATGACTAGTAAATGGTTGAATGTGTTAACAATACATGATCAAACACTTGCCCATGGTTATACAATGGATAGCTATCAAACTCATGGCCCACCCAAAAAGAAAATAAATTTGTGGCTGTGGTGGCCATATCTCCTCCCATGCTCCCATTAGAACATGTAGTGCAGAAAATGTGGGAATTCTCTCCCCTCAAGGACACATCCAACTCATGTGTCAATCTCCCAATCATGCTCTCAACAAGAATAGAAACAATATCAGAAAATTAAGACATGATCAGTACAATAATGAAGGAAATAATGATGGCTTCATGTTGTGCTTGAAGATACCAACAGTCTCCCAAGTATGTACAACGCAATTTTACAAACTGCTACTTCAGAAATTTACATGGCAAAATGTTTCTGTTTACAAAGTTAATCATGTATGTCATCATATGGAAAATAGTTGGATATAATAACTGAACATACATGTAATGAGAAAACATTTGCCCAATTCCATATAAAATATGGTTGCCTCCATCATATGGTTTGGCCCAACATCGATCATGGAGCAATGTGAAAAGCTTGTCCCCCTGTGAAGCAATGCACTGCATAGTAATGGTAAGAGTATGCAAATCAAGAAATGTAAAAAAAAAATTATTACCATCTGCCAGAAGTAATATGGTACATGGATCCATGAGTGAGTCCTCCATAGTGTTTTGGCATACTATGAAGAGGAATGAACCATGTGCTGCAATAAGATCATCCTTCCCATGCTTGGGAATCCAAGTGAAGAAGAATATGTCATAGTGATAGATGTCTCCATCCACTACCCCATCCTTTTTATCTCTTCCTTGTTCACCAAGTTCATCCAATGTGAAGTGATACTAGGGACACTCCATCCATAAGTCCCTACTCCAAAGTGACAGCACTGTGAGCTCATGCAAATAAGCTCCTGCCAATACAAAGCTATGTTCTTTGACATGCTTTGCGTTAAAGATTCCTCTAGTAATGCTGCTGCAAATGTGGAATACCTCCCAAGATGGAAGTGCTTCCAAATCATCCAAGGCCAAGGAGTAGCCTCTTTGCACTTTGAGAGTGCTCTCTTCTACTCTAGCAACATCACACAACATGTGAGAGCAAATTTTCCCTTGCTCTCTCAAGTATAACACAAGCAACCCAAGTTCTTGTTGCCTCCTTATGCTTCCATCATAAAACTCATGTGATGGATACACAATGAATGATATGAATGTCACATCAACACCATGCATCCATACTCCTTTCTTCCCAATGATGCAAGAATCCTGCCACATACCCTTAGAAAGAGGATGATGACCAAACTCTTTCAAGAGTAACCAGCGCAGCCAAGCCTCCTGCTGCCCGGTATCATAGATTTTCAAGTAGCTTTCCAAATTCTTCCTCATCATCCACATCCACTCAATCACTTGTGGATGCTTTCTCCTCCTCTTCTCCTTGGTACTCCTCTCATGAGGGCTACCATCCTTCCAAACCAATTCTTCCTTTCTGCATTTCATGAAAGTTTGAAATGCATCTCCTTGGAGACCTCCTAGAAAATATCTCTTACCCATGACTCTGTTGAATCCACAAGGACCCAAATATGATGAAGGAAATATCTCCTCTTCACCATTTTTTGACAACACTGTTAATCTCCCCAAGGATGTGGTGGCTATCTCATACTCCATCTCAAGGATGGTTTCATAGTTTCTCATAGGAGTGTCACGGTTTGTTTCATCCTCCAAAATTTCACACCCAAATCTCAAGGATTGTGTGCAACTCAAAAAAGGTGCATGAGGATGATGGTTCATCTCCTCCTTGAACCATTTGCACAGTGCAGTGCAATCATGTTGCTCTAAATTAGCAATGATATTTGACCCTTGGTCATGTAAAAGAAAATTTTCCACAACTATCAAAAGAATTTGCTGCAACAATAGATAGTGGAAATTCCTTCATACCTTGATGAGATTTGGGAATCTCTTGTAGGGTTGCAAGAGTTCCTTCCTCCAATGTGTTGGCTACCCCAACTGTTGCTGCATGTGGCTGCTCCTCCATGAGTGTGATAGAGTTATTACAAGACTCCTCATATGGTGGTGTGAGATTTTCCTCCTTTGTCCTTTTTCCATCAAAGGTTTTGACCAGCCTTTGAGTGAATTCTGCAAAATTCTTCACCCTTGCATGGCTCAAGTGATTGAACCACCAAACATAGGCTTCACCCTCCAAGTGTAGCACTGAGATCTCAACAGCCTCTTCCTCCACTATAGGATGTAGCAAGAAAAAATCTTCCAACTTCCTCACCCAAGCTCTTGCTGTAGATGACCCACCAAATGCAGACAACAAAAATATATTGCCTTTGATTTCTCTTCTGTTGTAGGGTCTCTTCTCTTCCTTCCACTGGATGAATTGTGGAAAAGCTAGAGTCTCCTTGAAGGCTCTAGGTTGAGATTTGTACTCAACAAGGTACTTACTTAGAATCAGATGATCCAAGTATCTTCCATGCTCATTGTCTTCTTCTTGATGAGAATAGGAAGTGCATGGTCCTTCCTCTTCTATTTCTTCAATTTTCTTGACCTCCTTGGAGAGGTCCTTTCTAGATCTAAAAACTAATGAGAGTAAGCTCATCTTCTTCATCATCTTGATATCTTCAATCTTCTCAGGCTGAGACTCACAGGCTGAGCCAAGAAATATGCTTTGATACCACTGTAATATCCCAAAATAGGAACTGCTAGCAAGGCATGACTGGAAAATGCATTTTCCCAAAATGGCTTCTACAGGATTTGAAACCAGGACCTGGATCCCTTAGATTAATGCATCTAATACTGAAATCCAAGAGGAGGCTCAAAATAAATCCATCTAGGTGGGTTAAACAGATCTACCACACCTAGTTGTTTTCAGAAAGTGCCCGATGAAGGGACTGCAACAATGCTTGAACAAGAAGTGGAATAACAACGTTATTATTATGAGCTATGAGACATGAAGATAAAAATAGCCAAAAAATTTATATTCTAGTAGCAAGGGATACAGATCCTTGAGGAAAGAATCACTCAAGCAAAGCAATGCAGCCTCAGAGGGACATGTACATGAAACATGAAAGAACACTGCTACTCATGGATTTCTGCAGGCTAAGAGGACACAGTTTATAATAGGCACTGCATCATAATACATAATAAAAGAAATATATATCAATGTACGGCTCAAGAAATTAGGGGGAGCAAGCTCTCAACCCCTGGAAACAATAATACAACAATCCTTAGAAGGATTGGCTGAAATATACAAAATGGAAAAAATGTCGGAGTTGTTGGGTAGAAGCTGCAACTCAGAAACTAGAGATGGATGGAGATAGCTGAAGATGCTGCAACTGATGGTTGAATCTCATCCAATGGATATTTCAGGTGAAAGGCTGATCCTATCACTAAATATCTTACCCTCCAATCAACAATGCAAAACCCCACAGCAAATGCTCACTAGAAATAATGCAGTCATTGAAGCAAACTGCACTGTAGGGGCAAGGGAATGAGTTGGCCCAATGCCAAGATATGCAATAAGCTCCAAAGGCTTCCAAACTGATCTCCCAAAGGAAAGAAGTCCCCCTCCTCTAAAAAACATGAGATGTAAGTGGTGTTGTGATCCCTCACTGCAACACCCTGCAACACAACATTATTCTGTTGTAGAAATAACGCTGTAATGGAGGAGGATGCTTGGCCTCAAGCCTGGATGTGAGGAAAATCAGTACAACTCCTTCAAGAGGCTTCTCAAGAAAGGAGAAGGATTCCTAAATAGGAAATCCGTGTGCTAAGCAGCATTGCAACTCAGCTAAACAATCGGGACTGCAAATAGTCTAAGCAGACACAAATTCAATAATCATATGCATGAGTAACAATGGTTGCCTTGCCCTCCTTTTAAACAATGAGAGCTCCCTCTCCATGGGTCCCACTCTTTAGGTTTTCCTCCATCAAGGAAACTTCCCTCCTCTTTCATTGCGTTGTCCCACAAGATGCTCTCCACCTCCTACCTCTGCGCTGTTTGACTTGGTCAAACTTGACCTTGTCTTCTTGAAAATGTCTCCTTTCACACATGAGGGTGTGAAATGTAGTTCCACTGATGATCCCCTTTCATACTAAGAGGAATTTCATCCATGTTTTTATTGTGTTTGGGCCTCCTCACCCAATTATTCAACACATAAGTGAAATTAACAAAATTTAATATTCCAATTTATTGAAGGAAAAATTTGGAATATTACATTGGCCTTGAGCTCTCATTAGGAATCATTTTACATGATCACTTTATATTTTTGCATATACATTCTATTTACAAGTCATTGGTACCCTTGACCCAGTACCAAGATATAAGTTAGTCATATATCTAAACTACACATATACATATTCAAACAATTCTCTATGGAAGCGTGTTACAAAAAATTCTCTTTATCAAAACAAGCAATACAATAAAGAGAGAGGAATAAATGCTCAATGCTTTTAGTTTTAAACAAACATTTTAAGTTTTAACCAATCACACAGAGATTTATTTTTGAAAGTACTAAAGAGAAAACAGTTTGGAGTCTTACCTGGAAAGCAAGAAGCTGAAGCTGAGTCAAACAGTTTTCAATGGACTATTGCACATTCTGAAGCTGCTCTTCCAATGTAGCAATTGTTGCATAAGTCTTTGTAAATTATAAAATCATATTATAGGCCAATAAAATCACAAGTCTTCTTGTACAGTTCTATGTGATAAATCAAGCAGGGGTATTATTTTAGTAGTTCATGCTTCACGGTTTAGAGTTGATGGTTTTTAAGGTTGAGGCTTTGAAATTTGATAATAAAAACAAAATAGATAGAAATACATGATCCTAATATTTCATTTACAAATTATTGGTGCAGTTATTTAATGGGCTGGAAAATGTCTCTTAGATTTTGAGACTGAAGTAATGAAGTTTTTATGACAGTGCGCAATGCATCGCAAATAAAACCCATCAGCACTACACCTTAGGGCAGTGTAGTGTTGCTCATTATCACAAAAAAATGTAGAACTTCCATTTAGTGCACTCCCTTAAGTCTTATTGCAATAATTATCCCACGGATGCATTTAATTCGCATTAAGACCCTCACATGTGTGATAATATTATATATAGGATGAGGCCCATGTCATTTTTACCTTGCTCTCTTGTATCTGAAGCCTTTATAACACTGTTACCGATGAAATAGGTAACCTGACCTCAAAACGGGAACTCTAGCCCAAAAAGACTCAAAAAACATGAAAAAACACCCCAAAAACAAAAAAAAGTGTATTCCAGAATGCACTTGGTTTTTTTTAAGGTCAAATTTCAACATTTTATAAAATTATGCTGAAAACAAAATTGTTTCTTCAAA
This sequence comes from Pinus albicaulis, assembly GCA_034641835.2. Lineage (NCBI taxonomy): Eukaryota > Viridiplantae > Streptophyta > Pinopsida > Pinales > Pinaceae > Pinus > Pinus albicaulis. The sequence goes on along the minus strand of CM076575.1, from coordinate 1,303,811,746 downwards.
AAAGGATTGAAAAAACACCCTCAAAACAAAACCAGTTGATGCTGGAATAACAAAAAAAAAATATTGTGTCATATTTTTGACATTTTTAAAAATAGAAATAACATTTTTTAATTTTTAAAATTCAAACATTAAAAAAAAACCTAAAATTTAAGAAAAAAAATAAATTTAAAAAATAAAAACATTTTAAAGCTTAAAATTTAAAAATATGTAGGAATAAAAAAAATAAAAATAAAAACAAAATAAAAATAAAAATTCAAACATTAAAAAAAACCTAAAATTTAAGAAAAATAAAAATAAAAATAAAAAATAAAAAATAAAATTTAAAGATTAAAATTTCAAAATATATAGAAATAAAAAACTAAAAATAAAAACAAGTTAAAAAAAAGAAAGAAATTATAAAAAATAAAATATAGAAATTAAATTTAAAAAAGAAAAAGAAAATGTTTATTAAATTAAAAATAAAATAAAAAAATTAAATGGAAAGAAATATATTAAATTTTAATAAATTTAAAACTTAAAAAAAAAAATTAAAAAAAAAACATTATTGAAATTAAAAGTAAAAAAATGAAAAATTAATTGAAAATAAAAAATGAAAAATAAAATACAATAAAAATATTAAATTTAAAAAATATATATATTAAAAAAACAAATAGATTTTAAAAAATAAATTAAATTTAAATTATAAAAATAATATATATATATATATATATATATGAACTTAAAATAAATATATATATATATTAGATTTTATTAAATTTAAAAAAAATATTAAATTTCAATAAATAAATGAATAAACAAATAAATTTTGAAATAAAAAATAAATTTTAAATATAAAGAAAAAAAAAACATTGTTAAAATAAAAAGTTAAAAAAATTTAAAAAGCAATTAAAATTGAAAAATTGAAAAAAATAAATTAAAAAAATATATATTAAATAAAAAATAAATTAAAAAACAAATTAATTTGAAAATATTAAGTTTAATTAAAAAAAAAAAAAATTAATTTTAAATACACAATTTTAATTGAAATAAAAAAATATAAAATTTTGTGTAATTAAAAAAATAAAAATTAAAAAAAAAAAGTATTAAATTCAAATAAATTAAAAAAATATATACAAAATTTACTAAATTTTAAAAAATTAAATGAAAAAAATAAACATAAAATTTAATAATTAAAAAAATATGAAAAATTTTTAAAAAAAAATCAATTAAATAAATAAAAAATACAAAATTTAATAAAAATTATTAACAAAATTTAGAAAAAAAAATTAAAAACAAAAAAAATTGAATAAAATTAAAACAAATTAAATTTCAAATATAAAAATTAAATTTTTAAAAAAATAATTTTAAAATTTTTGAATTTAAAAATAAATAAATAAAATCAAATTAAAAAAAATCAAATTTAAAAAAAAAAAAAAATTTAAATATTAAAAATTTAAAAAAAAAAAGAAAGAATTTTTTGATCGTAGTGGCGCCGCCAATCGGCCTCCCGCCCAGGTGGCAGCGGAGGCCGATTCTGGGAATTGCCCTGAGGCCGATTCCAGGAATCGGCCTCCAGCGGCGGGAGGGCGATTCCCGGAATCGGCCTCCCGCGGCGAGAGGGCGATTCCCGGAATCGGCCTTCCGCCACGGGAGGGCGATTCCAGGAATTGGCCTCCCCGCCGCGGAGGGCAATTTCGAGAATCGCCTGCGGCGGGAGGCCGATTGGTGGCGCCACCACGATCAAATTTTATTTTTATTTTTATTTTATTTTTATTTTTTTTTAATTTTTAATATTTTTTTAATTTGATTTTTTTTTAAATTCAAATTTTTTTTTTTTTTAATTCAAAATTTTTATTTTAAATTTAATTTTTTTTAATTTTTTTTTTTTTAATTTTGTTTTTAAATTTAATATTTTAGATTAATTATTTTTTAAAATTTAAAATTTATTTATTAAATTTATTAAATTTTAATTTAATTTAATTTTTTTTTTAATCTTTTAGTTTATTTAATTTTTCATTTTTAAAATTTATAAATAGTTTCATTTAAAAAAAAACAATAAATTTATGGATATTTGTTTTTTAATTATTTGCACCTGGTTTTTTTCATTTTTTTTGTTTTTTATTGACAGCTTTTTTTTATTTTAATTCTTTTATTTTAATTTATTTTTTTTGTTAATTTTAAAATTTGTATTTTTTTTTCTTATTATTATTATTATTTTAATTTTAATTTTTAAATTTAATTTTTTCTTTTTTGTATTTTATTTTTTTTATCTAAATTTTAATTTTGTAATTTAAATTATTTCTAAATTTTCTATTTTAATTTTTTTTTAATTATATGGTTTTTTTTAATAACTTAGAAAAAAATGTTTTTGATGTTTTTTTTTTTTTTTGGTTAATTTTTGTTTTTTTTTTCTTTAAATTATGTGTTTTTTTTTCAAATTTTGTCATTTCTTTTGATATAATTTTCGAATATTTTTGTTTTATTTATTTATTTTTCTTTAAATTTTTTATTTTTACGAGTTAATTTTGTTTTTTTTTACATTTTTATTGGTTTTTTTTTATTGTTTTTATATATATATTTTTTATCTAAGTTTTGTGTTTTATTACCAACATGAAATCACCACTCTAAAAAAAAAAGGTTGATGCTGCATCAATACGTTTCAAAATTAGCATGAAAATCACCGCTCTAAAAAAAAAAAAGTTGATGTTACATCAATACATTTCAAAATTAGCATGAAAATCACTAAAATTTTAAAACAAATATTCATACTTCATAAATAAAAATATTAGAGTGTCAAAAATGTGCTCAAAAAAAAAAGAAGGTGATTCTGCATCACCACTTTTCAAAATCGGGTGCTTTTTATGCTACCAAAAAAAAGTAGGTAACAGTGCGGTTACCTATTTCATCGGTAACAGTGTTTTATCTCATTAGTGAAAGAAATCATAATAGAGTGTGTTATGTTGTTGGATATTACATTGATTCCAAGAGTTAGATTGTTGTGTTAGGCATCAGGTAACTTCTTGCACCTTTATTTATCATTTTTTGTCTCTTGGCGCTTCACATTTTGTACAACCCTGCACCTTCTAGCCTTTGACCTTCCAATGCCCCCATTTCACTTTATATATAATTCAATGCTACTCATTTCACATCTTTTGGTATTAACTTTCCCTCATCCTCTAAGCCTAGATTTATATACACTCGACCATTTTATTCTTTTCCTTGATCTCATAGCATAGTTGTATGCATATCTCCATGCAATGGTGCCCCCTCTACTCAGCTCTTGTGCAACAATGTCAGGCTAAGCTAAATCCCCTCGCAATCCTTTTTGTAATGGTGCAATATTTCCCATTAGATAACTTCCATTTCCTTACACAACGATGCTCACAAATCAAATTTCTACTGTGATTTTTTCCACCGTTGTCACTCTTCCCTTTCTGTTATGACACATTCTTCCTCTCATCTATGAGCCACAACTCGAAGCTCAGTGTATGGCTTCCTCAGGATGGGAGTATATTTAATTTGCTAGAGATTCTAGCAGCCTCCATCACAAGAAATGTAAAATGAACCCAAAATCTTCCAGAGGGACAACAACCTAAATTTTACATGGCATCATATATGTTGGATGTCATATGTGCTAGGTGTCAGTTTGAGTCATTAGGATAAACGTGGAACTTTGCTCCAATATTTTATATCCTTTAAATCAAGCATTAACAACAAGATGCATGTGAAATAACCTACTTGGATTTCATTGAAGTTAATGCAGAGAATTAATATTCATCAATGTACTTTTCAGGAGCTTTGGGAGGAGAACATAAGTGCATCTGTAAGTCTCCAGATATTAGAAATTATTGAGAATTTCTCACGAGCAGCTGCAGATCAGAGAATTGGGACTAACTAGGGAAAGCTTGACTGTATTACAGTGATATTCATGGCTTTTCTTTCCTGCAGCCAACCACTGGTCTTTTGGAAAGATTTTTTCCCTGTATTTAATAGTATTTTTAATCTTCATGGTGCAACACTGATGGCAAGAGAGAATTATCACTTCTTGAAGCAGGTGGCATTTCATCTACTTCATCTTGCAACTTTTTGTAATGATTCCATTAGAAAGAGGGTTGTTTTTGGCCTTCAAATTATTTTGCGGGTAATTTTCCTTAAGGAGATATGTGGTCTTGCTGAGTGGGATAAAGAATTTAGAAAAAAAAATTGTCTGACAAAACAATTGCTTATTTCATTTCTGCTTTTTATTTTGTTGTTGGTGATTGTGTATTCTCTATTTGCAGAATTCCTTCTACTATTTACAAAATATTGTACGGTTGTGTGTTATGTTGAAAATCACTTTGTCAAAATTGATGTCTGACATACAAGTTACTTAGATGAAGTTTGATGGCTCCTTGGAGGAAAGTGGGGAAGCTTGACGTCTCAGGAAGTCACTGGATAAAATGGAAATGGAAGAGAGGAATGGTGATCTTTTGAAAGGATGAGGTCTTTCTGAGAATGCATTGGATGTTATCTTTGAGGGTTCTACACATAATCATTGGTCATTGTCAGAAGTCAAGCAATTGTCTGTAACACTTCTTCGTGCCCTAGATGTGGGAATTTAACACACTCTCCTTATAGGAAATCCATTTCTTTCACTCCTTTGATCAAGGTTATCTTGGATGCATGCATTAACTGAAATAAGAAAATAAAGGATTTTGTAATTTTTTATTTCAGGGTTCTATTATTTCAGTAGACAGATATGCAGCAATAGAGAGCCTTCGTAGACTTGCTTGGGATTATGCACATGTGGCAAATCTACTTATAATGTGGCTTCTTCATTTATGTGATGCTCATCAAGAGATGCAATCTTGGGCATAAGCTATGCAGTGTAAAATGGTTGTTGATGGGGTCATAATGCAGGCCAGAATCAACCTATTTTGATGTCATGCATGTTTTTATTCAAAGGATTAAAGAAACTCTGTAATGCATTCAATATCCAGCATATTTACAACAGTCAAATCCAGGAGTGCCTACTAACATAATACATCGCTTTATCGAGATAGTTTTACATCTGGTTGTGGCAGCTTATATTTTTAGAACATGTTTATGTTTACAAATAATTTTTGTTAGATCTTAGAAGAAAACTGTGCTTGGACCCAAGTTAAAACTTCTACAATTTTATAAGAAATTGAATTATTTTTGCAGGCATTGGTAGGAAGAAATGATGTTGTCTGGGGAAAGGAGCATGTAACAAACTTGTGTAAGATTTTTCCAATGGACAGTAGTGCAGTTATTGGGGAAGCATCAGCTATAGAATTTGAATGGTATGGAGCATCAAAATTGACAGTTGACTCTATTGTGAAATACTTGCAGCTTGCTTGTATTCTTTACCTGCTCTTTTTTATAGGATGGCTTTAGTGTCGCATTTGTGAAATTCTTAAATATTTAAAGCAGTTGTAAAATGGTGTATTATTTACCATTTTATTGGTGTGCTTCACCAGAAAATACTTTTTTCTCATAGCTTGTCGTATATACATTTTTTTCTGGATTTCATTGTCCCTGCTCTTTCTAAAGTTTATTTACAGGAATAATGGAAAGGTTTTATATTTGGTTTTCTAATTTTATTGTGGAGTAGTGACTTTTGGCCAGGATGTTGGATGTACTTGGATTTGGTGGAATCTCTCTGACACTTTTGGTTATACCTATGAAGTTGTTAAGTATGTAGAAGTGGGGATACCACAAGCCAAATAATTGTATGCTTAAATGCAGCTACAACTGCTATAAAATCATTTTTCGTGCATGGTCAGTTCATGTAATCATGATCCAAGAAAAGTAATTTTGCAATGACTTTCTTGATTACAGTCAATATATAATAGTCACAATTTCCTTTTGAAGATTTCCTTCAACAAATTCCAGTGTGGAACCAAAATTATAAGTGAAAGAATGTTTCCAGGTCTGGTTCCATTCAATGCAACTTTTATCAAGAAATTAAGATCATTTAAGATAAGTGGCAATGCCAATGTATGCTACAGTCATACCATTGTTTCTTCTAAGCTTAAGCTTTGTGTTACTCCATGCAATAGCTCTAGATTTCCTATGGTGCCTTTTGGTTCATTAATTTCAGAATCCCCTGCATATTTACCTTATTCCCTTGAGTCTAGAGATGCATATAATCATAATATCCATCGTCATGGACCAACAATATCACCATTGAGGTTTCTATTTCACGTCCTTGTATTTTTGCTTGAATAATATCTTTTGTTGTCTTATCAAGATGTTGTTTTGAAATATGGAAAAATATATGTTATAATTTAATCTTCCAAAAATGGTTGTGCTCGTATAGAAAAAATGGTCGTTGTTTTCAGTGCTTTATGGGATCCAGTATTATTGTAAAATTCAACTATTGGATTGGGCGAGAGTAGCCACATTATTATCATATGAACACGTCTTGCTCTCCAATGGTTGTTTGGGTTTATTGTGAAGCAGGACTATCAAAACTTTCAAGAAATAAAATAAAGATGTTAGGAATATATCTCTCTTATCAAGGCACTAAGGCTAGCAAAAAAATGGCCATTATATCAAGGTGACAGGTGTAACAATCATGTACAAGGAGAAAAAATCTAATAACATACATTGCATTTTACAGTGATCCTAAGAAATGAAAGTTTAAAAGGCTGGCAGTTGATGTTCCAATGACAAGGTTCCCTAAATTCCTTGGGCCAAACAATGCAGGAAAAAACATTGAGGATATTTTTGACTTACTTGAGATGGATAATGATGAAATATATAATTCTATTAACGAGAGTTTGGCATGACTGGGAAATGTAATTCTTAGAATTCCTAACAGAAAATTCGTCACAACAAATTATGATATATAGGAATGGAATGACTTAGTGGTATTTTTGGAGTCTAGGATTTACTACAATGTGTCAAATGATTGATATTTAAGCTTTTAAATGGGACTCTTAGCAAGAAACAATATTGATTTAAAATATATATTGAGATCTGGAGATGCTAGAAGATTTTTTTTTTTAATAATTTTTTGTTGTCGTTGGTATTCCGACGGCTATTTTTTTTTTAAATATTCGTCGGTAATCTGACGTTTCGACCCGTCACTATAGTGACACTTAGTTTCTTTTAAAACTATTTTTTGCCATTGGTATTACAACGTTTACCTTTTCATTTTTAAAATTTATTTTCGTCGATATTCCATCATTTTCTTCCATTGGTATTACAACGTTATTTTTTTTTAAAAATGTTTTTTTCGTCGTAAGAGAGATGCTCCAAACGTCGGTAATAGTGTTCGTAGGCATCAAAATGGATACTTTTAGAAATTTCAGAATTGCAACAAATCGTGAATGGTCAGAAGAGCAACGGACAATTTTAAATGTCGGAATTGCGACGACTCCATAAAAACTTTGGAAATACCGTCGCAATACCGACGTTTATGTAAAGTGTCGGAAGTTCGACGTGAGGAGAAACCACATTTTGGTGCACTGAAAAATGCTACTCTTGGGCCGCCTATGTGTCACAAGAGCGATATTTTGGCCATCAGAATTTGGGGCAAATGTGCTAGTGTTTCTAACTTCCCTGGATTCTAGGTAATGACTCATAGGGTGAATTTATGATGTATTTTTTATCAATTTCGACCCAATGAGGTTTCATCTCTTTTATTTTATATATTCAATCCAACTCAAGTAATTTTAGAGGTTGGATAGTTGTTATTTACAGTGTGGATCTATTGTACAAACTTTTTTCAGTGAAATCAAAGACATGTTGCAGATATAATCTTGGGACTCTAGTGGTATGCTTATGAGCATTTTTTTTCTCAGTAACCTCATCAAATTTAATTTTTATGCTTTATTTCCATGACATGTATGCTTCTATATGATGATATTATGAGTTTATGAACATAATTTTGGCTTTTTATGCTATGTTTTATAAGATTTTCATGAATGTGTTTTACCTCTTCTAATGAATGAACTCATGTATTCATGCTAATTCTGACTCTATTACTCTTTTCAAACCCTATACACAATGACAAATTAATTATGTTCTTAATTTTACCTACCCGACGTCATCTTCATCTCTGCAACTGAATCTTTGAAATCAAACCTAAAACCTAGACCTAGTTTCTTAACTGTCATTCCTATAAAAAAAAACTCAAAACAAAACTCTAATTCACTGAGATTTGTAACTAGCCTAAGATCATTATATATATAGTTACCTCATTGATTGTAAAATTGAAAATGAGAGAGCCCTCTTTGGTTTTGGTAGGGCTAGCTACCATACCTAAAGATTGGTTTGAGGTTACCTCCTTCAGTTCCATTCTTGGCCTTGGGAAACGGGGGGAGTGATAACATTATACACATCATGTATAGATGGATGTTCAAAATGGAACATCAATGCTTCAATAAAATTTCATACGCCATCTTAAGTTCAACAAAATTTGAACTTTAAATCAAAGTTTCCAAGGATTTACATTTCCGTTACACAAAGACATTTTTCAACATTTTTACAACATGGGATTTCTTTCCCAAATTCCAGAAATTGATTCATCATGCCATGATACATCATTTCGATATTTATAAGCCATATCGCACTTAATTAGTTCATAATAGGATCACCCATTAAGAGTATACCGTCAAAATTTAAAACCAAAGCCACAATCAAAATCAAGGCCATACCTTGGAACTCATCATCCTAACTTCGTCAGATAATTGTCAAATATGGAAAACTATGAATCGGGGAGCTTCCATCATGCAGCCCCATCTGCAAGCATAATTCCTTACCAATACAACATAATCAGCCTTACATTAATCAATGTTGTGGCAACGAATTCATCTCATAAAATTCTATAAGCCATACCAAAACTGTTATGAAATACATTTATGTCATAGTATCAATTCTTTCAACCAAGTGACAGGAAAAGCTCATATCAAGTCTTGGCTTCATTTACTGTCAAGCCATCAAATTTGTCAATTAACATGCCATTACAATCCATTTCTGCCACTATATGTAAGTACATACATCAAGGTTATGTCATGCAAGCTCCATTTTAATACTGAATCACAACAACCATTGTTCTAGGAACAAGGAGGCCAATATAGAAACATAATTTTGAATACTCACATATGACACTGAAGGTCACTATGCCCACATAACATTGTCATCAAGGAAAATAAACAATCAACAGATCAAGTCCAAATAGAGAAATCTATAACCCAAATACATGTCTCAATCATCAATTCAAAGTTATAAAACATCGTGTCAAAGTTCCAAACACATCTCATCTATATCAATCAGCCAAAACATGTAGCACACACTTCAAACATAATGACATATTCATATGAATGTCTCAGTCACCTGTAAACACAAGTTAGGTTCAAATATACGAACTTTTCCTACTGAAAGATCTTATTGATATCTAAAACACATCTGCAGAACTCACATATTCCAGGTGAACATATGATTTCAAGTCTAATCCTCTATTTACTATGATAAAAAATTTAACCTGAAAACTTCAGAAATCAGTTTGCAATGGCAATACATGTCATAGATCCCTTGATTCAAAGTACACATTGATTTCATTTACAAAACTTAAATTTTGTGTCTATCATGCATACTCGCATTTATGGGTCTTCCTTTGTGCAAGTGAGGCTTAGACCTCTGTTGTAGATCAATAATATCATATACCCACAAATCATAGTAGAACATGTAATTTCATTTTCATTTTAATGTCATCAACATGTCTTTACTGGAGTCATGCAACTGCAAATTTGTTATATTAGAGACACATATCTATCATGGTCATCAACATCATGTCATCAATCAAGGGTTCAACTTGAAATATTAGGGAATAATATGGATGTGGCATCATATCTAAAATATTATGAACATGATAAAAAATTTCTATCAAGACAATACATCAAGTTAGGGCATTCAATTTCACCATATGCCATCAAGACATGACCACAGATAGTACGAGATCTAGAACATCAATACCATAGATATACCTCTATCATCAAGGTTATCAATACCATGCTTATCATGATCAAGTTAGGTTATAAATCAAAAGAGTGTCAATCTTTCTTTCTGTGCGCTTTCATTATGCTTATCACAAGCATTATCAATACCATATCAATGAGGTAATATTCTATAAGAGACTCAACATGACTTATGCGTATCAGGTGTCAAGAGTATCATTTACTAGAGTCAAAATCAGGATCTCAAAAACAATAGATGTTAGCCAAACATCAGGTTGTGCCACTATATCCAAGATCAGCAATAAGTAGCCTCGTAGAATAAAAAAATATCATCATGATCAGATATTCAATACCAGGTGCACTATTTCATCACAGGAAACATAAATCAATTTCATACGCATGCACGAGCCATTTTTGAAGGAGACATTCTCAACATACCATATGGCTTACCTATCCATCCAATGTTATAGCTAAAACATGACATTAAAATAATATACCATGCATACCTTGTAGTATTTAAATACCTTTGCACCTTCACATGGGTAGCTTGTCACCTTTTTCATCAGATGCCTCTTTACCTTTTCCAAATCTAGATTTTCTTTCTTGCATATCAAATGATCCTCAAGAGGGATCCACTTACAATATATCATAAAGAAGGTTATAAACATACAAGTATTCAAAATGTACATTTAGGAGGTATAAGAAATGATCAAAATAGCAATCATAATAGTCAGATCCATAATTCTAAAAAAGAGTAAAGCCATAAGTCAAGGAATACTTATATTTAATGAGAGATGATCCTCTCCCTCTTGAACCAAACTTCAAGAACCATCCATAGACCACATAATCGTGTTTCCTTCAACCAAATTTATCAACAACAAGGTCATCTAGGGCTTCATCAATTCAACCCCAAGTGCTTCAACATCTAGATCATGCTAGGGTTTCATACATCAAATATTAAGTCTTTGCCATGAACCAAGGTTTCTCTCAAACCTTCACTATCAAATCCTTATCCACTAACTTCCTAGGGTTTTCTTTATACCCTAGAATTCTTTTAGGTCTCTACCATCATCTTATTTCTTCCATAAAAATTTTCTCCATGGGGTGATCCCCATGGATTTTATTCAGCCCAACTTTGATACCATGTTAATTTTTCATAGGGATACATTGAAATTTTCTTTGATAGTTTCACTTATTCATAATCACATTAATTTGACCCCATATCATTATATCGTTATTCAGATTTACACTATTAACCATCATCATATGCAACTATGTAGAAAGAAAAATAACATCATCATAACCATCTATGCATCATAACATAAAGGAACAAAGGAATTAAAGCATGCACACATATAAACACCATGATTGGTCCAAGACCAGGGAAAAACCCACTATGGGGAAAACATTTGCAAATTATTCTTCTTATATCATCATCAAATGATTCAGCAAACAATATTACAATGATCCATTGATCCATATCTTCATAATGTAGTATAAAAACTAGCACATGCATAATATAACCATATACATACTTCTGCTAAAGGATCATGATTCTAAGAATTGTAATGTATTCTCACTACCTGTAGCATAATGTTGAACATTGTTGTCACTGAGTGGAAATTTTGGAGAACTGTAGATGCATATTTGAGGGCCTGATTTTCAGTGGAAATTTATAGAACATATCTACATATCTACATATCTAAAACAAAGATCCAATAGATCACTGAAATCAAATGTCAAATTCTAGATCTAAATCTAGGATGTTATTAAAGATTGATTGTGAGCATCTATGACTGAGTGGATGATGTCTAGAAGCACCGCGTAAGAAACAGGGGTTGATCTAGCCTAAATATACTCATAAATCCCTTAGTTGCACCCATAACACTCTGTGCCTGTGAGTATGGGTTCCTAGTCGCAGGGATAACACACGGTGCCTACAGCTATAGCCTAGATCAGCCTGATCTAGCCCTAAATCCCTAGACTCTAACTTTCCACTTTGTGCCTACATCTATGGCACATTAGTCATTACCTTGCCACTCTGTGCCTACAGGTAGAGCCTGGTTTTGCCAGATTTTTCCTGCGGCCAATACATAAAACCCTAATTTTTGCGCAAGTTTCAGACCTGTGATTTCAAACCCTACGTGAACTCTTTCCGTTGAACCTATGCGAACCAAAATAGAATGGATGAACCAAAACAAAGAATGCAAATATAATATCTCTTGAGCAAGTGTGTGAAAGAGCTTGAGGTCGCTTCTATTTATAAGCTTTTGTGTGGGTCCACTTGGGGTTAAGGATAACTTGACTAATTCCACATGTGCTTAGGTCGACCCATTCCATTATACATTACTAAATAAAATAATTCAAAATTTAACTTTCGCTCAATTGATTGGGGTGATCTATAGGTCAATTTTTTTCCTCTCGAAAAGAGGAATATAATGAAATTATGATATTGACCATCTGATCTGTCCAAAGTGGAATTTTATAGCAGTTGCATAATTTTAAGAGCATTTTCAAAAGTGTCACTTTTAATGTTGTGTTACTTGGCTTTGCATAAGATAGATGCATTGAATAAAAACATTAGAATTCAAGCTCAACCTAGAGCAATTCATATTATTCTCCATATGATAAATTTTAAAATTATGTCTTCATTAAAAATGTGGTTATCTCACGTAGAACTGTTGGATACAATTTTTCTAATAAAAGCTACAAGGTTCAACATTTTTATGTTTGTCAAAGAGCAAGTTTTGCATAGAGCCGATTCCTCCTAAAGCATGAAATTTCAATTCTAGTATTTCATAAAAGATAACATTGATCATTATACTATATTAGAATATTTTTTTCTCATTAAAGATAAAATTAGCATAATTTGATTCCATGCATGCCTGGAAATAGCAAAGGTAATGTTTCAATATCCAAGTGACCAACTTCATGAAGCTCTGGAAGTGTTATTTTTTTTTCTCAAATAAAAATGCACAATGTACCTCCATGAACATGATTTCTTATGAAAATTTAATTGAAGTCATTTTCAAATCATATAACCCATTATAAGGCTAAAGGCCACTCTATATATCTTCAATTATAGCATGGGAACTACATAAATATGTTATACATTTTTTCTCATCAGACTCATTAAAGCGATAGATCAAAGGATTTAAGGCATTTCTAGAGATCAGTTCACAAGGAAATAAGTCAAACATTCCACCTCATAGCCTCATTTGCATCGTCACATCTAATTCATCCATTGAGAAAATCCAAGAACATATTTGACATCAAAATACTCCATCCTTTAATACCTATCTTTTCTCAATAACTAAACTATACATAAAGTGATTTTCATGTACATTTCTCACTCTATTGTAGGAACTTCACAAAGTGCAAGTGGTCATGTCCATCCTATATCACTATTATGACCCTCACTATATGTCATATGTTCTTATTAGGGACATTAGTCATTTCTACATGCTTTGAACTTTGGATTTTTATTTTGTCATGCAAATGTGAATACATCAATATTATGAATAACAGTTTAACTTTGACTTGCAACAATTTTTCCTTGTTCAAGCTAAAGAATTTGAATACGCATTTTTTTGTTTACAAACTCATTTTAGATCTATCCTCAAACATGTAAAGTGATTTATACTACAATTATGGCTAGCTGGAAATAAAGTTCATTTAAAATCTCCAAATACCATCTATTTATAGATTAACATGTCAGTGAGGCTTGCCTAAAGTTAAGGATCACGATGTTCCACTCCCTTTATTTTGCTAATGAACAAGAAATTTAGACTAATTTGAGATGTAACATGGTTATCTAAGATATTAAATACTATACAAGCCTCTTACATTCATAAAAATAAACTAATAATTGGATATGGACATACAGCATATCAACTCCCTCGTTATCACAAACAACATTTAACAACATATTTACTACTAGTATTTGTGATGTTGTGGGCCTATTCCATCTTTTTGGTTCTTAGTTGATCTACCAAAAATGTCCTGGAATTTTTTTCACATTGAATTAATTGCCTCATTTTTCACATGTGATGGTTAAAAAAGGCTATAAAACATCATTTACCACCCTCTTTTGACTCATTCCTCTTTCCATCCTACCTATCAATGTGTCACTAAGTGAGCATCTAGTCAAATGATCTTGATACTTCAACACAAGTTGTATGGTCATTCCACATCATCCATGTGGACCATGTCATAGTAGTTATTCCTCCTTCACTCCATTTTTTTTTTTTTGAAATATTTTAATTCTTCGTTAAAATCAATCTACCCAATATAGTGGGTATGGGACTCAATTCCCCATCCTGATAACCATCTCCATCAAATAAACACTCCTCTCTCTTTAGGCCAATATGTAGGCCATGTCATTGAGAGAGGGATTTACAACCTTCATTGTCCTTATTTCATGGTACTATACAATGCATACCATAAAGATCAAGACCATAATTAGTTGTGCCTACAAGTTCCTTACCTATCACCTTCCCATTCCCTTTTATGCACATATATAACATTGGTTATTCATGTTGGAAATGTTGTCATTGATGGCAAAGGAGCACAAAGGAGCAGCACCTGAACCAGCAATAAGGCAAAGGAGATGACAAAGGAGGAGCACTTGAAACATCAGCCAAGGAGCAGAGAAAGCATAAGAAGAGGTAGCAGAAGCAACAAAAAGAAGAAGCAGGGCAGCAAAGAGAAGCAGAGACATGACCATTTGAAGAAGCAAGGAGCAGCATTAGACAAGAAGAAGAGATAGAAATAGAAAGATAGCAGAGACAGGAAAAGGAGACAACAAAGGAGACAGGCAGAGGCAGTGGAAGCAAATATAAAGGAGACAGGCAGAGGCAGAGCAGTTTTCGAGCAGCAGAGGAAAAGGCAGCAAATATAGAGGAAGAGATGAAACGGACATGCAGTAGAGGCAGAGGTCGAGCAGCATTGAAGCTGAAACAGGAAAAGGAAACAGGCAGAAGAACACTGCTAGAGTGTAACAGTCGAATATAGAGGTAGAGTGAAACGGTCGAGAAGTGGAGACAGAGGCGGCGAATACAGAAGCAGTGAAGTGGTCAAGCGGTAGAGTCGTTAGTATAGCAGAGGCAGAGGAGTTAGCACAGCAGAGGCAGAGGCGTTAGAACAACAGAGGCACATAAATTTCGGGAATCGCTTAACCCCAGGCAGAAGGATACATAAAATAAATTCCGAGAATCACCTCCTCCACTGGAAGATACACTAAAGGTCAGAGCGACAATGTAATGCATATATATATATAGACAAACCTTATTCCGGGAATCGTATACTCTAGCGGCAAAGTATTGCGCTTTATATTCAAAGGACCAAAACATATATATATATATATATATATATGTATGTATGTATGTATAGCCATATGCAGCGCGAGATCCAAAGAAACATAGTAATATAAGGTGGGACCCTTCCCAATTGCAACTATCGCAACATCGTGCCATCGCACCATCGCAACATCGCGCCATCGCACCATCGCAACATCGCAACATCGCGCCATTGCACCATCGCAACATCACAACATCGCGCCATCGCACCATTGCAACATCGCGAAATCGCAATATCGCACCATCGCAACATCGCACATCGCAAATGTTACATTGCGTGATTTTTTGTTTGATCTGTCGATCGTCGTTGCGATGTGTTGTCCGCCGTTAGATGTGGGGCCCGACCCTTTCATATATTAGAGGTTGTGATTCGACTTATTGGATTGTAATATAAGACCAAAGGCTTAAGGTGGAGGGCGATTGTTTATATAAAATGATTGTTGTTAGATATATAAAACATGGTTGCAGTTGTATTAAAATATGCCGCATGGGCTGTGAACCCACGGGCCTCGGCTTAATGGGAGGGCGATTATTAATATACAACGACTGTGATATATGTCCGTTCCGCTTGCGGAATGTTCCACATCAACAAGACACTCGTGGTATGAAAAGCGTTGGAATATGGCCTAGAATTACAGTCAGCAGATTCATTTATATATAAAGCGCTGATATAAAAATGAAAAATGCAGTTACACAAATATAGAAGTTACGCAGCAGCCATAAACAGAAAGGCATACAGAGAAGAGAAAGGGACAAAGACACAGTCAGAGAAAAGACAAATGCGCAGCAAGCCAAGAGACAAAATGAGTGAGCTAGAGTTCTCATTTGTAATTTGAATGTAAATGTTTTATTTAAATTTATATTGTTGTGATGCATTGGCAAGTCTCCGGAAGAGAGAAAATATCCCACTGTAATATTAAAATAAGCACCTACTGTTATATTTTCTGAATGAGCAGATAAAAGAGATGAGAAGGTAGAAGGCAAAGAGACATGGCCGTCCATTTCGAATTCCCAGTGGAATACAAACAGCCATGAAGCTATTTTTGTATAAAACAGGGTAATATCCAAGGGGAGAAAAGGTTGAAGAAAAAGAGTGAGAGAAGAAGAGAGTGTGTAGCAGAATTAAAGAGAGTTGAAGAGAATAATCAAGCTGCAAGAAGAATGTGAATAAGGAGGAGCTGAGCAAAGAAGAATAAGGGGCTGAGCAGAGATGATGCAGGTTTGATATAAGAGTTGATGAATAGCAGAGAAGAAGGTACAGAACAGAGCTGATATCCAAGGTAAATCAGCAAGTGTTTCTCTTTTGAAAGAGTAAGGAAGTTGGAGCTTCCCTATCAAGTTGTAGCTTGATAGATGTCAGTTGTAGCTGACTGAGGTAGGAGCCTCCTGTAGTTTGGTGCCTGCAGAAAATAGATGGGAGTTGGTGCTTCCACATCAATTTGTAGCTTGATAAAATGTCAGTTGTAGCTGACTGAGGTTGGAGCCTCCTGTAGGTTGGTGCCTGCAGAAAATTGATGGGAGTTGGAGCTTCCTTGCAAGTTGTAGCTTGCAGAATTGAGGATAGAGCCTCCTGTAGGTTGGTGCCTGCAGAAAACAGCGGTGAGAGGGAGTTGGAGCTTGCCTTTGCATCACAACAATAATAAGATGTGGTTTTCTCCCTTTATGGGTTTCCACTTATATCTGGTGTCTCTGTGTATAATGTCTATGTGTTGATGTGGTTTATCTAATCTGCTTAATACATGTTGCTTGCATATTAAGACTGTTGTTACATTAACAAATCTGCTTGATACTTGCTGCTCACAAATTAAGATTTCTCACATATTAAGTTGACCATGAAATGAAGGGGTAAATAAGATTTAAGGGAAAAGTTTTAAAAGTCCATGTATGTGTTAAACTGATTCACCCCCCCCCCCTCTCAGTTTAACTAAGGGTTCAACAATTCAGTGGTCCCCGCATACTCATTTGGTTGGCCATGGAGCTACCCAAGCATGCACCCTAGTGAGGGAACCATTCCCAATTACATAAATCACCTCATTAACAGTAGGGATTGGTCACAGATCTAGAAAATGCATTGATAATAAGCTAAAATTGGAAATATCTTGAAAAAGACACCCTACTTTGATTTTTCTAATGTATTAATGTGTATTATTGTTATTATGGATATTCCATAAATAAGAGCATGTCCAATTTGAGAAAAAAATTAGGTAAATCCCCTATCATTGAATTTTCCAAAGAAGATGATGTTTCTCCAAGCACCCAATACCCATGCTCATGGATACATTCTACTTTATAAATAGAAATACAACATACTCTTGGAATGAGGTTTATAAATTATTCCATAGGGATAATTTTTCTAAGAGTTACCCAAATGATAAGTTCTAAAGGTGCGTGAATCAGCTCTAAGGATGACCCTCGTCTTCATCCTTATGCATTTGGATGGAGGGATCTGGTTCCTTTTCCTAGATCATGCACACATGCAATATCGTTTTTTCTTTTGGTCCTAAATTTGTGGAAAAAGTCACTTTTGATGTGACCAATATGGATTTTTCTAATTTGTTAATAATTTCAAGATGATTCCAAATATAATATAGATATTTTTTGTAAAGGAGTGGTAAAAATTCCTTCACGCTATATTCACCACCATATTTAGGAATTGATTCAAAATATAGTATGGATTAACTCATGTTGTATAAGCCATCAATATTAGGCAAAAAAGAATTGGATTGACTGTGTATTTTAGAATTGAATTCAAATAACAAAAAACTATTAGAAGATGTTGTTTAGGATTGATTTTTCTCTTACTTGGATGAAGTTGTAAGGTATTTTCTAAACACTTTGTTAGAACTGCAATATGAAAACTCTCACTTGTGGAGAAAAAAACAAACTTAAATTTAAGCATGACACTGAAAAAAACTTTTAAAAGCTAATATAGAAATAATACACATTCTTGTTTAGAAACAAATGACTAGGGGTAGTTGCCTTGAGTAGGGCCACCAAACATCTAGTAAGGGTTAACATCTAAGGCTGACACATTATATTAGAAGGATATAAAAATATGCAATTTGTCAGGTAGAGCTAGAATATATTATATAAGCTAACATATACCTAAATCAGGGGTCCAGTGAGACACCAATGATAATTAATAATGACATATGTAGCATGAGGTAACTGGATTTTTGGTTATTTTATGTTATGTGCTTCATAAAAAAACCCACCCTAAACTATTTTATTAAATGAAGAACACATTTTTCTTCAGAAATATACAAGTAATATATATATATATATTCATTCCATGATGATATATTGATTAAAAACAAGTTTGCAAAGATAATGAATCTCTATTCCATTTTCAACATGTGGTGGAAAACTTATAAAAATACCTCAGATTGGTACTTTGAGGACAAGACCCCGTAAGTGGTAAAAACAACCCGTTGCAAAAGAATTTTGATGTCCCTTGTTCTGATTTGTCCATAATGAACATACACTGACATGGTTCCAAATTGTACATAGGTCTCAAATTGTACATGTGATCATATGTAAAAAGACAAATATGTCAAAGAATAGGATATCGAACAAAAAATTATAAAAATAATCTAATAGAATAGAAAATTAATGTCATTGTTTCTTTACACATCATGCAACAACATATCGAAAGAAACTACATACTTACTTCATATTCAGAACAACAACAATTATTAAATTGCAAATATTAACATGTCCAAATGAAAATGTAATATACCTTCTATTGACCTAACAATGCCATAGGGCATACCATAAGGTTCCCACCTCCTTCATACAATGTGTTGCTTGATTTATTTAGCATTCTTGTGGTTTGAGTTATGTTGGTGTATTTTTATGCTCCCACCTCTACACCTCTATTATAATTATGAATGATCGTTTTTCACTGCAATTGTTCCCACTAAAGGGATCGACAATATCCATACCACTAAAGCCACATTTGATATAATTTGCAAGTATTGATATTGTATGTAACCACCCCTTCCATATTTACGCAACATTAGAGAACATTTGAGGTCTAAAATGGGCCTCCTAAGAAAATATTACAACCAATATAAAATTTATAAGAACCAATAGGATTCAAGATGATGATGTCAACCATGGGGTATGATTCACCAATTTTGGGGTTAAAAAGTAAAAAGATTAAAAATAATAAAATAATAAAACTATTTTCACAACTTGTATTTTCAACTTGTCTCCCTAAGGTTTTACGCAAATTTCAAGTGAGAGTACTCGTTGGGTGAAAAATTTAATTCTTCATCCAAGGAGTACCCATGTTGCATACTTTCGATGGACCATGCTACACAATAAATGAGAAATGAATGAAAAAAATTGATTGCAATCACATTTTTCATGTATTTCTCATTTTTCGTGTAGCAGGGTACATAGAAAGTATGCAACATGGATACTCCTTGGATGAGGAATCAAATTCTGCATCTATCGAGTGTTCTTGCTCGAAATTTGAGTAAACCCAGAGGGAAATAACTTGAAAATACGAGTTGAAAAAGCAGTTTTTTATTTTTTCCCTCTAAAATTTCATGATGTAATCTAATATTATTTTATTATTTCCACTATTATTTTATAATTTCCTTAGGAGGCCCATTTTATACCTCAAAATTCCCCTAATTCTTTCACGAGTCCAACAGGGTAAATATGTGACAAATAGTTACTATGATATGACTCAACCTCCTATATCACCTTGTCTTGATGACGAACCACACTTGCTAGTTCGAAACGCGTCGACTAAATTTAATTTGATGTGATTTTTACCAAAAGATTTTACACACAAAATATGGATTACTGAAGCCAAATTCCTAATAAACAAAAACGTTATTGGCCCTCCTCAAGAACTACAAGACCCACAGGAGCTAAACTGCCCCTCCAGTTGCCCAACCCCTGAGTCATATTTCTTTTTCACTGACCTGGACTCTCATTTGCATGCATAAGCCTGCATCCATGTGACTGTAGGCCTCCATTCACATGCATAATCATGTAAGCCAATGACTGCAATCCCATTTTCATAGTTCTATGCCTGAAACTGCGAAATTTGTGCCACCTTTTCAGGGCTAAAATCCATATCGCTTCCCAGAACTTGATGAAACTTTTAAAAACCGTAAATGACACAAATACAAAGCCTATAACACAAAAATTTATTAAGGACTTGTCCTAACCAAGCCCAACCATGACATACATTTCACCAAACATATGGAAAACATGTAATCTACAAGTCATGAATGCATATCTGATCATAGGAGTCTAAAACTTATCTGAGATTCACCAAGACGGTTCAATTCTCTCTCATACTAGTTGAAATAACATCTGTTAGCTCATGCATTCATTAACCATTCATCAACAAATCAAACACATCGAGATCCATAGCTACCATACATCATATAACCAACATATAACCAGCAAATAACCAACATATAATTCATGGAAACTCAGCCATAATATCACCACCATAATCAATACATATGCTCACAGTTCACAATAGAAAATGCCTCTTATTACAATATGAAAATTCCAACCAAGTCAGTGACTTCCACGTATCACCCAACCATAGATTGGGCTGAACTAAATCTTTCTTTCATTCAATCACCCTCGTTCTATATTCCAAGCGAGAATATGTTGGAAATGCTGAGAGGGGGGGTGAATCTGTATTCCTTTCAATTAGAGCATTAGTTAATCTTCAATTATTATCAGTGTTTGTACAATGAAAGCAGCAAACAAAACGAACACAAATGCACACAGTTTCTAATAATTCTTTAATATTAAACTCCAATTGAAGATAAAGCTCCAACTTCCTAGAATCTAGAAAAGCATTCTTCTCCAGCTCCCACTGGATGGATGCTCCAATGTGCGAGATTCTTCAGTAGTCAACTGAACGGATGCCCCAACACCCAATGAGCTACAACTCACCCTAGCACCACCCTACCACCCTGTAGAAAAAATAAGAAGAATGGACTCTAGTACCGGGGAAAATGTTCCACTTTACAATGATATAGAATGATGCAGAAGAAGAAGACACACTAGAACATAATCCCAACTATGACACAACCACCTAATGACGATACTAGACCTCCCGACATCGCCTCTTCAACTCTTGGCAGATAGACACTAGAAATTTTTTTACAATAATGTATTTACAATGACTTAGTACAATGATACCTTTACAATGACTGCCCACTTGAAGACTTCATGTGATGAACTTCTTGCTATTGTTCTACACCTTGGTTTTTGCTCTTGTCATGCTACCCTCTACTGCACCTTGCTTTGCTTTGCTGCCCTACAAAGTCTGGTCCTTTGCAACCCTTGACAACACATGATCTAGCTTTTTCTTGCCTTCTAGGAGCTCGATATTGAATCTGGTGTATCTCTGTTATTTCAGATCCCTAATATCTAATTTTTGGTCCTATAGTATTACTCTGAGTCATCTTTCCAATTCCACAGGTCTGACCTAATTTGGATTCTTCAAGGGAGATTTATGCCCAATCTCTCACAATGCCCTAATTATGGATTGCTTCAGTAGAGTGAATTTGTACGGCGTGCCACGTGTCACTGTTTCTTTATTTGGCTCTAAAATTTATAAATAGAAAACTACATTCTGTGCAATATTTTCCATTTTTTATATAATTCCAATCTGATACTCAGAGAGAGAGTTATTGCGTTTTTCCCAAGGTCACTTCTTTGAGATGAATTTGAGGAGCCTGCAAAAACACTAACTTCCATAGATCATTTATTCGAAAATATTGCGCAACTTGATCTGAAATTTCTACAGGAGCTTCCTTAGGATTTTGGCTTTGCGTCCTAAAAATTTCAGCTTCTGAACCTTCGTAGAAAACAAGTTAGAGCGAAAATTCCACAATGACCTATTTCCGATGGCGAAATCCCTTGCATGAGGAGGATATCAAGATCACAATTTATATAAATGCTTAGGTTGAGAGGGGCTTCAACAAGTGAAAGTGGGAGGGATTTTAGGAGCTTAAAAAATATTAATTATGACTTTTCAATGACCCATGCCACAACCCCATGGGGTTTTATCCCACTAACTGGGGGTATAAACTTCAAACATGAATATATCTCAAACTGTGAAGAAATACATGGTGTTCCATATATCAACGGAAACATCTTGACAAGTAGAAACAATCAAAAGCATTCTTAACCCAGAATATATTATTTTTTTAGGTCAAAATTCCCATGCAATATTAGGGTAGCCCCTGGTGCTGCTTGGGTTGACATAAATGACAACCGTTGATCAACAATCTCCCCCTTTGGCATTGATGTCAACACAAGTACTCCCCCTGCGATCATGACACCTCTTCCTACAACATTCTCTCCCCCTTTGACATCAATGGAAAAGGGTAGCTCCCCCTGACACACAACCATCCTGCGGACCTATACACACTTCCACTCCCCCTTTATATTCTAAATAAGGAAAATCTAATGAGAACTTGGGAGAATCCCAAGCTTTTGGCGAAGATATTCCAATGCTTCACGAGTACTCTCACGATCATCAACACTCCCTGCCCAATCTTCATCTGTAAAGGAATGAATAATGAGATTGTTACCCTTGGGATACCACAAGCCATATTCTGTTGTTCCCTTTAGATATCGAAGAATTATTTTGATGGCAATAATATGTGATTTTTTTGGTGCTGCTTGGAATCTTGCTAATTGTCCAAATGCTTGCATAACATCTGGTCGGGAGGTTGTTACATATAGAAGACTACCAATCATAGATCTATACAACCTTTGATCCACGTCCTTAGATGAGTTGTATATGCTCAATTTGCAGCCTGTTACCATTGGAGTAAGGATGGGTTTGCAATCTTCCATTTTAAATTTCTTGAGCATTTCATTGAAGTACTTGTCTTGACATATAAATATTCCTTTCTCTTGCTGAGATATTTGAAGCCCTAAGAAGTATGTCAGCTCACCAAGTAAAGACATCTCAAAATCACTTTGCATATTTGTAGCAAACTTCTTACTTAGTCGATCATCATTGCTACCAAATATTATATCATCCTCTTTAGCTATTAGACATTCTTTAGTTGCTTCATCCAGAACATATATGTCATTTGGAGCTCGACTTGCTGTAGCCAAAATTTCACCATACCTGCCTTTCGTGATTTCACATTTTGTGGAGTTGAATAGTATTGTGTGTCCTTGATCACACATTTGTCCAACACTGAGCGATTGTGATTCATGTTTTCAACCAATAGAAAATTCTTGGCTAGAGCATCTTTGCTTCCGATATTGACAGTACCTGATCCTATAACATTTGAAGATCCATCATTTCCAAAGGAGACAGTTCCATCCTTCTTCTCTTTCAAAGATACAAATTTATTTCTATCTCCAATCATATGCGTTGAGCAACTGCTATCAACATGTCACACATCTTTATTGTTTTGAGCCTTAAGAGCGAGAGCACAATTATCAGTCTTCTTCTTCTTCCATGTTCATTCGTTCTGTGGCTTCGAAGATTCTTCTGGAGGATTTTCAAGTGTGCAGTCTCTAGCTATGTGTCCAAAGTTTCGACATTTGTAACATTCAATATTATTTCTTAAATGTTCAAATATATTGATGTTTCCTTGAGCCTTGGGAGGTTCATATTTGACAGATCTCTTGGAATTGTATTCATTCTGGGGTACGTGTGACATTCTACAGCTTTATGACCAAATTTTCCACATGAATAACAGTAGCCATAAAAACTATGTTGGTACTTGGATCGAAATCTTCGTCAAGGAATTGTCTTCCAAGGTTTTTCTTGCGAATCTTGTCCAATGAAGTCTACATGCATGTTAGATCTCATAGGTCCATAGTTTTTTGTTGTAGAAGGTCTTGCTTCTTCTTCTTTGTAACCGATGTTAGTTTTGTCATTGTAAGATCATTGATTGTTGATGAGTTCTTCCAATGCCCTTAAGTTGTTGGCATAGTTTTGGATAGTTTTTCCTTTCTTCACTTCCTTACACAGCGAGACTACTTCGGCTTCTAATTCTTCCTTTTCTTGGTTGCTTTCTTCCAACTTATTTTTAAGTGACTCTTCAATGCATTTGTGTTCTTCAACTTCAATTTGGAGACCTTGAACTTGTTCTTCAAGAGTATTGGAATGGATCTTATCTTCCTTGAGCTCTTTTATAAGTTTGATTGCTTCCTTAGAAAATTCTTCTATGGTCAATCCTTCTTCTTTGTTGTTTGATACCTCTTGTTTATTGTTCTTGGCCCTAAAAAATACTCTCTCATTGGCTTCTTCTTCACTATCATTGCCTTCATCGGATGATGAGCTATCTTCTTTAGAGAGAAAGTTCCTTTTGGATCCTTTCTTGTTGAATTTATAAAAGCCTTTCTTTCCTTTTGAGTTGCCATCACTTATGTTCGGACATTTTGATGCGAAATGCCTAACCTCACCACAGCCAAAACATATCAATTGAAGTTTACCTTTGAATTTTCCCTTACCAATTTTTAGTTTTCTCGTAAAGTAAGCATATTCTTCATCTAAAAGACCTTCTTCATCATCTCCCTTTTCTTCACACTTGCAGGTGCATATCTTTTCAATTGAAGGTTGTTTTTCCTTATTGTTTTTCTTAGATGCAACGAACGCAGTTTCTAGATGCCAAGTACCCTCTTTTTCATAAGGTCTCATTTCATATGCTATGAGAACTCCATGTAATTCCTCTTTGCTGAGTTTTTCCAGATTTGCATTGTATTCTAAGACTGATACCTTTGGGTTGAATCTCCTTGGTAACGCTCTAAGAATCTTTCGTATAATAGTCTTCTCGTCATCTGGCTCTCCCAATCCTTCCAAAGTATCAGTTATTTCATCAGCGTATTGGAAGTATGCATTAATGTTGCAATATTCTTTCATTCTGAGTTGCTCAAATTTTGCTCTATAGATTTGAATCTTTGCTTCTTTGACATTTGAGTCACCTGCATATATATTCTCAAGTTTGTCCCATACATTTTTGGTGGTTTTACAACCCAAAACCTTATGATAAGTAGATTCAGTAAGTCCACTGATAATAATATTCTTTTCTTTTGCATCATTTACCAAATTCTTCTTACCTTGTTCATCTGCAGTTGATGTAAATCCATTTTGAACAGTGTCCCATACTTCGTAACCTTGCGCCAAGGTATAGACCTCCATTATTCCTTTCCAGAGTCAATAATTATTTTCATTGAATAGAGGTACACCATTCTTGGTATGCTCCATGACCTCCTTCCAGTTGTTAAAATGTTATTGAAGGAACCAAGCTCTGATACCAATTGTTGGAAATACTGAGAGGGGGGGGGGTGAATCAATATTCCTTTCAATTAGAGAATTAGTTAATCTTCAATTATTATTAGTGTTTGTACAATGATAGCAGCAAACAAAAGGAACACAAATGCACACAGTTTTTAAGGTGGAAACCCACTCTGGGACAAAAAGCACCTAATGCTTTTCTACTAATTCTTTAATATTCAACTCCAATTGAAAATAAAGCTCCAACTTCATAGAAGCTAGAAAAACATTCTTCTCCAACTCCCACTGGATGGATGTTCCAACGCCCGATATTCTTCAGTAGTAAACTGAACGGATGCCCCAACACCCATTGAGCTACAACTCACCCTAGCACCACCCTAGCACCCTATAGAAGAATAAAAGAAGAATGAACTCCCATACCAGGGAAAATGATCCAATTTAAAATGATATAGAATGATGTGGAAGAAGAAGACACACTAGACCATAACCCCAACTATGAGACAACCACCTAATGATGATCCTAGACCTCTAGACACTGCATCTTCAACTCTTGGCAAATAGACACTAGAACAATTTTTACAATAATGTATTTACAATGACTTAGTACAATGATACCTTTACAGTGACTGTATGCAGTGCTGCCCACTTGAAGACTTCATGTGATGAACTTCTTACTGTTGTTTTGCACCTTGTTGCTGCTCTTGTCATGCTACCCTCTGCTGCACCTTGCTTTGCTTTTCTGCCCTAGAAAGTTTGGTCCTTTGCAGCCCTTGACAACACATGATCTAGATTTTTCTTGCCTTCTAGGAGCTCGATATTGAATCTGGTGTATCTCTGTTATTTCAGATCCCCAATATCTGATTTTTGGTCATGTAGTCATCCTCTGAGTCGTATTTCCAATGCCATAGGTTCGACCCAATTTGGATTCTTCAAGGGAGAGTTATGCTCAATCTCTTACAATGCCCTAATTATGGACTATTTCAGTAGAGTGAACTTGTACAGCGTGCCACGTGTCACTATTTATTTATTCGGCTCTGAAATATATAGAGCAAAAACTGAAGTCAGTGCACTATCTGCCACATCTTACAAAATTCCAATCCCATACTCAGAGAGAGAGTTATGACGTTTTTCCCAAGGCCACTTCTTTGAGATGAATTTCAAGAGCCTGCAAAAACACTGACTTCAACAGATCATATCTCCGAAAATGTTGCGCACCTTGATCTAAAATTTCTATAGGAGCTTCCTCCAAATTTTGGCTTTGCCTCATAAAAATTTTAGCTTCTGAAACTTTGTAGAAAAAAATTTAGAGCGAAAATTCCACGATGACCCATTTCCGACAACGAAATCCCTTGCATGAGGAGGATATGAGGATCACAATTTATATAAATGCTTAGGTTAAGAGGGGCTTCAACAAGTGAATGTGGGAGGGATTTTAGGAGCTTAAAAAATAATAATTATGACTTTTCAATGACCCATGCCACAACCCCATGGGGATTTAGCCCACTAACTGGGGGTACAAACTTCAAACATGAACATCTCTCAAACCGTGAAGAATTACATGGTGTACCATATATCAATGGAAACATCTTGACATGTAGAAACCATCAAAAGCATTCTTGACCTAGAATATATTAATTTGGTAGGTAAAATTTCCCATGAAATATTGGGGTAGCCCCTAGTGCTGCTCGGGTTGACATCAATGACAACCGCTAATCAACAGAATATAGGATATCATGGAATAAACCAACCAAATCCAAACAAGGGCTTCTAGATGCGAACCCGCTTCAACCCTCAACCAATGATTCCATTTCCATGGATCCAATGTGTTTTTTCCAACCTTGATCCAGGATTAGTAACTCGACCCACCATTGTCGTAGGGATCTAGAGCATTTTTCCAACTAAGGCTCCAATACTAGTAACTCAATCCACCAAGGGATCCAGAGTTTTTTTCCAACCAGGGCTTCTAGGACTAGTAACTTAACCCAAGTTGTTCCAAGGCTTAAAGATCGTTTTTCCAACTAAGGCTCTAGGAAATAATAACTCCACCCACAACCATAAGGAACATGAGCACCAATCAGAAAATAGATGGGAAAACCTACAACACCGTGGTTATTGAGGAAATGGCATGACTAGGGAAAACCATTGTCAATCTAAGAAATCCTCCATGCCAATGACAACTCATAACCAAGAAACCAATTGCATGTACCATGCATGCCAAAACTAGAAATGAAACCATGAAACTCAATAGATAAAAATTGATTTGATTGTATCCATTGATCCGATTTTCCCCTTGCACTTTCCTGCTTTCCTTTTCCTTCTTTTCCAAATCCAATGAAACTAGAGTGCTCCAAGCATGCTCCAATAATCCTCCAAGATTTATCTAAATGTGCAACAGTAAGAGAGAATGAGAGAATAGAGAGATAGCTCCGCCATAGAACTATAAAAGTCCAACGCTGACCAAAGACATGAACTGATCCTCAAAATCCCTTTTATCATAGAGGCCTCTAATTTCTTCATTTTCCTTCATTTTTCCTTCAATTTATTTCTCATGCAAATATGTGATGTTTCACCTTTATTTTATCCTATTTTCCATTATTTTCATAAGTAAAATTCCAATTAATGCCTCTTTTCCTTTCCAAATCCTTTTCCAATTTCCTTAGACTTAATAAACCGAAAGTGACACCCACTATGATGTTTTCCCCACCATTCAGCTTGGAATATGTGTCCCATGACCTCAGTATTATATTTTTTTTTAGACGGAAAATCAACCAGGGGTTTTTAGAGAATCCTCCCGCTTGGGGAAACATCATTATCGGTGTTCAATGACCCTATAAACCAACAATATGCAAAAAATGAAACATATTTTCGACGGAGATTTATAACATAGTTTGTTGCAGTATTTACAATAACTACTATTGAAAACATGAAAACCATATCATTTACTAGATCTCTATGACATGGCTCATTACGGTATTTACAATAGAAACCACATATACACATGCACATTTACTTCAACCAACAAATAACAATACTGCCTATGGATATTTATAACATATCTCGATACAATATTTACAATAATATACACATATGCACATTTTAATTTTTCTCTGACCAACAAATAAAAGGATATGGTGCTTGTATCAACAACAAGGGAATCTAGAGGCTCAAACCTCCACCCTCAAAAGTACCGCCAAGATTCACCTCCTTCCCAGGGAGTCCAGAATCCACTGCCAATTCAAATTCTTCATCCAATGTCTAGTGCTACAATCCTGAACCACTTGTCCTCGCAGTGAACAGTTACCAGATGATTTTTCCAGGGAACACTTCCAATGTGCTTATGATTCCAACTGGAAATTCTAATGACCAAAATCAATGTATTCATTGACCTTCCCTTCTATGCTACATAGTTCCTCGAGGAATCCATTCACACCCTTGCGTGCAGTCACACACCTTCCAAGTTCTGCAATCATCCCCTTATCTGCTACACAGTCCCTTAGGAAACCCCTCCCTTAGAAAGGCTTCCTCGCATCATATCCAAAAACCAAGGCATATCTATGCCTAAAAACCATCATATTAGTCATATCATGCTCATGGAAATTAATGGACACTATGGGGTACCAATGTCCCATAATGGCCCTGCTCCTGAAGTGCTTTAACAGCATATTCTTGCATGTTAAAATTCCTTTCACTACTACTGCTAACATTATTGTAGTCAGTTCCAACCACCCAACCGAGAATATTCACAATTTCATGTACCAAACGCATAATTTCCATTATATTCAAAATAAATTGAAATGAATTCAAATCATACCTCATTGGTGCCTTTTCAATAAGGGACACTTGCAATTCTATTTACTTCCTATCACAACAAGTCAAACTAGCTCTTTGGTCAAACCATCATTTATAAACACATCACATTTGGTTCGCTCAAAATACAACCATAATAAAACATAATCATAGATCACATTCATAATTAAAAACTGAAATAAAATATTGATACTTATCCTTCAAATAATTCTTTGCTTCTACCTTTTTTATTTGTCCTTTCTGTATGCACACCAGATTGTTTTCCAAACCCGACAATCACTCATTACATTCTCTTCTCTTCAATCACGTAAACATACATACAATGTACACCACATGCATACACCCACACATGGTTTACAACACCAAAAAATACATGCACTTACACCCAACATACAACACAACACATACACCTACACCTAGTGTACACCACAACGCAATACATACACCTATACCTGGTGTACAACACAACACATATATGTACACAGAGTACAACACAATGAATACACATTTCACGATACATGGAATACACAACATGTAATATAGTACCATATGTATACAACACAACGTGTACGATATGTACACAATACCAGATGTACATTTTTGTAGCTCCTAGAGACAGCCTTGAGTTGCAAAAGACCAGTTCCTAGGACATCTTAAAATCAGAGGTTAAATGTAGACAATTTCCAGGGTGCCTCTGACACAATATGGATAAAGAGAATAATGGTTTTGGTGGTTCAGGAATGATGAAGACCTTGGAGTATGATATGTGAATTAACCTATACTGCGAGAGGGCTTAGGAGGTTGTATGTCTTGGTGAATATTCAAGTGGGCCAAGTATGAAACAATGAGAAAAGGATTTCAAAATATGAAGAGGTGTTTAGAAAGAACGACGAAGGAGGAAACCATGAGAGACAGGCTTAAAAGTATTAAGAATTTGTCTCCCATGAACTCAGAAGAAGTGGATGCAAGTGAAATATGACCAAGAACAGAGATTCGTGGATTGCGAATTAAGGGAGCACAAAAAATTCAACACATGAGCGCTATGCATACATGAATTCATGGATAAAATTGCATACCACCGACAACTACATTACACAAATCATCAAAGTAACAAAACATTGAAAGATGATTATACATAATCATGATATTATTGATAAAAAAATAATATAGATACATACTACTCATTGCTCCATCTGTAATCCAAATAAACAACATTGTATATTAGATTATATTCAAACGTCTCTCCAAAATATGTATCTAAGAGCATAAAGAGCACAGTCGGACAAAACTACAGCAAAACTTCTCCAAAATTCAAAACCTTTGTTTCACCTCTGAACTCTCTACATATAGAGTTCTCCCCTAGGGTTCACGATCGAATAATCATTCATGATCAACCCAGACATGTGAAAATCAAAATATCCTAACCAACTAGCAGAGCGTGCATCAAGAAATCACTCATGCAAACATAAAATTAAAACAGAATCGGGTGAAATCGAGATTTCACTAGCAAAACATCATAATCAAATAGTAAAAGAAAAAAAATTATTTGGCCACAGAGGCCAAATCTGGGAATCTTCAAAATGGGGCAGCGAGGAGTGGCTGTGAATAGGTGGGCAGTCTGACTTCCATTACTTGATTCCACCTACTATTGAAAACCTCCACTCCCTATTCTCATAGTTTACACTAACCGTTATGGAACGTATAGTCATATTTTTTGTGCCTCGCTCTTTGACAAGGAGTTCTTGGACAACTGCATAAACCATATCTGCGCTTTCTCCACCCAAAAACCCATGCATGTGTAGGACTTGCAAAACCAGAAACGAGATTTCATAGGGGGCATGTCTGGCTTGTGGTATTGGATGGGGGGGGGTGCGAAATCATTGTAGTTGACACGTAGCACTGGAGGTGGTCTCTATAAATAGCCATTTAGGACCCCCCCTGCTCTAACCTTCGAAAGGTGAGGGGGGGATGAACTAGATCCTGAGCCGTCAGATGCGTGATGGGGAACGGAGATGAGGGGAAGATGGCAGAAGCGATGGTGGAGTTTAGCGGGATGATTAACACTAAAAAGAGTGTATAAAAGGCCACAAAAGTGCTATTTAGGACGTGGCAAGGAAGTGGGGCCCAAGCTCAT
Source organism: Pinus albicaulis (assembly GCA_034641835.2). NCBI lineage: Eukaryota > Viridiplantae > Streptophyta > Pinopsida > Pinales > Pinaceae > Pinus > Pinus albicaulis. The sequence continues at coordinate 1,303,780,246 of CM076575.1, read as the reverse complement.
ATTTCAAATCGCAATCAGGAGGTTTTACGTATGAGAAGCAGGGCATAAATGTTAAGACTTGTGATTTGCAAAGTGCGAGGATCAGAGGATGACATGGCCTAACAGAGGTGGGGCCCAAATTACATCGCAAATCATAATCGTAAGGTTTTACATATGGGAAAGCAGGAGTAAGGTTATGGTTAGTGAAGTGTGAAGTGAGATGGTGGGAAGGTAACATGGCAAGGCGAAAGTGGGGCCCGCCTGCAGATCGCAATTGGAAGTATTTTGATATGAGATGCGGAGGGTAAGGGTTATACCCTGCCACGAGTGAGGTGAGGTGGGAAGTGAATGGAGGATGACATGGGATGATGGAGGCGGGTCCCATTTATGTCGTAATTAGGGAAATGGTGCAGGTGAGTTAACAAAATTGTAAGTGTAAAGAATTTGTTGATGCGGAAAGGTGAGTGGGTGAAAATAAAGGTTTTAGAGCGAAGAGGAGTGAATTATTGATGATAAAGGTTCATGCAGAAAGGTGAAAAGGGCTAAGGTTTAATTGCGTCGGTGGTTTTGCGAAGGAATGCAATGGTAAATGTATGGAGTTTTGTGATATGTGATCAACAATTAAAGAAGGGGCCCACTTCTCCACCTTGTGTGCAGTCACAGGCCAACATTGGCTCCATCTGGGGACAAAGTGTTGTTCTAAGTGTATTAGGAATGTGCAGACCTAAATTCATGTGATTTATTGGGCGCATGGAGTCTCAAATGCATATTGTAAGCCTGAATTGAAACTACAACTGAGTTGTGCACTGCCAACTATTAAAACAGAAATCACTGTCGCACCCTGAAAATCTTGAATGTTGAAATTGGAAACAAAAACACACTTTAAGTGAAAACTGCAAAGCAATCTAAAACTAAATTGGAAAGATGCTCATAGCACTGAGCTTATTTTCACACCTACCTACCCTAATCTGCTGGAATTACTTCTATTCTAAATGATACAATAATTCTAGTGTAACCAGCCAAGCAACTGCTCTAATAACTTTGTTCTTTCACTGTTTTTCACCAAACTCAGGAAAAAACCTGTTAATGGTATTTGATAGGAATTCCCAGCCTGATCTTCCTTTAAAGGAGCTTGGTAAACCTGAAAAACAACAAAAATATTGGAAATGTATTGTGGCCTTATGATGAATAATTTCTCAATATAGATAGCCACTGGATCAAGATACACTTGACCTATTTCTGAATATTCTGACCCAATCGATCCAACTTCACAACCTGGTACTACACATGTGCTCTCCATGTCTTCAAACAACTCAGGACATGGTTTCATTTATCTGATGAGTTAAGGAATAAAGGTAAAGAATCAAACTGAGTCAATTCTTCCTTTGTTTTAAACTTTTCCTCTCTATTCAACAGGTTTACTTCCACATTAACTGCAAAAATTTTCATTTCTTCAAGGGTTGCAGTGTCCCTTTATCTTATTTGGAATTTCTTCCCTGGATTAAAGGCATTTGGGTAGTTCCATTGAGCTACTCCTGGGGTGGCCTTATATCATCATGCATTGAATGATACACCTTATTGGACATGGCTAAAAAATATTGTACTGCCTCCCCAGGCTTCCTTTTTAAATGTCCATATTCTTCTATGATAAGAAAGACATTTCCCATGATTACCCATCGACCTAGGAAAACTTGCATTAATTGATGAAAATTGCTCATGCTATCAACTAGAAGATTCTCAAGCCAATTATTTACTTTACCTTGACATGGTAGGACATACATCATGATACATACATCATCATCTTCCTTTGTTGATGACTACAATACACTGACTAAAGGATCATGGTAAACATGCAACATAAGATCTTCTAGAATATTTGTAATAGGAAAAAAAAACTCATTCCAAACTACTGCTTTGCTTTTGTGTTGAACGTGGTTCTCTTCAAACAATAAAGGAACCAATTGTCTTTCCTCACTATCCACAGTCGTCAAGTGATCTGAGTGTTTTTTATTTTTCTCTTTGTCACATAGAAGCTTGCAAGGGGGATGAAAAATCTCATTAATTTTGGGTAAAGGAACATGATTTGTAACAATTTTTTGTACTACTGAAAGAGAATTTGAGAGATGGTATTCATCATGCAAATCTGACTGGTCTTTAATCTTTGAAGGAAATGTTGCTTGCTAAGGATGCTCTTGTGGATCTAGGCGATTAAGCTTTGCTGCCTCTGTTTCCATATCACCAGACCACTGTTGATTTTTAGTGCTATCCTCTGGGAAACACTCTAGCTCTTCCCCTTATTCATGGAGGGTAAGCTCGCCTCCCTCTTCTTCAGAATAGGCTAGGAACTAGTTTTCTACATGTGCTCCAAAAAAACACCATGGGACGTTCTTCTTGGAGATTAAAGGGTGTAGGCCCTTTTTCTATAATGGCTTATTTGAACCACCCTTTAGGAGGGTCGGGTAGATTCAAAGGTATATATGTGGACTTCTCATTTTTGGGAGGATGAGCTTCTTGCTTTATGAAAATGGATGCAGTGGCCTTATGAGGGGCTGACTCTTTTAATGGCTTCTTCCCTTTACTAGCAGGACTATGAGGGGTTTGTTCTCTTGATATTGACCCTTCATTTTGTTCTTGGCATTGGGTTCTCTTTCTGAAGGACTTGAGGTCATACTTCTTGTGGAGTTGAGCCCGCATGAAATCCATGAAATTTCGACAGTAATTGCCAATATCTTGATCTTATAGAGGGATTTCCTTCTCTTCTTGCTCCCCTTGTAGGACAATTTCACCCTCCTTGTCATCATAGTAAGTGAGGAATTGATCTTCTTGGCTATTTGTGACTTCCTCGGTCTATCCCTCCACTTCTCCCTCCAAGTATAGAGGAGGTTGGATGTGATATTGATGTTATTTCCTTTCCCATTGCAACAACTGTAGTGGGGACTTCCGATACTCGGGATTAAACCCACAGTTAGGAATCATTTGGTTGGAACAAGGAGGATAATTTTTGTCCTCCAATTCAAGCTTAACTAGCTTATTTGAAAGGTTCTTGATCATCTTATTCATTTCTTCAATTCTATACTCCTGTGATTCCCTCTCCTGATTAGAAGTAGAAGCCTCCTCCCTGTTATTTCTTCTGGCTTCATATTATGTCTTCCCCTTGAATTTACCAGTAGAAGAAATTTTTCTTCTACCTCCAATGCATCATTCTGGAGCTGATCCAGAGATGTGGATTTTCTTTCTCTTAGGGTGAACCCAAACTCTAGTTCGAAAGCTCCTGCAAAGACCACCTTATTAGCTGCTTGGGGATGCTTTATCTCAGAAGGGAGATTATTATAGTTCTTATTGAACCTCTTTATGAATTCTTTTACATCCTCATTTTGTCTCTTTTTAAGAGCATTGAAATCTGTGAGAATGTATCCATGATCCCTCTTTTCTCCCCCTTTTAGTGTGAATAAATTTTCCATTTCTTCCCAAGTGTGGACTGCGTTGTTGGCTAGAGACTTGAACCATTTTCGGGCTTCTCCCTCCAAGGATTGGACGAAAATCCTTAATACTTTTAGTTAAATTGACTTTTGATTATAGTCAAGTTTGACTGAGTTAAACAATGATGGTTTTGGGGCACATGGTATTGTGAACCCATGGTTTTTAAGCTCATGGTATTGCATGCAATGGAGCCTATAAAAGGCTCAAAGGACTTCATTGTAATGTAAGGCCTGGAGGTGAGTAGTGAAGGCTCACTTGGTCGGATTGGCCAGGGTTTTGGCCAATGTTTAATGAAATTTCATTGGTTGGGTTTTTCCCCGGAGTTTGGGGTTTTCCCAGATAAACATCAGTGTTTATGTTTATGATTTGTTGTTGGGTTCTTTATGTTTATTTCTCTCAGTAAAATATTTATTACTTCTACGGTAAATTCCTAACAATTGGTATCAGAGCCATATTTGGCTTCAAAGGGACACTTTTGCAACCAAGGGTTTTATTGGCCTGTGAATGGAGAAATCAATGCAGCCTTTTGCAGATCTAGCCATACGGAGCATGGTGTTTCTAGGAAATAGGAAATATCCAATTGATTTATTCCATGGGGAATTCCATGGAGGGTTTCTCAATGGATAAAGATAACAATGGTGCTGCCACAGCCCAGATCTGGCGACTAGCAGTGATAAGAAGTTGGTTCGAGAAATTCAGAGATGAGAGGATGTTTGCACATGTATTAATTAATTGATGAACCATGTATCTGAAGATAACTCCTAGAGGACTGGAAGTTACAGAGGCTGGTGACCCATGTAATCCGGTAGATGGGTTCTTTTTATATGGAAATTGATTTCATATGTACAAAGACAGTAACAATGAAACAAAAACAAAAAATTTATTATAATGGAGTTAATTTTTAATATGTAAATGGGCATACTACTGTAAGACCTGGTATGGCATGCGTACCCCTGGGTAATCACTGGTAAATTCTGGGTTATACCTAGGTGATAGGGGGGATGTCAAGTTAACAATTACCCTGGGTAAAAATTTGAGGGGGGAAGAGCTAGAGTGAGCGGGGTTGTCTCACTTAGCAGGTTTGGATGGATTTAGTCAAGGAACCCCAAGTAAATTTTAAGGGGGGAATGTTAGGTAAATTGAATTGTGATTATAGTCAAGTTTGACCGAGTTAAACAATGATGGTTTTGGGGCACATGGTATTGTGAACCCATGGTTTTTAAGCTCATGGTATTGCATGTAATGGAACCTATAAAAGGCTCAAAGGACTTCATTGTAATGTAAGGCCTGGAGGTGAGCAGTGAAGGCTCACTTGGTCAGATTGGCTATGGTTTTCGCCAATGTTTAATGAAATTTCATTGGTTGGGTTTTTCCCCAGAGTTTGGGGTTTTCCCGGATAAACATCTATGTTTATATTTATGATTTTTTGCTGGGTTTTTTATGTTTATTTCTCTCAGTAAAATATTTATTATTTCTGCGGTAAATTCCTAACAAATACCACATCTAAGTGCTTTACATTCACATTCTTAGTGAAGGTGCAGAAGGTTTCAATATGTCTCTTTGCGGAAGTATTATCTTCCCTAGTGAACTGAGGCAATCGCTCTAGATATTCTAGCGGCATATCATTTAGAGGCTGAGGGAGGGCCAAGGGGGCATACTTGTTCAAAAGGAAACCTAGAACAACCGTCTGATTTAGAGGTGGTGGTAGATGGTGGATCTGGATCTAGTGTGAGGCCTAGTGAAAGCCATGATTACTTCTGATTAGGACTATTTTATAGTGGAGTCATTAAGGTGAGGAATATGCAACTCCCAACCCTTCATGCTCACATGTCTGAAGGGTGGAATTTATGTCATCTCCCAGGGAAAATATTTCTTCATTTGTATCCCCAGAAATGGAGCCAAAAATATTGTGTAGATCCTAGAGACAACCTTGAGTTTCAAAATACTGATGCCTAGGACATCTTAAAATCAAAGGTTAAATGTAGACAATTTCCAGGATGCCTCTAACAGAATATGGATAAAGAGAATAATGGTTTTGGCGGTTCAGGAATGATGAAGACCTTGAAGTCTGATTCATGTGAATTACCCTATACTGCAAGAGCGCTCAGGAGGTTGTATGGATAGGTGGCTATTCAAGTGGGCCAAGTATGAAACAATCAGCAGAGGCTTTCAAAATATGCAGAGGTGTTGAGAAGGAATGGAGGAGGAGGAACCCATGAGAGACAGGCTTAAAAGTCTTAAGAATATGTCTCCCATGAACTCATAAGAAGTGGATGCATGTGAAATATGACCAACAACAGAGATTCCTGGAGCGCGAATTAAGGGAGCACAGAAAATTCAACACATGAGCATTATACATACATGAATTCATGGATAAAACTTCATACCAGCGGCAGCTACATTACACAAATCATCAAAGAAGAAGAACATTGAAAGATGATTATACATAAATAGGAGAATACTGATAAACAAAAGAATACAAATACATACTACTCATTGCTCCATCTAGAATCCAAGCAAACAACGCTATATATCAGATTATATCCAAACGACTCTCCAAAATATGTATCTCATAGCATAAAGAGCACAGTCGCACAAAAATACAACAAAATTTCTCCAAAATTTAGAACCTTTGTTTCACCTCTGAACTCTCTACATATATAGTTCTCCCCTAGGGTTCAGGATCGAATAATCATTCATGATCAACCCACACATGTGAAAATCAGAGTATCCTAACCAACTAGAAGAGCGTGCATCAAGCAATCACTCCTGCAAATAGAAAATAAAAATAGAATTGGGTGAAATAGAGATTTCACCGGCAAAACATCATAATAAAATAGTAAAATAAAACAACTTAGTTGGCCACAGAGGCCAAATCCGGGAATCTTCAAAATGGGGCAGCGAGGAGTGGCTGTGAACAGGTGGGCATTTTGACTTCCATTACTTGATTCCACTTGCTATTAAAAACCTCCACTCCTTGTTCTTTTAGTTTCCACTAATTAGTACGGAACAACCAGTCATGTTGCACGTGCCTCGTTCTCTGACAGGGAGTTCTTGGAAAACTGAATAAACCATATATGTGCTTGCTCCACCCAAAAACCCATGCATGTGCAAGACTTTCAAAACTGGAAACCGGATTTTGGAGGGGGCCTGTCCGGCTTGTGGTATTAGATATGGGGGTGTGAAATCACTGTAGGCTAACACGTAGCACCAGAGGAAGTTTCTAAAATCAGCCATTTCGTACCCCCCCTGCATGAACCTTTGGAAGGTGGGGGGGGGTTGAACTAGATCCTGAGCTGTCGGATGTGTGATGGGGAAAAAATATGAGGGTAAGATGGCAGAAGGGATGGTGGGGTTTAGTAGGATGATTAACACTAAAAAGAGTAGAATAAAGGCCACGGAAGGGCTATTTAGGACGTGGCAAGGAGGTGGGGCCCAAGCTCATATCGCAAATCGCAATCGAGAGGTTTTACGTATGAGAAGCGAGGGATAAATGTTAATACTTGTGATTTGCAAAGTGCGACGAGTGGAAGGTGATGTGGCCTAACAGAGGTGGGCCCAACTTACATTGAAAATATCAATCGAAAGGTTTTACATATGGGAAATCAGGAGTAAGGTTATGGTTAGCGAAGTGTGAATTGTGATGGTGGGAAGGCGACATGACAAGGTGGAAGTGGGGCTTGCCCACAGATTTCAATCGAAAGTATTTTGATATGAGATGTAGAGGGTAAGGGTTATACCCTGCAATGAGCGATGTGAGGTGGGCAGTGAATGGAATATGACGTGGGATGACGGAGGCGGGTCCCATTTACGTCGTAATCGGGGAAATGGTGCAAGTGAGTTAACAAAAGTGTAATTGTAAATAATTTGCCGATGCAAAGAGGTGAGTGGGTGAAAATAAAGGTTTTAGAGTGGAGAGGAGTGAATTATTGATGATAATGGTTCATGTGGAAAGGTGAAAAGGGCTAAGGTTTAATCGCATTGAGGGTTTTGAGAAGGAGTGCAATGGTAAATCTATGGAGTTTTGTGATATGCGATCAACGATTAAATAAGGGACCCACTTCTCCACCTTGTGTGCGGTCACAGGCCAACATACACAACACCACCTGAACAACGTGTATGAAGCACCACATGTACACAACACAACCTACACAATGTGTACACAAAACCACCTACACAACATGTGCACAAAACCACATGATGGACGTGTACATAGCTCCACATGCATGACATGTACACAACACCACCTGCACACAACATCCCATGTACAACATGTACACAACATCACGTGCACACAAAACCACATGTACATAGCACCACATGTACAACATGTACACAACACCATATCTACACAAAACTGCATATATAACATGTACATAGCACAATACTTACACAACATCGCATATACAACATGTACATAGCACCACATATACAACATGCGCAAAACACCATATGTACACAACACCGCATATCCAACATGCCTACGACACTATATGTACACAACACCATATGTACATAGCATTGCATATACAACATGTACACAATACCATATGTACATAGCACTGTTATAAAACATGTGCACAACACCATATGTACATAGCACCACTACAAAACATGTACAACATATATACAACAGTAGTGTTGGTCATCTAGATACCACACTGACTCTACTAAACAACCTTGCTTCTAGTGTCTTTCCATTGTTCATGTTTAATGTTCCAACATGTCGCAGATCACAATGATTTCCTTCCATTGATGTAACCTTGAGCGTTAAATTTCCATAACATAACCATAGACATAGTATAATCACATAATCTCAATTCATATCCACATGATACTAACCTCATATATATGTCAGGGCTACTCTTCCCATAACTAGGAACCTCTTCATTCCATTCACCTGCATAAGAAAACATTCCTCCACAAGAATGATCCTCGACAACCCTGTTATACAATTTCATACATACATACATGTATACATGTATATACATTAGCGTGAAACAATCATGATATCAAACGACCCTATAGACATACATACATACATGTATACATATATACACACACAAATTTTAGTATGATCATGATAATAATACAATTACTAGATGTCATAAGTTCAAGGTTAAGATAACTCCTTTTATCCATGCACAACATTGAGAACAGCAGTTCCCAACTTAACCAAGGAATATGATGCCTCAATCCATTCACTTTACCTTTCTTGTTACCTTTCTCATGACTATCCTGCCACTATCCATTTATACCAATGGACCCAACTAATCGAACTAATTATCATACTCTTGCCTTCATCTCCATTTACTCATGCACCAAGCTTCATCCAGGTCTTACATTACCCATTGGGTTTCTTTCAGCTCTTCTCAAGCTCCATTAAATGTTTTCTTTCCACCAACCAATTCCCAAGACCCTGAGAATATAAAATACAAGAACAATAAACAAACAAAGAGAAAAAAAAAAATAGCAAACACCACAAACAAAGTGGCATGGCCATGTACCAGAAAAAATCAAGACCGCAAGGAAACTAAAAAACAAATCACAAAACAGTGAAAGAAAAAAACTAGTAGCAAACAACATGACTCAATCCCCATGGGTTCCTAATGCTTCCAAAGGAAATATCAACCCGATCCTTCTTCAAGATTTCATGGCAATCTCTTTTTCCATGCAATCCCTCGTATCATACTTACATAAACCCATAATTATCATTGCATAAATATACATAACAATATATTGGTGACCTTACCATGTTGTGCCTAACATGTTGACTTGTAACTGAACAAGTACATATATCATCTATCAAGGGACTCCAATTCCCTTGACGGATCCATATACAACTAGAAACTAGCTAATATACATGTCAAATACATGTTCATGAATATAGCACATATCCACATAATCTCAGATATTATCAAGGTTAAGAAGACTTCATTTACTTACACAAAGCACTCATTCATTTGGAATTGCGGTTTCCAAACATAACCAAATGAATTATCACCCAATTCCTTTCTTTTAACTTTTATCCTTGCTAAAATTGAATCTCACTGTGTACTATCACATCACCCATATGTTAATTATATACACAAATAAGTTTTTACCTTGTCACGCTAATCTCAAATGTGTTGCACTGCAACTGATCACACAAGTCAATCACATGTTCCAAAGATCAACACATCGTATCTATTAATTTAAAATAAAACTTTACCAAGACTAACAGTCATGTCATGATCAACTCACAATCATTAGTTGCAATACTACAACTAGCACCCATTTGCAGTCAAGTACATATCAGTTATCTCAGCACATATTGTGTTAGTACAACCATATTAAAACAAGATCATTCCTTTATGCAATTTTATAGTTACATAATCATATCATGAAATTAATAAATAATTAAAACAAACTGTAAACATACCATGTTAGATAAAATAAGTATATAACATAATAAACTTATACCTCAATGTATCTCAGGTGAGGCCATCACATATTCATAAGTCCATCCAAATTAGTACTACACAATATCACAAATATATTAAATCGTACCTAAACATCATAACCCTAACCAACTATACAGGTCAATGAAATTTACCACAATACATATAACATCAAGATATTAAATGCGATGACAATAATCATCATGTGTATAACTGCAATGCATCTTGTTTATTTTTTTGTATCTTGGGAGGTACTCCAAGCCCTAAGGTTCAGGGATTGGAGGGAAAAGCGCCACAAGAGTCACTTGTGGGCTTGGAACCCAAGCCTGGGGTTTTGCACCCATCAATGTTTAAGCCAAAACCATTATGTGTTTTCTGCATGTGATGGATTAGGATGATAGTGCTCGTCAAGATGAATCTGACACATCAAAAATTATCCAATTTCGAGTTATTGTTGAAGAGTTATGAATTTTTGAAGTTATGCTTGGGGTTTACACATGTGTGTCAAGGTCGACTTGGTGTAAACATGACCTATGACAGTTGTAGAAGCCCCTAAATCATGAATTTTTGGAGCCCTTATCTTAGGTATAAATTTAAGGTGAGATGAGGGTGAATATGCATCCAATTTGTGAAGCACAAGAGCTCATTAAAGGAGAAAGACACTTTTTTTCTAGGCCGCATCAAGGAGGGATGACCAACATGGGAATGAGGACTGTTTAGGGCCACTTTTGGTGACCTAAATTGTAGGGAAGGAGGATCGAGGTATAGAAGTCTAAATCTAGAATGTTTAAGGGTTTTTTGTGGGTATTTTCTCCCTAAAATGGTATATCGCAGGCCTTGTTGTAGAAATCTATGGAAAATAAAGGGAGGACAAGCCCTTAGAGAGGCAGCTACAGATGTTGCATGTAGGCCGAAAGCCCTACCACTTTATTTGAGGGTAGGGTAGGGTGGATTGGAGGTTGTTCATTCCCTGAAAAACAACAAAAAAGGAGGATACCTCTCCAAGAGAAGGCCAGAGCAAAAGAAGTAAGTTGTAGGTGATTCAAGGGACTTTGTGTAGGGCTATTTTAGTCTGCTATGTGCCCTAACCAGGAGCAGTGAATGACATCAGTAGCTAACAGACTTAGAGAGAAGAATTTGTATTTTTTGGGTCATATTCATGACCAAATTTGGATCGTTTTAGGAGCATCCTATGGAAGTCAAAGAGGAGGGGTAGACCTGATGGTTAGATTCCCTAACTAGGTGACATATTCTGCAGTGAGGATTAGTTTTGGATCAAATTTTTTGCAGCCTGTGGGTGCCACGTATTGGGGTTAACATAGAGTGCATATCTCACAGTGGATGTCCTAGGTGAGGACATATTATTGGAGCCTATATTTGTGCAATAGATCATTTATTGTAGAAACAAAGGGTAGTTGATGAGAAGTTTGTTGGTAGCCAATAAAAGGGTCTCCTAGGTGTGAGGATTCCCTATTTATGTGCAGATACTACAACATATACTTGGTCACTCGTGGACTGTTGGAGGGAAGTGTGAGAGTGGACAAAGTGTGGACGTGGGTTGGGCACTTATGGTCTGCTGGAGGATAGCGTGATAGTGTCCAAGTTGGAGTTCAGTGTGCAACACTTTGATGGACAAAAGTGGTTGCTAGAGTCATAGTTTTTGGAGATCAAGGATCTGATCAGCCAGGAGAATTTTGTGGAGCTCGAGACTTCTAGGTGGAGAAGGACCTCTATAGTAGATCATGGGAAATCCTCCTAGCCTGTGTTCATTGTGGTAGATGGGCAACTTGCAGTGATAGGTGGTAGCCATCTGTGCCCTATGTTGGTCTTCATTGAAGTAGTGCAGGAAGACCATACTGGGTTGAAGTCCCTGAGTAGTTGAGGAGCAATAGTGGGAATATTGAGAGTTGTTCACAAGTGGATTTTTGAGCAACTCGACAGGAATATCAATGTGTTGATGCATCAGTGGATGAATGATCAACTAGTGAGCAGATTGATAGTCAAGGCTTAGTGGTCAAATGGAATTAGAGCATTGATAAAGGCAAGAAATATAGATTAAGAGTCAAAAGACTAAGTAGTTACAGGGTATGACTGAGAGGAGTTGAAAGAGTCGACTGCATCACCCAGATGGTCAGAGTATCTTTTTGAAGGCATATTAGTCATTGATGTACTGACACCAAACCCTAGTTTGTATCTTGTACTAGTGGATGATTGAGGGCCATTATCCCTGGTATGGGAGCCCTAGACTGTTGTATTATATGTTAGATAAATGTATTTTCAGATTAATCACATCATTAGGATTTGGTCGATGTTTTGAACCAAGTAATGTGGTTCATCCTCAGGACAAGGTGAAGAATCCAATCAATCTTATTAAATAAATAGTGTGGATACATCATTGCCCAGTATTAGCCAAAGAAAATTAGTCATTAAAAAACTAGCCATTAATGAATTATTTAATTAGTTAATAGGAAGTAATATTAAATAATTTTAATTAAAAAAAATTATTGATTAATAAAAGTTAAATTAATAAGTATTATAATATAAAAGGCTCTATGTAATTTTTAATATAGAACTTTTATGTTAGAGATCTAATTATTTAAATATGATACATAGGGATTATATAACATAAAGGATAATATATAATAATAATAAAAAACAATGGGAAAAATATAAATAAAAACATAAAGGATAACATATAAGAAAATATCAAGGGGAATTTTATCTTTTATTCCCCTTGATATTTTCTTATATATTATCCTTTATGTTTTTATTTATATTTTTCCCCTTTTTTTATATTATCCTTTATGTTATATAATCCCTATGTATCATATTTAAATAATTAAATCTCTAACGTAACAATTTAATATTAAAAATTACATAAAACGTTTTATATTATAATATTTATTAATTTAACATTTATTAATCAATAAAAAAATTTAATTAAAATTATTTAATATTACTTCCTATTAACTAATTAAATAATTAAATAACGGTTAGTTTTTAAAAGACCAGTTTTTACGGCTAGTTTTCTTCAACTAATACTGGGCAATGATGCATCCACGCTATTTATTCAATAAGATTGATTGGCTTCTTCACCTTGTCCTGAGGATGAACGACATTAGTTGGTTCAAAACGTCAACCAAATCCTAATGATGTGATTAATCTGAAAAGACATTTATCTATTTTATGGATCACAAAGTCTTAGATCTAGTATTATATGTTGTTTAATATAACGAAGTTGGGCTGAAAATTGTAAAACTTTGTCTATATTCTATGCACATGTAGATTTATTGCTTTATATTTTCCGTTGTGCAAAGTAGTTATGCTTGAGATTCTTGGTTTGGTAGCATCAATGATTTTAAGACTCTAACCTAGACCCAAGATCGTGGAAAGTAAACATGGTTTCAAAGCTTACATGAGCTACTTTGAGGGACAGTGAATTAGAGTGTGCACAATGAAGAAACTTATAGGGAGTTTTGGGTGACTATATCATGGAGCAAAAGGTTCAAGGAAAGACATAGAGTTTTAGTCTTGAATGGATTTGCAACGAGATTGGTTGGGAGTTCTAGTGGATTGGTGGTGAGCCTGGTGAACAATAGTTTGTTATAGGCAATTTTTTTATTGTGGAATACCTTTCACATACCATGGATGGTTGGGAAAGCTCGTGGTTTTCTTTGGCTTGGATGAGATCAGGTTGATTGAGATGGCTTCATGTGATCGACTTCAGATTGGCGGGCTAGAGTCTTCATCGAATCACGACGTTTCATATTCGAGATTCGAGGGATTTTTACACGTGGTATTTGATCCAGGAGGATGAGTGCTTGCAGGAATTAGCCAGTGGAGATCGTATAGACTCAAAGGGAGTCTAGCCTCAGCATAACAAGCCCTATGGAGGATTGGTATCTTCAAGTTAATATGTGATGAGGCAAAGACACTATCGATATGCAGGGTTCATTCTACAATGTATGTCACAATGATGGATGCTTGATGGGCTAGTGTCGTCATTGGATGATGATGGTTACTTCCTAATCTTATAAGTACCTCCCTTGCTAAGAGGGAGAGTTTATTTTTGTGTAGCTTGGAACGTACTCCAAGCCCTAAGGTTCGAGGATTGGAGGGAAAAGTACCACAAAAGTCACTTATGGGCTTGGAACCCAATCATGTGGTTTTGCACCCATCAATGTTTGGGCCAAAACCATGATTCATTTTCTACAAGTTATTGATGAGGATGATAGTGCTCGTCGAGACAAAGCCGATGCATAAAAAATCAGCCAATTCTGAGTTGTCGTTGAAGAGTCATGATTTGTTGTATTTATGGTTGGGGTTTACACATGTGTGTCTCGGCTTGGTGTAAACATGACCTATGAAAATTGTAGAAGCCCATAAATCATGATGTTTTGTAGCCCTTCTCTTTGGTATAAATATAAGCTATGATGACGGTGAATATGTATCCATTTTGTGCAACACAAGAGCTCATTAAAGGAGAAAGACACTTTTATTCTAGGCCGCAACAAGGACGGCTAACTAGTGTGGGAGAGAGGATTTTTTATGGCCTCTTTTGGTGACCTAAATTGCAGGGAAGGAGGATCGAGGTACATAAGTCTAAGTCTAGAATGCTTAAGACCTTTTGTGGGTAATTTCTCCTTGAAATGGTATGTCGTAGGCCTTGTTGTAGCGGTTTGTGGCAAATAAAGGGAGGGCATGCCCTTAGAGAGGAAGTTATAGTTGTTGTGGGTAGTCCACAAGCCCTACTACTTTTTTTGAGGGCATTGTATGGTGGATTAGGGGTTTTTCATGCCCAGAACAGCAACAAAAAAGGAGGACACCTCTCCAAGAGAAGGCCACAACAAATTAAGGTAAGACATAGGTGATTCAAGGGACTGTGTGTAGGGATATTGTAGTATGATAGGTTCCCTAACTAGGAGTAGTGAATAACAGCAGTAGTTAACAAACTTATAGAGCATAATTTTTCTTGTGTTGGGTCATAGTCTTGACCATATTTGGATCGTTTTAGGAGAATCCTAAGGAAGAAAGAGGAGGGGTAGACCTGATGGTTAGATTCCCTAACTAGGTGACATATTCTGCAATGAGGATTAGTTTTGGATTGAAGTTGTTGCAACCTATGGGTGCCACATGTTGGGGTTAACATGGAGTGCAGATCTCATAATGGATTCCCTAAGTGAGGAAATATTATTGGAACCTAGATTTGTGCAATAGCTCCTCTATTGTAGAAACAAATGGCATTTGATGATAATTTTGTTGGAATTCAATAGAAGGGTCTCCTAGGTGTGAGGATGCCCTAGCGAGGTGCAGATGCTACAACATGGACTTGGTCACTTGTGCACTGTTAGATGGCAGCGTGAGAGTGGAAAAAGTGTGAATATGGATTGGCCACTTATGGTCTGCTAGAGGACAATGTGATAGTTTCCAAGTTGGAGCCCAATGTGCAACACTTTGATGGAAAAAATTGGTTGATAGAGTGGCAGTTGTCGGAGCTCAAGAGTCTGATCAACCAAGAGAAGTTTTTGGAGCCCGAGACTTGTACGTGGAGAAGGACTTCTACAATATATGATGGTAAATCCTCCTAGCCTGTGTTCATTACGGGAGATGGAAATCTTATAGTGATAGGTGGTAGCCATGTGTGCCTTATGATGGTCTTCAACGTAGCAGCATAGGAAGACCGTAGTGGGCTAAATTCCCTGAGTAGCTGAGGAGCAACAATGGGCAGATTGAGAGTTGTTCACAAGTGGAGTTGTGAACAACTCGACAGGAGTCTCTATGTGTTGATGCCTTGGTAGATGAACGATCAACTAGTGATCATATTTATAGCCAAGGTTCAATGGTCATATGGAATTGGAGAATTTATAGAGACAAGAGCTACATTTCGGGAGCCAAAGGACCACGTAGGTACAAGGTATGACCGTAAGGAGCTGAGAGAGTTGAGTGCATCAAGCAGATGGTCAAAGTATCTTGTTGAGGGGATATTGGTCGTCGATGTACTGACACCAAGCCATAGTTTGTATCTTGTACTAGGGGATGATTGAGGACCATTATCCCTCATATGGGAGCCCTAGATTATTGTATTATATGTTGTTTAATATAACAAGTTGGGTTGAAAATTAAAAAAAAAAAAAAAATATTATCTTATGTGCATATGTAGATTTACTACTTTATATTTTCTATTGTGCAAAGTAGTTCAAGTTCAAATTCTTGGTTTGGTAGCATAAGTGATTTTAAGACTCTAACATAGACCCAATATTGTGGAAATTCAACACATATAACAACACGTTACTACCATTCATGACTATCCAACACCTATGAATATGACCACATTGATTAACTAGCATCTATCATGCATGTGTCCACAACAACAATAGAATGGAAGGCATGTATGTAACCATAATGCATATAAAAAGCATTAACCAACATACATGTATGCCCAAAATACAAACATGTATGATGATATTCTCTTACCCCAAGGTCTAAAGCTACAACCTCACTCTAATAATCTTCTTCTCCTACTCCATCTCAACCAACACAGCAACATCATAACATAAAAACTGTAATATCCCAAAATGGGAAAAGCAGCAATATAGCTCATAAAATGAAAGTAACAGCAAGTATTTAACAAATGAAACCATGAGACCAATATAGATCCATATTATTGATCATATATGCAGCAAATAAGTACAAAACAATGAGGCAAAAACCATAGAATGTGATCACACAAGCCTCCAATACATAGACACTCTCAAAAGTGAGATGATGTTGCAATACAAAATGTCGAAGAGTTGCTACAACACAGTCATATTATGCATATTCATATATGGAGATGATACAATGATGTAAAAATAATTATATAGGCCCCAATAGAATCTAAACATACAGATCTGGGCATAGATCAGCTTTCCAAGACAACCCAAGAGGGTTTCTGAAAAATGCACACAATGTGCCAATGTAAGCTACAACCCTAGGGCTGAAGATATGGTGCAACCACTGAAATGAGAATATATGGCTGAAGTTGATGTAGAGAACTAAATATCTGCTCCAATAGATTCTCTGGATGAAATAATGGCTCCTCCACTGAAGAAATCACCTCTCAAAACAACCACTGCAACTACCCCTGCAACTCCTCCCTAAAATAACACAGTTCTAGACTGAAACTATGCTATAATGGATAAATTATCCTTGGCCTGGTGCCAAATGTGTCAATAAATCCCAAGGGTCTTCTTTACAGGCCTCCTAATGGATGGAAACCTTCCTCCACTGAAAAAATAGCTTTGAAGACACCCAATCTAATTCTCCACTGCTGCACCCTACAACACAGGACAATATCCTGCAAAAACTGCATTGATGAAGAAAGTTGTAGCTTGGCCTGAAAACCTGAATGTGGAAATTAAATGCAATTCTCTTCCAAGAGGCCTCTCAGGGAAAGATGTGGGATTCCCGCTCGGTAACACCCGGTGCTAAACAGCACAAAAATCTCAACTAAACAGCTGAAGAATGCAAGAAGTCTAAAAAGATCACATACAAAATAATAATCCAAAAACATTTCCCATATGGCTGCCATCCTCTTCCTTATATAGATTATGAGCTTCATTTCCTTTGGCCCCACTCAATTAGGTCATTTCCTCCATGCAATCCATATCCCTCCAAAATTGCGTTATTCTCATTTAATGTCCACTCCTCCATAACAGCGTTGTTGACTTGGTCAAAGTTGACCTGTTCAACATGATCCAACCCCTGTTCATACTCAAAGGTGCTTTATTTAGCTGCTTAGAAGGTCTCCTTTCACACTTTAAGTGTTTTTATTGCTACTAAGGAGATTTATGGGCCTCCCCACCCATTTTTTCACCTACCTAGTGATAAAACAAACTATAATATTCCATTTAGCTTAAGGCTAAATTTTTGCAATATTACAGTCCTCCCCTCCAAAATGTTGCTTGTCCTCAAGAAACTATAAATGTGGAGAAAAATTCCTCCCCTCCTCCTCTTGTGGCCTTTTCATCAATAGTCCCCACCACTTCTTAAAACAATCTGCAATAAATTTTCCCTCCAATGGTTCCTCCCAAGTATGCAGAACCAAATGGCCCACATCATGAGAAAGTGGAAGGTGTAAGTGGAAACCTTCTTGATATCCAATGGCCTCCTCAAGGTAGGAATGATGAAAAACATAGGGGATCTCATTCCCAATGAGAGACTCCCATACCCATGCTATCATCCAAATGAAATGAGGCATCCTAGGTAGCTCATTAAAAAAATCCTCAACCCCCGATTCATGCAATGTATTGGGGCTATATGGAGAGATTAGATTTTTCCACCCATTTTGTTTCTCTCTCCATTTATGATATGTATGGGGTTGCTGCTGATCTTGGAGTGAAATATTATGGTCTCCAAGAATGTCCCAAGCTACCCCACCAATCAAAACATCCATGGAGTGCCTCTCCCAAGAACTCAAGTTCTCCAAATGGCTCCTCCCACGTGAAGACAAGAGATGTAGTGTGGCAATCACGGTTTTCCCATTGTTTCTCCTGGAACATGGAATATATGAAGTATGGAGAATCATACTCCCGATGGGCACCTCCAACTCTTGTGTCATCCTCCCAACAAATCTCCCCATAAGAATAAGAACATCATCAATATATGGAAGAAAAAAAAAATAAGTTTCCATATGACAACCGGGAGGTGGATCATAGTCCCACATGTGCAACCAGTGCAATGCATCCCTTGCATACCTTAAAAGAACGTGTAACAAGTGTATTTTCGGCCACTTTTTTTCTTCCATAATCATCCTACAATATGGGATCATAAAAGTAAAATTTGGTGCCAATGGTGCACACGAAGAATCATGTGGCATTTCCCACAAACCACCAATAGAATGGCCAACATGAATGTTGAAAATGGCCTCAAGTACATCAAAATACAATATACAAGAAGGAATGGTCCTCCTTGGTACAATATGTTGCTCACAAAAAGTAAAAGAGTGTGAATCATAATGCATAAATGTACATCCTCTACTATGTACGTTGGTCATTGAGCTGAAATGGCTCAACTGAGAGTTCTCCCTCACTCTCAATGAGTAGGGAAGTGGTTGTGACAACCTCTCCATCATCATCTAGGATATGAATCTCTCCATATGCTGATATACATACTTTTGGATGCCCTCCCAAGTGAACTCCTCCATCAAGGAATGATATGCATCAAAGTGCATGGAAAGAAAGTCCACATGTGTTGCATGTAACAACTTCTCCTTGAGCTTAGAAGCTCTAGTCAAGAAGACTCTTCAATAAGAATAGATGACCCCATCATCTACCATGTATCTATAATCCCCCTCTGGGTCATCAAGAATCATGCAAGCACCAAGATCCTTGGAGTACTCTACCAAAAGTTGAGACCTCCAATATGGATCAATCCTCCTAAGAGACAACGTTGAAGATTTGAAATGTGAAGCTCCCCACATGTTGATGTCTTTTCCTTTGACATCCATCATGACAAATTCATCCTCCAAAATGCTTCCATTCCCATCATACAACTACTCATGCTCAACTAGAAGTGGTGACCTTTGGAAGTTGGCCTCCCATGAGAAGTTACCATCCAAAAAGAACCTCCTAATGTTGGCCAATGTAAGCATGACTAGCCTCCATCTACTCCAATACATGGAGGATTCCTTCCTCAAGGGAAGTACCCTCTATCTCTCCAAATCCATGGAGTGGTCTCCTTGCACCATGGTGGTGCCATCCTCCATCACTGCAGCAACTTCTGTTAGCGCAAAATATGTAGTGAGAGTGGGTAATGCTGAAAATGGGAGGATGTCTCCCTCCTCTTTGAGTCTCCCCAAGACTCTCAGAGTTGTGTCAAGTCCTCCCAAGGTCCCCACCCCTCTGTGATAAATGAGTGGTGCAACCAGTTTTTAAGCATCTCTCATCATCTCCAGATCTGATGGTCTCCCAGGTGGAATGCCTCCACGCAATGAGACATCAATATCAAGAGTAGACTGCATATATGAATGGACAACTCTGTCCTTGCCCTCACTGTGCAAATTAGTCTGCCTCTTCTGTGCATCAACCTTCTGAAATATATAGGGGTGTGTGCTCCTCATCATATGATGTTGGCCATCCTCCCTACCTTCTCCTTTCCTCTGCAAGGTCTCATAATCTATCAATAATGTCACATGATGTTCATGGATTGTTCCTTGATCTCCGCATATGAGATCCTTTGGAACTTCTTGTAATGATGCAAGAACTCCTCTCATTGGAGAAATTGCTCCATCTACCTCTCCATGAGGTGCTAGATCTTCTCCTGATGTGATAGCCCTGTTACCTCCATCCTTCTCTTCCCCTTCATCAGGAATGGAGGTTTCCTCATCTTCATTAAGAGGTTCTTTGTTTAGATCCTCTTTTGAAAAAGAGATCTCCATGTCTTCCTTTTGAGAAGAGAGCTCTTTCTGAAGTGGGGATCTTGCCTCTAGCAAGGTATTCTGCAATTTTTTAACCCCCTCAATAGTATTCTGAAATGGAGTTGGTTTTATATATCCTTCCAACTCATGCAAACTTTTTGATTATTTATGCTTGGCTAGCTCAACCAAGGAAGTTTTAGAATGTTTTATATCAAATATTTTCACTAACCTCCTAGTGAACTTTGCATAAGTAGATACATTTACATGATTCAAGGAATAAGTTTCATAAAACCACTAGGCATGAGCCTTACCTTCAAGATGTAGTGCTGCTACTCTAATGGCTTCATATTCTGAAACTTGGTGCTGCTACAAATAGGTGTCTAGCTCCTTCACCCAAGCCCTAGCTGTACATTTAGGTGACCCATCAAAAGTTGGTAGAAAGAATCTACCCAAAGCATGTTTCTTGCACCTCTTTCTTCTATTATGATTTCTAGGCCTTCTATTCTCCTTAAACTTGAAAACCCTTGGAATTTTAGATGATATTTGAACCTCTAAGATTGAGATTCATACTCTTGAAGATAGTCACTAAGAGTCTCCTCCTTTGGTACATCTCCTTCCTCCATATCTATTGCTATGAACATAGGCATGGTAGTGCGTTGTAGATCTGATTGTGTAGCTAAATTCTCACACCCATAATATGAAGATCTGGAGCTTTCTTCATGTGCAAATCTTATTGAGGGATCTTCATGTCTTTCCCTCCTCGTTCCCTTGATTTCTCTTTTAAGCTCATGCATAGTTTGGAGAAGAAGTTCTGAAAACTTCTTTCCCTCCATTTATCCAAATAATTGATACTTGCCTTTGTCTCTTCTGTAAGCCTTCTCTTTTCTGTGAGAGGCTTCTTCTTCTTCTATTAACATTGATGCGATGTCTTCACAGGCTGAGCCAAGATTATGCTTTGATACCACTGTAAAATCCCAAAATGGGAAAAGCAACAATATAGCTCATAAAATGAAATAAATAGCAAGTATTTAACACATGGAACCATGAGACCAATATAGAGCCATATTATTTATCATATATGCATCAAATAAGTACAAAAAAATGAGGCACAAACCATAGTATGTGATCACAAGCCTCTAATACATATACACTCTCAAAAGTGAGATGATGCTGCAATACAAAATGCCAGAAAGCTACTACAACGCGGTCATATTATGCATAACTATAGTTGGAGATGATACAATGATGTAAAAATACTGATATATGCCCCAATAGAATCTAAGCATACAGATCCAGGCACTATATCATCTTTCCAAGACAACCCAAGAGGGTTTCCGAAAAATGCACACAATGTGCCAATGTAAGTTGCAGCCCTAGGGCTGAAGATATGTTGTAACCACTAAAATGAGAATATATGGCTGAAGCTGAAGTAGAGAAATGTAGATCTACTCCAATAGATTCTCCGAATGAAAGAATGGCTCCTCCACTGAAGAAATCACCTCTCAAAACAACCACTACAACTACCCCTGCAACTCCTCCCTAAAATAACACAGATATGGACTAAAACTGCACTGTAGGGGATAAATACTCCTTGGCCTGGTGAAAAATGTGTCAATAAAGCCCAAGGGGCTTCTTTATAGGCCTCCCAATGGATGGAAACCTTCCTCCACTGAAAAACTAGCTCTGAAGACACCCGATCCAATTCTCCATTGCTACGCCTTGCAACACATCACAATATCTTGCAAAAACTGCGATGATGAAGAAAGTTGTAGCTTGGCCTAAAAACCTGAATGTGGAAATGAAATTCAATGCTCTTCCAAGAGGCCTCTCAAAGAAAGAGGTGGGATTCTCGCTCGAGAACACCCGGTGCTAAGAAACACAACAATCTCAACTAAACAGCTGAACAATGAAAGAAGTCTAAATAGACCACATACAAAATAATAATCCAAAAATATTTCCCATATGGCTGCCATCCTCTTCCTTATATATATTATGAGCTTCCTTGCCTTTGGCCCCACTCAATTAGGTCATTTACTCCATGAAATCCATCTCTCTCCAAAACTGCGTTATTCCTCATTTAATGTCCACTCCTCCATAACAGCGTTGTTGACTTGGTCAAAGTTGACCTGTTCAACATGATCCAACCCCTGTTCATACTCAAAGGTGCTTTATTTAGCTGCTTAGAAGGTCTCCTTTCATTGCTACTGAGGATATTTATGGGCCTCCCCACCCATTTATCACCTACCTAGTGATAAAACAAACTATAATATTCCATTTAGCTCAAGGCTAAATTTTTGGAATATTACACAAACATCATCATGATTGATGGGTCCCATTAATAGGTATATTTTGAGAATCATTATGCTATACTCCAACATTTAGAATTGTCCTTTTCTCACATTAATTCACATTTTTAGTCATAATATGATTAGAAATAAGAGTAAAAGGTGATTTCCATAGTATGTGGCATAATGTGATTAAATTGGAGGAAAATGAAGCATTTTTTAGGCACTTTCTATGCAAGGGCTTGATGGAGACAACTAGGAGAGAATCTAGGGGAGATTTTTGTTGAGTTTTGGTAGCATCAGAAGTGCTCTAAGTCTTAAATTTTGTGGAGATTTTTGGGCACTAGTATTCCAAAGAACCCGGAAATCATTTGTGAAAATTTCGCTTGGTTTATGTTTTATTGTAAAAAATAATTATTTTAATGGGGACCCTACATCTAAACTTAGGGAAATTAAATAATTAAATGGTGTTAATAAAACAAAGTGAGAATGATCTAGAAAGCGAAGATCAAGTCAAGTTATAATCTTAGTTGTTGATTAGATATCTAATCTCAGTCGTTGATGTCTCCGTTAGCACCCTGTAATTTCTTAAAGCTGTGAAAGAAACCTGGAGGTAACTACAGAACCGCTTTAAGTTTAGAAGCTAGCCCCTTTAAACTCAGAGAGGGATCTCTCTATCATATTTAGCTTTGCTTGATTTGTATGATTTTAGGCTAGTTTTGAAATTTTAGAGTTTGGTTTTCTTAAATGATTTGGTTGGAACAACAAAGGAAATCCATTGGGAAATGGAGTCAATTAAACATTTAAGTTGATTACTTGTAGTAGTGACAAATAAGTTTAACAAGGCAAGGTAGGAAGAATTATTAGATCTAAAGAGCTTTGTGATATGGTAAAGGAGAAAATATTAAATATCCATTAAACATATAGCAATTAAGAATTCTATTGTTTAAATTCAGTGAAAACATTAATTTTGTTCAAAAGCCAGAATTGAGTGTAATTAAAAAAAGGAGTTGTCTACGGACGCAACAAAATAGCCTGGACTCCAGTTTTTTATCGGAATCCGGTAAAAAAAATTCAAAATATCAATTAGATGGAGTGTTTGAATCATTTTTTTGATGGTGAATATAGATTCGGCACTATCAAAAACCCCTAGGGCACCCAAAATCCTAAATTTGGACAATTATAAACCAAATTTTCAAAACAAATTGCCTCCAAATTTTTCATAATCTTGGCATAATTTCTAGGTTATTTTATGGGTTTTTAGACTAAATGCTTAAAAAAATTCAAATCATTATTTTTCTTAGAAAAAAATAGATGAGATAAACATATGAATTAACAGATAAAAAAACGCATTTACAAGAGAAGATAACATCACCAACAAGTCTGACACAGGAATCCTAAAAAGCTTTCTGTATTACTGAAATTTGTCCACTTGAGCTCAAGGAACAACTTTACTTTCAATATTCTATTTATTTTTACAAGTAAAAACCGCTATTACTTCTAATTATAAACTATTTATACAAAATTATCAAAAACTATCTTGAGTGAAAACCTCAAGATATTTTACAAAATATCCTAAACTGTTTTACAAATATAGAAAAAAAAATATAGAAGATCTGAAACTACTGTAGTTTCTTGGCACTATATTTGAAGATTTTTGTGGTAAGGAACAACAATTAGAATTTGATAGCAAGTCTAGTTTTATTAGGTGGCATCCAAGTCACTAACTATTTATGAGACTTTTCCTCACAAAATTTTGAAAAATAGGGTTGAGTGATCCATTTTAATATCTCAATACAAGATAGATTTGTAAAAACTAAGAGAGGTTTTTGTATATGAATTTTTTTAAAACAAAAACCGCTTTCAGGTTTTTAAAATTAATTTCCACCTATTCATAAACCTCATTTGAAAATTGTGACTAAAATAGGGAATTTCTCGAAAATGTTCCTTCAAAGATTCATTCGAATATCCCAAACCATAATAGTTGTTAGAAAATTGAGAGAGGTTTTTCAAAATAGTTTTGTTCTGGACAAAAACCTTTTTTGTTTTTGAGAAATGAGTTTTATTTTGTTTTTAAAACATTATTTAAATTAATGTGTTGTATAGGAAAAAAACATAGTTTAACTAACCATTTTTCCAACTCGGTGCTCACTATAATTTCCAGCATTCACTTTTGATTTGGCGAGAGTGGGATGAAACAGATATATGACGTGGAGGTGGAGAATGATGTGGAGGCACATGGTTGGCAGAAATAATTGACGTGTGAGTGTGGAAAGAAGACAGGGGAATGGTGCGGTAAGCAGGAGCGAGAAAGCAGATTTGGAGGGGACCCAGAGGGGGGTGTATGCGATAAAAGATTTTGGAAGGGGGAAGGGGTGCGGGGAGGATGAGAGGGTGCCATTTTGTGCAAGGCAGTATCTTGGAGATTGCCACCCTAGACCCCCCTTGTTGGATAAACTTTGGATGTGGATGGGGGTTGCGGGGTGGCATAACCACCGTTGATCTGGGCAGGCCAGATCGGGCCAGTTAAAAAGTAATCATCATTTATTACATAGAGACAAAATATCGTGTCCAAAACATTTTATTACACATTCAACTAATCATGAAAGAGATGCGATTAATTAATCTAAGCACTATTAATTAACATATAATGGCCCATTTTTATTTGCAAGCCTATTTTTTTTCTTGGAAATAATTTGGAGAATAAAACATTATTTACAATATCATCATATACAAAATTACAATTGTAATCAATTCATCCTGTAAAATATAATACTCTAACAGTCTCAATGAGAAGACTATAAAGGAAGGCTTGAGGGTCATTTTGAAATACACACCAAGTGAATCTAGAGATTGAATTCTTTTGACGGAGTAGTGCTCGGACGAAGATCAGATCTAAGTGATTCCAATTTCATTAAGGTGAAGAGACAATTATTGGTCGGAGGATCTTCTCCAGGACAAAGAATACATAGCATAGAGGCAACAAGACTAGTAGAGGAAGCAGAGCAACCTACATAGGGTGTGACACAGGCCCCAGAAGGGGTGACATAGGCCCAAGCATATATTTTTCAGTGCTTTCAAGAGATAGTGTGATATTTGCTAAAGATTGGGGTTTCTGAGCCAAGAGGGTTAAAACTTGACTTTATGAGAGGCAAATCGATTCATAGAGGAGGTGAGTAGTCCATAGAAGTCCCCATGCAAGCCTACGCATCGACTGTGCAGAGGCAGCGTAGAGGGAGCTGGGGTTTTGCCATTTCAGATCTGGATTAGCCAAGACTTGTAGTGTGAGGTAAAACTCTCTATTTTTTTTATGAACTGATTTCTTTGTACTGGATAGCTAGCAAGGCATCCAAAGGTTGTATTCAGAAAATTCTTCTTAATAATATCAAGCCCTCATATATGTTTCACTGGCTTTCCCACATTGGGTTTTTCCAAGGACTTAGTCCAAAATAAAGAATCATGTGTGTGATTTAATTCTTGCTCAGTTTCCTTGTTTCAAAATCATAAAGTATTAAGTGTAGGTTTCTTCTATAATTTACTTCAGTAATTCATGAAGAAATATGAATTAATTTTGTAATGTAATTTACATAATAGGAGAAGTAAATTTAGTTAGTTGCAGAAGGATTCATGATATTGACAGATCTAGGAATTTTCATATGGTATCAGAGGATTTGATGTGAAATAGGAAGAGCAGATCTAGCACTGAAGTGACGGCCAAATTTCTGCAATAACGGGAGATCTAATTCCCAAAACGATCTCACAATTCTAGCCAAGAGGGGTAATTTTTATAGATTGTCTCTCTATGAGTGAGTCAAGAGAGAGGTGTGATTTCCATTTCAATATTTTGCCGAGATAGAGGGAGCAACACAGAGCCAAAGGGATGCAGTTTTTTTGTAGGCAATTGCTAGGCAGAGAAGCATCAGAAGAAGAATAAGAGCACATAGCAGGGAATTATTCCATAGTGATTTTCATTCCAAGGGATTCATCATTTTTCCAAGATCTCAGAAGCAGATCTATGGACTTCCACAAGGAGTGTGTAAGCCTGCCTAGTGTTGGACAGAGGGGCGAGAAGAGGGAGCGATTTGACATTTTTTGACTGAAATGGACTCTCATGGACTGAGAGCTCAAGACCTGCTGGAGGGATCCTCCAACTACGTAATATGGAAGGAAAGAAATAAATTTCTTCTAGATGAATATGATCTCAAAGCGTCTGTGGGCAATGTGGTTTTCGTACCTACAGATCCAGATCAGAACAAGAAGTACAAATCCAATATGGAAAATTCCAAGACACTAATCTGTGATGGTGTCAAGGATCACATAGTCTCACATATAGATGGAAAGAACATTGTCAGAGAGATATCGAGGCCTTGTCCTTGCTATACGAAGGAACTTATGAGCAGCAGAAGATGTACTTGGAGCAGAAGCTCTCGATGATATATATGTAGAAGGGGGAGCGCATTGCTCCATTCCTTACGAGACTTTAGGAGATTTGAGACAATTCGGTAGTTGTGGGATCCACCCCAACTATGGAAACTATGGTCAGGCTAGCCTTGAACGCATTCATGGAGGAGTGGCAAGTTTTTGTCGAAAGTATTTTGGGCAGGGCTACGCTTCCTAGTTGGTAGCACATGTGGGTAGCACTTCAGGAGGAGGAGCTGAGAAGAGATTTGGTCAAGTGCAAGCTTAATGGAAGTAGTTGGAGCAGATCGAAGAATTCAAAGGAGGAGAATGTAGCCCTCGCATCGAAGGGACAACAAGGGAAAAAAATATAGATGAGATATGTCTCGAAGGTGAAGTGTTTCAGATGTGGTGAGATGGGACACTTTGCATCATAGTGTCCTTTGAAGAAAAGGGACAAGGATGAAAAACATGATCTTAAAGTTTCATCCGCAAAGATCAAGCAGGATGAGTTTTCCATGAATGCCCACGCTTCTCAAGAAGAGAAATGGAGTCACATAGAATTATAGTTAATCTTGAACTTTAGTTAGGCAGGATCCTTGAGGATCCCACCTCTTGGATCATAACCTTGCTATTGGTGCCCATAATCAGTAGTGGTGGGATGGAGGAGTTTTCAACAGGAGCCAAGGAGTGATGGAGATTAAAATGCAGTAGGTAGCAGTGCCTACTTCTGAAGAAGCACAGATCAAAGCAGCAGCAGTGTAGCAGTAGCACCACAGTGCTTAGCAGTGTTGCGCAATGCCGAGTAGCAGCAACGCAGTGCATCAGAGGGACCGCGCAGTAGTTATCAATAGTCAGAGTCTTCAACACTAAGGTGCATCCACTGAACACTTGTTGAGTTTTTGGGTGATTTCAGTTGCTTCTCTGAGTAGCTAATTTGAAGTGTAGATGCAGTGTTAGCAATGGCGGTGCTGGAAACATAGCAGATGCAAAATTTGAGAGGGAGTTGTAGTATGAATGCAACAATGGCATTGGCAGTGTCATGGGTAGTAGTACAGTTGCAGTAGCAGTACAGTGATTGGTGGACAGCTTGTCAGACATCAACAGCGTAGAGGATGGTTCAGGCTCAGACTAGTATGCAGCAGGAATGTTTCTAGGGCACTCTCATCACTAAGAAGGAGTGTTGATTTTTGGTAGAATCGAAAGTTCTATAAGTCTCAAATTTTGTGGAGAGGCTTAGGTAATGGTACTCCAAAGAACCCAGAAACCTATTGGAAATACTAAGAGGGGGGGGGGGGGGTGAATCAGTATTCCTTTCAATTAGAGCATTCATTAATATTCAATTATTATCAGTGTTTGTACAATGATAGTAGCAAACAAGAGGAACACAAATGCACACAGTTTTTAAGGTGGAAACCCACTCCGGGACAAAAGCGACCTAATGCTTTTCTAATAATTCTTTAATATTCAACTCCAATTGAAAATAAAGCTCCAACTTCCTAGAATCTAGAAAATAATCCTTCTCCAGCTTCCACTGGATGGACGCTCCAATGCCCGAGATTCTTCAGTAGTCAACTGAACGGATGCCCCAACACTCAATGAGCTACAACTCACCCTAGCACCACCCTACCACCCTATAGAAGAATAAAAGAAGAATGGACTCCCGTACCAGGGAAAATGGTCCAATTTACAATGATATAGAATGATGGAGAAGAAGAAGATATAATAGACCATAACCCCAACTTTGACACAACATTCTAATGATGATCCTAGACCTCCCAACACTGCCTCTTCAACCCTTGGCAGAAAGACACTAGTACAATTTTTACAATAATGTATTTACAATGACTTAGTACAATGATACCTTTACAACGATTGTATGCAGTGCTGCCCACTTGAAGACTTCATATGATGAAATTCTTGCTACTGTTATGCACTTTGGTTGTTGCACTTGTCAAGCTACCCTTTGTTGCACCTTGCTTTGCTTTGCTACCATAGAAAGTTTGGTCCTTTGCAACCATTGACAACACATGATCTAGCTTTTTCTTGCCTTCTAGGAGCTCAATATTGAATCTGGTGTATCTTTGTTATTTCAGATCCTAAATATCTGATTTTCCGTCTTGTAGTATTCCTCTGAGTCATATTTCCAATGCCATAGGTCTGACCCAATTTTGATTCTTCAAGAGAGAATTATACCCAATCTCTCACAATTCCCTAATTATGGATTGTTTTAGCAGAGCGAAATTGTACAGCGTGCCATGTGTCAGTGTTTCTTCATTCGGCTCTGAAATTGATAGAGCCAAAACCAAATTCTATGCACTATTTGTCACTTTTTACACAATTCCAATCTGATACTCAGAGAGAGAGTTATGACGATTTTACCACGGTCACTTCTTTGAGATGAATTTCAGGAGCCTACAAAAACCCTTACTTCCACAGATCATATATCCAAAAATATTGCGCATCTTGATCTGAAATTTCTACAACATCTTCCTCGGGATTTCAGCTTTGCCTCATAAAAATATCAACTTCTGAAACTTCGCAGAAAAAAAAGTTAGAGCGAAAATTCCACGATGACCTGTTTCAGATGGCCGAATCCCTTGCATAAGGAGGAAATGAGGATCACAATTTATATAAATGCTTAGGTTGAGAGGGGCTTCAACAAGTGAATGTGGGAGGGATTTAGAGTTGAAAAAATATTAATTATAAATTTTCAATGACCCATGCCCCAACCCCATGGGGTTTTAGCCCAGTAACTGGGGGTACAAACTTCAAACATGAATATCTCTCAAACCGTGAAGAATTACATGGCGTGCCATATATCAACAGAAACATCTTGACAAGTAGAAACCATAAAAAGCATTATTGACCTAGAGAATATTAATTTGGTAGGTAAAAGTTCCCATGCAATATTGGGTTAGCCCCTAGTGCTGCTTGGGTTGACATCAATGACAAACGCTGATCAACAATCTCCCCCTTTGGCATTGATGGCAACACAAGTACTCCCCCTGCGATCATGACACCTCTTCCTACAACATTCTCTCCCCCTTTGACATCAATGGCAAAGGGTAACTCCCCTTGAAACAAAACCATCCTGTGGACCTGTACACACTTCCACTCCCCTTAACACACAACTGTCCTGTTGACCTGTAATCTACTTCCACTCCCCCTTTATATTCTGAAAAAGGAAAATCTAATGAGAACTTGGGAGAATCCCAAGCTTCTGGTGAAGATATTCCAATGCTGGTGAATATTTAATATGTGATTCTTTTGGTGTTGCTTTGAATCTTACTACTTGTCCACTTTCTTGCATAACATCTAGTTAGGAGGCTGTTACATATAGAAGACTAGTAATTATAGATCTGCACAACATTTGATCCACATCCTTAGATGAGTCGTCTATGCTCAATTTGCAACCTGTTACCATTGGAGTAAGGATGGGTTTGCAATCTTCCATTTTAAATTTCTTGAGCATTTCCTTGATGTACTTGGCTTGACATATAAATATTTCTTTCTCTTGCTGAGATATTTGAAGCCCTAAGAAGTATGTCAGCTCACCAAGTAAAGACATCTCGAAATCACTCTGCACCTTTCTAGAAAACTTCTTACCTAGTCGATCATCATTGCTACCAATTATTGTATCATCCTCTTTAGCTATTATACATGCTTTGGTTGCTTCATCCAAAACATATATGTCATTTGGAGCTCGACTTGTTGTAGCCACAATTTCACCATACACGCCTTTCCTGATTTCACATTTTGTGGAGTTGAATAGTACTGTGTGTCCTTGATCACACATTTGTCCAACACTGAGTAGATTGTGATTCATGTTTTAAACCAATAGAACATTCTTGGCTAGAGCATCTTTGCTTCTGAGAGTGACAGTACCTGATCCTATAACATTTGAAGATCCATCATTTCCAAAGGACACGGTTCCGTCCTTCTTCTCTTTCAGAGATACAAATTTATTTCTATCTCCAGTCATATGCGTTGAGCAACTGCTATCAACATACCACGCATCTTTTTTCTTTTGAGCCTTGAAACCGAGAACACAATTATCATTCTTCTTCTTCTTCCATGTTCGTTCATTCTGTGGCTTCAAAGATTCTTCTAGAGGATTTTCAAGTCTGTAGTCTTTGGCTATGTGTCCAAAGTTTCGACATTTGTAACATTCAATATTATTTCTTAAATGTTCAAATCTATTGATGTTTCGCTGAGCCCTGGGAGGTTCATATTTGACAGATCTCCTGGAATTGTATTCGTTCCTAGGGTACGTGCAACATTCTACAGCTTTATGACCAAATTTTCCACATGAATAACAGTAGCCATAAAAAATATGTTGGTACCTAGATGGAAATTTTCGTCAAGGAATTGTTTTCCAAGGTTGTTCTTGCAAATCTTGTCCAATGAAGTCTACATGTATGTCAGATCTCATAGGTTCATTGTATTTTGTTGTAGAAGGTCCTGCTTCTTCTTCTTTATAACCAATGCCAATTTTTTCATTGTAAGATCGTTGATTGTTGATGAGTTCTTCCAATGCCCTTGAGTTGTTGGCATAGTTTTGGATATTTTTTCCTTTCTTCACTTCCTCACGCAGTGAGACTACTTCGGCTTATAATTCTTCCCTTTCTTGGTTGCTTTCTTCCAACTTCTTTTGAAGTGACTCTTCAATGCATTTGTGTTATTCAACTTCAATTTTGAGACCTTGAACTTTTTCTTCAAGAGTATTGGAACGGATCTTCTCCGCCTTGAGATCTTTTATAAGCTTGATTGCTTCCTCATATAATTCTTCTATGGTCCATCCTTCTTCTTCGTTGTTTGATACCTTTTGTTTATTGTGCTTGGGTTTATTGTTCTTGGCCATAAAAAATACTCTCTCATTGGCTTCTTCTTCACTGTCATTGTCTTCATCGGATGATGAGCTATCTTCTTTAGAGAGAAAGTTCCTTTTGGATCCTTGCTTGTTGAATTTATTAAAGCCTTTCTTTCCTTTTGAGTTGCCATTACTTCTGTTTGGACATTTTGCTGCAAAATGCTTAACCTCATTACAGCTGAAACATATCAATGGAAGTTTACCTCTGAATTTTCCCTTACCAATTTTTAGTTTTCTCATGAAGTAAGCATATTCTTCATCTAAAAGACCTTCTCCATCATCTCCCTTTTCTTCACACTTGCAGGTGCATGTCATTTCAATTGAAGGTTGTTTGTCCTTATTGGTTTTATTAGATGCAACGAACGCAGTTTGTAGATTTGAAGTACCCTTTTCTTCATCAAGTCTCATTTCATATGCTATGAGAACTCCATGTAATTCTTCCTTACTGAGTTTGTCCAAATTTGCATTGTATTCTAAGACAGATACCTTTGGGTTGAATCTCCCTGGTAACGTTCTAATAATCTTCCGTATAATAGTCTTCTCGTCAACTGGCTCTCCCAATCCTTCCAAAGTGTTGGTTATTTCATCAATGTATTGGAAGTATGCAGCAATGTTGCAATCTTCTTTCGTTCTAAGTTGCTCAAATTTTGCTTTATAGATTTGAAGCTTTGCTTCTTTGACATTTGAGTCACCTGCATATATATTCTCAAGCTTGTACCATACATTTTTGGTGGTTTTACAACCCAACACCTTATGATAAGCAGATTCAATAAGTCCACTGATAACAATATTCTTTGCTTTTGCACCATTTACCAAATTCTTCTTACCTTGTTCATTCGCAGTTGATGTAAATCCATTTTGAACAGTGTCCCATACTTCATAACCTTGCGCCAAGAGATAGATCTCCATTCTTCCTTTCCATAGTGCATAATTATTTTCATTGAATAGAGGTACACCATTCTTGGTATGCTCCATGACCTCCTTCCACTCGGATTATATTTTTTGTAAAAATTAATTATTTTAATGGGGACCCTAAGTCTAAACTTAGGGAAATTAAATAATTAAAGGGTATTAATAAAAGAGAGTAAGAATGATTTAGAAAGAGAATATCAATTCAAGTTATAATCTTAGTTGTTGATTAGATATCTATTCTCAGTTGGTTATGTCTTAACGAGAAGACTATAAAGTAAGGCTTGAGATTTAGTTGGAAAGACACACCGAGTGAATCTAGAGATCAAATTCTTATGATGGAGCAGTGCTCAAGCAAAGATCAGATCTAAGTGATTCCAGTTGCAGTGAGGGGCATAGATATTTATTAGTCGAAGGAGCTTCTCCAGGACCAAGAATACATAGCAGATAGGAATCACAACCAACGGGGGAAGTAACACAACCTCCATAAGCTATGATGCAGGCCCCAGAAGGGGTGATGCAGGGCCACGTAGGGCCCATGCAGATACTGAGCAGTGCTTCGAGAGACAGTACAAGATTTGCTGGAGATCAGGGTTTCTGAGCTAGGAGGGCTGAAACTCGACTTTCCAAGAGGAATATCTATTCATAGAGGAGGTGTCATAGTCCACAAAAGTCCCCACATAGGCATATGCATCTACTTCCAAGAGGTTGCACAGAGGGAGCTGGGGCTTCGCCAGTTCAGATACAGATTAGCCAAGACTTGCAGTGTGAGGTAAAACTCACTATATTTTTTCATGTCTTGATTTATCTATACTGGATAGATAGCAAGGCATCCAAATATTGTATCATATAAATTTCTGCTTAATAACATCAAACCCTCATATCTTCTAGATCGGCTTTCCTGCATTGGGTTTTTCTAGGGACTTCGTCCAAAATAAAGGTGTCCTATGTGTGATTTAATTCTTGCACAGTTTCCTTGTTTCAAAATCATAAAGTATTAAGTGTAGGTTGCTTTAGTAATTCATGAAGAAATATGAATTAATTTTGTAATATAATTTACATAATAGGAGAAGTAAATTCAGTTAGTTGCGGTATGATTCCTGGGATTGTTAGATATAGGAATTTTCACACTTGTCCACCTCCTTAACTCTCTAACTCGTCTTGATATCACCAAATCCTCACTCACAAGCTCAAATTCACTAACAATCGAGTAACTCCAAGTGCAATTGAAGCTCAATAAGGACCAGATCCACAATTTTGGAGATCAAGGAGGGAATCACTCCTATTTTCAAGGGAGCTTCTATCAGATACCTTTTTGTATAAATAAACCAAGTGTAAGGCTCATTAGGATTCAAATTTTTAGTCAACAAAGAGTAGCTACTAATCCTAGTGCTTGAAATTGTTATATTTAACTTTCATGTGATGTACGAGACTACTATTTTTTTCTAATGAGATGCTTTTTATTGAGATCCATCTGAGCTATTTTTAGAGAGCTGAAACCCTTTGGTTTGGGCCCAACCCAGAGGCTTTAGTCCCTCTTCTATATTTTTGTATTTTTCTTGTTTCTAAGCACTTCATGTCTCTTTTTTTTTGTATATGTTAACATTTAAAAACCTATGATTGCAGGCGTCCCTGCCACCTCTCTTGTGGGAAGAGTGATTGGAAGGATTTAAAAACTCAGTCCAAAAAAATTTGTTTATGATTCCCTAGAAATAAATATATGTTAGTTACCATTTTTCATGTTTACTTTCTATAACTTAGAAGTTAGTTTAGTGATCAAAGTAGTATTGAGGAATAGAATATATGTTGGTCAAATTCAACTCATCTTTTCCATGACAATTTATCTCACTGTGTTATTGATCATTTAATGTATCCATTTGGCTAGTTGTGGAGTTGTGTTGATCTGCAAGGGTGAGAACATCTTCCATCTCCACTTGGACCTTTCCATATTCTCCCTTTACACCTCCCACTTCTCCTAAATTTTGTTTCCATAGCCATTTTGTTTAGGAAATTAAGGACATCGTGGGCATCCACCTTGGTGCAACACAGACCTCCAATAGGTCTTGGTCTTGGCTAGGAGGCTTCCCCAACCATCATTCACTCCCTCCTACCTTAATCCATCTTCAATTTCCCTTAATACACCATATCCAACCTAAAAAGGCTCTCAGAACCCCTTTTGTAGCAATACACGGCCTCTTGTAGCAATATAGGACCTCCTGTAGCAGCACCTGTAGCAAGCTTGTAGCACTATTTTCCTCCACCTATTTTTCTCCACACTTTGACCTTAGCTTATTCAAGATGAATAATGACGCCCAATTGGTGATTTGATGATTAACATAAGCTCTTAGATCACTCCAACTTCCTCTTTTCCTCACTCCAAAACAAATTTAGAATCAGTTTTTTTCAAGAATGCTAAAAGTTAGATTTCTGAGTTTCAAGAAAATGTAAAAGTAGATCAATCATACATGCAAGTAGGTTACTGATTTGATTGAATGTGAAAAATAGAGTATCTTTACTCCTACAAGTATACTATCCATTTCTCTTTCATGCAATGTTAATTAGCAACTACATTTGGATGAATGGAATTTTCACTTTCATAGTTAGAATTAGGTTCAAATGTTCTTTCATAAGAATTTTTCACTATAGCTAAGTTGGAGGAATGGTCTTTGAACACCTTGATCGGATGTCATGACTGAGGGTGACATGAGTAGAACCTAACCTACAGTGCATATAGCAATGTCACCTCGAAGTTTTTGTGAACCCTAGGTTGACAATTTGAGTTGAGGAGCCCTTCGAAGTTGCAACACTCTTGGTGAAATACCAAGGCTCACCACTTTTTGGCATCGTTTCCGAGGAGGTGTCTATTTCAGTGTTGTTTCTTCTTAATAATTGTTTTTTTTTCTATTTTGCATCAATATTATTGCTTTGAAAAGGTGAAAAATCAAAAAACAAATTTTGTTTTCATGCCTTGTAGGAGTAGAGATAACCAAGGAAAATTCTTACCAAAAAACCCCACACCCTCAAGCAGCCAACCTTCATTCTTATTCGGTGGTTGTGAACTTCCCTCTCTGACTATAGGGGAGTTAGAAGACCCTCTAGGTGAGCAACCTAAAATTTTTGAAGAACTTATTTGGAAATAAGAAGAACCCACCTCACCTACCCAAACCATGGCTGAAAATAGGAACAATGAGATTTTCCCCATCAGAAAAACCAATGGAGAGGCTAAAATGAAGAATATAAGCCTTATTTCCCTTCCACATTTCCATGGCTTCGTATCTGAGCATCCTGACACCTTCATGTTTTAGTTTTTTGTTGTTTTTAGTAGCTATGACTATGCCTATTATGAGAATAAGATGAAGTTGTTTCCTTCTACCCTTAAAGATGCATCATTGAGCTATTTTATGGTTCTACCTAATGGCAGCATCACTACCTAGGCCCAAATGCAACAATCCTTCAATGAAAAGTACCGAAACTATTGTAGGTCAAAATAAACAAAGGAATAAATATTTAGGATGACTCTTGGACCTGATGAATCCCTAAAGGACTATGAGGAAATATTTCAACTCAATTATAGGAGGGCCAACTGTACCCTTGACCCTGAGTCACTCAAGATATTTCTTCTCTAAGGGATCATGGAAAATGTGATGGAAACCATAAACATGCTATCTAGAGGAGATATATACCAATTACCTTATGATGACACCAAAATTGTATTCAAGAATCACTTTAGGGTTGCTATGAAAAATGGTAGGTCTAGCCAAAAATTGTTCAATTCCTCTCCCTCCACAACATCCATCAATCATGAGATATGGAATATGTTGGAGGATTTTATGAGAGAAATTATGCATACCTTTTCCTTCAAATGGAAACTTTCCAAATGAAAAGAAAGAAAGAGGATTCAAAAGTCGCACTAGTTATTTTATACCCTAGATATACTAAAAGACATCCTAGGAATTAATTCCCACAATGTCATAGAAGTTTTCCTAGTCTATGAACAAAATCATGCAACATACAAATCCCCCTCTCTGTCAGGCCTAAAAGTTGTATACCGGGGAAGAGTATAGAGTGAGTCAGAAAATTTATGTTTCATTAACTAAAGAAGACCCCCAGAACCTAGGCATATCAACAAGGCATGCAAGGTGCACATTATCCTCACTACAATCCAAATCAAAATACACCTTTCTAGCCTTGGTACCCTTCCACTCATCCATCACGGTCCAAGCATTATCCTTGGCCTTATTCTCCTCCATATCCTCCTTATTTTGTCAACCATCCTTTTTATCCATATCCACCCCACACTTCACAATGGGGCAACCCTTCACAAGGGTGGAGGACTCAAACAAACCAGCCTCCTTCTTTACTTCCTCCACCCCAACCTCAACCATAGCTAACTCATCCTACCCCACCCAAGCAACCTTAAATTCCTGCTCAAAACAATCTAAACCTGAATAATAAGCAGGAACAACAGGTCTACAGTGGAGATACATCCTATCTTTCCTATGTTGTGGAAATACAACAAATAAACCTTCATTCTGGGATGGTTCTCCCAAATAATCACCTACCTTCTCCACCTGAAGAGCTTGAAGAGGATAAAGAATGGATTTCTCCTCAAATCAATGCACCTCCCTATCTTGAAAGGTTAGTCTACCCTACTACAACATACCCCATAAGAGGTAGAACTTCTAGGAGAATTTAATAATTTGTGTGTCAAGTACCCCTTCTCCAGGCCATTAAAGATGTTTGCATTTACAAAAAATGTATTAAGGAAAAACGTTTCAAAAGGCCTGAGAGAAGAAGAAGAGATACCCCCACCATCAACGTCGTTGGAAAATTGCTTGATCTGATGCTTGGAAGGGTGCCCAAAGTACCTAGACCCTAGTTTTCCAGTAGTGTATTTTCACATCGATGGAATTATGTTCCCTAATACCCTTATTGATATTGGGGCTGCAATAAATGTGATGACAAAGGAAACCATGGTGAAGCTCAATATCCAAGGGGATTTTAGAAATACCATCAGAGTGTTGTAGATTGTAGACAGATCCATAGTAGATCCTAATGGAATTATTAAGGATGTCATGGTATCCATTGACTCCTAGGAGTACCCTACTGATTTCCTAGTCCTCCATCCCAAAACCAAGTTTAATGGTTATCCTCTCATCTTATGAATACCTTGGTTTTCCACTATTGATGCATGGGATGGGAACATGACTATCAAGAATGGAAATTTATCAAAAGAAATTGTTTTGTATCCTCCTGCTCAACCTTCTATTGAACATGATTTTCCCATATGGTTCAAGGATGAGGAAGAGGATGAATTATATCACAAATCCCACTACCCAGTCTACACACGTCATAGGATGGGGGCAACTGGATGAAGATGAAATTATTGACCATAGCCTATATAATCAATATCTCACTCCCATACTAGTTAATGAATTGCTGAAATAATCTGAGAGTACTCCCTAGACTGGCTTGTGCTCTATTGACTCTAGCCTTGAACCTGCCAAGATTATAGAGTATGGCCCATCCATAACTTTAAATATAAACCCCTTTCTCCCGACTAAAGAGGAAGAACGGTTCTGAAATGTGCTAAGGAAACACCTAGATGATTTTTCTTGGAATTATAATGAAATGAAAGGTGTGAAACCCTCATTTTTTACTCATCATATTTACATCAAAGAGGGATGCAATCCTAAGCCCCAAACCTAGAGAAGGATGAACCTAGCTCTTAAGAAAATTGTGAAAGAAGGATTGCAAAAGCTACTGGATGCAGGTTTCATATACCCCATTTCAGATACTGAGTGGGTGTCACCTCTTGTTGTAATTCCAAATAATAATGTGAAGTGGAGAAATTGTGTTGATTTCTCGGAACTTAATACGGCTACAAAGAAGCACCATTTTCCTTTTCCTTTCATTGACCAAGTCTTGTATGGCCTTGCAGGGAATAAATTATTATCTTTCCTAGATGGATTTAGTGGATACAACCAGATTCATATCAATTTTGAAGACCAAGACAAGACCACATTTACATTTCCTTGGGGTACCTTTGCTTATAGAGTTCTTCCATTTGGTTTGTGCAATTCCCTCGCTACTTTTTAGAGGGAAGTTCTAAGTATCTCTATTGAAATTTTCCATGATTCTGTTGAGATATACATGGATGATTTCAATCCTTATAGGAGTGACTTCCAGGAAGCTCTTTCTTATTTGTAAAAATTCTTGAAGAAATGTATTGAAATGAATCTCTCATTGAGTCCTAAAAAATGATTAGAGAAATTTTGAGTTCTAAAATGAACCTCCTAAGAAAAATGTACAAACAAAATAAACTTTATAAGTAACAATAGGATTCCAGATGATGATGTCAACCATGGGGGATGATTCACCATTTTTGGGGTAAAAAAGTAAAAAGATTAAAAAATAAAACTACTTTTTCAACTTGTATTTTCAGCTTATCTCCCTAAGGTTTTACACGAATTTCAAACGGGATTACTTTTTTTATGCAAAAATTAATTCCTCATCCAACGAGTACCCATGTTTCATACTTTTGATGGACCCTACTACACGAAAAATGTGAAATACATGAAAAAACATGATTGCAATCAGGTTTTTTCATGTGTTTCTAATTTTTTTGTAGCAGAGTCCATAAAAAGTATAAAATATGTGTACTCCTTGGATGAATAATCAAAGTCTTCATCCAACGAGTGTTCCCGCTCGAAATTTGAGTAAATCCATAGGGAGATAAGTTGAAAATACGAGTTGCAAAAAGTAGTTTTTTCTTTTCTCCCTCTAGAATTTGATGATGTAATCTAATCTTATTTTATTATTTTCACTATTATTTTATAATTTCCTTAGGAGGCCCATTTTATACCTCAAAATTCTCCTAATGGTGATTTTTTATGAATTCAGGGATTGTCATTGGCCATTCCTTATCTAAGTAAGGAATACAGGTTCACCCAAACAAGATTTCAATCATCAAAAGGGCTCCTATCCGTCAAAAACAAAGAGATGTTAGGAGTTTCCTTGGATTATATGGGTGTTATAGGAGGTTCATTAAATATTTTAGTAAATTGGCTTCACCCTTGTTTGGATTGTTGGTTAAATATTCAGACTTTTTTTGGACAAGCAACTATCAAGAATATTTTGTAGTGAAAGAAAAGTTGAATACTACATCCATCCTTAGAGGTCCCAACAAGGAATTACCTTTCCATATACACACAGATGCCTTAGACAGAGTTGTAAGGGTTGCCTTAGGACAAGTAGAAGAAAATTTTCCTTATGCTATCTATTTCATCAGTAAGAACCTTTCCAAAGTGAATTATATTGTCACTGAAAATGAACTCTTAGTTGTGGTGCATTCTTTGAACAAGTTTAGGAATCATTATCACTACTTATCAAAATTTGGTTCATACTGATCATGAAGGCATTAATTATTTAATGAATAAACCTGATGTCAATGCTAGGATAATTATATGGTTGTTATTATTGCATCAATTTGATTTTACTATTGTTGATAAACTAGGGAAAGAGGATGTGGTTACAGATTTCTTGTCAAGATTAACCCTGCTTGCAAGAAAGGAAGAAATGATAGATGATCAACTTCCAGAAGAACATATACTTTCCATATTGGTGCTTTATCCTTGGTTTGTTAATATATCCAATTATTTGGTTGTGTGGACAATCCCTCCTAACCTATCCTCTAGGGATAAAAGCAAGATTGTCAGGAAGAGTGCCCCATTCACTTGGATTAGGGGAAATATTTTAATATTGGGGGCAGATCAGATCCTACGAATATGTGTGAGGGAAGAATATATCTTTGACATCCTCTAGCATGCCATGATAGACCGTGTGGGGGGCACTTTTCTACTAAGAGGACAACCTTAAAATTTATACAATTAGGTTATTATTGTCCCACTTTACATGAGGATGCAAGGAGGTACACCACCAGGTATGATCAATGTCAAAGGATGGGTAATACAACACCCAAGTATGAAATTCCCTCACAACCTCAATTGACTCTAGAGCCATTTTAAAAGTGGCGAATGTATTTCATTGGACCTATTGATCGCCAATCAATACAGAAAAGGTATATCATTGTATGAATTGATTACTTGACCAAATGGGATGAAATAAAAGTAGTAAAGGCAACAACTGAGAAGAAGGTGGATGAATTTTTTAGGGAAAACATCTTTTAAAATTTTGGTTTTCTGAGGGAATTAGTCACTAATCAAAGAGAAAATTTTACATCAAGTTTGATTGAATATATTTGGAAGAAGAACCACATCAAGCACAAGAAATATATTGTTTATCACCCTCAAGAAAATGGGCATGTGGAAGTCACAAATAGAACATTGGAGAGCATTCTTACCAAGTTTTTTAGTAGCGGCAGAAAATATTGGGCAGACAGACTTGTGGAACCCATTTGGGCCTACAAAACTACTTGGAATACCACCACTAGATTCACTCCATTTGGGTTGGTTTATGGGAAGAAGGCCATTTTGTCTATTGAATTTGATTACAACACCTTGAGGATGGCAGCCAAGTTAGACTTGGATCTCACTACAATACAACAGAAAAGGTTGCCAACTCAATGGTCTGGATGAATTCAAAATGCAAGCTCTCTTGCACATTGAAGTAATCCAGTTACAAATTAGGAATATTTGGTATGATAAACACATAAGAGAGTGGAATTTTCAAGAAGTATATTGGGCCTTTTTCTATGACTCCAGGTTCAAGGATTTCAAGGGTAAATTAATGACAATATGTTTGGGTCCCTATCTAGTAGAGGAGTGTCATGAGAATGGGTATGTCCAAATCAGAACCATTGATGAGGAATGGATTCCCTTACTTTTATATGGTCATAGGTTAAATTTGTACAAGAAACCTCTATCCAAGGAAGATTTTTTCAGTTCAATTAGCAGAGAATTAAATGTGACTAGGAGGCTATATATATGAGGGCCTAGATAAAAACCTCCATGAGGAATATGAGGCCAACTATTGATTTGAAAACCTCTCTAAGGTAGCCTAGGATAAAAAAGAGAAAAAATAAATATAAAAGATCCCCAGGTGAAAAACTCCTCTGAGGTGCCAAGGGAAGGAATGCAAGTTGAAAAAATTTGCAGAGGCAGCCTACTTGTCTAAAAAAAAAGAGATAAAAAATAAAAAAAGGAAAGATAAAAAGAGAAACATAATGAAGGAGTTCTTACACCACTTTTGCTAACATTTTATTTTTGCTTGACTCCAATAGTTGACAGAATCATGGTTACAGGGAATATTCTACAAGTGGATTCCTCCATCATTACATCTATACATTTCATCTCCACACTCTATAGTCACATACCCACCTCTCTCCATCGTCCAATCAACCAAAGACTCCATTTTTTCATCATCATTGTAGTGCTATAGGAGGTCCTAAGACTATATAGGAGGAGCTTGTAAGGCTACAAGAGGTAGATATGATGGGGAAAATAGACTATAAGGTTTTTTTATGCTTAGGTAATGTTGATAAGGGTCCTCCAATTCCAACTCCATCACCCATCCACTCCATCCAGCCAGAATTAGCTCAAAATTCCCACCTTTTCATGCATCTAAAAAACATAGAAAGTCCTTATTTTAATTTCTTTTATAAACCACATCACTTCCTCATGATCCTAATATTTTCCTGTTACCTTTCATTACTTGACCTCAATCTAACATTAAAAATGAATTCTGGGAAGGATTATTAAATGACGGCTACAGGAAGGAGACTCCTCTTGTAGTGTTGATATTCAACAAGAAATTCTTTTGGCACCCATGATCCTAGTGAAAATTAAGCACCTACACTAGGGTGGGGCCCACAGGCTATTTTTAGATGCATGTCTATTTTTATTATCCCTTAATATAGATGGAAATTAAATTGTAATATATTCTCAATGTGGACTTGAAAATAGTTAACTGAAGTGGAAAATCAGTTAGCTAAGTGAATTTCGAGTTAGAGGTTGGTTGGTGGGACACGCAGAGAGATTCTAGTTGTAATTGAGTGATTCTAATTGTAACAGAGTTGGAAGTGCAGTGGCACATGATTTTGTGTAAGTTGTAAATAATTTAACTAAGTTAAGTGAGTTAAACTCAGTTGTGTTAGTTGTAACTGAAGATACACTAGTGATAGATAAAGTGAATTAAATATTAATTAATTCACATGTAGTGATCTCACATGCAACTAAAGATTTACTATTATTAATTGCATGCATGTCAGATCCAATGGAGACGCATTTGAGTTCTAGGCGAAAGGGAAGATAACTATCAGTTGTGAAATTATCTTCCTGTATACATGCAAGCACACACACATTGGATGAGCCCATGATACTTGCATAGTCAAGGCAGGTAGGATTGCATCTTTTCAGGGATTGCTTTCAGCAAGGATTGCATAGTGAAGGCAGGTTGTAAGGAGATAGTAAATTGGCTAAGGGATTTGCCAATTTTTGTATGACGTTGTGAGACAATTAGCTGATTTACTAAGAGATATTGTGAGAAGTGTTGTAATTGTTGCATGACCCATGATATAATCTAAAATAGAATATAATGGGGTTTTTAGCTATAACCTTTCCCCAGTAAATTATCTATGTTGTGTGTGATTGATCTTTATTCATGCTGATGTAATTGGTGATTATGT
Source organism: Pinus albicaulis (assembly GCA_034641835.2). Lineage (NCBI taxonomy): Eukaryota > Viridiplantae > Streptophyta > Pinopsida > Pinales > Pinaceae > Pinus > Pinus albicaulis. The sequence continues at coordinate 1,303,736,841 of CM076575.1, read as the reverse complement.
TTTTAATTCTGCAAATATTTGTAGAAGAGATTTAGTATTTAACTTTAGAATATTGTTATATTGGATGAATCCAAGATATACATTCATATTGTATAATTTATACACGGTATTAGAGTACATGAAATTGCAGAAGTGAAGCACGAGCTGATTTTATCATTGGAAAGAATTCGAATTTGCATAAAGACTTTCTTGGTGCTAAAATTGTTTCAAGATCGAAATGGCTTTCAATGGCTTGAGGTTATAGTATGCACTCAAGGGCAGCTCAAACTACATTTCTTGGAAGGACAGGATGGAGGTGGTACTCGAAGACAATGGCTTGAAGGAATTCATTGAAAAAGATATTCCTAATCCAAATTTTGCAAATACTGCAAATCTTGATGCATGACAAAAGAAAGTGGCAAAGGCAAGGAGGATCCTGTTGGAAGGAGTATGAGACCACATTGTATCAAGCCTCCGTGGGAAATCCACACCATATGCTATGTTGAAGGCTTTGACATATCTATTCCAAAGCAACAGCGACCATAGGAAATTGGCACTCAAATATAAACTTAGGAAGATCAAGATGGAAAAGTGCGACACCATTCCAAAGTATCTCACAAAGTTTGTCCAATGTCGAGATGAACTGGGGAGTGTGGGAATAATAGTCTTTGATGATGATTTGGTGATTTTGGCTCTCCTAGGACTTCCTAAGAGCTGGCATAGTTATGAAGACTCTGTCAACGGACGGGAAAAAATGTCGGATTGGGAATGACTGTGGTGGGATCTGGTGCAAGAGGAGTTCAAGTGGAACACCAGAGATGGCTCTTCATCAAATCATGATGATGAAGAGGATTTTTATTTGGCTTCCAATACGAAGAAGGGGAAGGGGAATAAATTTCATTCTAAATCTGAGTCTAAAGGCAAGAAGCAGGACATGTCCAAGGTGAAGTTTTTTCACTATCACGAACATGGTAATTTTTCTACTAATTGTCCACAAAAGAAGAAGAACAAGAAGGTTGTTGGAGCTACAGCTGGTGAGGCCCTTGCCTTGAAATTTGAGCTTGACTTCTCCTTTATTGCATGCCTAGTGTCAAGTGCATTGGGATAGGTGTGGTATTTGGATAGTGGCACTTCCTTTCACATGACGAGAGACGGGAGACAAGTAACTTTTCAGTGGCTTGGAGGATAAAGATCTCCAGATGCATATTGAGATGGACGAAGATGAGCGGTACAGTGCTACTGGGATTAGTACCATTACCTCTCAGACGGAGTCATGTAAACCATTTCAATTAAAAGATGTGATGCATGTACTAGGTCTGAATAAAATTTTTGTCTTAGTCGTAATGTTGGAGGACAGAGGCTATGACGTTGTTTTTAGTGATGGAAAAATTTTCCTACGACATAAAAAAATGGGTCAAGCCAAGAATATATGGATTCGAGTTAAGAATATATACAAGCTAGAGGAATATGGTTGCGCTGCGATGGTGGGCAAGGCAGAGAAAGTGGTGAGCCAGGATGAGGGCAAATTATGGCACAGGGGATTGGGCCATATTTATCATGGAGCCTTGAAAGTCATGCAGAAAATATCTACTAGACTTCCAATGGGAACACTTGCTCAGTTAGATCAGTGCAAGGGTTACACCATGGGGAAGTATGTAAAGTCCACCTTTCATGAGAAGGAGAACCGTGCTTCAGGGATCCTTAAGAGAGTTCACAGAGACGTGTGTGGACCATTCTCGGTTGCTTCAACAACAAAACATAAGTACTATTTAATATTTTTTGATGACTTTTCTCATAAATGTTCGATATTCTTCATGTAGAAGAAATATCAAACATTCTCTAAGTTTTGTGAATTTAAGGCATTGGTGGAAAAAGAGTTGAGGAAGCAAGTGAAGGTTATTAGGAGTGATATTGGTGGAGAATACATCTCTAATGAATTAAAAAAATTCTACAGCAAAGAAGGAATTCGAAGAGAACTCATAGCACCTCATAACCCACAGCAAAATGGGGTCTCAAAGAGGAAGAATAGAACGATCGTGGATGCAGCACGAGTGATGTTGCATGATCAGGGCATACCAATGAATTTGTGGGCAGAAGCATGTAACACTGAAATTTATGTGAAAAATTGTTGTCCTCATAAAGTACTTGGCATGAGTACACCTGAAGAATCTTTCACTGGTAAGAAACCGGATGTTTCACACTTTAAGGTTTTTGGCTCATCTGTTTATGTGCATATGACCGAGGACACTAGGAAGAAGTTGGAGTCGACTGCTGAAGTTGGGATTTTTTTGGGGTACACAGAAACACCCCATAATTATCATGTGTATTTTCCAAACAACAAAATGACTGTTGTGCGATGGGATATAAAATTTGATGAGGGGAAATCCATGCAGTTGCCGCTTGAGAGGGAGCTAGACTTGGATGGGGAGGAGGAACTGTTGGTTCCCAAAGATTAGTCTCAAGATGTGGATCAACCACATGAGGAGGTTCATGGAGTGGAGGAAATCACTCATGTAGATCCATTCATTAGAAATGGCAGAAAGTGCACTACGGAAGCTGATAGGTTGAGACTTGATGCTGTAGAGAATGATGGAGCCTCTACTTCACAGCACAGACAGAGACAGTCTCCTGACCAATTTATTGGATACATGGCTGTTATCAGCAAATTTATTGTGATTGAGCCATCTTCCTTTCAGGAAGCAGTGCAGAAACCTGCTTAGGTTGATGCAATGGTGGAGGAGTATGACTCCATTGTCAAAAAAAGTGCATGGTAAATTGTCCCAAGACCGATTGACAAATCAGCGGTAGGTTTGAGATGGATCTACAAGGTAAAGCAAGCTGCTGATGGGAGTGTTGAGAAATACAAGGCCATATTTGCAGCCTGGGACTTCTCACAGATTGAGAAGATAGATTATGATGAGACTTTTATGCATGTCACAAGGTACTCTTCCATAAGGACCATCCTTGCACTCTCAGCGCAGAGCCTAGCGCATTCATCAGATGGATGTGAAAAATATGTTTCTTAATGGGATCATTGAGGAAGAGGTGTACATAGAGTAGACTGAAGGTTTTGAGATCTTCAATAGCGAGTCGCATATGTGTAGACTCAAAAGAGCATTGTATGGGCTGAAGCAGGAACCCCATGCTTGGTAAACTCGGATAGACAACTATTTCACCGAACTTGGCTTCACCAAAAGTGAAGAAGATGCAAACCTGTACTAGATTTTGGTTGAGGGTAAGCTATTGATCATTATTTTTTATATTGATGATTTAATTTTGACTGGTGATGAGCAGTTGATACACTCTTGAAATGAGGATCTTTCAAGGGATATCAAAATGAAGGATATGGGCCTCCTTCATTATTTCCTTGGATTGGAAATATGGCAGTGGGATGGTAATTTTTTTGTGTCTCGAGGAAAGTATGCAAAGGAGATGCTGGGTAAGTTTAACATGGAAAGCTGAAAACCCATGGATACGCCTCTTCCAGGAATCTGGAGGAAAGAGGATGCTACTTCAATAGAGGTAGTGGATGCTACTGTCTATCGACATTTAGTGGGTTCGCTAATGTATCTAGTCAACACGAGACCGAACATTTTCTATGCATTTAACCAGCTGATTCAAGCTATGGTTAAGCCTACCAAGCCCTTTTGGAAGGCAGCAAAGCATGTCCTAAGATACCTAGGGGGCACATCAGAGTATGGTTTATGGTACAGAAAAATGGATGGAGTGAAGTTGCATGGCTTCACAGATGCGGATTGGGCTGGAAGTCCATCGAATAGAAAGAGCACATCAGGGGGTATCTTTAGTATCGGGTCTACAACTGTTTATTGGTATAACAGGAAGTAGAGATTCGTGTCACTCAGTTCAGCGGAATAAGAATACATGGCAGCAAGTCAAGCTGCATGTGAGGCTATCTGGATGAGAAAGATATTGGTTGGTTTGTTTGGTTCTCAGATGGATCTGACAATAATTCATTGTGATAATCAGAGTTTCATTAAACTCTCGATTAATCCTATGTTTCATGATAGGTCTAAGCATATAGATATCTGGTACCATCATCCCAGATATTTTGTGCAAAGGAGAATCATGTTGCTTCAGTGCATTCCCATGGAAGATCAAGATGCAGATATTCTAACGAAGGCGCTAACCAGGAGCAAATTCGAATACCATAGAGACAGGATTGGGGTGAAGGATAATCCTTTTCTTCTTGAGAGGGAGTGTTGAGATTCAACAAGAATTTGTTTTGGCACCCATGATCCTAGTGAAAATTAAGCACCTACACTAGGGTGGGGTCCACAGGCTATTTTTAGGTGCATGTCTATTTTTATTATCCCTTAATATAGATGGACATTAAACTATAATCTATTCTCAATGTGGACTTGAAAATAGTTAACTGAAGTGGAAAATCAGTTATCTAAGTGAATTTTGAGTTAGAGGTTGGTTGGTGGGAGATGCAGAGAGATTCTAGTTGTAACTGAGTGATTCTAGTTGTAACAGAGTTGGAAGTGTAGTGGTGCATGAGTTTGTGCAAGTTGTAAATAGTTTAACTCAGTTAAGTGAGTTAAACTCAGTTGTGCTAGTTGTAACTAAAGATACACTAGTGATAGATCAATTGAATTAAATATTTATTAATTCACATGTAGTGATCTCACATGCAACTGAAGATTTACTATTATTAACCACATGCATGTCAGATCCAGTGGAGACCCAGTTGAGTTCTAGGTGAAAGGGAAGATAACTATCAGTTGTGACATTATCTTATTTCACACATGCAAGCACACACACACTGGATAAGCCCATGATACTTGCGTAGTCAAGGCAGTCAGGATTGCATCTTTTCATGGATTTATTTTAGCAGGGATTGTGCAGTGAAGGCAGGTTGTCTAGAGACAGTAATTTGGCTAAGGGATTTGCCAATTTTTGTATGACATTGTGAGACAATTAGCTGATGTATTGAGAACTCTTGTGAGAATATTTTTCTATGTAATTGTTTCATGATCCATGATATAATATACAATAGAAGATAGTGGGGTTTTTAGTTGTAAGCTTTCCCTGGGAAATTATATGTGTTGTGTGTGATTGACCTTTCTTCATGCTTATATAATTGGCAATTGTGTTTTTAATTCTGCAAAGATTTGTAGAAGTGATTCAGTATTTAACTTTAGCATATTGTTAGATCAGATGAATCCAATATATACATGCATATTGTATAATTTCTACATGTAGCAGTCTGGAAAATCACAACAAAACTACATAACTTTTTTTTTCCACCCACATAGAGCACCATAGAAGAATTTATGCAATAGAGGAGAGGTACATCATCTTTAGGAAGCAATCGATCTACTCCACCAGCAACGGCTTGGACACTTGGAAGGCACTTGCACACACAACAAAGTTATCAGTTAGAAGATCATCAAATTATGAAGACCTGAATAGAAACAAGCAAAGGAAATCAAGTCCCTCATGATTACGATGTTGAGTACCAGTTCCAACATGCAACCATCCCCAAAAATTCGATCCACAGGTAGGCTCAAGTATGGAAACCCTCACCTACTACCTATGCATATAATGCTAAAATGTGTTAATAGTCGAGAGAGTAGTTTTAATAGGATGGAGGTGGCCAGTAAACTTGGCCACCCTCGGCTAGTAAAATAAAGTTCATATCAGTCACCCATGCAACATGGAAATGTAAAATCAAGTGATGTGGTGCTTATGAGGAGTGAGTTGATAATCATGAGAAGAAGGGTAATAATTGAAAGGATTTGGGACAATGGTTCAAAAAACGAAACTTGTGTATGTTCCATGTCACTAAAGCACTCTAATCCTTTACCACAAAGTGAATATTATGTACTAGGTTCGAATCCATTTGCACCATCGCTCATTTCTAAACAAAATAGTCAAAGGAAGGACAAGATAGTGTTACCAGACTTCCTATGGGGGAACTGAGATGTTTCAAACTATGTTTATAGGTGCTACACAGAGGAAGAGCCACAGTGACCTAGAGTTGTCTTCAAACCCTCATGCACATGCAAATCTATTTTGAAAAGGAGTAAATGGCTTCCTCCATCCTCGATTTCCATACAATTACATTAGAAATTCTACTTGAAGTTGGTAACCTACAATAAACAATTGAGCAATAGATATTTGTGGGAATTTTTGTGTGTAAAGGTAAGATAGGGGCAAAGAAAAAAAAATTCTAATACAAATTCTAGCATCCTTCTCCCTCACTGATAAAAAGGAAGTTTAATACTATTTCTACCACCGAGATTTCTTTGAGAAAAAATTTTAAATTCACACCTAGGTAACACCAAGAAGGAGGAAATAAAATAAATTGGTAGATGATTTAATAGAAGAGAACCCATAGACAGAAAGAGAATTCACCAACACCCTCATATAGTGAAAATTTTTAGAAGACATCAATCGTTGGGTTTCTTTTAAATGTTAAAAGGGTATGATGATGATATCACTCATGAAACTTTATTCTGAAAGAGAAACCTGGAGAAGATAATAATGGAGTCAGAAGGGAAAGCCTACCTTACCCCTGGGATGAGGTGGCTTATCACATCCTCGAGTATATATCTTGTGAAGGGAGATTGAGTGTTGTATATGCCTACCATTTCAGACTTCTCCATGAGTTAAGGTTCAAGAAAATTTTTCCTCTCCCTCAAAGACTTAGTGTTCCCCACTTCCTCCTACAATCAATCATTGAAATGAGCCAAAATGTGAGGAAAGATAAGCATCAACACATAACCCATCATGGCCTCATCAAGTTAATTATGGTGGATGCTTTCAATAACTTAAGGAACCCTATTCTACGGACCAATTCTGTAGGCATGGATAGGGAATTATTCATTGAAATCCAAGCTATCACACCTATAGAAACACGAACCTCTAGCAATGGAGGCAAGGGAGGAAAAATAAAGGAAGAAGAGGCAGGAAAAACAAAAGAAGAAGAGAAAACAGAAATAGAGGAGGAACTCATCATAGATTAAGGAGGAGGGTAACAAGTAGAAGAAACGAGATCCCTAAGGAAAATTCTAGGCCCCAAGGACACAAAACAAGTCTCTCTAGGGAATATTGAGCAAGAAGTCGCTGCAACATTGGCCACATTGGGCACACCTATCAAGCCCAAAAGGAGGTAGCCAAGGCAAGGTCCCTTGTATTTCAAAAAAAGGAAGAGAACCAAGATCAATGATCCAAGTGGATATTAGTGGCCACCTTCCTATTCCACCTAGACCTCTAGTCGGTTACATCATTTTCCTTGTTTATAGAAGAAATTACTATTTTTTGCAATTTTTTGGGTCCTAAACTTCCGGAGCAGTTTTGACCCCCAAAACAACATTTTTTTGAGGTCTGCACTGAAAATCATGTATCACTCAAAGAGATATTTCCAATGAGTTACACACCAAATAGAAATAATAATACCAAGTTAGGACCCTGGGAAGTTGGCTTCCCAACTAACCCCAACAAGGCCCACAAGCTCTTGGTGTTCCATCTCCTAGGATTAGGGTTTTAGTTGTTTAGGGTTTTCCCTTGTTGTTAAATAATAAAAATTCCCTGGAGCCTCATTTTAACACAGTTCAGAGGCATTTAGCCATCACATCTCTTCTCAGAGATAATCTACCATCACCTGAGCTAGTTTATTTCCATTATGTATGTAATCATATTTCAGTTCTTTGATATTAATGAAATGAAGTGTTATTTATGTTGCATATTTGTATTTATGGTTATATATATGTTATGTTGTGTTTATTTTTAAGTTCGAATCAGGTGTATCAGAGTGATATACTCTTCTTATTTTTTTCTTTGCATGTCCCCAACGAGATCAAGGTATAAGGACTTGGGGCTCAAACTGGTTGAACCTTTGCAAGACCAGTCTCACAAACCCGGATGGCCTCCCATGGCAGAAGAAAAGAAAGATGAGGGAGTAGGAGATCCTTTCAAAATATTTCCTAAGGAATCCCTCAAGCGACATAGGAATGTGATGATGGAAAACTTTTCCCATCTCCTTAGGAGACTACCCACAGGTGACGCATCTTCTTCCAGCAACCACTCTGGAAGCGCAACTCCCTTTAAGGTACAAGTTAACTTTTGCATACCCATATTTGAAGGTCATATAGATACAAATGCCATAGCTAAATGGTTAAATATGATAGAAGGATATGTTTGGGTTCATGATTTTTCAAACCAGGAAAATATTACTTTTTCCTTCCTCAAATCCGCCCCCCACATCAAGGACTGGTGGGAAACCTATTGTGAGAAAAGGGATGAGAGTGGACCCTCACTATTCTCAGCCACACCCACTTGGAATTATTTTCGGGATGCCATCAAGGAACAATATTACGCTATCAGGAGCTATGAAGATAAATGCATAAAGTGGACCATGCTGTGACAGGGAAATGACCAAGAAGTGCCAGAGTTCACAAATATTTTTCATACCCTTCTCATAAAGTTGGGTATCAAGGACTATGAGTGAAATTTGGTACTCAAGTACCACAGTTGTATACACAAGTACATCCAGGATGAGATGGAGTTCCTGGACATATCCTCGCTTGACACTTCCTATCGATACATCATCAATATTTAGCATAAATTTAAATAGAATAAGCAATCCTTTGGATATGTGAATCCAAAGTAAGGGAAAGGCATCCCCAAACGACAGAAAAAAGGAAAAATCCAAGGTGGGGTGACCTAGGAAAACCCATTGAAGTCGCAAGTAAATAACATCACCATGAGGACAAAGAAGGACATGGGAAAATGGTGTGAGCTCCATAAGAGCCCGACTCACAATATAAGTGAGTGTCGAGCCAAGAAGCCACTCGTGCCCAAGATAAAGGCTTCTAAATAAAATGCATGTTCAGACTCTGAGTCAGAACCCAGTAAGGGGAATGATAAAGGGAAGAATATTATTGATGTGGAGCCCCAATCCAGGGTTTCCACCACCAAGATCTAGAAGCATTAGCCCGAAGATCCAGAGGAATGGGAGCGCCTCTTCACTCACAGATGTAGGTGAAGGGTTCTCTTCTGCAATTAATTGGCGACAATGGGAGCCAAAATAACCTCATTTCAGCAAAGGTCATGAAGTGGCTAGGCCTACTGACCACAACACACCCACATCCATACACCATCCGGTGGCTTCACCAAGGATGAGATCTATGCATCAACCAATAATGTCGCCTTCCCTACAAAATCAAGCCCTTCACATATAAGGTTTTGTGTAATGTTTCTCCCCTTGGATTTTGTGATGTATTATTTTTCCAACCATACTTTTATAAGTTGCATTTTTTATATGATTTTAGGCCTTGCACTATTATTATTACTTTGGGAAATAAGTTGTACAAGATATGGGTGGTAGCATTTCCTACCACCATCTCTTTGATCACTATGAAGCAATGTAGTAAGATCATTTCCAAGGCTGGGAATTTTCTTTTCCTTATGATTCTCCCTCAAGGAAAGTAGAATATTGTGGCCAACGCCTCCAGACAGGGATCCTCTGCATGGTAGAAGAATATGGACAAGGTCATGGAGGAGGACAGGGACATCTTCACCTCACCCAGAGGAGTACCTATATACTGTCAAGTCAAGCACTCCATCGATTTGACCTCGGCGCGCCTCTACCCAATGGACCGATCTATCGATGCTCTTTTCTGGAGAATGATGAAATCAAAAGGCATATTCAATATTTTTGTAAAAATGGAACATCAGGCCAAGTTCATCACCCTATGGGAGACCGATCATGTTGGTACAGAAAAAGGACGAGACCTGGAGACTCTGTATTGACTATCGGGTGTTGAACAAGATCATTGTCTAGAATAGGTACCTAATCCCACGGATTGATGACCTTATGGACCAGATCAAGGGGTACAAATATTTCAACAATATTTAATTGAAGTCTGGTTATCACCAGGTACCAATCGAACCCTCCAATGTGTGGAAGACTTCGTTCAAATCTAAGGAGGGCCTTTTCGAATGGCTAGTCATTCCTTTCGGGTTGACGAATTCCCCTGCAACCTTCATGAGGATGATGGACGCCATTTTGTGACCCTTCACTAACTCATTCATGGTGGTTTATTTGGATGAGATATTGAGCTTCAGGCACATTTGGGAAGAGCACCTCCACCATATTTAACAGGTCCTCCAAACCCTTTGGAAACACAAGTTGTGTGCCAATTTGGATAAATGCACATTTGGTATGACCCAGGTTCAATATCTAGAGTACATCATTGATGAGTGGTATGTGCATGTGGACCCAGCCAATATACAAGTCATTTGGGATTGTCCAACCCCAGTCACTCTAACAGAGTTCTGCAACTTTCTTGGTCTTTCTAATTTCTCTTACAGGTTCGAGTTGGGGTCCTCTCATATCATTTGGCCTCTAATTCAATTCACCAAGGGAGGAGTGAAATCAAACTTATTTTGGTTTGAATCTCAATAGAAGATGTTTACCGAGTTTAAGCATCAGCTCTACTTTGTACCAGTGCTCACATTACTAGACCTACAACAACTATTTAATATTGAAACATATTCCTCTGACTATGTTATTGGTGCAGTTCTTACTCAATAGGGGAATCTAGTGACATATAATAGTGAGACACTTTCAGATAGATTCTGAAATTATCCCACCTATGACAAATATATGTATTCCATTTTCAAATACTGTCGAAAAATGGAAGAATTACATTCTAGGGAAGGAAACGGCCATCCACACGGGCCATCGACCCCTGCAGTTCATATAGACACAAGGGAATTTGCAGAATGAAATCCATCAGTAATTTTCCACATACCTGCAACAGTTCCATTTGAACATTCAGTATAAGAAGGGAAGCACCAACAATGTTTCAGACAGCTTCAGCTGACCGACAGTCATGGCGCTGACCATTGTGCTTGACTCTAATGGGCACAAGAATTTGGGTTGGCCACATCATTACAAGAGAGATCCAAAATTCAGAAACACATACCATACGCTCCTGGAAGGGAAGCAAGTTTCAAATTTTCACCTCCAACATGCATTATTATGCCTACTGGGACATATTTTTGTTCCTTCAAGCAATCATGCCGAGATGATTTGGGAGGCACACTATAGTCTGGTCACTAGACATTTCGGGGTATATAAAATAGTAGCAATGCTAAAGAAGTATTTTTATTGGTTGAACATTCAACAAGATGTTGGGAAGTACGTTAGATCCTGCACTGCCTACACCATTTCCAAATCGAACTTCAAGAAGCAAGGCCTATATAATCATTTGCCTATCCTAGTCAACCATGGGAATCCATCTCTATGTATTATATGTCATGATTTCCTTATACTAAGCATGGAAATTACTGTGTTTTTTTTTTCATCGACAAATTCACAAAGATGGTCATTATGGTAACTTTCAAGAAGATTATCACAATAGAAGCCAGTATTAAGCTCTTCTTTAAACGTGTGTGGGTACACTTAGGGATCCCAAGGTCCGTTATCTCTGATTGGGATATCAGGTTCCTAAGTACATTTTGGTCAATTCTCTGTTCGATGTTTGATACCAAGCTTATTAAGTCCATGGATTTCCACCCCCAAACTGATGGTCAAAAAAAGGTCATCAACAGGATGATCATACACTTTATGCGCATGTAAAAATCGAAGAATCAATGCACATGGGATGAAATCATCCCCTATATCCATCACAGGCACAATATGGTTATCCATAGCTCAACTGGCCATATCCCCTTTTAGGTGGGGTTGGGTTTCCATTCATTATGTCCATTGATGTGGTCATACCATTTGTAACTACTCAGGAATATTTTGCTCATGTCTAGTCTAAATCTGACAAGGCTAACAACTTCATTGAGTGCATTCAGCACTTCTGCTAGTAGGTTGATGACATATTTAACAGATCCAATGCTAAGTACAATCATCAACATGACCAGAATCAGGCACCACATAAGTTCCAAGTGGGAAAAAAATTTTGGCTACATTTGTAGAAGGAGCACCTCACTTGGCCCCACCGCAAGCTTCACCCGCTCTGGTATGGGTCATACACCATCACTACGGATGTAGGGGATAATTCCTTCGAGCTCAGCATTCCATCGTTCCTTGGCCTACAACTAGTGTTCAATGTGGACTACCTTCGGCCATACTTTCCACCATTACTGGACACATCTGACATTGCAGAACAACTCACATCATGGACACACGGATCAAGAACACTCACCAATAGCGGATCCAGATATATTGAGTTGTCAAAGAAGGAAAAATATTTCACCAAGGAAAGTGGTTGATCAGGGACTAGGTTAAACATATTTTTCCTCACCTCATGGAGGCTCTGCACATAATGGGGAACATTGCTTCCTAAGGAAGGACTGATCTAGGTGGATATTTGTGGCCACCCACCAATTCCACCTAAAACTCTAGTCAATTTCATTAGTTTCCTTATTTATAGCAACATTTACTATTTTTAGCAATTTTTCAGGTCCTAAACTTTTGGAGTAGTTTTGACCCCCTAAACGGCATTTTTTGAGGTCCACAGTAGGCCTACAATTGTAGGTGGGTAAAATCCTATAGTACTCAGAGAGATATTTCCAACAAGGTATCGTACGCACCAAACGGAGATAATATGACCAAGTTATGACCCTGGGAAGTTGGTTTCCCATCTAACCCCAACGAGGCCCACAAACTCTTTATGTTCCATCTCTAGGGTTAGGGTTTTGGTTTTTAGGGTTTTACTTTATTGTTCAATAATAAAAACACCTATGAGCCTCATTGTATCATAGTTCAGAGGCATGTAGCCTCCACATCTATTCTCAGAGATAAGCTACCATCGCCCGAGCTAGTTTATTTCCATTTTGTATGTATGCATATTTCAGTTAATGAAACGAAGTGTTATTTCTGTTGCATCTCTATATTTATGCTTATATTTGTATTCTATTGTGTTCTTGCTTAAGTTTGGACCAGTCAGGAAAAGGAAATGACAACCTCCTTCAAAGGTCCCTATCACTATTGATGAGTCATCAAGTGAAAATGAAGAAATGGGGCCTAGTTAAGGAAAGATTGAGTAGATTACTTATCCTAAGGCTAAATCCAAGCCACATGTGACATCTATGGGAAGGCCCGCCACTAGGGAAGTGACCTTCAAGAGACCCAAGACACAGACTTCCTTTGAGCAACCCAAAAAATAGGAGATACTGGAGAAACAGGTGCTTCTACAGGAGAAACAGAGGATGCTACAAGAGCAGAAAGAAGAGATACAATAAGGAGAAGCCGCCTTAAAATCAAATGAAAAATGCCTCCGAGGGTCAATAACCTAATCCATAGCCTAACTTAGATTCCTACTGCAAATTTGTTTAGGGGGGTAGGATTATACTTGAAAATTTTGTAGTACCACTCATCTATGAGTTAGAGATAGAGAGAGGAAGAACACATACATGGATGCAAATTTCCAAATCCAGAAATGTGGAATATGTGGGCCTCATGGAGTAGAAATTCACTAAAATGGGAAATGAGTTGAGTGACTTGATACTAAGAGATTCAATTATGAAGGAGCAGTTACAGGCAGAAAACACAAGGTTGAGAGAGCAACTGCAAGAGAAAGAAATACAACTTGACACTATGGAAAGTCTCTCTATGGAATCCATACAATGCAAGAAACCATCAAAATCCTATGCTCTTTGTTTCGAGGAATAATGGATACAATTTCAAAAAAATACACTAGCATAGTATGGGTCTTTGCCTTTTCAAGATTATATGCATTTTTTTAATTCTACAAACAAACAAGTATGGAAGATAGGGAAAAGCTAGATGAGTTTTATATGCCCAATTTAATTCTAACAAATCTAAATTTATGGGACCCTAATTCAATATTGGGAGAGATGCAACTAATGGAATTGGCATCTTGGTTGGATCATGAGGAGGCAAGGATTGAAGAAGTGAAAAAGGTGATGAAAAAAGAAGAGAAGGACCCCTTGTATATCATAGCAGAGCTAGTAAGACCTAAGGTTATCATCGAAAATCATAACCTCATCTCCTCTGATTATGCTTTATCACCTAAGTACATAACAACCCAAGAGTAATTCATTCTTCATTTTGAGGAAATTTTTAGAATGTTGGTAACGAAAAGTCTAAAATATTGTCAGAGAAGATGGAATTCTTTACCCCATAGTCTAAGAATCAGAGAGTATCACATTCCTGAAAGGCTAAGAAATTCCTTTGAAAGAATCTCATTGTACAAGAGAATCATGTAAAGACTAAAGATAAAGAGGATAGTACTCAAACTCTATTCACCCTTGTCATTGGGCTTGAAAGAAGGACGATAACAAGTAGAGGAACAATAGGTATTGACATAGATAGAGACAAATGCAAGCTTTTATCCACCAGAAGGCATAATATCTGAGGTGCCTTCGGATGTCAGAAAGGCAAGCAGGGCCATGAATGAGCTTCATATGGATGACTAATTTACTCATAGGATGAGCAACACCTTCAGCAGGGGGTGATGATGGGTCCCATTAATAGGCATATTTTGAGGTTCATTATGTTATCCTCTAGCCTTTATAATTATCCTTTTCTCACATTAATTCACATTTTGAGTCATAAAATTCTTAGAAAGAAGAGTAAAATTTGTTTGTCATAGTATGTGGCCTAATGCGATTAGATTGTAGGAAAATGAAGCATTTTTTAGGCATTTACTATACAAGGGTTTGATGTAGACAACCAAGAGAGAATATAGGGGAGTTCTGTCTTGATGGAGACAACCAGGAGAGAATATAGGGGATTTGTGGCTTGATGGAGATGGCCAGGAGAGAAATAGAATCTAGGGGAGTTGTGTCTTGATGGAGACAAACAGGACAGAATCTAGTGGAGTTGTGGCTTGATGGAGACAACCAAGAGAGGTTCTAGGGGAGTTGTGGCTTAATGGAAAGAATATAGGGGAGCCTTTCCACCTCCTTAAATCTCTAACTCAGCTTGAGATCACCAAATCCTCACTCACAAGATTTAATTTACTGACAACTGCGTTACTCCAAGTGCAAGTGAAGCTCAAGAAGGACCAAATCCATAATTTTTGAGATCAACGAAGGAATCACTCATATTTTCAAGTGAGTTGCTACTATTAGCTACCTTTTTGTATAAATCAAAAAGATGAAAGGCTCATTAGGATTCAAATTTTTTATTCATCTAAGAGTATCTATTGATCCTAGTACTTTACATTGTTATTTTTAACTTTAATGTGATTTATGAGACTACTATTTTCTGTTAATGAGAAGTTTGTTACCGAGTTGCATTTGAGCTAGTTTTAGAGGGTTGAAACCCTTGGTTTTGGGTCCAATCCATATGGTTTAGTCCCTCTACATTACTTATATCTTGTTCTTGTTTCTAATCATTTCATGTCTTTGTTTTTTTGCAGTATATGTTAAGCTATAAAAACTTGTGATTGCAAGCTTCCCCGTCACCTCTCTTGTGGGAAGAGTGATTGGAAGGATTTACTATCCCAGTCAAAAAAACATTTGTTTATGATTTCTTAGAAATAAATAGATGTCAGCTACCCTTTTTCATGTTTACTTTATTCAACTTAGAATTTATTTCTTTTAACATATTAGTATTGAGGAATATAATAGATGTTAGTCAAATTCAACTCATATTTTCCATGACATTTTATCTCACTATGGTATTGATCAATAGATGTATGGATTTGGCTAGTTGCAGGTTTGTGTACTTGATCAACTGGGGTGGGAAAATATTCCATATCCACTTTCACCTTTCCATATTATCCCTTTACACCTCACACTGCTCCAAACTTGGTTTCCAGAGTCATTCTATTTAGTTAATTAAGGACATCGTGGGCATCCACCTTGGTGCAACACAAACCTTCGATACATCTTGGGCTTGTCTAGGAGGCTTCCCCAACCTTCATTCACTCCCTCCTACCTTCACCCATATTATTTTCCCTCATGACACTATCTCCACCCTCAAAAGGCTCTTGGAACCCCTCCTATAGCAATACAGGGCCTCCTGTAGCAATACAAGACCTCTAGTAGCAGCACCTGTAGCAAGCCCATAACACTATTTTCCTCCACATGTTTTGATCCACACTTTGACCTTAGCTTATTAAATATTAATCATGACCCCCAATTGGTTATTTAATGATTAAGAGAAGCTCTTAAACCACTCCAACTTCCTCTTTCCATCACTGGCAAACAAAATTAAAATTGTTTTATTTTTCAAGCATGTTAAAAGTTATATTTTTGAGTTTCAAGCACATGTAAAAGTAGATCAGTGATACAAGCAAGTATGTTATTGATTTTATTTAATGTGAAAAATAGAATAGCTTTACTCCTACAAGTAGACTATTCCTTTCACTTTCATGAAATGTTAATTAACATATACATTTGAATGAATGGCATTTTCACTTTCATAGTTAGAATTAGGTTCAAATATGATTTCATAAGAAGCTTTCACTATAATTAAGTTGGAAATGGCCTCTAAACACCTTGATCTGATTTCATGACTGAGGGTGACATGAGTATAACCTAACCTACTAAGCATATAGCACTGTCACCTCTGATTTTGTATGAACCTCGGGTTGATAATTTGAGTTGAGGAGCCCTTGGGAGTTGCAACACTCTTGGTACAATACCGGGGCTCACCAATGATGACACAAACTAAAACACTAACTATCCCAATGCATGCATAATAATCACATAGACAACTAAATTTCATGCATGACAAACACATTACGCCCATCCAGTCCAAGTGTTTGAACCTGGAATCTTTCATACCACTTTGTGGTATCAAATATGACCCAAAGAGAACGGAAACTCACTCTGATGCCACCCTGTAACCACCCCTCCCATATCTACCCACTTTCACCAGTCGACTAGGGTATATATATGATGAAGAGTTACTATTATATGAATTAACCTCCTAGATCACCTTAAGGAAGTGGAATTGACAAACCAAAACCTTATTGACCTTCCTCAAGAGATACAGAACCCACAAGAGCTAAGCTACCCCACCAGGTGCCCAAACCTTGAGTAATATTTCTTTTTCACTAGCCTCGACTCCCATTCGCATGTATAATCCTGCATCCATGTGACTATAGGCCTCCAGTTGCATGCATAATCCTGCAATCTAGCGAATGTAGTCCCATTTTCTCAGTTCTATGTATGCAACCGTTAAATATGTGCCACCTTTTAAGGGCTAGACTACAGATCACTGCCCATAAATTTATGAAACCTTCCAAAGCCATAAATCACACAAAGACAAACCTCTAACACAAAACTTGATCAAGGACTTGGCCTAAACAAGCCCAACCATGATAAACATTTTTCCAAACATATGGAAAACATGTAATCTGTAGGTCATGAATGCATATCTTATCATAGGAGTCTCAAACCTATCTGAGATTCGCTAATAAGGTCTAGTTACCTCTCATAATAGCTGCAATAACATCTCTTATCTCATGCATTCATTAACCATTCATCAACAAATCAAGCACATCAATATCCATAGCTACCATACATCATATAAACATCATATAACCAACAAATAACTGGCATATAAACCATGGAAATTCAGACATAATATCACCATCATAATAAATACATATGCTCATATATCATAATATGAAATACCTCTTATTAACATATGAAAATTCCAACCAAGTTAGGGACTTCCATGTACCACCGGACTATAGATTGGGATGATCCAAATCTTTCTTTTAGCTAATCACCTCCATGCCATATTCCAAATGTGAATGTGGGATTTCATGGAACAAACCAACCAAAACCAAATGAGGGATTCCAGTGGCCAAACCACCTCAACCCTCAACCAGTGATTCCACCTCACAGTCGGACATCACTAACCATCACCAGATCATTCTCTACCCAAGCTATCCAGTGCTCCAGAGCGTTTGTTCCAACCTAGCTCCAGGAATAGTAACTGAACTGACAGTTATCATAAGGCTCCAGAGTGTTTGTCCAACCAAGGCTCCAGGACTTGTAAATCAACCCTCCAATGGCTCCAGAGCACTTTTCTAACCAAGGCTTCTAGAACTAGTAACTTAACCCAAGTTGTTCCAGGGTTTCCAAGGCATTTTTCCAACCAAGGCTCCAAATAACTACTAAATAAACCCATAGCCCCTAGGAACATGAGCACCAATCAGAAAAAAAATGGGAAAACCCACAACACCATGGCTGTAACATGGCTATCGAGGAAATGGAGAGTATAGGAAAAATCATTGTCAGTCCAGGAAATCGTCCAAGCCAATGATAACTCATAACCAAGAAACCATATGCTTGTACCATGCATGCCAAAAATAGCAAGAAAATCACACATTATAATCAATACATGCAAAGAAATACAATTGTAGTCGTTTATCCCGCTATCCCCTTGTGATTTCCCGCTTTCCTTCGCCTTATTTTCCAAATCCAATGAAACTAGAGTGCTCCAAGAATGCTAAAATAATTCTCCTTTTCCTTTCTTACTACATTTCTAACACTAACAACACATAACACAAGTTCTTGTGCAAATTTGATATAAAAATAAAAGAAACATTGGAAATATGTGTGCAACCTCCAAAAACTTTGTTGCCTCAAGGGGTCATGACCCAGGTTCGGAGGTTAAGGTTTGCCAACAAACCCCTATACTACTGGCCCTTTCAGCAGTGACCTTCTTGCGCAGACCAAAGTCTCACCCAAAGCAATATGGGAGGGTGTTGGAACAAGGTTTCTGCACCCTCAGAGAGAGAGCAGGTAAGTCAAGCAGAGTTGCATTCCCAGCTTATCAGCTTCGCATGTAACATATATAGTTACAAACTTATATCACAGAGCTCATATCTACTAATTACCTTCACATCCACGTGCGTGGTACCAATCTATAGCAACTATAATCGCAGTAATCAATAGATCATAGATTCATATAACAGGAACAAGGATACTTCTGCAGCTATAAACAGATCTATTCGCAGGTTTGCTAATCAGTATAATCCACAATTAAAAGAGCTAATTTCAGTCATAGATATAATCAGCACCTTCGCATTAGTAATACCACATGCAATATCATAAACACATGAATAATAGATCACAGGAATAATCTGTATTATAACTAAGACAGATCTAGAGAAAAAACGGATAACCAACAGTAAGTGTAATAGATCCAACAATTTGCATCAAAAATAATACACAATCTCAGATAACAGAGATACTTTAACCAGATTCGCATATATTAGCTTCCAAAACCCAATACAATCCAACACAGCCTGCGCACACAAACAACAAGGTCCGCACATAGCAGGACTGAGGATCTCCGCACACACAGCCAGCAGGATTCCTTACCCTAACAACCCAAACAAATCTAACAATTCGTAGCTATCATCAATCTCTATTCTTTCCTGCCTCTGACTCAAAAAGGTTCATCTATTTATACCGATTTAGCCTACGCAGCCAATGGTTCGGAAACCATGGTTTGCGGACTCTTGGTCTACCCTTGACCTGTTACAATGCTTTAGGGGCTTTGACCCACCCCAAAACCCCTGCATTAGACTAAATATTACAAAAATATACAAAAATGGAAAAAATTCGCAGCTTGAGGAGACCCTGTTCCAACAGACCCCCAACACAATCTTGTGACTCATCCCAAATCACGGTGGTCATGGGTCCTCCATCATTGCCTGAATCTAGTTGACTGCATCGATTAGTTGTGGCAGCACCCCTTCGCTTTGCACAGCAGCAGCCTGAGCTATCTCTACCAACTTCTATACATGGTAAGTCTCACGCACGTTGTCAACGATCTTCTGCTCATACTTCTTGCCCACCCGTAGCATCGGGTCAGGCCCTTCCATGGGGAGGCCAATAATTTGATGAATTAGCACAGCATCAATAGGGATGCGGTCCTGGATCCACAAGCTACCGTCATGGACCAAGGCGAGCAGTTGGCACACCAAGCAATCTCTAACATTGTAGTGGCCAAAATGTGGCATCCTCAATAGGTTCAACAGCCCAGAACTAGCCAACCTGCGCACCCAGCACATGGGAACGACCTGTACCCTGTCATCTTCCAATATCCGCTCCAGGTAAAACTAAGGTGCCAGCTGGGAAAAGGCCTCATAGTTGGCCAAGTCATGATTGTTGAAATTCACCTCATGAAGCTTGCCAAAGGGTTCGCCAATGATGGGGACCTTGCCCGGGGTGAGTGGCATCTGCAGGTAGGTGATCATGCCATCGAGGTTCTTTTGCATGCGCGTCGATGTCATGCGTGGTTGAACGAAGGCAGGTAACTATTTGATCGGATCGGCAAGTTGGGCCTCCTCCTGAGCAGAACACGCTTGGGGTGTCACCTTCGAGGATTTTACGTTCCGTGGGGAAGTACAAGGCTTCCCCCCAACCCATTTCATGGGTTTCATGGGTTTCCCTAAGCCTTCTACTTTTTCCTTGCCCTTCTTTGTGACTGGGGAGGAGAAGACTTCTTCAACCTCAAACTCAATCTCCACCACTTCCTCAGTGCCTTGTTCCACCGATATTACTGGCTCCGAAGGTTCAGTAGGATTCATAGCCATCATCCTGGTGTGAAAGAAAAACTCAGGATTGCTACTGTTAGAGGGAGTAGGTTGCTCAGGCATGAAAGAGATTCTATAGGCACACAAA
The DNA here is from genome assembly GCA_034641835.2 of Pinus albicaulis. Lineage (NCBI taxonomy): Eukaryota > Viridiplantae > Streptophyta > Pinopsida > Pinales > Pinaceae > Pinus > Pinus albicaulis. The sequence continues at coordinate 1,303,716,252 of CM076575.1, read as the reverse complement.
TTTTTACAGCACAAATTCGTCCAGGACAAATATGCCAAGTACGAGCTATTCAAGCGATACAGAACCCTTGTCTTATCTAGCCCACCTATTTTATAGCTTTGGCAGTCACCCAATGGTAGGGTAGACTTCACATGGGACTTACCATTAAGTAAATGGTAAAAAATCTCCAGAAATTGCCTCATTAAATACCACCCGCCTGCCCCATGCAACGGTAAATTTTTCTTTTTACCCGATTTGACTGTTCCAACGACTAGTTTTCGCATCCTAGGTGTGCTCCGCGTACCCCTGCACTTTGAGCATATCTCCTGCGCTCCCAGCACACCAACTACAATCTGAGTCTATTCCTTTCAAATGTAATTCTACATCGCCATAGCCCAGCCCGCAAGATATTTTGTTCCGTTGCCTTGCCTGCGTAGTGACCTCCTGCTAGTCCTTCATGAGCTTCTGCCAAGATAGTGTGCCTTTCATGCTCCATAACGTATCTGCACAGCACTTCATCAGCACCTATTTTATATAAATGACATGCGATAATGGTAAAATTCGCCGCCCGGGTAACTAACTTCTTCTTTTGTGGTATTGAGTATTCTGCAGGTGCCATGCCTGTAGTCAGGAGCTACATGATATTAGCGAAATACACATCAATGAACTTAATGGCGGACAACTACGCATCCAGCAATCCTTCCTCCAAGTTATTGGGTTCCTCACCTGTCTCAATTCGGGACAAGTGATCTGACCCAGCATTCAATTTTCCTGGCTTGACTATGATTTCAAAATCGTGTTCCTGAAACAACAACATCCATCTGCATATTTTTCCCCCCAACACAGGCTTATTCACCAGGTACTTTAAAGTCGAATGATATTTAAACATCTTAAAGTGTCCTCCTAACAGATAGTGTTGATACTTCTATAGTGCATAGACCATGGCCAACCCTCCCCCCTCCATGGTGGCATATTGCGCTCCTCATTTAAGAGTTTTAGACTGGAAAATGCGATTGGGTGATCCATGTCTCCAGTGCCAGGCTGCATAATGACTGCTCCCAATGCAATCCCTGAAGCATCAACATGAACATGAAATACCTTTGCCCAATTGGGAGAAATAAAAATAGGTGCAGATACCATCTTTACCTTGAGTAGCTCAAAGCTCTTCTGGCACTCGTCATCCCGAAAGAATGGAACATCCTTCTTAAGCAACTTTTCCAGAGGTGTTGTGATTGGTGCATATCCCTGAATGAATTTTCTACAGTAGCTCGTATGTCAAAGTAGTGAACGCAGTTGTTTCTCAGTCGTAGGTACTGCCATATTGATGATAACTGCTACCTTTGCAGGGTCCACCATCTACCATTTTTGGAAAAATATACGTATGAGCAAGATTCCGAAGGGTACACAGAAGATACATTTTTTTTTATTCAGGGAAACTCGGTGTTGGGGTAGGTGTCCAACATCATGCGCAGGTTCGAAACGTGCGTCTTTACTAAGCCGAAGACAGTACAATCATCGAAATACACTTCTAGAAATTTGTGGATGAATTCCTTGAACACTGCGACAACTACCTGCGAGAAGATAGCAGGGGAAACGTTGCTTACAGTGTCATCATCCCAGTAGTCCTCAATTTTAGCCAACTTAGGTTGCTTTGTCATGCCAATGTTGGCTTCCCGCAGTTTCAGAGGCTTCGTCACATCCACAGTCTGTAATGGAGGTCCCAAAATTGCACGCTCCCCCTCTGATTCTGGGATAGAGACATTGCACAGATCCTCATCGCACTCTTCTATAGTTATATTGTGACAATTGACAATATCTTGCATCTGCATTTCCCATGTGGGTATTTCGTATGTTGCGTAAGGGCTGGATTCACCAAATACAAAGGTATCGATATCATGTAGAGCTTCATCAAGCGCCTCTGATCCTCCTATTAACCTGAATGTCCCCAAAATTCATCCTTTAATTTTTCCCACTGGCGAGTGCATTGATGTAGCTCTGCATCTAGGTACCATGCAGTGGGAATTGGCCCCAAAGCATGAATAAACAAGTGAACATCCAGACGAACAAATGTTCTCGCGGGTTCCATGGGCCAAGAAAGGTCTTGACGCGCATGTCGGCCAGAGGCTCAAATAATAGGACCATCATATCTCGACATCCCTCCCACTCCTGGAACACCCCCTTATGTGTGTCCCACCATCTTGCAGGAGTTGCGCGCATGGCTAGATTAACGACCCATAACCTTCGTTCTCTGGGCACCTCAACTTCGAAAGTTCGTAGAAACTCTTTTATACTACTGGAACCATAAAAGTAGGGTAGTTCTCTTACCTTTGAAGATATTCAGTGGAAGTCCCTCGTAATTCGTAGACAGTGTAGCGTAGAGACATCATGCAACCGATTTTTCCAATTTTCCATTTCCTCATTGGAGTCGGAGAAGCATTCACTATCTCTTTCCAAGTAAAGCACACCATCGGCCATAGGATTGATCCAGTCTTCGTCCCTCACAGTTAACTTATATATGTGATCCACCTCTTCGTCCTCACGCACTGGCTCTGTATACCTTTCTCCTTCTGCGGGATCTAGCAGTATTATCACTCGAGTTCCTTCACTTTCAAACACCATGCTCCTCTTTTTTAAGTTGATAATACCACCCATATCTATGGCCCATTCCAATCCTAGGAGCACAGGATAGGGGTCCACATCTTCTACAATCTGAATAACCTCAAAATCAGCCCGAACTTTGACCCCTGTGATGTCTACTACAATATTTGATAATCTTTCTAAAGTTATGATCTTCTGCTGATTAGCCATGTGCAGCTGGACAGTGGACCATTCTAACTTAGGTTCTCCCATTCGCTGCCAAGTTTACTTAGGTAGTACGTTCGCATCTGAGCCCAGGTCCAGAATAATCTAATCCATCTCATAGTCACCAATTTGCGTGGATAACTGCATCTCCCTGCCAGTGCGTCTCTTATGCTTATACTCTTTGTGTACATCCTTAACTTCCATATCCGGGGTTGTATTTTCTGCGCAGTTGTCTATCAAGGCTTAGAGGTTTTCTACAGCCCTTTGGTTGCATAAAAATTTCATACATTCCTGCAAGAATGGTTTGACCTTGTCATCTACTTTAGGGTTCGCAGGGGCGTGAGGAGTAGGTGCCTCAACCTTAGCAAAGTCTTGGCGAGCTGCGACAAAGGTTTCCTTTTCTTTTTGTAAGTCCAACCCTTCTTGTTTAACAGTTTCTTTACGGATGAGAGGCTCTACCTTAGCTTTCTCCGCAACTCCTCCAGTGGCCATACCACTGCATGTTATAACATTAACACTTGGCCCTTCATCTCAAGGTTCTGCCTTGACCCTTTGTACATTCTACGTAGGTGTCTTCTGCTTCTCCTGCATCTTAGCTATCAGAATCAGGCAATCTTCGACCACATGATCCAGCTGTCTATAGTATTTGCAGGATTGTCTCATAGGGTTCACGCAGTCCCTTGCAAAGTGCCCTATTTCTCCACAGTTATAGAAAATTAGTTGTCCTCTTCCTTTACCCGCACTTCCACCTCGGCCCCCTCTCCTGCCCCTAGCTGGGGAGCCACCTATGACTGAGGAGGATCTTGGGAGGAAAGATCCGATTGTACCCTATATAGATTTCCTCGATCTACCATCAAATCATACGTCTAGCAATTCTATTCATTATGACATATATATCTACAGAACCTGCACCATTGTTGCTTTATTTCTGGGACATAGGCGTCAAGGCGAAGGCAGTGGTTGGTATCGTGCAGCCCAGCAACGCGACAATTATCGCACCAAAGCACCAGTCCACTTGGTCCTACATCTTCCCTAGGCCACAACTGACTGGGTCCGCCAGCCTATATGTAGTCTGCTAGTAGATGACAATTATCCTTGGTGTTTCCATTCACCCTGCATCGAATGCACCATCTTTCAGGGCTAGCCTTCGTCCCTCATTCCTTCCGCATATTCTAGATCTCCATATGCATTGCCTCCGGCTGGCCTTGTATCTGCTGCACTCCTAACTGGGTATCATCTATTCGCGTAGCTTCTAGTTTCATCACAATTTCCAAGGCCTTTTCCTGTGATTCAATGGCTTAATGTACCATTGGCATGCGTAGGTGGGGAGGCAGCATAGCAATGAACCACTCCATGTGTTGTCTTTCATCGTACAGAAATCCTCCTTCTCTAATTACCTTCTTTAACTATTGGTCAGCCTCCCATACAACCTCGGACGGTCCTTACTTGAAATCCTTCAGATCGTTCACTATATGTGAGTAGGACTTGGGCTTTTTGAATTGTTGTTTCAAAGCATTCTTAATCTCTTCAATGGTTGCATTTTCATGCTAGTTGATGTATCCCATATACCAGTCCAAGGCCCTTCCTTCAAAGGCAAGGGATAGCTGCGCCCTCTTTACCGCATCACTAGCTACATTCTATGCAGTCCATACCGATCCTGCGACGAACCACAACTAATCCATATATTCATCTCCTACGCCATTTAAGGTGGGTAGCTTCATGTTCAAGGCCATATCGTCTTCTGGTGGTGGAGGCAGTGATTTCTTACCCCTATGAGGGTTCTACAGTGGTGTAGATGGAGAGCTATGCGCAGCTGAATTTCTTAATGGACTGTAGACAAATTGATCTCCTTCTTGATTAGTTCTATAATACTTACCACTGCACGTTGTTCCCTCACTTTTATCGAAGCTCATTCACTCTGTGTGGTTGCACAGAATGCTCTTTTCCCACAGTATTATCTTAATCAGCAATGGTAAGGTTTTCAGAAACTTACCCCAGAAACCCTTGAAGAACCTTTGCTCTGCTTCAGAATAGGAGACGAATTAATCGAGGGAAAACTCTGTCACAAAACCTCCTAGCACACTGTCCACCCAGTGATCTACCATACGAGTGATGGTGTTATTAGTCTTTTCCAACTATTGGATCAACTTTGGATTCCACTGCGTGACCCATTTGACCTTCCAACACTTCTGGAAATCTACAAGCCTTGCAAGCCACTCCTGAAGCTCGGTCGCAAATGTCACAAAGAAAATTTCGTAGATCTCTGTGAAAATGTACTTATTCTTCCACTTTTTCGTCGTCAACATTGTGCTGCAATTATCTTTTATCGCAAATTCCTGAATTTGTTTTTTGAACCACTCTTCAATTTCTTTCTTCTCAGGTTTCCAATATTCCCTTGGAATTACCCGATTTCTCTCTCAAAATTCTCCCGGTCCTGGCAACGAAACCATTTTTTGACTCGAGGGGTCCTAACCCAGGTTCAGAGGTTAAGGTTTGCCAACAAACCCCTATACTACTAGCCCTTTCGGCAGTGACCTGCTTGCACAGGCCAAAGTCTCACCCAAAGCAGTATGGGAGGGTGTTGGAACCAGGTTTCCGCACCCTGAGAGAGAGAGAGCAGGTAAGTCAATCAAAGTTGTGTTCCCAACTTATCAGCTTCGCATGTAACATATCTAGTTACAAACTTATATCGCAGAGCTCATATCTACTAATTACCCTCGCATCCACGTGCGTAGTACCAATATATAGCAACTATAATCACAGTAATCAATAGATCATAGATTCATATAACAGGAACAAGGATACTCCCATAGCTATAGACATATCTATTTGCAGGTTCACTAATCAGTATAATCCATAGTTAACAGAGCTACTATCAGTCATAGATCTCATCAACACATTCGCATCAGCAATACCACATGCAATATCATAAACACATGAAAAATAGATCACAGAAATACTCGATATTATAACAAAGACAGATATGTAGCAACAACGGATAACCAACAGTAAGTGTAACAAATCCAACAATTCGCATCAACAGTAATATAAAAACTCAGATAACAAATATACTCTAATCATATTCGCATATATTAGCTTCCAAAACCCAATACAATCCAGCACATCCTGCGCACACAGCCAGCAGGGTACGCACACAATAGGACTAACGTTCTCTCTGCACATAGCCAGTAGGATTCCTTATTCTAACATCCCAAACAGATCTAACAATTCGTAGCTATCATCAATCTCTATTCTTTCTTGCCTATGACTCAAAAAGGTTCATCTATTTATACTGATTTAGCCTACGCATCTAATGGTCCGCAAACTGTGGTTTGTGAACTCTTGGTCTACCCTTAACCTGTTACAATGATTTAGGGGCTTTGATCCACCCCAAAACCCCTGTGTTAGGCTAAATATTACAAAAATATACAAAAATGGACAAAATTCGCAGCTTGAGGAGACCCTGTTCTAACAATCCCCTATACTAATAGCCCTTTCGGCAGTGACCTACTTGTGCAGGCCAAAGTCTCACCCGAACCAGTAATTGAGGGTGCTGGAACCAGGTTTCTGCACTCTGAGAGAGAGAGCAAGTCAAGCAGAGCTACGTTCCCAGCTTATTAGCTTCGCATGTAACAGATCTAGTTACAGACTTATATCGTAGAGGTCATATCTACTAATTACCTTCCAATCCACGTGCCCAGTACCAATCTATAGCAGCTATAATCACAGTAATCAATAGATCATAGCTTCATATAACAGGAACAAGGTATTCCCACATCTATAAATATATCTATTCACAGGTTCGCTAATCAGTATAATCCACAGTTAATAGAGCTACTATCAATCATAGATCTAATCATCACCTTCGCATCATCAATACCACATGCAATATCATAAACACATGAACAATATATCACAAGAATACTTTGTATTATAACAAAGATAGATCCGCAACAACAATGGATAACCAACAATAAGTGTAACAAATCCAACAGTTCGCATCAACAGTAATACACAAACTCAAATAACAAAGATACTCTAACTAGATTTGCATATATTAGCTTACAAAGCCCAGTACAATCCATCACATCCTGTGCACAGAGCCAGTAGGAGTCCTTACCCTAACAACCCAAACATATCTAACAATTCATAGCTATCATCAATCTCTATTCTTTCATGCTTATGACTCAAAAAGGTTCATCTATTTATACCGATTTGGCCTATGCATCCAATGGTCCGCAAACCATGGTTTTCAGAATCTTGGTCTACCCTTGACCCGTTACAATGATTTAGGGGCTTTGACCCACCCAAAAACCCTTGCGTTAGACTAAATATTACAAAATATACAAAAATGGACAAAATTTGCAGCTTGAGGAGACCTTGTTCCAACAGTCCCCTATACTACTGGCCCTTTTGATAGTGACATGCTTGCATAGGAAAAATTCTCATCCGAAGTAGTATGGGATGGTGTTGGAACTAGGTTTCCACATCCTAAGAGAGAGAGCAAGTAAGTCAAGCAAAGTGGCATTCCCAGCTTATCAGTTTCACATGTAACACATCTAGTTATAGACTTATATCGCAGAGCTCATATCTAATAATTACCTTCGCATCCATGTGCGTAGTACCAATCTATAGCAACTATAATCGCAGTAATAAATAGATCATAGATTCATATAATAGGAACAAAGATACTCCCGCAGCTATAAACAAATCTATTCACAGGTTCACTAATCAGTATAATCCATAGTTAACAGAGCTACTATCAGTCATAGATCTAATCGGCACCTTCGCATCAGCAATACCACATGAAATATCATAAACGCATGAACAATATATCACAAGAATACTCTGTATTATAACAAATATAGATTCGCAGCAACAACAGATAACCAACAGTAAGTGTAACAGATCCAACATTTCACATCAACAGTAATATACAAACTCAGATAACAGATATAATCTAACCATATTTGCATATATTAGCTTCCAAAACCCAATAAAATCCAACACAGCTAGCAGGATTCCTTACCCTAACAACCCAAACAGACCTAAAAATTCGTAGCTATCATCAATCTCTATTCTTTCCTACCTATGACTCAAAAAGGTTCATCTATTTATACCGATTTAGCCTACACATCCAATGGTCCGCAAACCATGGTTTGTGGACTCTTGGTTTATCCTTGACCCATTAAAATTCTTTAGGGGCTTTGACCCACCCCAAAACCCCTGCGTTAGACTAAATATTACAAAAATATACAAAAAAGGACAAAATTCACAACTTGAGGAGACCCTGTTCCAACAGTCCCCTATACTACTGGCCCTTTTGGCAGTGACCTGCTTGCGCAGGCCAAATTATCACCCGAAGTAGTATGGGAGGGTTTTGGAACCAGCTTTCCTCACCCTAAGAGAGAGAGAGCAAGTAAGTCAAGAAGAGTTGCGTTCCTAGCTTATCAGCTTCACATGTAACAGATCTAGTTACAGACTTATATCGCAGAGCTCATATCTACTAATTACCTTCGCATCCACATGCGTAGTACCAATCCATAGAAACTATAATCACAATAATCAATAGATAATAGATTCATATAATAGCAACAAGGATACTCCCGTAGCTATAAACAGATCTATTCGCAAGTTCTCTAGTCAATATAATCCATAGCTAACAGAGCTACTATCAATCATAGATCAAATCAGCACCTTCACATCAGCAATACCACATGCAATATCATAAATTCGTGAACAATATATCACAGGAATACTCTGTATTATAACAAGGACAGATCCATAGTAACAACGAATAACCAACAATAAGTGTAACAGATCCAACAAATCGCATCAACAGTAATACACAAACTCAGGTAACAAAGATACTCTAACCAGATTTTCATATATTAGCTTCCAAAACCCAATAAAATCCAACACAGCCTATGCACACAGCCAACCGGAGTCCTTACCCTAACAACCCAAACAAATCTAACAACTCATAGCTATCATCAATCTCTATTCTTTCCTGCCTATGACTCAAAAAGGTTCATCTATTTATACTGATTTAGCCTATGCATCCAATGGTCTGTAAACCATGTTTTGTGGACTCTTGGTCTACCCTTGACCCATTACAATGCTTGAGGGGCTTTGACCCACCCCAACACCCCTGTGTTAGACTGAATATTACAAAAATATAAAAATATGGACAAAATTCGCAGCTTGAGGAGACCCTGTTCCAACAAACTTTGTCCTCAATTTGGGTATAATTTGTAATAGACTAGAATCCATGATAATCCGATGTTTCATTTATTTTATTTGAAATGTAAAAATAATCCAAGTGTCCTTGAAATTTTTGACATAATATTGGAGTACAAAATCCTAGTGATAGTAATTCAGAAATGAACTCCTCACCCCTGAAAAACACCTAGTCCATTCAAATTTAGCTATTTGAAGTATTGATAAAGGAAAAAAATTGGTAATTGGATCATTATATAAATGGATGATTTGAGCAAAAAAATATAGTCAAGGAATATGGAAAAAGTGAGATCTATAATCTCTCTCTTACAGGAACGAATTCAAGTATGAAATAATAAATCTAATATGGTAGTCGGTAACATAAATATCTCAAATAAAATCCACAAACATAGATTCTCACTTCCCAAAAAAATGGCATGGCATAATATTTTAGAATATTAGCATGGAAAAAGGCCCACAGATCACAGGATAAAGTCCATTAAAAAGTATTGCAATTCATCATTCACAACCATAGGAAGTCAAAACCATTTGGTAGACAAGTAATGCAAGGAAAAATACTATTCGAAAATCGACAAGGAAATCAATATATCTATATTATATGAAAAACTTCAAGCCTTCATAAGCTAACACTTCAAATCCCCATACTAGGCTACCTAAATATATATTGGTATAACAGAAGGCTACAAAAAACTTAAAACGCATTCAACCTAAACACTTGAATTTTAAAGTGTCCATGGGTTCAGCGTAAAATTATGATTCCAAGCAAAGGTTTATATTAGAAATGCACTTTTGACAATGTATGCATGAGTGGGAAGTTGTCTGCAGGAATGCAATTACTATGGGATATGCGCAAGTTGTATATTTTGAGTTGGAACATAAACTATTCTCTAAAATTCTACTAGAAGCACTAAAAAAATCAATCTGATCACTCTTGTCAGTGTGCTTGGAGCATGTGTCATCCTACAAACCCAAAAACATGGAAAGGAGATACATACCTATATAATTAAATCACAGTTTCAGTACGATTTCTCTATTGAAATTTCCCTTGTTGACATGTATTGCAAATGTGGGAGTATAATGCATGTAGGGATAATTTTTGATAGCCCTGTTAAAAGAGATATGATCTCTTGAAATTGAATAATCGCGAGATATGCTTGAAATTACCATGGAGAAGATTTTTTTGTTATACTTCGTGAATGGTAAAGATTTGGTACGATTCTAATTCAAATCACATTTTCTAGTGTGATTAGGGCATGTGCTAGCTCAACAACTCCATACCAGGACAAGCAGGTTTTTTTTCATATCATCAAAATTATGGTCTAGGAATATGTCTACATGGCGATCAGTAATATTTTTCTTGCATAACATTGGGCACAAAATATAGAATGACAGAGATATGGCCCTGTTCTGCAATGTCCTATATGATTTTATGATGACATCCCTTTTAAATTTGTGCACAATCATTATTTATATCCCCAAGTGAAGTACTCAGATAAAGGAAGATATTTTTGGGCTGCATAAGCCTAAAAACATGGAGAACCTATGAACTATATGTTATTTTCTACCATGAACTTCTAGAACTGGAAGAATTCATTGAATATATTGTTTATTCGAAGTGACCAAAGAACAATCAACAAACAATTTTTTGTTGGTTGTGATGTGGATCTGTTGAAATGATATTTCACTAGATATTAGATGCAATTCACACACTAATGGGAGCGAAGTAAAGAGAAACAAAAATGGAATTGATGATGGGTGAAAGGCCAAAATTTTTAACAATCAGATGTTAATTTTTTCTCTGGATGTAATCCATGTCTTGCCATAATGGGTCATGAGTGTATGGAACCACTTGGTGTTTCATGAAATCCTCCATGTGTCATGTTATTTAGATATATTTTAATCCATGACATCCTAGGGGAAGGTTGGAGATATATGTGAATACAACTAAAAATTATGGTGAGACAAGTTTATAATAGAGGATCATGGATGGTGAAATACTTGAATTTGGCAATGAAGAGAAGAAGGAAGAGACTATTTTTTGTATAGAACTCATTGATCAAAGGATAATAATTCATACTTTTTAGAGATACATTCATATGGACATGAGGAAGGTTCTCTTACACCACCTATCACAAAATATTTTGTTACAAAACATTAGACTCCAAGGGGGAGAACCATTGAAAGCATAATTGTATATTCAATAAAACCTAGATAGTAGTATTCTATGCAAGGGAAATCTAAGTTTAGGCCCTCCTAGATTTGTTGATTATTTTGTTGGTCCAATGGTATCTATAATAGGGTTTTGGATAGGAGCTACTTAGAAATATCATGGAGTATTTTCAAGTGATACCATGAGAAAATCTAGGGTATCACCAATCTCATATTTGAAGAAACTTGGACCTATACATGTTACATGTTTCCCCAAGAAGGACAGGACAACAAAGAATAAAGAAGCTACCCTCTTGAATGGGATTTGGGTAGGGATATCCACATAGATATGATAATCTATGTATATCCACATAGATATGATAATCTATGTTTGAAAACCTCCCTATAGGAAAAAAAAAAAAAAACACTAAACATATCTAGTGTGGATGACAAAATAATTTTAAGATAGATCCACTTGAAATGTGGTAAAGGTAGTAAAGTTCCTATTTATTTTGCAATAAATAAGTCATATGAAGATGAGGTGCACTACTCCTAAAGGTGGAAAATTTGGAAATTTATATCCAAATGAGGAATGTGGTGATTACTCAATCCAATGTTGATGACATCCAAAACAAAACTATCCAAGGGGGATCCTTAGGGCATGAATCTAGTGTTTTCACATATATGCAAGCCTAACCACTATATGAAAAATTCAGAATAGAAATCCATTTTGGGGCTAATATCCTCAAGAGGTGAAATCTAAGTAACCTATATATACTACTTGTAGATATCCCTCTAATTACCTAGTTTGAAACATGTATAGAAGATAGGAGGGTCACATAAAGAATATGAAGAGTACCTACAAGGGTAAATATGACTGGCTAATATGGGAACTAGCTAAAGTAAATTCGAGGCCTCATAAAACCAACAATGAATCCACCGAAGGAGTCTTGCATAAGAAAAATTCTTGAAAGGATAGATAGCTAGGTAGGGGTATCAATCCCCACCGAGAACAAGGTCACCAAGAGTTTGGACTCTATTGAGGAAAGAGAGAAGTGTAAATATGACTTGGCGTGTAAAGGATGGGCCCTAAACTCTATTTAGATGATTCAAAAGGGAAATGTTAGTTTGTAACTAATCCCAACCAGCTCAAAGAAATCTAGGTCCCAAAACCATAGAACCATAAAAGGAAATGGATTTGATGATTGTGTCTTTCCAAAACCATTATTTAACTAGTGATCACCTATGATAGACATATGAAAAGGTTTTTTCTAATTCCATTTGATTAAAAAAGTGGTAGACATCTATTAGTTGATTATTGAATCTAAGGCCTTGTCATTTGGGCTCCTACTAATTTAGAACCCTAGTTAGTTGAGAGGAAGTTGAAATACAAGGTATTGATTATTTGAATATGTTGATCAATGAACTCTAGACAAGGGTTGAATTAGAAGGATCCACAATTTGTACACCAGTATTGATTGCTTCTGCTATAAATAAAATGAAACCCTAACCCATGCATGATGATCTGAATGACTTTGTCTTACAATATTGCAAGATGAAGTTGACAAAGTGGATGCATGTAGTCCATTAATTAAGGACTCAAATCACTATAATAACTGAGAAATAACCGAAAATTGACTAGCAAGTAACTGACAATAAAGTAGGATGATAATTGAAATGAAAAACGTAGGGTACACACCTAGCAAGGAACGACTACTTAAGAGGATAAATTCACCCACTTGCTTTCCATCCACGTTGTATTTGTGGATGACAACTTTATGGAATAACAATACCTGAAATGAACATAAATGTGTTAAAGGTAGATAATGAATAAGAAAAATAATAAAATACCTTGGAAAGAACCCCATTGTACAAGAGAATCATGCAAATACTAAATATCAAATGGACAGGACTCAAACTCAGCCCACCCTTGTTGTTGGGCTTGCAAGAAGGAAGAAACCAAGCAGAGGAACAACAAGTATGAACAGAGATAGAGACAAATGTAGATTTTTATTCACTAGATGGCACACCATCTGAGGTTCATTGGGATGTTAGAGAGGCCGCCTTGTCAATGAAAGAGCTTCATAAGGATGAATAAGTTTCTCAGAGGATGAGAAACACCTTCAGCATGGGGGTAATGATGGGTCCCATTAATATGTATATTTTTAGGTTCATTATGCTATCCTCTAGCCTTTAGAATTATCCTTTTCTCACATTAATTTTCATTTTTAGCCATAATATGTTTATCAAGAAGAGTAAAAGGTTTTTTTTATATTATGTGGCCTAATGTGATTAAATTGTATGAAAAGGAAGCATATTTGAGGAATTACTATGTAGGGGCTTGATGGAGGTAGCCAGGAGAGAATCTAGGGGAGCTTGTCCACCTCCTCAACTCTTTAACTCGGCTTCATATCACCAAATCCTCACTCACAAGTTCGAATTCACTAACAGTCGAGTAACTCCAAGTGAAAGTGAAGATCAAGAAGGACCAAATCCACCATTTTCGAGATCAAGGGGGGAATCAATCCTATTTTCAAGGGAGATTTTATCATATTCCTTTTTGTATAAATAAAATAGATGAAAGTCTCATTACGATTCAAATTCTTGATTCAGATAAGACTATCTATTGAGCCTATTTCTTGGCATTGTTATTGTTAACTTTCATGTGATGTATGAGACTGCTAATTTCCGCTAATGAGAATTATGTTAGTGAGTTGCATCTAAGATAGTTTTAGAGGGATGAAACCTTTGGGTTTGGGCCCAATCCAGAGGCTTTAGTCCCTCTTCTGTATTTATGTATTGTTCTTGTTACTAAGTATTTCATGACTTTCTTTTATTGCAGTATTTGTTAAGCTATAAAAACTTGTGATTGCACACTTCTCTATTGCCTCTCTAGTGGGAAGATTGATTGGAATGATTTACAATCTCAGTTGAAAATTTTTTATCTATTATTTCTTGGAAATAGATAGATGTTAGTTACCCTTTTTCATGTTTATGTTTTGCAAATTAGAAGTTAGCTCAATTATCAGAGTAGTATTGTGGAATAGAATAGATGTTACTCAAATTCAACTCATATTTTCCATGACATTTTATCTCATCTTGTTATTGATCATTCGATATATGAATTTGGCTAGTTTTAGGGTTGTGTTGATATAAAGGAGTGGCTACATATTCCATCTCCCCATGGATATTTCCATATTCTCCATTTACACCTCACAATGCTCCCAAACTTTGTCTCCACGGTCATTCTATTTAGGAAATTATGGACACCGTGGGCATCCACTTTGGTGCAAGACAGACCTATGAGAGACCTTGGGCTTGGATAGGAGGCTTCCCCAACCTTCATTCACTCCCTCCTAGCTTCATCTATATTCTCATGCACTCAAGACACCATCTCCAACAAAAAAAGGCTCTTGGAACCCCTCCTGTAGCAATACAGGACCTCCTATATCAATACATATAGAAATCTTGTAGCGCTATTTTCCTCCACCTATTTTGCTCCACACTTCAACCTTAGCTTAATCAATATTAATAATGACCCCCGAGTGGTGATTTAATGATTAATATAGGCCCTTAAACCACTCCAACTTCCTCTTTTCCTCACCGCAAAACAGAGTTATAATTAGGTTTTTTCAAGCATGCTAAAAGTTGGATTTCCGAGTTTCAAGAAAATGTAAAAGTAGACCATGTTGAAAATCAACAAGAAAGTGTGTGTCTAATTTATTTTTCTCTTAAAATTATTAGATAATAAATTTTAATCTTATCTCATAACAACTTGTATTAGTTAACTAAGTCAGAAAGATTGATTTGGCTCAAGAACTTCGAGTTGAGGGTCAAAGGTGAGGCATGTAGAGTGATTCTATTATTTTGGGGGTCCAGTTGCAGTTAATGCACTAGTGTGGTGTGAGTGTAATCATTTAACTCAAATTAATTGAGTTAAAATCAGTTTAACTAGTTCTAACTGAGTGATGAGCTAGTGAGAGGTCCGGTGAATTAAATTAGATTTAATTCACAAGTAGTGATCAATCAGATAACTGATGATTCACTATTATTAGATGCATGCATGTCAATTTTGATGAAGACCCAGTTGAGACAAAGGTTAAAGGGAAGATAACTATCAGTTGTATTATTAAAAAACTGCCCAAGTGCAAATATAAAGCCACAGGATTCCCATGATGGATTTCGCGGTCAAGGAAGGTTGGAATTCCTATTTAAGAGGGATTTATTTTCATAGGAATCGCGTGAGAAAGGCAGGCTGGATGTGGGAAGGAAATTGGCTATGTGTTTTTCCAATTTTGTCCTAGATCAGTGTGAGATGTGCTAGAGTGCATGAGATTCTTGTGAGAAATAATGCATTGTATTATTTCATGATTCCTTGGTTTATTATACAATAGAGATAGAGGGGTTTTGAGCATTTTCTTTCCCTAGGAAAATTTTTTGTCGTGCGATTGATTTACTTCTTTCTCTTACTTGAATGTGATTGAGCGACCATGTTTTATATTCCGCAAATATTGTAGAAGGATCTAGTATCTTGTTTTAGTACATTTCATGATTGGATTGAATCCATTCGTATAATTTATAAATGGTATCAGAGTGCCAGGAATCAAAATAGTGGAGAGGAAATTAAGCTTTTGTTGAACAATATTCAAATTTTCAGATACATTGTTTGGAGCTAGAAGCTAACCAAGATGTCTTTCACTGGCTTGAGACACGAATATGCATTCGAGATAAATTCGAACTATATTGCATGGAAGGACAGGATGGAGTCAGTATTGGAGGATAATGGATTGAAGGAGTTCATTGACACTGATATTCCTGAACCCAATCAGGAAGATGATGCGCAACATGAAGCATAGAGGAAGAATGTTGCAAAGGCAAGGAGGATCTTATTAGAGGTAGTTTGAGATCATATTGTATCGTGTCTCCATTGCAAGGAAACTCCATATGATATGTGGAAGGTCTTGGCATATCTGTTTCAAAGCAGCAGTGACCACATAAAATTGGCACTCGAGCACAAACTCAGAAAAATCAAAATGGAGAAGGGCGACACAATCTAGAAATACTTTACCAAGTTCACTCAATGTCGATATGAGTTTGGAAGTGTTGGAACTACTGTATTTGATGATGACTTGGTGAGCCTAGCACCTCAAGCCTTCCCAAGAGCTGGAATATTTACCAGAACTCTGTGAATGGGAGGGATAATTTACCAAAGTGGGAGCGACTATGGTTAGATTTGGTACAAGAAGGGTTTCGGCGGAATACCAGGGATGGATCCTCATCCAAGACCGATGATGTGTAATATTTTGCCTTGGCTGGTACAACAAATAAGGGGAAAGGAAAGAAGTCCTATTCCAAATCTGACACTGGCAAAGAAGGAAAGAAGTAATACATGTCAAAGGTGAAATGTTTCAACTGTCATGATCATGGAAATTATGCCACAAATTTTCCACAAAAGAAGAACAACAACAAGAAGGCTCTGGGAGCTGCAGCGAGTGAAGCTTTGGCCTCGCAGTTTTAGTTTGACTTCTCTCTCATCGCATGCATGGTGTTAACTATGATAAGATCTATGCGGTACTTGGATAGTGGAGCATCTTTCCACATGAATAGAAACAAATAAATCTTTAGTATCTTGGAGGAGAAGGATATTCATATGCACATTGAGATGGGTGATGACAAGAGGTATAGCACTACTGGGATTGGTACAATTACTTTCTAGAGAGATTCAGGTAAACCTTTCATATTAAAATATGTCATGCATGTACCAAGTTTGAAAAATAATTTAGTTTTAGTTGCTATGTTGGAGGATCTTGGATATGATGTGGTTTTCAGTAAAGGAAAGGCATTCCTTCGTCACAAAGCCACAGTTCAGGCAAAGAAGATTAGGGTTCGTGTGAATAACCTCTACAAACTTGATGTACATGGTTATGCAACATTGAGCAGTAAATCAGATGAGGTGGTGAGCCAGGATAGTGGTGAGTTATGGCACAAGAGGTTGGGTCATCTACACCATAGTGCTTTGAGGATCTTGCAGCATATTTCTATAGGTCTTCCAAAGGGTACACTTTCGCAGAGAGACACATGCAAGGGTTGTACTATGGGGAAGTATACAAAGGAAACATTTCATGAGAAGGAGAACCGATCAGTGGCAATCCTTGATATAGTTCACTCAGACGTGTGTGGACCATTCTCAATAGCTTCCACAAAAAAGCACGGGTATTATGTTATTTTTGTTGATGATTTTTCCAGAAAGTGTTGGATCAAATTCATGCACAAGAAATATTAGACGTTCTCCAAGTTTTGTGAGTTCAAAGCACTGGTAGAGAAAGATACATGGAAGAAGGTGAAGGCTCTAAGGAGAAACAATGTTGGTAAGTGTATCTCTAATTGATTCAAGAACTTCTGTGCCAAAGAATGAATTCAGAGAGAATTCATTGCACCTCATAACCCACAACAGAATGGGGTTGTAGAAAGAAATAAAAGAACAATTGTGGGAGTAGCACAAGCTATGTTACATGATCAGGGCCTATAGTTGCATATGTGGGAAGAGGCATGCAACACAATGGTATTTGTGCAAAACCATAGTCCTCATCAGATACTTGGCATGAGTACACCATAGGAGGCTTTTTCAGGTAAGAAACCAGATGTTTCATATTTTAAAATTTTTGGCTCATTTGTCTATTTCCATGTGACCAAAGATGCCAAGAAGAAGCTAGAACCAACAGTAGATATTGGGATATTTGTGGGGTACACTGATACTCCCCATAAATATTGGGTGTATTTGCAGGAAAACAGGATGACAGTTGTGAGGAGAGATGTTAAATTTGATGAGGAGAAATCCATGTGATTATCCCTTGAGAGGGAGCTTGAATTTCATGCAAAAGAGAAACTCTTATTTCGAAAGGATGAACCTCGCGATGTGGAGAAGCTAGAAGCAAAGGAAAGAGAGTGGCAGAAACCACTCATGCAGATCTATCCACCAGAAATGGTAGGAAGTGCACCAGAGAGGCTGACATATTGATGCTAGATGTAGCAGAGGATGTAGGTGTACCTACATCACAGCACAGGAAGAGAAGGTCCCCAGACAAGTATACTGGATACATGGCTCTTATGAGTGAGTGTGTTGTGACATAACCATCCTCTTTTGAGGAATCATTGCAGCAACTGGTATGGTTTGATGCCATGGTTGAGAAGTATGACTCCGTTATCATAAACAGTGCATGGGAAGTGGTCCCAAGGCCAGTGGCGAAGTCAGTGGTTGGATCCAGGTGGATATTTAAGGTGAAGAAAGCATTAGATGGGAGTATGGAGAAATAAAAGGCTATATTTGTGGCTAGAGGATTCTCACAAGTAGAGGGGATTGTCTATGAGGATACTTTTGCACCGGTTGCAAGGTACTCATCGATTAGATCCATCATTTCACTCTCAGTGTAGATGGGGTGGCAGATACATTAGATGGATATAAAGACAATATTTTTCATTGGAGTTATTGAGGAAGAAGTGTAAATTGAGCATCCAAAAGGTTTTGAGACCTTTGATATGGATTTGCATGTGTGCAAACTCAATAGAGCATTGTATGTGCTGAAGCAAGCACCTCGTGCTTGGTACACTAGGATTGAAAACTATTTCACTAGGTTGGGCTTCAAAAAAATTGAAGCGGATGCGAACCTATATCATATTGTTGTTGATCGTAAGATGTTGATTATTGTACTTTATGTTAATGATATGATACTGACAGGTGATGAGAATCTCTTAACTTCTTGCAAGGAAGATCTTGCAAGAGATTTTGATATGAATGACATGGGGCTCTCGCGCTATTTTCTTGGCTTGTAAATATGGAAAAGAGATGGGGAGATATTAGTATCTCAGGGAAAGTATGCCAAGAATATTATAAGGAAGTTCCACATGGAGGGAAGAAAACCCATGGAGACTCCTCTTGTAGGAAAATGGAGAAAGGAGGATGCTACTTCAGGTGAGGTAGTGGATGCTACTATTTATAAGAAGCTTGTGGGTTCACTTATGTATTTGTTGAACACACGACCAGACATATTCTATGTAGTTAACCAGCTTAGTCAAGCTATGGTTAAGCCTACCAAGATCTTTTGGAAGGTGGGGAAGAATTTTTTGAGATATCTCATGGGCACTACAAAGTGGATTATGGTATAGATAGAAAGAGGGAGTGAAGCTTCAAGGCTTCATCGATGTATATTGGGTGGGTATTCCATCAGAAATGAAGAGCACATCAGGGGGCATCATTAGCGTAGGATCAGCAGAAGTTTCATGGTACAGCAGGAAGCAGAGATCAATTGCACTCAATTCAGCTGAGGCAGAGTATATGGCAGTTATTCAGGCTACATGTGAGGCCATATGGATGAGGAAGATACTTGTTGGTTTGTTTGGTCATTAGATGGATTCGACGATGATACATTGTGATAACCAGAGTTGCATAAAAATCTCGGTTCATCTGGTATTCCATGACAGGTCCAAGCATATTGATATCTGGTACCGCCATCTCAGAGATTGTGTTTAGAGGCGCATTATGTTGTTGCAGTACATTCCCATGGAGTATTAGGATGAAAACATCTTGAAGAAGGCGCTGGAAAAGAGAAAATTTGAATACCATAGAGGCAGGATCGGGGTAGTTGATAATCCCTTTCTTGTTGAGAGGGAGTGTTGAAAATCAACAAGAACATGTGTGTCTAATTTATTTTTACCTTAAATAAATTAGACAATAAATTGTACTATTATATTATAAAAACTTGTATTAGTTAAATAAGGTAGAAAGACTGACTTAGCTCAAGAATTTCGAGTTGATGGTCAAAGGTGAGGCATATAGAGGTATTCTAATATTTTTGGGGTCCAGTTGCAGTTAATGCACTAGTGTTGTGTGAGTGTAATTAGTTAACTCAAATTAATTGAGTTAAAATCAGTTTAACTAGTTCTAATTGAGTGATGAGCTACTAAGAGGTGTTGAAGCCTCGAAAATCGTTGCTTCAAACATTGGGGGATAACCACCCGGTCGGGACCTTAGGACAGCTCCTTTTCTGTTTGGTGTGGTGGCTCTGACTGGATTTATAGGACCGGTTTCCTAGTAATTTAAATGGGTTGGTAATGGAATGATTGAATGAAGGGAAAATGGGACTAAATGACTGAAATAAAACTATTTAAACTAACTTAAAACTGATAAGATAATTCTAAAACTAACCTGGGCATCAAATGTGAATACAACTTTAAATTGTTTCAATTAATCAATAACCATGAAAATGTATTATAGCTTAATCGAAATGTGCAGTAACAAATAAAGATAACTATGTTTAAGAAATTAAACAGAGTTATAATAACATATTTCATTCATCATTATATATCGTTTGCATATACTGTAAAAGATAAATATTTCTACACACTCATAAATGATATGTATAAAGAAATATTGTAAAGCGAATACATATAAACGATAAAAAATTAAAAGAGAATATCACATAACATGTGAAAACTAACAGTGAATAGATAGAAATACCATATCCATCTTGATACTTTCCAATGCAATCCGATATTCAAATATAGCAACTTCAATGTAAAATCAACTCCAAGATACAGAAATGAAATTCTTAAAGGAAATTTCGCACAGAAACACCAGATGTGATCCTTTATAAAAAAATATAAGAGTCAATGGAGTACAGAAATGTAATCTCCAAGTCAAAATATTACAAATTCAGGACCGATTTATTTCTTCAGCTCAAATCTGCAAGGCGCTGAGCTGAATTATTCCGATGTTGAAAAACAAGCCTTCGCTGTATTTAAGTCAATCAAACATTTTAGGCCTTTTCTCTTAAAAACACACACAAAGGTTATTGTCTCACTACGGAGAATAGGACAATAACCTTTGTGTGTGTTTTTAAGAGAAAATGCCTAAAATGTTTGAATGACTTAAATATAGTGAAGGCTTGTTTTTCAACATCGGAATAATTCAGCTCAGCTCCTTATAGATTCGAGCTGAAGAAAGAAATCGGTGCTTCAATTTGTTGATAATTGAGCTGTGTTAAAACAGTAGCATAGGATGTTTCAGTTGCCAAAGTATACAGAATAAAATCTTTAGAAAAATTGGGAGTATTCAATGCAGGTGCATTAATGATTGCCTTCTTGATTTCATCATCGGATCGGAAAGTTTTTCAAAGGTTGTACACTTTGTAAAACTCCGATGCGATGGCACTCAATTGCAATCGCATTTTCGGATAAATTTTAAAGTGTTATGTTTGCTTTACATATTGCCGATGTGATGCGATTCATCGCAATCGCATTTTGGAGAATTAAAACAATATATTCATGTGGTTGAAAGACTCCAATGCGGCGGACCCCACTTCATCGCAATCGCATTATCGGAAAAAACTATTTAACGATTCATTCCATTTTGAAAATCCCCGATGCACTCTTCGCAATTGGGATTTGGCATAAGTCTTATTTCATTTTCCTTTTAAACGAATCGCGATGCGAATAAAACTTAAATATTCATATATTATTATTCATTGTGTTCCAAAGATTTAAAAGGTAATATATTTACACTTATTTCGAAATATGCCAATCTCTGATTGTACGTTGACATTAATTCAAAAATCAAACAAATAACAACGATTTTTTTTGTTATTCAATGCATGAATGTGACTCCCTAGAGGGCATTTAAGTTTTAAACCATGGATATAATAAATGCAAATCAGCGAATAATCCTTTTGTATAGCTGTTTTCATAATTGCGTCTTCACCTTGGCTGAAAGCTTTTCTTTGTTGCAGAACAATAGAACATCCAATTTTTCCATTCACAGAACAAGAGAAACACTGCCGGATACTGAAATTTCGAAGAGATTTAGGAAATCGAAAGCCGCCATTGCTGCAAAAGCTCCTATGTTCACTATGCCGCCTAAAGAGAAACCAGCAAAGCTTAAGCTTGTTATAGATACCTCATGCCAGGGACTTGGTAAGATGACATGGGAAAATGTATACAACTTACTTGAAAAGGAAAACCCTAAAGTTTTTGAAGCTAAGGCTACAGTTCCTAACGAAGCCAACTCAGACTCTGATTCTGAAAATCTTCTTGGTGCATTAGCAAACTCATTTCTGCACCGAGTTGCAGCTCGGGCAAACATTTTCCCATATTATGATGTTATTAGGTGGGTAATTGATAATGTGGCTATCAAAGACAGAACCTTTTTTTCTGCATCTGGAGCAATATTCGGGTCATTCAAACCAGAAGACATCAAAGCGATGTACCACCTTCCAGACCCACAGAAGATTTATAACAAATATTTTATCAAGGAATTTGCTGCGAATCATGAAAATCAGTCGGAACCAATTAAAGAATGGACAAGGGCTCCTGAAAATCACAGACATGAGGCATCAGGTATGTACTCTGTGGAGTCTCTTTTGCCTCCATACTGTTATGCTGCAACAATGATCTGTAGATTGTTTGGAAATGATAACTCGGCTAGGTTTTCCATTCAAATGGTCCCATTAATACATTCTGTTGTTAGTTCTGAGATAATGGATTGGGCTATCATTCTATCTGATAAGATAGCCAACAGAATTCTTGAGTACAGGAAAGACAAAAATTCAGGAAATTCCACTCCTTTTTATTTTGTGCTTATATCCTAGATGCCCTTTGTTTCAATTCTGAATTCCCCTTATTAGGATGGAAATGGACTCCTAAAGAACCTGTTCCAATTCATATATATCACAAGTTATTATGGAAGGGGCATTTCAAAAGTCATGTTTACAGAGTCTGTCATGGTTTTCTTATTCCGATTTACCAAATCATTTTTGGCTTATTCCCTCCTAGACTTTCCGAAAAATCTAGAGTTGATTTGTCCTTAATTGGAGATTGGTTCGGAGAGGAAAATTTCACATATATCAGAGTTTTTGGAAGTATTGTAGAACCACACATCCTTCCTTTTTATGTTCCAGACAAACTATTAGCACAGGAAATTTCTTATCAGCTGACAGTAGAAGGCATGTCTAGAACTTTGAAGAACAGCAAGAAGCTTATGTGGCCTACTTTTGCTTTTAAATGTGGTGACTATACTCTCAGTAATTTTGTCCATGCTGAAAAAGAAGTTGTTAAGCTAATCGATCTCAAGCTTTCAATAATCCCAGGGAGGAAATATGATCCTAGGAAGGTGGCATATGATTTTACTACTTCTGTTTCAATTTCTTGGTTCGAACATGAACCAGATATGTTTGATGATTCATTTGTTTCTGTAGATAAAATGTCCCAAGTTTTTTGTTTGGAAAAGTCCAAACTTCAGGCCGAAGAAATGAATAAATTTTTGTTATTTAGAAGTCAAAGGTTACTCAAAGTTCCTCTGGATCAGTTGAGAGTCTCTACACAGGAATATGAATCACAACAGAAAGAAACAGGGAATACATCTAGCAAAGAAGTAACAGGAACTAATCATGTTTTACAAAAGAAAGATATTAGTAGAAAATTTGATACTGAAAAGACAAAAACAACTGCTAATATTGATGTACAGCAGTCTTCGGCCCAGGCAAGAAAAGAAAGCACAGATACTGATGCCAATGTGCATACTGAAAAGGGAGGCACAGACAGTAAGAATATTGAACAGGCACCAAAAAGTGATATAAACAATAGTTCAAATTCTCAACTTGGAGGAGAAGAAACTACTAAACTTATTGTTTCTCCTCATTTGTTGAGCCAATATGAACAATTTTCCTAGCAAATAGGACAATGGAATACTCCCCAAGTTGATGATCCGAAAGACCAGGATATAGAAATCATCCCTGAAATCCCCACGGGTGAGATCATGTTGAAGATAGAAGAAATCCCTCCTTTGGATATATTTTACAGTCCTAAACATAGATTTGTTGTGAGAAAACAGAGGAAAAGGAGGAGAACTGATCAAGATGCACTTTTGACATCACAGGTGGAATTCATGAATATTGTTTATAAGAATGCTGAGGTGAATCCATCTGAGGATCTCACCAATTATCCCAGTATGGATATGGATATGGATATGGTATTTCTATCTATTCACTGTTAGTTTTCACATGTTATGTGATATTCTCTTTTAAATTGCTATCGTTTATGTGTATTTGCTTTACAATATTTCTTTGTACATATCATTTTTGAGTGTGTAGAAATATTTATCTTTTACAGTATATACAAACGATATATGATGATGAATGTAATATGTTATTATAACTCTGTTTAATTTCTTAAACAGAGTTATCTTTATTTGTTACTGCATATTTCAATTAAGCTATAATAACTTTTCATGGTTATTGTTCAATTGAAACCATTTAAAGTTGTATTCACATTTGACGCCTGGGTTAGTTTTAGAATTATCTTATTAGTTTTAAGTTAGTTTAAATAGTTTTATTTTAGTCATTTAGTCCCATTTTCCCTTCATTCAATCATTCCATTACCAACCCATTTAAATTACTAGGAAACTGGTCCTATAAATCCAGTTGGAGCCGCCACACCAAACGGAAAAGGAGTTGTCCTAAGGTCCCGACCTGGTGGTTATCCCCCAATGTTTGAAGCAGTGATTTTTGAGGCTTCAACAAGAGGTCCAGCGAACTAAATTATATTTAATTCACAAGTAGTTATCAATCATATAATTGATGATTCACTATTATTAGTTGCATGCATGTAAATTCTGATGAAGACCCAATTGAGACAAAGGTTAAAGGGAAGATAACTATTAGTTGTATTATTAGAAAAATTCCCAGGTGCAGTTATAAAGACACAAGATTCCCATGATGGATTGTGCAGTCAAGGAAGGTTGGAATTCCTATTTAATAGGGATTTATTTTCCTAGTAATTGTGTCAGCAAGGCATGCTGAAGGTGGGCAGGAAATTGGCTATGTTTTTGTCCATTTTTTCCTAGATCATTGTGAGACGATTGGTAGAGTGCATGAGATTCTTGTGAGTAAGAATGCATTGTACTGTGTCATGATTCCTTGGCTTATTATACAATATAGATATAGGGGTTTTGATCAATTTCTTTCCCCAAGAAAATCTTGTGTTGTTTGATTGATTTACTTCTTTCTCTTACTTGAATGTGATTGAGCGATCGTGTTTTATATTCCAAATATATTATAGAAGGATTCAGTATCTTGTTTTAGTACATTTCATGATTGGATTGAATCCATTGGTATAATTTCTACATATCAATGATACATGAATGGTAGGTTACTGATTTGATTAAATGTGAAAAATAGAGTATTTTTACTCTTGCAAGTAGACTAGCCCTTTCTCTTTCATGCAATGTTAATTAGCATCTACATTTGAATGTGTTATCACTCCCCCCTTCCCAAGGCTAAGAATGGAACTGAAGGAAGGTAACCACAAACCAATCTTTAGGTTAGGTAGCTAGCCCTACCAAAACCAGAGAGGGCTCTCTCAATGTCACTTTATCAATCACTGAGATGACTGGATGTACAATGAACTTAGGCTAGGTATTAAAGTTCAGTAAATTGGGGTTTTGTTTGTTTTGATTTTTTCTGGATAGGAATGGCAGCTAGGAAACTAGATCCAGGGTTTAGGTCTGATTTCAAAGGTTAAATTGTAGAAACAAGGATGAGGCTAGGTAGGTAAACTCATGAACATACTCAATTTTTCATTGTGTATATGGTTTTCAAAGATAAGGATTCATAATGAGCATCTAAACGAATTCATTCATCAAAAGAACGGAGACATGTTCATGTAAATGTTACTAAAAAATAGCATGGAAAGCATGATTTATGTCTATATAATGATAAGATTAACATAAAAAAGCATATATGTGATTGAAGGATAACATAACATTAAACTTTATAAGATTATAGAGAATAAAAAATGCTCAAAGGCATACCACTGGAGTCTCAACACCATGTCTGCAACATTGTCTTTGATTTCATTAAAAACAAAAGCTTGTACAATAGCCCCATTGCAAATAACAACTATCCAACCCTGCAAATGGATTGAGTTGGACTACATATAGGAAATAAGAGTCATGACAGCTCATAGGGTCGAAATTATATCCAAAAAGCATCATAATTACATCATATGAGTCACTTCCTAGAATCTAGGGAAGTTAGAAACTATTCCATAAAATTCAGCTAAAGACTAGGAGAGTGTGTCTCCTTCATTTAATTACATGTTTCCTCATCATACGACGAAAAAATACACTAAATTACCCAAATGAAACCTCATGGGACAGCTAAACATCAAATTTTGGAGTTTTCTTGGCTTGAAAACTGTCCAAATGAAATCCAATGTAGAAACATAATGTCATTTACATAAACATCGCGCCTCTCCATCAAGAACGACGTGCCTGTTTAGAGGTGAATTTGAACCACTTGAAAACATATATTTCGAAATGTGAAGGTTGGGGTAGGTAGCCTTATGTGTCTAATTTCCAATTCACCCTCAAAACTGAGAAAATTCTCCTTGGAAGGCCTTCAAAAATGGATTCTCCCAACCTCACTCTAGAAGCGCTACGCAGAGGAAAAATAGGCGGCAGAAGCATGAAAAAAGTGATGTTTTGGGGATTTTTCTTCAAAACCAGAAGGTGACATGAAAACCTCAGGTCATATTTGTGATATAGAGGTAAAAATAAATACAACCATGTAAAAATTTCTTCATTTAGATGCTCTGAGAAGCAGTGCAACGCATCTGCAAAAACCAATTTTCCATATTTTTCAAAAAATCACCAAAATTTTCCAAAATTTTCGGCAGAAATAGGACTCTAAGATGGATCAACATCTCTCTAACCATAATAGTTTTTGAAAGACTGAGAGAGTTTTTTCTTCTTTGGCATGTTATGAACAGAAACCTCTTCTTGTTTTCCAAAATACTTTCCCATTTGTTAGAATCCAAGTTTAAATTTGGTCGCTAAAATTTGCACAACCGTAGCACACTCTCAGCAGAAGCATCACACCACTTGAAGAGGGAGTTTGGAGGCCTTCCTAGAGGATTTTTTGGATTCAATTGGTATGGTTGGAAATATTAGGATTCCTTCTACAAAATGGAGTCATCAAGCACTACAAACCACTGCTCCAAACCCTTGAATAATTGACTTGAAAACAACCTGTTCAAAAGTGCAGAAAATGACCTGGAGCAACCGTATTTTTGGAATTTATTTCAAATCATAAGACATGTGAATAAACTGAATTATTTCAAATCAATTTTGTAAAATTCATCTCCATTACTTCAGAAAATGATTTTGAATCAAAACTATCCATGTGTGCAATGTAAACCATAACCTGATCACAAAACTCTAAAAATGATACCATGAGTCTGATTTGGCTCAAACCTGAAATGGTGGCCTCCCTTAGGAATCTTATATTCTCCCTCCATGGTTTTTTTCAATTGGATAAAACCCTATCTAGATGAAATGGGTAGGGGAGATGGATATTAGGAAAACAGGGGATAATGGTAGGGTGTTCTTAAGGGAAGAAATGGGGTGCAAGGAAGCTAGGGGAAAATCCCTAAAAAAATTGAGGAGGTAGGGTAATGATTTCGATTTACATTGCAAGAGAAATTTCTAGAAATGGGCATGAGGAAGGTGCCAAAATTTTAAAATTTCAAAATTATCTTTCAGCTAATTGGAATATTTAAGTTTTGTTTTGTCACTTAGATAGATGAATAATTGGGTAGGAGACCCATAAATCTCTTTAGTAGGAATAAAATCACTTCTCATGTGAATGTGGCTCATTATATCAACTAAATAAAACACCCTTAAGTGTGAACAGGGGCTAGAGCATGTAGACAGGGTCAAAGTTGACCAGATCAACAACTATGTTATGGAGATAATGAAGGATTAATTGAGGACAACGCAGTCATTTAGGAGGAGTGTATGCATGAGAGTAACTCCTTTAATGAGTGGGGCCCAGGTTAGGAATCTCACCAAGCATAAAAGGAAGAGGATGGAAGCCATAGAAGACATGATTTTCATTATGGATTTTTGATCTTTTTCTATCTATATCTTTCATGTGACATGTTTATGCATACTTCAGCGATTTAGCGAAGTCTGCGGTGCTCTTTACACAAGGGTGTTACCGAGCGGGAATCCCACCCTCATCCTCGGGGGACTTCGAGTACCTACTCAAGGGAGGTACCTTGAGATACATTTCCACTATCTGACATCAGGCCAAGATTCAGCCATCATCCACAGCGTAGTCTATTCTAGAGTTTTGTTGTTTTGTAGGGTAGTAGCAGTGGAGGAAGATTAGATTCATTTTCCTAGATTTTTTTCCATTGGAGGGATCAGCCTTTCATCCAGGAGACTAGTAAGGAAGGTTCTTGGGCATTGCTTTGTTATCTAGAAGCAAGCCAAGTTATTTCCACCACCTACAGTGCAATTCCCTTTAGGGATTACGTTATTTCAGTGAGCAGCTACAACAGAGGGTTTAGTGCCCTAGTTGAGGAGATAGATTTCCAATGAGGGGATCAGCCCTTCATCCGGAAGATCTATTGGAGGAGTTCCATCCATTTTCTACATCATATTAGCCACCTCCTATCAACTATCTAGTTGCAGTGATTATTCAGCCATAGGGCCATATTTTTCTATTCTTGTATTTTGGGTATTTCCGAAAACCCATTCTGGGTTGTCTTGGAAATGTGTTTTGGAGCTTAAATCTCTATTCCGAACACTTTTGGAGCATTGTATCAGCAACTATATATATTTATATTTTCCAGTTGCAGTCATTCTCTTATAGACAACACAGTTACAACATTCTAGCATTTCATGTATTAGCAGCATTTCATATTTTGATGTATTGTTTCATGGGAGGCTTGTTTGCCCAATATTTAGTGGCATTTTCCTTGATATCTTGTACTCATTTTCTACTAATAATAAAAATGGAATGGCTCTATGGTTGTCTCATGTTTTAATCTAGTGATATTTATGCATATTTCCATTTTTATGTCCTGTATTACTACTCTTCCAATTTTGGGATATTACAGTTGTAAATTTATGTAGATGTTCTATGCTTGATGCAACTTTACTTTCTCTTCAATATTAGATAGCAATCACATAAACAATAAAGTAAAATGTTGATAGAACATACCAGTAGATCGATAGAAGACAAGCCAGAAATATATAAGTGTGTTGGTGCATTACGGCAGTCAACAGGATGCTTCAACCAGAAAATTCTCAATATGGTCAGCCAACCGGCAATGTCACACAACCCTCTAGGATAGTCAAACGGTCAACTCAAAATTCAACCCAAAAAGTCAACGGTCAACACAAACTGCAGCAGCAACCACTAGGTCAATGCTGAAAAGTCAAATTCAATGTTTTGCCTCGGGAATAGTGCCAGAAAATATGGATTAGGAAAATCAAAAATTTGCGAGAGTTTTGGGTCAATTTTACCTTGCGTTGACTGGTCAAAGTTTGCTACAGAAACCCTAGACCGAAATCAGAAATGTGTTGCTGCTGGAAATTTCCCACGTGTGGAGAGAAGAGCCACCAAGGACATCAAACCAATCAAATGAGGAGAGAGAAATGTGTGAGAATGAGATGAGTGAAAATTTCCTCCAACGTTGACCAATATATATCCATCAGTGAGGGTGTGTGACACAAATTTTGGGGCACAAAACCTTAAGGTCGACCTGCACATATCTTGAATAAATTCAAAATAAATGTTCTGCTCATCGGATCAAGATGATATTTAGATTGATCTTGCACCTCTCCGAAAGAGGAACCCAATAAAAATATTGGTAACTTCATCTGAGCATCAAAACATGGATTTTGGACCTAGTTGTCCAAAATTAACACTCCCTCTCAACAAGGGAGAACTCCATCCACCTGTGCAATCCAAACATCGTGCGTCATCCCATCGTAACTTGCTTTGCTGGCCTATTTATTTCATATCAAAAGTGGGTCAGTCACAAAGACATCATTCCTGGCTGACAGATTCAGCCTAGAGGTCTAAAACCTCTATAGGACTCACAAAGAGTCTCATACCAACCCGAAGTTGGTTTATCTTACCCGAAGTCAGTAGGAGGTCCGCAACCTCACTAGACTTGATCCCAGATCAAGTGGTTGGATTGTGCCATCCTATATAGAGATTATGGAAATATCTAATGCATCCATCAGTCTTTTCTACTAGTCTCTAACTTTTCCCACCTCACTGGCCAAATGAGAGGTACTTCCCATGAGCCCCGAACTCAATGGTTATGATACATATGGGGCACAGATAAAGAGAGGTGAAGAAACTCAATCATCATAATGGTGGGGCAAAATCACACCAACAAGGTTCGGCAAGCCTAGCCCTGTGGTTGCTTATAGCTTCGAGAAGCTATCCCCAAAGCCCCCCAGAGCTCCCAGAGCTCATCGTCCAACAGGAACCTCAACATAGGGTCATTCCACAATAACAAGACTCTCACAGAAGGTTAGGAACTTGACCTTCCCTAGGGGCTTTGTGAGAATATCCGCAACCTG
Source organism: Pinus albicaulis (assembly GCA_034641835.2). Taxonomy (NCBI): domain Eukaryota; kingdom Viridiplantae; phylum Streptophyta; class Pinopsida; order Pinales; family Pinaceae; genus Pinus; species Pinus albicaulis. Next base: position 1,303,685,651 of record CM076575.1, on the reverse strand, counting down.
CTCATCAGTTCCTATATGATCGAGCCTTATGGCGCCTCGTTGTACCATATCCCAGATAAATTGGTACCTGATATCAATATTCTTGGATCGATCATGGAACACGGGCTTCTCAAACAACTGAATCCCACTCTAGTTATCATAGAGTATCATGGTGGTATCTAGCACATGCCCGAACAGCTCACTGAATAGCTTTCACAGCCAAACTACTTCACAATAGGCCATACTTGTTGCAATGTATTCGGCCTCTATGATGCTCAAAGCCACCGAATTATACTTCCTTCTCATCCATGATATCGAAGTAGATCCAAGTGTGAAGAATCATCCCAATGTGCTTTTACGATCCACCACACTGCTAGCCCAATCAGCATCAATATATCCAAGGAGTGTCACGCTCCCAGCAGTGCATTTTAGCCCATGGTTTATCGTGCCCCGAAGATATCTCAGAATATTCTTGGCACCAACTCAGTGAGTGTGATGAGGCTCAACCATCTGTTGAATCGAAGTGTTCACTGCAAAACATATGTTTGAACAGGTGTTCACTAAGAACATCAAGGCCCCTATGAGTTGATGATTTTCTAACATAGGCCCAGCAGTGCTGCCACTCAACTTCTTAAAGTTGAGCTCTATCGGTGTCGACCCGGATTTACAGTTTACCATACCAAATCTTTCCAGAAGCTTCACAATGTATTTTCCTTGAGAAAGGAAAATATCGCTAGGTCTCTGCCAGACCTCTAAGCCTAGGAAGTAATGCATTAGTCCTAGGTCCTTCATCTCGAACTCAGCAGCGAGCTCCCTCTTGCACTGATTAATGAGAGGGTCAGCACCTGTCAAGAAGAGGTCGTCAACATACAACACCAGAATGAGATTCTTCTCTCTATCAAACTTGAAGTAAAGGTTTGGATCAACATTAATATGAGTGAAGCCTAGCTTCATCAGATAGCTATCTATCCTCTCGTACCAAGCTCTGGGTGCTTGCTTCAACCCATAGAGGGCTTTCTTCAACTTGCAGACATGGGTGTCCCTATATTGGACTTCTAACTCCAGAGTTTGCTCTACATACACCTCTTCCTTTATCACACCATGTAGAAATACGATCTTCACATCCATATGTAGCAACAAGGGCTATGATAGATTGGATGGTGGTATATCAGGCCACAGGTTCAAATATGTCATCATAGTCTATGCCTTCCTTTTGAGAGAATCCACGAGCAATGAATCTTGCCTTGAAATTTTCAGCACTTCCATCAGATCCCTGCTTGATCTTGTAGAGCCATTTTGAGTTGACAACTACTTTGTCCTCCAGTCTTGGAACCACATCTCAGAAATCATTCTTAAATATGGACTCATACTCTTTGTGCATAGAATCCTTTTAGACTTGATGCTTTACAGCTTCCTCAAAATATCCAGGCTCATATTGTACAATAGTACTCATGGCTACTAGATACCCTTGGTATCTATTCGCCTTATTTCTTTCACCGATTGTCCCCCTTGGGGCCATATGTCCCTCAATATCCTCGAGAGTGTCCCTGAGCCATGATGGTCTCTTCCCCATTGAAGGAGGTGGACCAATTAGGTCCATCAGTCCTTCAGCATCGGGCATCATCTCATCCTTCAGTTCTTCTTGATTTCCAGGCCTTGCTTCATGATCTTCCTCAAATCTTGGAAGATTGACTACTTTCCTTAGGGAAGCATCTTTGTCAAAGGTGACATCATGGCATATCTCCACTTCCCTTTTACCAGACACATAGACTCTATAGGCCTTCGAATTTTCGTTGTAGCCCACAAACAATCCCTTCTTCCCATAATCATACAGCTTGCTCCTATTCTATTTTGACACATGAAAATAAACAGGACATCCAAAAACCATAAAATGTGAGACGTTAAGTTTCTTACCAGCGAAAACCTCTTCGGGAGTTTTTGAGTCCAGAGCAGAATGCAGGCATCGGTATTGTATGTACACAGCAGTGTTCACAACTTCTCCCCACAAAAACTTCGGTAGACCCTGGTCACATAGCATGGCACGCGTAGCTTCCACAATGGTACTGTTCTTTCGTTAAACAATGCAATTTTTCTCAGGATTATAGATAGTTGTGGTCTCCCTCTTGATGCCAGCTTCTCTGCAAATGTTCTTGAACTCGTTCGTCTCATATTCAATGCAATTATCGGTCCTCAATATCTTGATCTTATTCCCTGTCAGGGTTTCCACCAAGGCTTTGAAGGTATGGAACCACATGAAAGCCTCATCCTTCTTCTTCAAGAATTATATCCAAGTTTTGCAAGAGAAGTCATCTATGAATGTCATATATTAATAACACCCTCCCAAGGATGTCACAGGAAACATCCCAGACAGATCAGAATGTATAAATTGCAAGACATCAGATGTCTTTATGACACTTGAGGGAAAAGGCCCCTTGTATGCTTTCCTTTGGCACAAACCTGACATACACCTTCATGATTATTTGAAAACTCAGGCATCCATGTCACCACCTTCCTTGCTTCCAGAAGGGCCTTGTAGTGAAGGTTTCCAAACCTTCGGTGCCATAGTTCTGTCTATCAGATAGTATCACATGTCATCGCTCCCAGTGGACTTCATCCAACCTAGTAGAGTGTATCAACTCTAAACCCAATCGTGATAGCTTCCTTGAATCTCTTCTTCCATATGCACACCTTCCCATCAATGAATGCCACATTGAAACCTTTGTCTTCCATGGCTGATATAGACACAAGGTTCTTATTCAAATTAGGTACATAGAGTACATCCTGTAAGTGGAGGACTTGACCTTGAGACAATTGGAGGGTCACAGTCCCTGTCCCTTTCATGGGATATGTGGCATTATCTCCAAGGATAATTTCCAAATTATTATCCTTCTCAACCATATCAGAAAGTGATTCCTTGAGCCCAGTGATGTGCCTTGAGGCACCACTATCAATCAACCAGAAATCCATAATTTCAGGTGGAGATGCATCAGAGAGGGAAGATACAAGAATGAATTCATTTCTTTTATCAACAACATTTGATTCCTCATACCTGGAGTTTCTCGAGCTTTTGAAAGGTTGACCATTTCCACCGAAGGGAGCTTTCCTCTTTCCCTTGAACCTATTGTTCCTTTGATTTCCATTCGTCTGGTTTTTTTTGTTGTCATCACCATCGAGAGAATCCTTCTTGAAAGGGCATTCTCTAGCATAGTGACCTGGCCTATGACAAGTGTAACAGTTGCCCTTCTTTCCTTGGGCCCTTGCTCTTCCTTTGTTTTTTGGACCACCAAAGTTCTTCTTTCTAGAATGAGCAGCGTAGGTAACATTTCCTTCATTTTCATACTCCTTCATTCTTGTCTCTTCTTGTACGCATATCGATAGTACTTCGTCAAATTCAGGTATCATATTATTATTGAGAATGGTAGTGTTGAACACATGCCATTCAGATGAGAGCCCTCCAAGTGCGGTGAGTACCATCTCTCAATCAGCCATTGTCTCCCCAATAGCCAGTAGATTGTTCCTGATCTCGGTCAGCTTCAGAAAATATGATTGAACTGACTCATCCCTGCCTTTCTTCATATTCTTCAATTGATTCTTGAAGAATAGGACTTTATTTGCGTTTTTGGCCTTGAACATGTGGACCAACTTATCATACATCTCTTTGGATGTGCCCAGCTCAGATATGTAGGCAACCAAACTCTTGTGAATTGAGTCCCTGATCATAAACTTTGCTTTGATCTCCCCCTTCTTACACTTTTTTTTTGGTAGAAGCAGTAGAAGTGGATGAAGGCTCTTGGATTTTACCCTGCATATAGTCCATGACATCTTGGTCTTCTAAGTTAAGATCCAATGTCATCTTCCAATCATGGAAGTCAACCTTCCCAATCATTTTGTCATCAGCATTAAAGCCATTGTAGTTTAAGGAACCCATCCTCTTCTTCAGTGCTTGCTAAAAATTAGGACTTTGTCTTCACCTCAGCTTCGATACCATGTAAATTTATGTAGATGTTCTATGCTTGGGGCAAATTTACTTTCTCTTCAATATTAGACAACAATCACATAAACAATAAAGTAAAATGCTGATAGAACATACCAGTAGATCGATAGAAGACAAGCCAGAAATATATAAGTGTGTTGGTGCATTATGGTGGTCAAAAGGATGCCTCAGCTAGCAAAGACTCAATATGGTCAGCCAACCAACAATGTCACACAACCCTCTAGGACAGCCAAACGATCAACTCAAAAACCAACCCAAAAAGTCAAAGGTCAACACAAGCAGCAGCTAGGTCAACGTTGAAAAGTAAAAGTCAACATTTTGCCTCGAGAATAGTGCCATAAAATGCGGATTAGGAAAATCTAAATTTTGGGAGAGTTTCGGTTCGATTTGACCTTGCGTTGACCAAATTCAACGCTGATCAAAGTTTGTTGCAGAAACCCTAGACCAAAATCAGAAATGTGTTGCTGCTGGAAATTTCCCACGTGTGGAGAGAAGATCCACCAAGGACATCGAACCAATCATATGAGGAGAGAAATGTGTGAGGATGATATGAGTGAAAATTTCCTCCAACGTTGACCAATATATATCCATCAGTGAGGGTGTGTGACACAAATGTTGGGGCACAAAACCTTAAGGCCAACCTGCACATATCTTGAATAAATTCAAAATAAATGTTATGCTCATTGGATCAAGACGATATTTAGATCGATCTTGCACCTCTCCGAAAGAGGAACCCAATAAAAATATTGGTATCTTCATCTGAGCATCACAACATGGAGTTTGGACCTAGTTGTCCAAAATTAACAACAGTGTTATCAGAGCATAATCTTGGCTCAATCTGTGAGACATTATATGTATGTCATCAGAAGAAGAAGAAGCTTCTCACAGAAAGGAGAAGATTTATATAAGAGACAAAGGAAATACTCCATTATCAGGAGAAATGAAGGGAAAGGAATTTTTAAAGCTTCTTCTCCAAACTATGCAGGGTATTAACGGAGACATCAAAGAGATGAGGATGGATAGATATAGAGATTGTCCAAGAGGGTTTTCACATGAAGGAAGCTCCAGTATTTCTCATTATGGGTGTGAGCATTCAGCCTCACAATCAGATCCACAATGCTCTACCATGCCTACATTCTTAGTAAGAGAAGAGGATGAATGAGATACACCAAAGGAGGATATTCTTGGTGACTATCTCCAATAATATGAATCTCATTCTCAGAGTTTCAAAGAGCATCTAAACTTCCAAGGGTTTTTTCATATCAAGGAGAATATAAGACCCAGAAATCACAACAGAAGAAAAGGATGTATGCAGCATCCTTTGAGTAGATTATTTCTGCCTACTTTTGATGGGTCACCCAAGTGCACAACTAAGGATTAGGTAAGAAAGTTGGACACATATTTTCAGCTGCATCAAGTTTCAGAAAATGAGGCCATTAAGGTAGAAGCACTACATCTTGAAGGTAAGGCTCATGATTGGTGGTTTTATGGTCTTTCTTGATTAAGTCATCCAAATGTAACTACTTATGCATAATTCACTAGGAGGTTAGTGAAAATATTTGATCAAAAACATTCAACAACTTCTTTGGTTGAGTTAGCCAAGCCCAAATAGTTAGAACCTTTGCATGAGTTGGTAGGAGCCACTAGACCTACTCTACTCCAATATGTTATTGAGGGGGTTAAACATTTTCAAAATCCTTTTCCAAGCGCAAGAGCCCCACTTCATCAAGAGATTTATTCTCAAGATGAAGACATGAATATTCCTCCTTCAAGAGGGGATCAAGACAAAGGATCTCTTAATGATGATGAGGTATCCTCCAATAATGATGAGGAGGAAGAGGAAATTTTGGAAGGAGCCATCAGCACTGTAACAGCAGGAGGAGATCCACCACCATTTGGAGATGGAGATGAAGCAATTGCTTCAACTAGAGGATCCCTTGTTTCCTTGCAAGAAGTTCCAAAGGATCTCACATATGGAGATCAAGATCATCATGTATCAGTATTGATAGGCAATGAAACTAAGCAGAGGAGGAAGTATGTTCCGGCATTGACTACAGTTTTGAGGACATCCACCATGATAGATCACTTCTTTGTGTTCAATACTCTTGACACCAATATAACCTTGGGTGTGCATGGGTTGATTACATTGAAGAAGGATACCTTGGACTATGAGATCTTGTGGATGGAAGGAGGAGATAAGAAGGATGGCCAACATCAAGTGATTGGGAGCATACATCCCTATCCATTTCAGGAGGTTTATGCACAGACGAAGGAGACTGGTTTGCGCAGTGAAAGAAGGGACAAATCATTCCACTCACATATGTAGTCTACTTTAGACCTTGATGTCTCATTACATGGAGTAATTCCACCAGGAAGGCCCCCTGATTGGAAGATAATAAAAGAGTTCCCACAACATAGTACATCATTCATGGATATGGTTGAGAAAGGAGCCTTGGGAGAAGCTAGTATAGTGCATAGAACATCTTATTGGTTCAAGGAAGGGATGAGAAATAATCTGATATTTTCATTGCCATCTCTTACTCAGCTACTTGCGCTGGAAAAGAGGGATTCAGGAGTATATAATGGCACAATCATGGTGCCAAGGGGCTACTCCATAGCCTTGGAGAAGAAAATGATATTTCCACACATGAGGAATATTTCTGAATATGGCAAGAGGTTATTGACACCCTTGCATGCATTGGCCAAACTATGGAATTTTTGGATGGGCAATGCCTTCCAATAGGAGTTTGACCTCCATATACTTCAGTATTTTCTTGGGCAAGATCAGCTGCAAAGGAAGCAACAAAAGTGGGATAGCAATACTCCAGCATGTGGCCTTGGCATTGAGCATGTCAAAGAGGGGAGCTATGAGGTGACATGTGCTCCATTATAGAATTCAGTGGCACTGTCATTATTGAGGAGTATAGATCCATATTTGGAGTCCCAACTATTGGTGGAGTATTCCAAGAACCTCTTCACATGTAAGTTTCTTGATGGGAAAGTGACATATGGGAGGTATAGAGTGGTTGATGGAGTAATTTATTCAGATCTACTTGAATAGAGACTCCAAGCTCAAGGAGAAGATTATACATGCAGCACATGAGGCACTCCTTTCCAGGCATGTAGATTTCATTGAGACTTATCACACCATCATAGAGGGATTTTATTGGGAGAATCTCAAAGAATATGTGTTCCAACATATCAGGAGGTATGTAGCTTGTTCAATGAATGAGGAGGAGAGCAACCACCTTGCAAGGTTGTTATAACCACTTCCCCTTTTGCTGGAGAGATGGGAAGGCTCATCTATGGACCTCTTCACCAACTTGCCAACCATATATGGTAAGGATTGTGTCGTGATGCTTATCGATCAATTAACAATGTATGTACATTCCTTTTCCATACATTTGAAGCACATTGCTCCATGAGAGAGTAAGCCTCTCTTTGGATTTCATGGTCCTTTTGGGACTATATTCAGTGATGGGAATGGCTACTTTCTAGAGGACTTTGGGAAATAATTTTTTTTCTTGGTTCACATTCATTTTACACCTAATGTCCTTTCCTAATTCCATGCTTTTGAGAAGCTAGTGGCAGTAAGAAAGTGGTTGGGTAGCCACTTATCATATCATGTTTTGAGAAAGCTAGGAGTAGAACAACATTGGTCTCACTTGAGGGACTATTGTCACCATCCAGCACATTACATGACCCTTAGTCTATTTTCCTTTTGGATCCCATATGGTGATGACATTCTATTCACTATATGTGGGATAGCTTGGGCAAGAGAGGTTCCTGGAACCAAAGAGTGGGATCATGAGAGTCCAGGTGCCTTTTTGGCTTCCTTAGAACCACATTATTGCAACCCAAGATCAGCAGCTTCATACCTATCATAAGTGGATAGAGAGACAGCGTGGGTTGAACAATTTGATCTTTCATTTCAGCCATACAGCCCCTATAAATTGTGGAAGCAGGGGATTGATGATTTCTTCTGTGAGCTACATAGGATGGCTCATTTTGTTTGGATGATAGCATGGGGATTGGAGTTTCTCATTGGGGTTGAGGTCCCTAATATTTTTCATCTCTCATGCCTTGAGGAGGCCAATGGGAAGCATGTAGTTTACCCCATATATCTTCCACTTCTTCATGATGAGAGCCATTTGGTATCTCTACCAAAGGCCAACTTACACACTTGGGAGGAGCCATTAGGGGACAGAGTGATTGGAGAGCATCTGGTTCAATGGTGGAGACTACTAGATGAGGAAGCTACAAGAGGAGGAGAGGATATTTTGTAGTGTCCTTACAGTTGCTTAAGGACAAGAAACATTTTGGAGGGGAGGACTGTAATATTCCAAAATTACATTTCAGCTAATTTGAATATTAAAGTTTTGTTTTGTCACTTAGATAGATGAATAAGTGGGTAGGGAGACCCATAAATCTCCTTAGTAAGAATAAAACCACTTCTCATGTGAATGTGGCTCATTATATCAGCTAAATAAAGCACCCTTAGGTGTGAATAGGAGCTAGAGCATGTGGACAGGGTCAAAGTTGACCAGATCAACAACATTGTTATGGAGATAATGGAGGATTAATGGAGGAAAGCGCAGTCATTTAGGAGGAGTGTATGCATGAGAGTAACTCCTTTAATGAGTGGGGCCCAGGGTGAGGAAACTCACCAAGCATAAAAGGAAGAGGATGGAAACCATAGAAGACATGATTTTCATTATTTATTTTTGATATTTTTAGATCTATATATGTGATGTGACATGTCTATGCATGCTTCAGCTATTTATCATAGTTTGCGGTGTTGTTTAGAACAAGGGTGTTCCCGAGCGGGAATCCCACCCGCATCCTTAGGGGACTTCGAGTTCCTACTCATGAGAGGTATCTTGAGCTACATTTCCACTATCTGGCATCAGGCCAATCTTCATCCATCATCCACAATGCAGTCTATTCCAGAGTTTTGTTGTTTTGTAAGGCAGTAGCAGTGGAGGAGGATTAGATTTAGTTTCCTAGCTTGTTTTCCATTGGAGGGATCAACCTTTCATTTGGGAGACTAGTAAGCAAGGTTCTTGAGAATTACTTTTTTTATATGGAAACAGGGCAAGTTATTTCCACCACCTATATCACAGTTCCCTTCTGGTATTTCTTTATTTCAGTGAGCAACTACAACAGGGAGGTTAATGCCCTAGTTAAGGAGATAGATTTCCAGTCAGGGGATCAGCCCTTCATTCGGGAGATATATTGGAGGATTTCCATCCATTTTCTACATCATATCAGCCACCTCCTATCATCTATCATAGTTGTAGTTATTATTCATCCCTAGGGCCATATTTTTATATTCTTGTATTTTGGGTATTTCCGGAAACCCTTTCTGGGTTGTCTTGGAAATGTGTTTTGGAGCTTAAATCTCTATTCCTGACACTTTTGGAGCATTGTATCAACAGCTATATATATTTCTATTTTCCAACTGTAGCTATTCTCTCATAGAAAACATAGTTACATCATTCTGGTATTTCGTGTATTAGCAGCATTTCATATTTTGATGTATTTTTTAATGGGAGGCTTGTTTGCCCAATCTTGAGTGGCCTTTTCCTCAAGATCTTGTACTCATTTTCTACTAATAATCAAAATGGAATGGCTCCATGGTTGTCTCATGTTTTGGTCTAGTGATATTTCTACATATTTCCATTTTTATGTCCTATATTTTTTCTCTTCCACTTTTGGTCTATTACACAAATGGTCAAAACACATGGTTTCACCAGTTTTTCTGCCAAAATGTAGTGAAAAATATGGTTTTAATTAAATTGATGGAAAAGAGGGCTATGAGTGATAGGAGATGTTAGGGTATGGTGTATGAAGGTTATATGAAGGTTTTTGATGGTTATATTAGGGTTTTATCAGCTAAAACAAACAATATATGAAAAACACCAAAACTTAGTGGAGGTGACCTAATGAAGGAAACCACTCATTTGCTGATGAATTTAGACTTGAGAGAGGTATAGAGGGTGTCCACTTACTATTTAGGAGGTGTATAAATCTTTTTGTAGTGGTTTTTAGCCTTGGATAATTGATTTGGAGTTCAAATACCAAAAGTGTAGCAGATGCCATAAACATAGTGCAAATCCTACGCAACACCTCCAAAAGCATAGCGCGACACCTTAGAAGCATAGCACAAGTAGTGTTGGCACAAATTTGAAAATTTTTAACAACCCTTCGTAGTTGTGGAGTATGATGGTGAGAAGAGAGTATATTTTACTTATTCCCCTATCTTTGCTAACTCCCTATGAAAATGACTAGTATGGTGAAAATGAGATTTTGTTCGCCTTATTTTATGACATAATTGACTCTTATGGTGGTGAAACAAATGAGACCTATACTCTAACCTAAATAATGAAGGTGTGGTGAATCGCCTAAGACCCTAAATGAGAAATGGATGACATGACCTCTAAGATGATAATGACCATGAATGGAGTGAAGGGGGTAGCATTTCAGACCTAGACATATTCAGTGACCAAAATTTTATTTGAAACTAACTTGAAACATGAAATTTTGACCTAGGAACACTAATAAGTAAACCTAAAAGAGTACATTTGATCACTGAATATTTGGACACTAATAGAATGAATGGAATTTTCACTTTCATAGTTAGAATCAGGTTCAAATATGCTTTCATAAGAAGTTTTCACTATAGTTAATTTGGATGAATGGTATCTGAACACCTTGATATGATGTCGAGGCTGAGGGTGACATGAGTAAAACCTAACCTACTTTGCATATAGCACTGTCACTTATAAAGTTGTTGAAAACTTGGGTTGATAAATTAAGTTGAGGATCCCTTGGGAGTTGCAACACTCTTGGTGCAATACCAGGTCTCACCAATGATGACACAAACTGCAACACTAACTATCCCAATGCATGCATAATAATAAAATAGACAACTAACTTGCATTCATGAAAAACACATTACTCTAATTCAATCCAAGTGTTTGAACCTGGAAACTTCGATACCACTATGTGGTATCAAATATGACCCAAATAGAATGAAAACTCGCTCTAATACCACACTGTAACCACCCTTCCCATATCTACCCACTTTCACTGGTCCACCAGGGTATATATGTGATGAAGAGTTACTATGATATGAGTCAACCTCCTAGATCACCTTAAGGAAGTGGAATCAACAAACCAAAACCTTACTGGCCTTCCTCAAGAGATACAAGACCCATAAGAGCTAAACCACCCCCCCAGGTGCTCAAACCCTGAGTTAGATTTCTTTTTCACTCACCTGGACTTCTAGTCGCATGCATAAGTATACATCCATGTGAATATAGGCCTCCAGTCACTTGTGTAATCCTGTAATCCAGCAACTATAGTCCCATTCTCCCAGTTCTGTGTCTACAACTGTGACATATGTCCACCTTTTCAGGGCTAGACTCCATATCACTTCCCATAACTTGATGAAACTTTACAAAACCATAAATGACACAAAGACAAAGCCTATAACATTAAACTTGATCAAGTACTTTACCTAACCAAGCCCAACCATGACATACATTTCATCAAACATATAGAAAACATGTAATCTACAGGTCATGAATGCATATCTAATAATGGGAGTCTGAAACTCATCTGAGATTCACCAATAAGGTCTAATTCCCTCTCATAATAGTTGCAATAATTTTTGTTATCTCATGCATTCATTAAACATTCAACAACGAATCAAACACATCAAGAGACATAGACACCATACATCATATAACTATCATATAACTAGAAAATAACAAACATAGAAACCATGGAAACTCAACCATAATATCACCATCATAATAAATACATATGCTCATATATCACAATAGAAAATACCTCTTATTAACATATGAAAATTCCAACCAAGTTAGGGACTTCCATGTGCCACCCGACCATAGATTGGGTTTAACCAAATATTTATTTTAGCCAATCACCCTCGTGCCATATTCCAAATGTGAATGTGGGATCTCATGGAATAAACCAACCAAAACCAAACCAGGGATTCCAAAGGCAAAACCACCTCAACCCTCAACCAGTGATTCCACCTCACAGTTAGAAATCACTAACCATCGTTGGATCGGTCTCTACCCAAGTTGTTCAGGGCTCTAGAGTGTTTATTCCAACTCAGCTCCAGGACTAGTAACTCAAGCCATAGTTGTCATAAGGTTATAGAGCATTTTTCTAAACAAGGCTTTGATACTAGTAACTCAACCCAAGTTGTTCCAGGGCTTCTAGAGCATGTCTCAAACCAAGGCTCCAGGAACTAGTAACTAAACCCATAGCCATAAGGAAAATGAGTATCAATCAAATATATATATATATATATATATATATATATATATATATATATATATATATATATATATATATATATATATATATATATAATAAAAATAAAAATAAATAAATAAATGGGAAAACCCACAACAGCATGGCAATCGGAAATTGCAAGGCCGAGAAAAATCATTGTCAATATAGGAAATCCTCCATGCCAATTACAATTCATAACCAAAAAACCACATGAATGTACCATACATGCCAAAAATAACAAGGAACCCACACATGCAACTCTATATATGCAAAGAAATACAGTTGTAGTCATTGATCGCATTTTCCCCTTACGCTTTCCCACTTTCCTTCGCCTTATTTTCCAAATCCAATGAAACTAGAGTGCTCCAAGCATGTTGTAATAATGCTCCAATATTTCTCTAAGTGTGCAAGAGTAACAGAGAATGAGAGAATATAGAGAGAGCTACACCATAGAAATGTCAAAATCCAACACATACCAAAGCCATGAACTCATCCTCACAAGCCTTTTTATCATTGAGGCCTCTAATTTCTTCACTTTCCTTCATTTTTCCTTCAATTTCCTTCTCATGCAAATTTGTGACCTTTCATATTTATTTTATCTGATTTTCCATTATTTTTATAAATAAAATTCCAATTAATGCCTCTTTTCCTTTCCAAAACCTTTTCCAATTTCCTTAGCCATAATAAATCGAAGGTGACGCCGACTAGGATGTTTTTCAGGTCTAATAAACAAAATGGTACAAATATTCAACAAACGAAAAGCTAAATACTAGAAATATATAATACCCCTCCTCCACGCTATTGTAATGCGTTGGGAAACTCATTTTTTTTCTTTTTCTTTGTAGGCCCTCTGCATCCAATATGACAACTACAAAATCCATTGCAACAATGATGCTTGCTGAAAGGGCAATGGAACTTGCCAACATAACCTCATCATTAACCAATAAGGTTAATGATATAATTTTTAGCAAGCCACCTCCCAAACATGCAAAATGAAATATTCCCATTATGATGGATCCCACGATCTATAATTACTTGACAGTTGGATGATTTACATGGACCTTGGTTTGATTATATTATGATCCTAGAATATAAGAATATTTATATGCATATTTGATATAGAATTAGGAAAAGTGTTAGCAAGATGTACATGGCATGAAATAATATGAAGACATTGTAATCTAATGTGAGAATATAAAGCTTGGAGACAAAAGTCTCTATAGACCCACTATATTGAATAATTCGAGGTGAATGTAGAAATTAAAAGAAATTTGCTATTACTCATTAAATCGAACTGAAATCAAGAGATTACAAATTTCCTCTACTATTCTACAAAATGGAAATCATAATTTAGAAACACATGCAATGACATGCAACCATTAAAGCGCCACTAGAACACAATGATTTATGGGGGGGAACTAGAAAAAACCCTTCCACTTATTTTCATTAATCAGATGAGAATGAGAAACTATTACAACTTATTGATTCGATCTTGAAGCACAATTTCACTACAAACATGTTATCCTATTGACTGTCCTTCTCTGGCCAACACTTAGCCAATTCAAGGCCCCAAATTTATCCTATTTCCTTGCCCAATCCTAGAGGAAATTAGCTCCTAAATATTAGTATTTTTCTCCTATTTGCTTGTATAATTCACAACGAATGATTAACCTGCTTAACTTCCAAGCATGTACACTCAACTAGTATACAATTGATAATTACAATTTTCCTTTTCCTCCACTCTAGCTAGGAAATTCAAATTCCATGCATGTCTACAATATTTTTAGTTGATTGACCAGTTTAACTGAGAGATCGCTGAGTTAACAAGAGTTATACTACTCAACTAACCTTCAACTAACCCAACTAGTTGCTTGAGCTTAGTTAATTGAGTCAAACTAAAAATAATTGAACTAGATTGATAAATTTTAGCAATCACTACATGCACAACTATACTTCTAGCCTCTAACTCAAATTTACTAAGAAAACTAGTAGACACAAGCCATGTCACACAAGTCAACTTCAATCCACTTCATCCTATTGAAGTTGAAAATAGAATTACTAAATTTGACAAAGGCACAAGTAAAATTTAGCCTTTCTTGCTACATTTCTAACAGTCAAAGCGCATAATACAAGTTCATGTGCAAATTTGATATTAAAAAACAAAGAAACATTGGAAATATGTGTATAACCTCCAAAAACCTTATCCTCAATTTGGGTATAAGTTGTAACATACTATAATCCACGATAATCCTATGTTTCATTGATGGCATTTGAAACTTAAAAATAATCCAGGTGTCCTTGAAAGTTTTTATCAGAAGACTATAGTACAAAATCCTGGTGATAGTAATTCAGAAATGAACACCTAATGCCCCCCCCCCCCACCCTGAGAAACACCTATTCCATTCAAATTTAGGAGTTTGAAGTATTGATAAATGAAAAAAATATAGTAACTGGATCATTACATATGGATGATTTGTGAAAAAAAAAATTTGTCAAGGAATATGGAAAAAGTGAGATCTATAATCTCTCTCTTACAGGAACTAATTCAAGTATGAAACAATAAATCTAATATGGTAGCTGGTAACATAAATATCTAGACCAAAACCCCAAAAGATACGTTCTCACTTCCTAGAAAAAGGGCATGGCATAGGATTTTGGAATATTATCATGGAAAAAGGCCCACAGATCACATGATAAAGTAAATTAAAAATGATCTCAATTCGTCATTTACAACCATAGGAAGTCAAAATAATTTGGTAGATCAGTTATGAAAGGAAATAACAGTTTTCAATCAACAAGGAAATCAATATATCTATATTATATGAAAAAATTCAAGCCTTCATCTGAGCTAACACTTTAACTCCCCATACTAGGCTACCTAAATATATATTGGTCTAAAAGAAGGCTAAAACAAACTTAAAACTCATTCAACGTAAACACTTGAATTTTAGTGTGTCCATGGGTTTAGCGTAAATTAGAATTCCAAGAAAATGCTTCTATTGGAAATGTGCACTTGACAATGTATGCATGAGTGGGAAGTTGTCTCCTGGAATGAAATGATTATGGGATATGAATGGGATGGATATGTTGATTTGGCATAGAAACTATTCTCTATAATGCTACTAGAAGCACTAAAAAAATCTGTTTTATCACTCTTGCTATTGTGCTTGGATCATGTGTCAGCCTAGAAACCCCAAAATGTGGAAAGGAGATACATACCTATATAATTAAATCACACTTTTATTATGATGTCTCTATTGCAAGTTCCCTTGTTGATATGCATTGCAAATGTGGGAGAATAATGGATGTAGGTAGAGTATTTGATAGCCTTTTTGAAAGGGATATGGTCTCTTCAAATTGAATAATCACGGGGTATGATCGGAATTACTTTAGAGAAGAGGCTTTCGTTCTTATTCATGAGTTGTAAATGTTTGGTATGATTCCAATTCAAATCATGTTTTCTAGTGTGCTTAGGGCATCTACTAGCTCAACAACTCCATAACAAGACAAGAAATTTTTTTGTTCATATCATCATAATTGTGGTCTATGAATATGTCTACATGGCGATTCGTGATATTTTTCTTGCATAACAGTGGGAAAACAATAAATAATGATATAGATATGGCCATGTCCGAAAATTTCCTATATGGTTTTATGATTATATCCCTTTGAAATTTGTGCATAATAATGTTATCTATCGCCACTTGAAGTACTCAAATAAAGGAAGATATTATTGGGTTGCCTAATCCTAGAAACATGGAGAACATGTGACCTATCTGTTATTTTATACCATGCACTTCCAAAACTGAAAGAGCGCATTAAATATCTTGGTTATTAAAAGGCACCAAAGAAAAATCAACAAACAAGATTTTGTTGGTTGTGATGTGAAGAATTTGAAATTATGTTTCATTAGATATTAGATGCAATTCACACACCAATGGGAGCAAAGTAGAGAGAAAAAAAAATGGAATTGATGAAGGGTGAAAGGCCAAAAAATTTAGCAATTCGATGTTAATATTTGCTCTAGATGCAAGCCATGTCTAGCCACAATGGGTCATGAGTGGATGGATCTACTTTGTGTGGGATTAAATCCTCCATGTGTCATGTTATTTAGATATATTTTAATACATGACATCCTAGAGGCAGGTTGGAGATCTATGTGAATACAACTAAAAAGTATGGTGATACAGGTTTATAATAGAGGATCTTAGATGGTGAAATACTTGAATTTGACAATGAAGAGAAGAAGGAAGGACCTATTTTTGAGATAGAACTCATTAATCAAAGGATAATAATTCATACTTGTTATAGATACATCGTATCGACATGAGGAAGGTTCTCTTACACCACCTATCACAAAAGCTTTTATTACAACACATTAGACTCCAAGGGGGAGAATCAATGAAAGGAGAATTTTCTATTCAATAAAACCTACATAGTAGTATTCTACACAAAGGAAATATAGGTTTGGGCCCTCATAGAGTTGTTAATTTTTTTGTTGGTCCAATGGTATCTATAATATGGTTTGGGATAGGAGATACTTAGAAGTATCATGGAGTATTTTCAAGTGATGCCATGAGAAATTCCAAGGTCTCACCAATCTCAAATTTGAAGAAACTTGGACCTCTACATGTTACATGTTCCCCCAAGCATGACGAGACAAAAAATAAGAAAGAAGCTACCCCCTTGAATGGGATTTGGTAGGGAGATCAACATAGAGATTATAATCTATGTTTGAAAGTCTCCATCTAGAAAAAAAACTAAACATATCTAGTGTGGATGTAAAAGTATTTTGAAGATAGATCCACTTGAAATGTGGTAAAGGTAGTAAATCTCATCTTTATTTTGTAATAAATAAGTCATATGAAGATGAGGTGCTCTAAATTGGTCTCCTAAAGGTGGAAAACTTGGCAAGTTATATCCAGGTGAGGAAGGTGGTGATAACTCAATCCAAAGTTGATGACATCCAAAACAAAACTATCCAAGGGGGATCCTTAGGGCATGAATCTAGTGTTTTCACATATATTCAAGCCTAACCACTACATGAAATGTTCAGAACATAAATCCATTTTGGGGATAATATCCTCAAGGGGTGCTATATAAGTAACCTAGATATATTGCTTGTAGATGTCCCTCTAATTACCTAGTTTGAAACGTGTTTAGACGATCGGAGGGTAACATAAAGCATATGAAGAGTACCTACAAGGGTAAATATGACTAGTAGAGATGAGAACTTTCTAAAGTACATTGGAGGCCTCGGAAAATATCAACGAATCCACCCAAGGAGTCTTTCATAAGAAAATTTATTGAAAGAATAGAGAGCTAGGTATGGGTATCGATCCCCATCGAGAACAAGGTCACCAAGAGTTTGGACTCTATTGAGAAAAGATACAAGTGTAATGCCACCTTGACGTGTAAAGGATGGGCCCTAAACCCTTTTTAGATGATGCACTAAGGCAATGTTAGTTTGCAACTAAGCCCAACCAGCTCAAAGAAATCTAGGTCCCCAAACCTTAGAACCATAAAATAAATGGATTTGATGATTGTTTATTTCCAACAAGATTATCTAACTAGTGATCACCGATGATAGACATATGAAAAGTTTTTTTAGTAATTCCATTTGACTAAAAAAATGGTAGACATTTACTGGTTGATTATTCAATAAAGGGCCTTGTCATTTGGGCAACTATTGATTTAGAACCCTAGTGAGTTGAGAGGAAGCTGAAAGACAAGGTCTTGACTATTTGAGTATGTTGATCTATGAACTCTAACCAAGGGTTGAATTAGAAGGATCTAGGGTTTGTACCCTAGGATTTATGGATTCTATTATAAACAAATCGAAACCCTAACCCATGCATTATGATTTGAATGAGGTTGTCCTATAAGATTACAAGATGAAGCTAACAAAGTGGACGCATGTAGTCCATGAATTAAGGACTCCAAGCACTATAACAATTGACTAGAAAATAACTAACAACAAAGGAGGATCAAAATTGAAATGCAAAAGGTAGGGAACACACTTGACAAGGAATGACCACTCAAGAGGAGAAATTTGTCAACCTTCTTTCCATCAATGTTTCATTTGTGGATGACAACTTTATGGAATAAAAATACCTAAAATGCTATTAAAATGTGTTAAAGGTAGATAAAGAATAAGAAAAATAATAAAATAGATTAAGTAACATTTTTGTGAATAAATAAAAATAGAGAAGAACAAGAATCTTCTCCTTCCCTCAATACACCATCTCCACCCTCAAAAGGCTCTTGGAACACCTTTTGTAACAATACAAGGCCTCCTGTAGCAATATAGGACCTCCTGTAGCAAGCATGTAGCACTATTTTCTACACATGTTTTCCTCCACACTTTGACCTTAGCTTATTCAAGATGAATAATTACCCCAAATTGGAGATTTAATGATTAAAATAATTTATTAAACCACTCCAACTTCCTATTTTCCTCACTGCAAAACAAAGTTAGAATTAGTTTTTTTCAAGCATGCTAAAATTTAGATTTTTGAGTTTCAAGAACATGTAAAAGTAGTGTTGGGTACCGGATTTGCATACTTTCCTCTCCCATTTTACCCTATCTTTATATCTCTTTCTACCATTATTATTCTTAAACGCATGAGGTAAAACCATTTTCCTTATATTTCATGGGATATTTGATTAATGAAGTATTTGTCATGGAGGTTTTACCTTTTGACATATTAACTTCGATATTTCTTCATATTTGGCTAAAACAAGAGTGCTGCAGCCGTGAGTCGAGAAACATCCCATCATCTCCAGCGTTTTCCTTATTTTCTGTTACAGCATAACAAACTTGTTTGCACCAACTCCATTTCAGGCCTTTTTACAGTTTCCTTCTGGGCAACTAGGTTGTCGTTGTAAAAAGATATATTTTTGTAACTATGGGGTTGTTGAGGAGAATCGAGGATTCCAGGACATTTGTATAAAGGGGCCTACAGGCTATGAATCAGGGTTAAGCCCTTTGACATACAGATCTTGTAACATACCACTTTTATCATTAATCGAAAGTACGACAACTTGTTTCTTCCGTAGTTCGTGAGTTATCGCAACCCTAATTAGAGATTTGGGCCCACTCTTCTGATCAGGTGTTGTGTCTTTCTTTCTTGCATTGTTTATGATTTAGTGTGATTTTATTACTGCTATTATAGTTTACTTTTAATTGTTGTGAATGCCCTTTAAATTTTGTAGTTTATTTAATTGTTGTTGCAGTGGTCTGTGTGTTATGGATTTAAACCTATGATCTACAGCAGGTCATGTGCTTGTATCTGCATATACTTTGTCCTTAGTCTTGAAATAACTAACGCCCTCAGGTTGATAATTTATGTGGAGAAAGGGTTGAATTTTTTTCATATCCGGACACCAACATTTTTGCGTCGTTACTGGGGAAGGATAACAGGTGCGAGAATAGGATCTGTAACATATCTAAGGGTCAATCTCTCGTCTTAGGGGAGGTAATTTATTGCCCTACTCCAAGTCTTGAGCGTAAGTGATTTGTGTTTTTATTTCCTACATTTTATTTTATTTTCTGTATAATTGATCTCTCGTCTTGGGGATGGCAGTTATTACTCTGCTCCAAGTCCTGAGCATAGAACGTTGTTTTTCTTTCTGCTTGTTTTTTATTTTTCATTAAAATTAACCCCTCGTCTTGGGGAAGGTATTTTGAAACCCTACTCTATGTCCCGGGCATAGTTTCCAGTTTTTCATTTTCATTATCTTTTCATTGGGCCAATTTCTCGTCCTAAGGAGGGTATGTGATTTCCCTACTTCAGGTCCTAAACTTCAATTTTCCCTTTTTTTTTCTTTTTATTGTTTGTTTGAATTTATTCTCTCATCCCGGGGAGGAAGCTATCTATCTTGCTCTGGATCCTGAGCGATTGTTGTTACATTGATGAAGCCTCTTCACAATTTGTATGAACAAGGATTTGAATAAGAGGGGTAGAGGAAGACCCCCAAAGAAGGGGAAGGATCTGGGAAGGAAGACATACATTCAGGAACTTATTGAAAAATATAGATCTGAGGCATCGTCCCGTGTTGCTGTTAGGGTTAGGGTTCAAACGAAGTCTGAAGGGTAGTCTGTGGAGAAACCAGTGCCATCCACGGTATCAGAAGGTGTTCTTTCTATGGTAGAATATTTAATAAATAGGGTATCAGTGGAGGAGATATCCTTATCAGTAGCAGAAGGGGAAGAAGTGGAAAGCAGGGGATTAGAAGAACTGAGCAACTCTAACTGGGAAGAAAAACCTCTAAAAGGGTTTTCATCCCCACGAGACCAAGGCAGCATTGTAAAAATTCCTGCAGCTGAATCAAACGATTCTGATTTGGTGAAATAATTCTTGAAATATTTTGAGTCACCAAAGGACTAAGGGAGCGCGGTGTAACCTTCTACCATTGAATCACTCTGAATACCAGCTACAGGACTAGTCAAAATTCCAAGTGAGTATTGGAGGGTATTTATGGCACCTGTAAGTTCCTCTATTGATTTTCCCATTAGAAATGTTATAGGTGATGCACCAATGAGACCTATACCTTTAACAGCATTGCCTAGTTTCCATGGGCTTTCTTCTGAAGACCCTGACACATTCCTTTTTTAATTTGATATTGTTTGTCATGGATATGACTATATTGTTGATGCCCAAAAATTGAAGATATTTTTTGCTACCCTAAATGGGACGACCCTGAGATGGTTCACGGGTTTAGGAGGGAGCATGATTACCTCATGGGAAGGAATGAAAGAAGCTTTCTTGGAGAAATACCAATATTACTGTAAGTCCCGTGACGTTAAGGAGGAAATATTTTAATTTGCACAGAAAGAGGATGAAGATATGGAGGACTGTGTAGAATGATTTAAATACATATTGCAGAGGTCCGGACATAGTTACCTGGACAAGGACATTCTGAATATCGTTATTCTTCAAGCACTTAGGGAAGACTCTCTGCAACTTCTGAATATAGTAGGAAAAGGGGATATTTCAAAAGAAAACTTCGAAACTATATGTGATTATTGTATTAAGTGTTCACGAGGGGCTGCAAGAAGTGGGCAAGGGGTTCGGTCATCGAAGACTTCTGGTGGAGGGGTCATAAAAGCAAAGATTGGAAATCTATTGGACAATCGAAGGACCAATATTCTAAGCACACTTTTAGCTCAGATGGACACTCTACAGGAAAAACAGAAGTAGATGGAGTTGGAAAAAACCATGGCCATATTCTACCCACATTGCAGAAAGAAGCACCCTTTGAAGGAAAGCCCGCTGAACACGGTGGAATCCTATGCAATCTGTGAACAAACTCACGCGACCAGTTCATGTCCTTCCTTGCCCAGGATGAAAGCAGTTTTCCAAGGAGCAAGCGAAGAAAACGTGGTATACTAGTTGTACTTCATGGGGCAGAAGAAGCCATGGCAACCTCGACCATTGGCTATGAATCCAGGTATATTTCAAGACCCATCCCAGTACTTTAGCAATTTTAATATGGGTCCCCAATCTGCACCGTTTTCAGCCATGTGTTCTCAATATCAATATCCCCCTTGGCAACAATGGGTTCCTCAATCCAGTCCGAACCCTACATGGAATCAGACCTGGCGTGGTCCCTCTCCTACTAGACACTTTCCTCAGCCTATGCCTCAAGAGCAAATTCAGTTGCCTTCCAATGCACCCCCAGGAAACCCAGCTATTAAGCCCTGGCTTCCTATCCAGCCCAATCCGAATCCGAAATATAAAGGGGTCCAACAAATAGACACTTTGAACCTTCCGTCTTACATCATTTCTACCGCGGGACTTAATGAAATAAATCTACGGTCTGGTCGGGTAGTAAATGCACCTACTTCGCCCATCATTACAGAAAAATTTGATGGTGAAGATACAAAACCAGAACAAATAAAAGTGAGGGAGAATTCAGATCAAAAAGTAATAAATCAGACACCTCCCCAAGTTGTTCCTAATCAAGGTGATTTAACTTCTCCTCCATACCCTGAAAGATTGACCTTGAGTAAGCCAAACCCTCAAGAAGAATTTGACTTCCTAGGGGAACTGCAGAATCTCTTTGTTAAAATACCCCTGTTACAAGCTATGAGGGATGCACCTACATATGCAAAAACTCTGAAATAATATTTCTCAAAGAAACTATGGAGGAAACCTAAGGATCCATTACCCATTCATGTTGTGGGTAGACTATCCGATATCATGTTAGGAAAAATCATGCCTATAAAATACGAAGACCCTGGGAACCCACTTCTAACAGTATAGATTAATGGGGTTGAAATCCCAAACATACTGGTATATTTGGGTGTCGCCATTAACATTATCACTGCTGAAACAATGAACACATTAGGACTTGGAAACATTAAACCAACCCCTACTATCCTGGAACTTGTAGATAGATCCATAATTAAACCAATGGGTAAATTAGAGGATGTGATCATTTCAGTAGACTCATGGCATTACCCTGTTGACCTCATTACATTATAGACCCGATCTTCAATAGATGGTCACCCATTGATCCTAGTAAGACCCTGGCTTGCAACTTCAGATGCCTACATAGGGTGCCGATCTAGGCACATGATTATATCAAATGGGACAATTACAAAGAATATCAAGCTTTATCCTCCTGCAGAACAAAGCCCATCTGAAAAATAATTACCCAGTCAGAAACCTATACCTGTAGAAGAGCCTGAACCTGAAAATGAAGATGTTAGACCTGTCCTCACCATTGGGCAGGCCCTTTAATTTAAAACAGAAATTGAAGATGATGCCATTAACGCTTTCATTAATGATTCCAGTTCTGTTTCCGATTCAACTCGACATATTCTAGAATTTTCTATGAGCTATGAGACACAGGAAAACATTGAACCAGAAGATGACATTGAAGACATTCCTGTAACCTCATCCCATGATAGTACTCCAATTGAGACTGAACCAGGGAAAACACTTAATATCAACCCAAACCTGTCTGAATCTCAGACAAAACAACTTTTGAAAGTCCTTCAAGATCATCAGGAAGATTTTGCCTAGGATTATACAGATATGAAGGGTATCTCTGCTAACTTATGCACTCATCATATTTATATTAAGGAATATTGCCACCCTGTAAGGCAACCTCAATGAAGGATGAATCCTTCTCTCAAAAACATTGTAAAGGAAGAATTGCAAAAATTATTGGATGTAGGATTCATTTACCCCATATCAGATAGCCAATGGGTATCCCCACTAGTTATTGTTCCAAAAAAGAATGGTAAACAGCGAATCTGTGTAGATTACAGGGAACTAAATAAGGCAACGCAAAAAGACCATTTTCCTTTGCCATTCATTGACCAAGTCTTAAATACCTTTGCTGGGAAGAAGTTATTTTCCTTCCTAGATGGATTCAGTGGATACAACTAGATCTAGATAGCCTCGGAAGACCAGGATAAAACAACTTTTACATTCCCTTGGGGAACCTTTGCAGACAAGGTCCTCTCGTTTGGCCTGTGTAATGCCCCTGCTACCTTCCAGAGGGCAATCTTGGGAATATTTTCTGATTTGGTCGATGATAGCATTGAAATCTATATGGATGATTTTACTCCATATGGAAACTCATTTGAGGAAGGATTGGAAAAGTTAGAGAAAGTACTCAAAATATGTAAACAGACCGATGTATCTCTGAGCAGAGTCAAATGCCATATGATGAGGGAAGAAGGAGTAGTATTGGGACATTTTCTCTCAGTTGCTTGAATTCAAGTTGATCCGGCTAAAGTAGAGGTAATATTACACTTCCCAGTATCCAAAACACCCACATAGGTACGTAGCTTTATTGGTTGTGCTGGTTATTACAAGCGCTTTATAGAAAATGTTGCTAAAATAGCACATCCACTATTTCAATTGCTAACAAAAGATGCATAATTTTTGTGGACTGAAGATTGTGAGACATCTTTCATGAAAATTAATGGGCTACTGTGCATGGCTCCAATCCTTCGAGGACCTGATTGGGCATTATCGTTTCACATACATATTGATGCTTCTCAGACAGCAATAGGGGATGTTTTAGGATAACCGGTAGACAAAACATCGTATGCAATTTACTATGTCAGCAAGAACTTAATTCCTGCTGAATTAAATTATACGGTGATAGAAAAGGAATTCCTGGCTGTCATTTATGTTCTCAATAAGTTCTGGCACTATATCACTGGGTATTCTACTATTGTCCATACTGATCACGCAACAATCAGGTATTTAATAAATAAACCTATTACTCTAGGCCATATTACAAGATGGTTACTATTGCTTCAAGAATTTGATATTACAATAGTAGATAAGCCAGGAAACGATAATGTAGTAGCTAATTTCCTATCTAGAATGGATAAAAATGATGAATGCACACCTGTAGAAGATATTTTTCCCGATGAACATATTTTTTCAGTTTCTACTAAACCTTCGTGGTATGCAGATATTACTAAATATCTTACTACAGGGAAAGTGCCCCCTCATTTGTCATACAGGGAACAACGGAAGATTATTCATCATAGTGTCTGATATTCTTGGATGGAAAGGTACCTTTTTCATACAGGAGAAGATAAGCAGATCCAGTGTTGTCTGTCTGAGGATGATATTTATGAGGTATTGAAAGCTACCCATGATGGCCCTTGTGGAGGGAATTTTGCAGACAAAAGAACAGGCCATAAGGTGCTACAAATGGGATATTTCTGGCCTTCCATTTTTTGTGATGCTCGGAATTATGTTACGAGGTGTGATAGTTGCCAACGTATGGGGTAGCTCGGTCGAGCTGATGAAATTCCTTTGCAGACATAGGTAGTCCTCGAGCCTTTTGAGAAATGGGCTATTGACTTCGTTGGACCCTTTAACCCACCCTCCCAGCAAAATTCCACATCCTTGTCTGTACTAATTACATGACTAAGTGGGTGGAATCCAAAGTTGTTGCGAAAGCAACAGAGTAGGTGGTCTCAGATTTTATGTTTGAAGAAATTTTTGCTCATTACGGTACTCCAAGAGAGATTGTTTCAGATGGAGGAGCACAATTCACATCACACAAGATAGCAAAGCTCATGCATAAATATGGGGTCAAGCACAAAGTGACATCTCCATACCACCCCCAGGCGAATGGACAAGTGGAAAGCATGAAAATTGTGGCATACCATCGTCGGGAATGGACTCAGAAGCTCCCGGAACCTCTCTGGGTGTACAGAACAACATGGCGGAATACAACCGGGTTTTCACCTTTAGATTTGGTTTATGGGAAATCCCCATTGTTTCCAATAGAATTTGAAATTAGTACGCTCAAAACAGCTCTGGAAGTTGGTTTAGATTTATCAGATGCCCAGAAACACCAATTGGCTTAGCTCAATGAACTTGACGAAATCCGTTCAATGGTTTTACAGCGAACTACTACTATCCAGCAGCAGAGAATGAAATGGCATGATAATTTTATTAAAAATAAGGTGTTTCAAAGCAGAGATTAGGCACTACTTTATGACTCCCGTTTTAAGGATTTTAAGGGGAAGATTTGCACTCGTTGGATGGGACCTTACAAGATGCTATATTTGATAATGGAATAGTCAGGCTAGTTACAATTGATGATACACGTGCTTCATTCATATTCAATGGACATCGCCTGAGATTATACCACTGCTCGGCCTCTAACGATGCTTTTATTAAACAACTCTTTGAGAAATCTGGTTTGAAGGTCATCAGTGCAGAGATCCTTCCTCTACACCTGTGTTGTAAAAATAAAATAAATAAAAATAATAATAATAATAATAAAAGAATAAAGAATTATATTGTTTATCTTATTGTCTTTTTGTAGGAGTTTATACTAAGGAGTAAAAATGAAAGAAAATTTTTCCAAACTATTTGTTGTTGCTACACATGGTGTTGTTACTCCGATGCTGCTACTCGATGTTGCTACTCACACTGTTGTTACTCTGATGCTACTACTCGATGTTGTTACTCCCAATGTTGCTACACCAGATGTTGCTACTCGCATTGTTGTTACTCTGATGCTGCTACTCGATGTTGTTACTCCCAATGTTGCTACATCGCATGCTGCTACTCGCACTGTTGTTACTCCGATGCTGCTACTCGCACTGTTGTTACTGTGATGCTGCTACTCGATGCTGCTACTCGCACTATTTTTAATCCAATGCTACTACTCAATGTTGTTACTCCCGATGCTACTACACCGGATACTTCTACTCACACTGCTGTTACTCTGATGCTGCTACTCGATGATGTTACTCTGATGCTACTACTCGCATTGCTGTTACTCCCGATGTTGTTACACCGGATGTTGTTACTTTAATGCTGCTACTTGATGCTGTTACACTAGATGTTGTTACTCTGATGTTGCTACTCGATGCTGTTGCACCAGATGTTGTTACTCGTACTGTTGTTACTCCAATCCACATCATTACTGCGTTGTCATCCTACCAACCGTCACATCGTCCAGGTAGGCCGTCAGGTACACCTCCACGTGAGTTTTACCGATTTAATTAAATATCCCATCTGAAGATCTTAACGCCGCGGATGAAAAAACTTTAAGTTGGGGGGGTGCCCTTCATGGTCAAGGAAGGTGTAATAATTGCCTCATAAATTAGTATGACAATCTGTTCATGGTACACCTTACGATTCCCATCAACATGTGGTATCATCATTTAATACGTATTGGGATTTGTAATATGTCTCGTCCACTCTATATGAAACAAGTATTACTTTTGTTCACCAAACTTACCATATTCTTTTATGATTTTTCTCGGTCTTCGAGAATTACTGTCTGTATTTACCGTTACCACTTTCCATGTTCACCATGTTGTTTCTCCGAATTTGGTATCCACCACCTCGCCCAACGATCTGTTGTTACAGGAAGTGTTGCTACAAGTATCCACAGTATGAGTGGGTTGGCTATGCGGCATGAACCTGAAAATACAGCTTCAGTCTGCAGTAATCCAAAGGTATGGCAAGTCTTTGTCAACATAGGGTGGGATACCTACTTTGACAGATTGCAGGGGTTTGATGGAGGAATCACAATGGAATTCACACTCAATTTAGATGAGAATACTCGCGTGTTAGAGGTTTGGAAGTTCATGTCATAGAAGAGGTAATTGCAGAGGTTAGCGGGTTGAGACAGCATGGGCGGCAATGGTTTTCTCGAAAATTTTCTCTCCCGAAATTTCCTGAATTGTTCTTGCAGGTAGGAGAAAGTGTCGTTCAAATGGGCAAAGGATACGAACGCCAAAATGTGCCTTATCCTTGGAACAAAGTTGCAGGTTTCGTAATAAAATACATAACCTATGAGGTTTGAGCCACAACTCTGTTCAAGTATCATTTTAAAATTTTAACGCACCTTCGATTTCCACAAGCTCAGGTACATGCCTTGAACATGCCCTTCTTCCTATTGAAACAGCTGCAACATATGGAACAGGCTGCTCGGCGTTTGCGCCGAATGCTGGCAGTGCTTTCCAATCACGGTTTGGTGAGATTATTGGTCATGCATGCAATAAACAAGTTTCGAGTCTCCTGGGCTGAATTTTGTGGGTCCTCAGAAGAAGAAGTGGCAGCCATTATTGCCGCTAGAGAAGAATAACCAGTCTCTCCAGTTGGTTTGGCAGAAGCAGGACATTCAGAGGGAATTGACCAAGAGGAACCCAAGGAAATAGAAATGGAAGTTGATCAGGAGGAACCCGAGGAAGAAGAGATGATGGTTGATCAGGAGGAACCTGAAGAAATGAGAATGGAGGAGGTAATTGGTGGCACACCCGAGGCTGCCACACAAGAACCAGTCTCGCATGAAAATACCACAAAAGAAGAAATGGGAATGGAGGAGGCTATCACACAAGAACCAGCCTCACTTGAAGAGCCCACAGAGGAATAAATTATGAACATCGTGCAGGAAGTCGATACTGCTATACAGTCATTGACTTTGGTCAATGAAGAAAAAAGGAGTGAAATTGCGGACAAAGAAGTGGCAAGTGATGTTGTTTTGCAAGAAAAAACATCACCTACCCAAACATATATGGATGTTAATACGGGTAGGGGTGCTACACAAGAACCACCCCCAATTCGGCTAATACAGGAGGAGTCAACCTATGAAATCGATGTTGTTCCTCAAGAACTGGTACCAACCATGGAAAAAAAGGAAATTCATGAGGAACAGGAAGGTGCAGAAGAAATGAACCAAGAGGTTGATACTGTCCCACAAGAACCAGTATCGACACTAGAAGAAAAAATTGT
Source organism: Pinus albicaulis (assembly GCA_034641835.2). NCBI lineage: Eukaryota > Viridiplantae > Streptophyta > Pinopsida > Pinales > Pinaceae > Pinus > Pinus albicaulis. The sequence goes on along the minus strand of CM076575.1, from coordinate 1,303,657,106 downwards.
GAACAAAGAGCAAGAGGACAGAAGGGAAACAAGTTGTGGAATCGATGCTGCTCCACATGAACCAACATCGACCCCAGTTGAGGTAATAATGCGTGAAGTTTTGGTTCAAGCTAGAATTGAGGATGATAAGTATGTCCCCCGCTCTCCGTTCCAGTCCATGATGCCTAGAGGGGCGAGGGGATTCCGCTCACCCAATGCTTAAATTTGTTGACACGGCCAAGATCAGCCCAGCCACTACCGATCCATAACACTTAGAAGCTCGCAAAGAATACAGATTTCCTATGGAAACACCAGAACACAGAGTGGTCAATGAAATTGTCGACCAAACAGCAGAACTTCCCGGAGGGAACATGGAGGAAGAAACCCTTGTAGATAGGGAACCCAGCCAGAAGGGCTTAACAAGAGAATCTGCTGAGAATACTGGTAGCATTCTGCTACCTCCTGAGTCTGTCATAGGCCCAGAAACTGAGTTTATTGTTAAACACGAGTGGGTTGAACAGTGTGAGAAAAGAAGGTTACCTCTCAAGAAGAAGTATCAGTTGCAGTTTAGTGAAAACATGAGACTAAAAAGGGAGGTTCTGGATTTGAAAAATAAAGTTTCCCGACTTAAAAGGAAGGTAAAAATCTACAAATGGAGGGAAATAAAGCCGAAAATCGACGTCTCCACTGCAGCTACCCAGACTAGCCCGATTGAAGAATTGTTTGAGGGTCGATAATTTGTATTGGACGTTAAGATCCAGAAGTGGCAGTCTGCTGCGAGTGACCATAAAAAAGGAAATAGCTAGGGTTCAAGAACAGGCTGCCAGAGGCGTCACAGGGTACATGGATCGGCTATACAAGGCGTGATTGAAGCAGGCCAAACAGAAGGCCAGAATAGAGGAATTGGAAGAACAAGTGCAGTTGTTGAAGACAGATAAGGAGAAGATGTTCTCCCTGGCACAACAGGTAATGGCCTGCAAATATCCTACACATAGCTATTCCTTATTCCTTACGAACAATTTCTTTTCTTTTATCTTGAAAGTATATATAAGGAGATTTGGTACAAAATTGAGGACCCCATTCAATTTCTCTGTATTTTAAAAATTCATGACATCATAGGACAACACTTAATGTGCGAGCTCTACATGCATGGGTATTACTTAAGGCATGATCATTCCTTTAACCTCATTCCATTCATGGGGGACATCCATTTAAGAGCTTTCACCTCTTACACCATCAATCAGAATAAGTGGAGAAAGGCCTGGGATACATTTGAAGAAAATCAAGTCGGAAGACCATTAATGATGAGAAGAGAGCATGGTCAATTCTCAAACATTTATAACAAGAATTATACATTTCTAAAGATTAAGGGCTGTAAATAACACATGTTGGCAACCCAGAAATGGTGTGTTGACCTATGTGTCAGCCAGATTACGATGTTTTGCAAGGAAGCACTGGACAGTTGTCATAAAAGGTGGATGTTGTCATCCTCGGCCATCAAAGAAAGAGAACCATTTGGGGCACCCAAATTTGCATGGGCTTTAGAGATAATGCCATGTTTCGTGGTGTTATCACAAAATCAACCCTGATAGGCTACCAATCAAGTTAATCTCATGTAACTTTTTCAGACCAATCTTTTGGCTGAGGCTTAGCCTCCTCAACCTGAGAGGGCTCTCTCAAAGGTTTATGATTTTGATAAATATGTAGATGGCTAACTCTATATGGGATAAAAGAAAATAAATGATATAAACTGGTTGTAAATCACATTAGCAAGTTTACATTGGGCTTATGGAGTCATAATAGCTTCAGTAAAACCAAAATAATCTACCTAGCATGGAAGTCAAGGCATATGAGAGTTCAAGTCAAGGAATACACATGTAGAACAGTGAAACACACAGTCAGTTTGTCTATGAAGGAAGTCAGAGCATCATTGATGAATTTTGAGTAACATAAGCAAACACCACTGCAATAGAATATTGAAAATATCCCATCAGAACAAGAACATACAAGAACTCCTTATGAATCTCGGGTTGTCTAAGTATAAATTCGGTATTAAGTTGAAAATAGTCACTTACATAAAACAGAGTCTTTTTGCTAACAAATTTCCAACCCTTAGAATTTAAAATTCTTCCTCTTTATAGATCATTTACAATCATAGGATTACCTTATCCTCATCTAGATACATCGAATTCCTACTTCTTGACACCTTGCCTAACCACGAGACATGGTATTTATTACAAAATGATAGTTGTAAACCTAGTGAATAGTCCTATTACAAATAGGACTAAAACTCATTAACTCTACTCATAAAAACGTTATCTAAGTTAAATTACATTATTTTCCAAATTTATACCCATAAGGTCGAATCCAACTGATAAGCTCCAGCACTTTATGACCTCAATACTGATCTCCTGCAAACTACGAAATATCCCCTGTTTTCTAGGCTTAGGATTCTTTGTGTTTATTAAGACACTTTAACCATCATGAATCCACCATTTCAAGGTTATTTGATGTGAGAAACTGAAGTAACACCTATCAAACAACTTCACCAAGTCCCAGCAATTCAAAACCACCATTAAACTGTCCAAAATAGCAGAAGTAAACTTGCGCTACGAAAACAACAAAGTTTCGTAGCGCTTTTCGTAGCACAGTCTTTTAACCCTTTTCCCTTAAAAACTTTAGCTTCTTTATTCTATATTTATCTTCATATTTACTTAACACATCCTCCCTAGAAATTTCAGGTCAAAATACACATATCTTCCCTTCAAAAATGGATGGAAAAGGGTGAAAAAAGACTGCTACAACAGTTTCATAGCGCTTTTCGTAGCACATTTTAATTTATATATTTCTCCCACCTCGTAATTAATTTGAAGAAAATGAGAGAGGTTTTTATATTTAGATATTTTTGGAAGAAAAACCTCTTTCATTTTTCCAAAATTCGTTTTCAGTTTCTCAGAAACCTCTTTGTAAGTTGACTAGTCAAAACCAAAAAACAAATTTTTTTCTTCATGAATTTCAGCAGTTTCGTAGCGCTTTCTGCTTTTTTTACACTGCAGGCACTACATAAGTACTTTGAGAGTTCAACTACCTCTTTCAATTTTGGAGCATCTTCTGCGAGTCTGAAGACTATATTTTCTCGAGATTTTGAAGCTGAACTTCTGAATGTAGCAAGAGCTCAGGAAGATTTTCGAGGCTGCATCTACCTTGGTGACTCCACACATCAAATAATCAATTGGAAGGTGACTCCACTACTTGAATATCAGTAGCTTGATAAAGTTTCAGAATGAGTTCCATTGCAAGAATAAATTCCAGGTATGGCCCTATGAATTGATCTCATATCCCTGATTTTCCAAATCCTATGCCAAAGGTTGGATGGTTAACTGATCTTCCTATATTCAAAGATGAAAAGAAAGCACCTGTTGCTCTTCATTTGGTTAGATTCCATATGCATGTACACAGTCTTAAGGTTTATTTCCCTGAGGATTGTCTTGGGAAATTATAGTCTTCAGACTCCCAATAGATGCACCAAAATCGTACATGATTGGTTGTTGATCAGATAACTTCAATGTAACTATTTCAAACAAATCTTGTGACTGAAACTTAGCCTCCTCAACTTGAGAGGGCTCTCTCAAGGGTTAATGATATGGGATATAGATAGATGGCTAACTCTATTATTTTTGTTTTGGTTTAGGTTGAGAAGATGAATGCTTGCTGCCATTGGGCTATGGAGTCAGTGATAGGGCTCTCAATAACAAAGGCCTTCCTTGTGGAAGCTGAGGCTTGTATATACTTCAATGAAAGGGTAACACATTCAGGAAAATCCCAATAACTTGAAGTTCAAAGGAAGTCAGAGCATGTAATACATGAATTCTAAGTAATGAGACATCAAGGCTATGGAAGATAAACATTTCAAATATAGGACATAAACTCATTGAAAATACACTAAGAATCTCAGGTGAATAAAAGTTGTGTGTTACTGTATATATCAGTCAATCCAAAGCTTTACAAAGTGGTCTGCTTAGATAACATTTTCCAAACTGTAGGTTGAAACCAACATCAGCATGTATACATTGGGCTTATGGAGTCAAATTAATCTCAGAAAATCAGTGAATCTAATTGACATGGAAGTTGAGGCATATCAAGGTTTTTAGTCATGAGACACACACTTGAAACATGCAAAAAACACAGTAAGTCCATTTATAAAGGAATTCAGAGCATCTAAAGATGAGTTTTGAGTAATATAGATGAATACCATTAAAAATAAGATATATAATAAACACTTATAGGACAGGAAAACACTAAAAACCTCTTCTAAATCTCAAGTTGGTCAAGTAGAAACTCTCTGCATTAGCTGAAACAGTCTTTTTACAATATGCACCAATTTTTCCAAAAAGTCTCCAACCCTTTGCTAATTAGACCTCTTGGTCTTTAATAGATCATTTACATCATAATATAATCTTCTTCACAGTTAGACACATCGAATTCATATCCTTGACACCTATCCTAACCATAAAACATGGTATTTATTACAAAAACAGTTGTAAACCTAATACAGAGTCCTATTACAAATATAATTAGAACTCTTTTAACTCTATTAAAAACAACTTTATCTAAACTTAATTACATCATTTTCCACCTATATTTCCATAAATTCAAATCCTTATGATGAGCTCCAACCTGTTATGACCATAATGCTGATGATGTTGATCACCTTCAAACTAGGAAACTGCTCCTCTATTTTTTAGGCTTAGGATTCTTTTCGTTTCTTGAGACACTCTGACCACTATTAACCCATAAATTTGAGGCTATTTGCTATCAAGAACATGAATAGCATATTTCCAAAATCATTCCCTAGTTCCAGTTGTGTAAAATCAACTTCGAACTTCTCAAAATAGTGAAAACAGACCTGCGCTACGAAAGCAGCACAGTTTCGTAGCGCTTTTCGTAGCGCAATCTTTTTAACCTTTTATCTTCAAAATTTTGGCTTCTTATTTTCAGATTTATCTTCACTATCACTTAGCACAGCTTCCCTAGCAATTTTAGCTCTTCATACACATATTTTCCCTTCCAAAAGTTAAGAGAGAGAGTGAAAAAGCATGCTACAACAATTTTGCAGCGCTTTTCACTGATTTTGCACTGTGCGCTACGAAACTGTTGAGTGAGCAGTTTTTTACCATATTTCTTCAAAATTTAAAACCAAATTTGCCAAGACTTAAAAATACCACTGGTTACATCAAAACAAACAGTCATATTAACTGAAAAAATAGTCATTTCAGCCTTTATAAGTTCTTAACTTCTTGCAGATTTCTCCTGTTTTTATCTAAAAAATAGGTCTTGAGACAAAGCTTATATCTCTTACTCCATGATGTATTTTGAGAAACTGAAGGAGGTTTTTGTAGGCCATTATGTCTTGAATAAAAAACTCTTTCTTTTTTTGAAACACATCTCCTTCTGTCCAGAAAATTCTTTTGACAAACATGTGTAAAACAAGAAAACTTTGTTTCTAAAAATAGGGCTTCAATGAAATCCTTTTATCTCCCAACTGATAACACCTGTGAGAGAATTGAGAGAGTTTTTTTTTTTTATATGGGGGTGTGATGAAAACAAACCCCTTTCAGAATTCCAAAATACTTTTTAATTTGGCCAGAAACTAAACTTCAAGTTCACTGCTAAACATTCATGTACAGGACATTTGTAACAGTAGTTTCATAGTGCATTTTAATTTATCAATTTCTCCCTCCTCCTAATTAATTTGATGAAAATGAGAGGTTTTTTATATTTAGGTCTGTTAGGAAGAAAAACCTCTTTCAGTTTTCCTAAATTCGTTTTCAGTTGCTCAAAAACATCCTTGGAAGTTGACTACACAAAACCAGAAAACAGAGTTTTTGTTTCATCACTTTCGCAGTTTGCGCTACGAAGGTAGCAGCGCTTTCGTAGTGCATTTCCTCTTTTCTGAACTATCGGCACTACGAAACGGTGGATTCCTTGCTAATTGTAGAAATTTAGCCCGAAACATAATGGAATGACCCCTAAATGAAAAATATGAATCTTTGATCATGGAATGGACCTTGAAGGACTTTATTTGAACTTAAATGATGACCTTTAAACTTATAAAAAATATGACCTACCCTTAACCGAACTAAAAATGACTTTCAGACCTATTTAAGACCATGATCAAAAACAATGTTGACATACAATGTTTTGAAAAAAAATTGGGTGATAACAGAGAGAGGTTTCTGTAGTTAGGTATGTTAGGAAGAAAAACCTCTTTTAGTTTTCCCAAATTATTTTTCAGATGCTTAGAAATCTCTTTGGAAGTTGACTGGTCAAAACCAGAAAATAGATGTTTTGCTTCATGACTTTCAACAGTTTCGTAGCACTTTATACCTTTTTTACACTGCAGGCACTACGAAACTGCTGTGTAAGCAGTTTTAACCAGTTTTTCTTCAAAATTCAAAACAAAAAGATGCTATAACTTTAGAAAATCACTGGCCTCATCAAAACCATTAGCTATATGAACTAAAAACATAACCTTCACAAAATTTAATCCTCTTTTTCCATTTTGAGTTTGCTTTGAATTTGTCATTTTGTACCTCTGCTCTTTAGTTCATCTTGAGAATGTTTTAATTGTAGCTCCAATCCTCCACTTGGCCTCTTAGATTTCTATTACTGGCACTCAAATGGGTGTTGATCACTCTAACAAATTGTGCTTCTTTAATGGTTGGAACTGTCCATGTAAAGAACTGTTGTGCACTGCTTGGGATCTCTGACCTAGCAACTATTTGACCTTCCCAAACAGCCTTCATCCTCTTTAATTTTTTCTTTTCAATGTTGTGCTTTCCAGCCCTCTTTCTCATCATTTCCATCTCTTGATTTTCTAGCTTCAACCTTTCTTCCAGCAGTTGACACTCTGACATGTGTTCCTTTCCCTTCATTATATTGTTGGTCGCATGCTCTACTGCTGGTGATGAGAGGTCAACTACCTCTTTAGGTACTTTGACTATTTCAGTAGCTTCTTGGACCTCCTTACTATGTTCTTTGAGCTTTTTAGTATGCCTAGTCAAAGGCTTTCTAGCTTGAAAGACAAAGGCTGCATTCTCACATTCAAATTCTAATTTCTTTGTTGATTTCACTTTTCCCTGTTTGTGTTCATCTGTTCCAATAAAATCATCTTGCACAATAGGTGACTCTTCTATATCAATTTCATGTAATATGTCATCTAAGTTGCCTTTCATCACTGAGCTGTCATTTGAACTTGAAACCACTGTTTTTCCTTTTGATGTTGCTGCTTGGCTTCTTGTTACTCTGGATTTCCTGCTTGCTGGCCACTTGTTTTTGTTTTGCCTCTTTGACACTTTCTAACCTTTGTCATGCTTCTTGGAAAAACCTGTTAGCTTCTCTAGAATTTGTAAAACAACCTCGCTTGATTAAGATATGAAACAACCTCGCTTGATTAAATGAATGGCCTCGCTTGAGAACGATGAAGGTTGTCTTTACATAGAACAACCACAGACTTATCTTAACTGCTTCAGAGCTCAGACAGTTGTGTGAAGGTAAATGAATCAAAGATGACCCAATTAGGAAAAAATTCGAATTTGAGATGTCACCTCATGACTAAATGATGCTTCATATATCCTATCATGACTATGCCGACTATAGGATAGGTAAGTACATCGAATCTGGTAACAAACTGAGTCACCATACCCCTATCCTATCATTCCCCAACTGAATCTAACAAATTTTGGCTTATTTGACACGACAGCTAAGAAATCGCGCTTTTGTAGCGCTCACATTGTAATTTTCGCAGTTTGTGCTACGAAAGTAGCAGTGCTTTCGTAGCGTATTTCCTCTTTTTCGAACTAGCGGCACAACGAAACAGTGGATTCCTGGCTAATTTTATAAATTTAGATTGAAACTTAATTGAATGACCCTTTAATGGAAAATGTGAGTATTTGATCATGGAATGGCCTTCTAAAGACTTTATTTGAATTCAATGATGACCTTTAAACTCATAAAAACTCTAACCTACCCTTAACCAAAACCTAAAATGACTTTCAAACCTATTTTGAGGCCATGATCAAAAACAGAGTTGACACAATGATGTTTTGAAATTTTTTGGGTGATAACAGTGGCTCCACTTGGGATAGTGTGCCCCTGTGGTACACTAAGAACCAGTAGTTCCAGTGCTGCTATCCATTTTTCTTTACCAAAATAAAGAAACTTTGAAAGTGCTCAAATCTGTACCTACTGAAAAGATGCTCAATCAACTTTGAGCTTATTTACATACTCCTACCTACCGTATCAGCTACAATCTCCACTTTACTCAAACAACATGAAACTTCCAATGAAGCCAGTCATTTATCTTATCTTTCATTTGAAACTCTTGACTACACTTGAACCAAAAATAAACATGATATTGGAATGACCAAGGCAACATAAGATGCATCTGATCTTCATAACGAAAATATAACTGGAAATATGGACTGTAGAAAATTTCCATGTAATCAACTATAGGATCAAAGAAGACATGATCTATTTGATGTTTCTCATGACATTCTACAGCTTTGGACAACTCATCCATGTTTTCATCAACCACATAAAACTTCAGTTTTGTGCTCTCAAACTGATTTTCAAAAACAATGTATTCTTCTTCAAACTCAAAGGAGAAAGGTGGCAGCACCCTCTCTTTGTTTTCAAGCATAAAAATCATTTGAAAAGACTGATCTTGATTATGAATACTATGAGATTGAACTTTATCTTTTGAAACTTGAATGTCCTTTTCAATGTTCTCTGCAACTTCATCCACAAACTAAATCTTATCTACTGATTTGCACTCAAATGATTTCATATTAGAAGATAAGGATAAAGAAAAAAATTTGCCCACTTCTTCATTAATGTAATCATCATTTGATAGAGACTGATATAAGAAATGACATGAAGAATCAACTTCTTCCTGTACCTTAGGATTGTAGCAAGCATTTTCCAATATTTCCTCTTACTATTTGAAATGATTCTCATAATCCCGATGATCAAAAGACTAACCAGTCTGCTGCAAATTTTCATCAGACTCAGAAGATGTATCATAATTTTCATAAATAAACTCCTTCTGGGTTTCATTTTCATCCAAGGAAGAGGCTATCCTTTCTTCTTGGTGATGAAAGGGATTTTCATGAAGAGCTTCTAAAATTTCCTCATCCATGAACTCATCATCTTCATAACAATTCTCCAAATATTCAATAAAACCCACACAGTGTTTACAGCAGTCTTTGACCAGCAATAAGGAGGGATGACACTCTTCATACATCTCATAAAATGCAACATGGAAATCAGCAAGAGAATATAATGAACCATTTCGCAAGTTTTTATACCAAGACCGTGCTTTTCCTTCCAAAGTGGCCATAAACATCTTCATGAGACAATCCTCAAGGAAGATCAGTTAACCATTGTCTTTCTTTTCATCTTTGAATATAGGAAGATCAGTTAACCATTCAACCTTTGGCATAGGATTTGGAAAACTAGGGATATGAGATTGATTCATAGGGCCATACCTGGAATTTATTCTTGCAATGGAACTCATTCTGAAACTTCATCAAGCTACTGATCTTCAAGCAGTGGAGTCACCTTCCAATTGATTATTTGATGTGTTGAGTCACCAAGGTAGATGCAGCCTCGAAAATATTCCTGAGCTCTTGCTACCTTCAGAAGTTTAGCTTCAAAATATTGAGAAAGTATAGTCTTCAGACTCCCAGCAGACGCACCAAAATGTTATCACAAAATCAAACCTGATAGGCTTCCAATCAAGTTAATCTCATGTAACTTTTTCAGACCAATATTTTAGCTGAGGCTTAGCCTCCTCAACCTGAGAGGGCTCTCTTAAAGGTTTATGATTTTTGATAAATATGTAGATGGCTAACTCTATATGGGATAAAAGCAGATAAATGATATAAAATAGTTGTAAATCACATTAGAAAGTGTAGATTGAGCTTATGGAATCATAATAGCTTCATCAAAACCAAAATAATCTACCTACCATGGAAGTCAAGGCATATTAGAGTAAGTCAAGGAATACACATGTAGAACAGTGAAACACACAGTCAGTTTGTCTATGAAGGAAGTTAGAGCATCATTAACGAATTGTGAGTAACATAAGAAAACACCACTACAATATAATATTGAAAATATGCCATCAGAACAAGAACATACAAGAACTCCTTATGAATCTTGAGTTGTCTAAGTAGAAATTCTATATTAAGCTGAAAACAGTCACTTACATAAAACAGAGTATTTTTGCTAAAAAATGTCCAACCCTTAGAATTTTAACTTCTTCCTATTTATAGATAATCTACAATCATAGGATAACCTTATCCTCATCTAGATACATCGAATTCCTACTTCTTGACACCTTGCCTAACCATGAGACATGGTATTTATTACAAAATGACAGTTGAAAACCTAGTGAATAGTCCTATTACAAATAGGACTCAAACTCATTAACTCTACTCATAACAACCTTATCTAAGCTAAATTACATTATTTTCCAACTGTATACCCATAAGATCAAATCCAACTGATAAGGTCCAACATTTTATGACCTCAATACTGATCTCCTACAAACTAGGAAATATCCCCTGTTTTCTAGGCTTAGGATTCTTTGTGTTTATTGAGACACTTTAACCATCATGAATCCATCATTTCAAGGTTATTTGATGTTAGGAACTAAATTAACACATGTCAAAAAACTTCACCAAGTCCCAGCTATTAAAAACCACCATTAAATTGTCCAAAATAGCAGAAGTAAACCTGTGCTACGAAAACATAAAACAGCACAGTTTCGTAGCGCTTTTTGTAGCGCAGTATTTTAACCTTTTTTCCTTCAAAAATTTGGCTTCTTTCTTCCAGATGTATCTTCATATTTACTTAACACATCCTCCCTAGAAATTTCAGGTCAAAATACACATATCTGCCCTTCAAAAATGGATGGAAAATGGTGAAAAAAGGTTGCTACAGCAGTTTCGTAGCGCTTTTCGTAGCATATTTTAATTTATCAATTTCTCCAACCTTGTAATGAATTTGAAGAAACAGAGAGAGGTTTTTTTATTTAGGTATGTTAGGAAGAAAAACCTCTTTCTGTGTTCCCAAATTCGTTTTCAGTTGCTCTGAAACCTCTTTGGAAGTTGACTGGTCAAAACCAGAAAACAGATTTTTTGCTTCATGACTTTCAGCAGTTTCGTAGCACTTTCTGCCTTTTCTACACTGCAAGCGCTACGAAACTAATGTGTAGCCAGTTTTAACCAGTTTTTCTTCAAAATTTGAAACAAAAATATGCTATAAATTTAGAAAATCACTGGCCTCATCAAAACCATCAGCGATATGAACTAAAAACATAACCTTCACAAAATTTAATCATCTTGTTCCATTTTGAGTTTGCTTTGAATTTGTCATTTTGTACCTCTACTCTTTAGTTCATCTTGAGAATATTTTAATTGTAGCTCCAAATCCTCCACTTGGACTCTTAGCTTTCTATTACTAGCTCTGAAATGGGTGATGATCACTCTAACAAATTTTGCTTCTTTAATGGTTGGAACTCTCCATGTAAAGAACTATTGTGCACTGCTTGGGATCTCTGACCTAGCAACTATTTGACCTTCCCAAACAGCCTTCATTCTCTTGAATTATGTCTTTTCAAAGTTGTGCTTTCTGGCCCTCTTTCTCATCATTTTCATTCTCTTGATTTGCTAGCTTCAACCTTTCTTCCAGCAGTTGACACTCTGACATGTGTTCCTTTCCCTTCATTATATTGTTGGCTACATGCTCTACTGCTGGTGATGAGAGGTCAACTACCTCTTTAGGTACTTTGATTGTTTCAGTAGCTTCTTGGACCTCCTTACTATGTTCTTTAAGCTTTTTAGTATGCCTAGTCAAAGACTTCCTAGCTTGAAAGAAAAAGGTTGCATTCTCACCTTCAAATTCCAATTTCTTTGTTGATTTCACTTTTTACTGTTTGTGTTCATCTATAAATCAGCTTGCACAATAGGTGACTCTTCTTTATCAATTTCATGTAAGATTTCATCTAAGTTTCCTTTCATCACTAAGCTATCATCTAAACTTGAAACCATTGTTTTTCCTTTTGATGCTGCTGCTTGACTTCTTGTTACTCTCTGGATTGCCTGCTTGCTGGCCACTTGTTTTTGTTTTGCCTCTTTGACACTTTCTAACCTCTGTCATGCTTCTTGGAAAAACCTGTTAGCTTCTCTAGAATCTGTAAAATAGCCTCACTTGATTAAGATATGAAACAGCCTAACTTGATTAAATGAACAACCTCGCTTGAGAATGATGAAGGTTGCCTTTACATAGAACAACCACAGACTTATCTTAACTGCTTCAGAGCTCAGACAGTTGTGTGAAGGTAAATTAATCAAAGATGACCCAATTAGGCAAAAATTCAATTTTTGAGATGTCACCTCATGACTAAATGATGATTCATTGATATCATATCGTGACTATGATGACTGTAGGACAGGTAAGTACATCAAATCTAGTAACAAACTGACTCACCATACCCCTATCCTATCATTCCCCAACTAAATCTGACAAATTTTGGCTTATTTGACACGATAGCTAAGAAACTGCGCTTTCGTAGCGCTCACAGTGTAATTTTCGCAATTTGTGCTATGAAAGTAGCAGCACTTTCATAGCGTATTTCCTCTTTTCTGAACTAGCGGCGCTACGAAACGATGGATTCCTGGCTAATTGCATAAATTTAGCCCGAAACTTAATTGAATGACCCTTAAAGGGAAAATGTGAGTATTGTATCATGGAATGGACTTCTAAAGACTTTATTTGAATTCAATGATGACCTTCAAACTCATAAAAACTCTAACCTACCCTTAACCAAAACCTAAAATGACTTTCAAACCTATTTTGAGGCCATGATCAAAAACAGAGTTGACACAATGATGTTTTGAAATTTTTTGGGTGATAACACGTGGCATGCATTCATACTTGTGGGGTTAGATGGATGGGCTTAAGGTTTCCATTTCCCCTTCTCTGGTTTCCAGCTGAGAGATATACTCCTGTATACAATGTTGATCCAGACTGGTGGAAGGATGTTGTTTTGACAGAGGGATATAGACGACCAGGAACTGAATTGGCTATAGAATATGACCTTACACAGCTTCATGTTGATCACAGTCGGTCCAATCTGGATCTAAGGAGACGACGAGCTGCATGAGGACATGCAGATAGACCAGTTGGGGGCAGATTTTGGGTACCGGATTTGTATACTTTCCTCTCCCATTTTACCCTATCTTTCTATATTTTTCTACCATTATTATTCTTAAACACATGAGGTAAAACCCTTTTCCTTATATTTCATGGGATATTTGATTAATGAAGTATTTTTCATGGAGGTTTTACCTTTTTACATATTAACTCCGATATTTCTTCAGATTTGGCTAAAACGGGAGCATTGCAGCCGTGATTTGAGGAACAACCCATCATCTCCAGTGTTTTCCTTATTTGTTATTGCAGCATAATAGACTTGTTGGTACCAGCATCATTTCAGGCCTTTTTATGATTTCCTTCTGGGAAACTAGGTTTCCGTTGTAACAAGATGTATTTTTGTAACTATGGCGTTGCTTGGGTGGTATCTGAGCATAAACAGAGGGGTATGCTCAGATACCACCCTATAACCACCCCTCCCATATATACCCACTTTCGCTGGTCTACATTGATCCATATTTATGCAGCATTTTATGCCCTAAAACTACGTTGTCTTAGTTCAGGGCATTTGTGTGGCAGTTATTTTCCATGTATTGACATATTTGCTTGTGGAGGCTTGTTTTGTATTGCTTGAGTTACTTTATCCTCAAGATCTTGTGCCTATTATTTGCTGATATGTTTAATAATATGGATGTACATTTGTCTCATATCATGGTGTGTTGATTTATTCAATGTTATTTCCATTATTGTATTAATATATTGTTGTTTCCCCATTTGGGAATATTATAGTGGTATCATAGCATAATCTTGGCTCAGCCTATGGATCTCAGCCATTATGCTATTAGGATAATAAGAAGAAGGAGAAAGAGATAAGAATGATGGAAGGAATGAGCTTCATCTCATCTCTTTTCAAATCTAAGAGGGACCTCACCAAGGAGTTCAAGCAAAGAAAAGTGGAGAAATACAATGAAACCACACTAGGTTTTCAAGAAGAGGAAGGTCCACGTACTTCCTATCAGCAAAAGAAAGTTCTGGTATTGCATAGAGCTCCAAAGAAACATATTATGCCCTTTCCTTTTGAGGAGGAAGACAAGAGGCATGGAGATGGAGGACACTTAGATCATGAGATTCTAAGTGAGTATCTTGCAGAATATAAGTCTCAACCTGGAGCTTTCAAGGAGAATCTAACTTTCGCACAGTTCATTCAGCTCAAAGAAGAAAGGAGACCTTGTAGTAATAGATTTATATTTCCTACATTTGATGGGTCATCCACATGCACAGCCGGAGCTTGGGGAATGAAATTGGATGCATTCTTCCTGCTACATCCAGTAGTGGAAAGAGAATTTTTTGAGATTGCAGCGCTGCACCTTGAGGATGAAGAAAAATTTTGGTGGTTCAGCCATTTGAGTCATGCAAGAGTGACTGCATATGCAGATTTTACTCAAATTTTGATCAAGAAGTTTGACAAAAATAAATCAGAGGAGAAGAGGCCTTCACCACCACTTGCTGCAGGAGCACTTGCATCAGGAGAAAAAACGCTTGCACCTTTGCAAAGTGGTCTTGATCTCTTGACATTTAGAGTCCCATGCACTATTCTGGAGATGCATGAGGAGGAGGAGACTTGTACCAATGCCGATGCATCCATAGAAGAGCAGCCATCATCATCAGTAGTTAGGGAAGCCATCACACCAAAAGGAGGAACCCTTGTAGTAGTACAAGATGTTCCCAAGCTTTACCAAGGTATGCACATATTTCCATTTCTTGTTATTTCAACACATCATATGGAGGATTATGGAAACATGATGTCAAGGAAAATGAATGGCCTAGGGTCAAAGAACATTGTTGATTTGGAGCACCAAACTATCACTACACTGAGGACCCTTGATGTGTTCAAGGAGGAGATATATAGTCATCCAAATATATCATTGTTGAGCTACACACAGCTCTTGGGGTTGGAGTGTAGGATTTTGGAGGATGGTATGAACATTGTCCTGAGCAGAGCAATACAGAACTATGTGTTCAGAATTGAGCATAATCTTGAGATAGCATATGCACCATCATGGAGATCAGCAGTGCTGTCATTAAGCAGCAGTGATGAGTTGGGGGCCCAAGATTTATTGGAGCATTCCAATGACCATTCTACATGTGTAGCAGGGGAAAGGCGAATGGTTGATGAAAGAGATCTTATCTTCCATTGTTATGATGGATCTTTCTTGATGAGCACTTCATTGCTCAATGAGAAGTTTTTGCCTTCAGTATATTTGGATGGTTATGGGATAAACATGGTCATTGATGAGTGGTCATCATTTGGAGATCTCCAGGAGATTGCATCTCAACATCCCATGAAATTAAAAGATAGACATATGATTTGGGAGGATGGTATTCTCCATGGGAGGAGTACCAAAGTGGAGAATGGTAGGAGACACCTATATTTGAATGAATGGGTGTGGATGGTGAGCAAGGGGTTGGTGAGCCACTTGCATATCTATGACACAGGGTAGCAGGAGGCATGGCTACGTTGGATACTCTTGAAATATTTTGGCCATCATGTGACATATCCTTCTTCAAAGGGTATGTTGGTGGATGGAATTTGGCATGGCACTTGCATCATATGGCAGCAAGGAGTTTGGGTGTATTGGGGTGATGTGATATATTTCATGTCAACCATCATGTTGTTGCTCCATATTTTATATGGTGATGGTGTGGAGAGGCAACGAGAGTTATTGTTTCTTTGGAAGTTCTTGAGAGAGTACGGGTTGATTTTCTCCCATGCTTTGCATAATGTTGCAGGAGTAGGTGATGGCACTATCGGGTGTAAATGGGATACTCCTTAACCTTGGAATATCATGAGGTACTTCCACTTTGGAAGGAATCTCCCATATATATTAGCATTATAATAGATGACTTTGACATTTGGCATGTCAAATAATGGAGCTATGAGATGACAGGAGCCTTATTTCAAAGGCCAACGACTTTGTCACTTGGGAGCTTGGGTTTATTGATGGAGTGTCCCCAGGATCACTTCACATATGATTCACTTGATGGAAAAGTAGGAGATGAGAGTGATGGAGTAGTGGACGGAGACATCTATTACCATGATATGATCTTCTTGACTTGGATTTCTAAGCATAAGAAGAGAGATATTCATACAATACATAGTTCATTCCTCTTCATGGGAGTATGTCATACCACTATGGAGGGCTCATTCATGGATCTTATTATCATCTTGCTCTTAGTACATGGTAAGAATTATTTTTTTGCATTTATTGATTATCTAATACAATATTTTCATTCTCTTACCATCTCTCTACAGTGCATTACTCCACAAGAGGGCAAGCCTCTATTTGGGCTTCATGGTAATTTATGGGCCAACATCTATGATGGATATAGCCATTTCTTGTATGTCTTTGGGAAAGTGTTGTATTAATTTTTGTATGCTAAGTTGATATACAAAGACATTTACTATTTACTAGTAGATGTGATGACATACACAACTGACAATTTGTTAAGAAACAACTTGCCATGTTATTTTCTGGAAAAACAGTTAGGAAAACTACATTGTGACTACTTGGGAGACTGTTGGTACTTTCCAGCACTATGTAAAACCTTCATTACCTCTCTCATTTGGATTCCATATGATGATAATTTCATATTCATTTTATATGGGATGATTTGGGCAAGAACCAAAGAGTGGGCCTTTGAGGATCTTATTGCCTTTTTTCTTCATGAAGGAAACATTACTGCATCCCATATTCAATAGCAGATCTACACTTATCATAAGTGGAGAGAGAGACAGTGTGGGATGGAAAATTTGATCCATCGTGTTTAGCTATGAAACCCACCTTCTTTGCAAGAGCCTAAGGTGGAGGCGATGTTTCATGAGTTGCCATGTTGGAGGGTGACTCACTTTTTGTGGATGATAGCTTGGGGATGGGGGCTTCACATGGGAATAATAGTTCCCAATATATATCAGATTCCATGCCTCAAGAAGGCCTCTAGACCATACATAGTTTCTTCCATGGATATCCCACTTGTTCATGATAAGAGCCATTTGGATTTTTCACCAAAGGCATGCTTATACACTTAGAAGGAGCAACTTGGAGACTTATTGATGAGACAACATCTTGTTCATTGGAGGAGCTTATCACATGAGGATGTTGTAGGAGGAAGAGGAGAGGCTCTTCAGTTCTAACCTTACAATTTCTTGAGGACAAGCAACATTTGGGACGGAAGGACTTAATATTCCTAAATTAGCACACAACTAATTGGAATATTAAATTTTTATTTTGCTCTTAGATAGAGGAATAAGAGGGTATGGAGACACATAAATCTCCTTAGTAGGAATAAAATACACTCATGGTGTGAATGGAGGACATATAAAAACTGGATTGAAGACCCTTAGGTGTGAAAAGAGGTTGGATCATGAAGACTGGGTCAACTTTGACCAAATCAAACAAGTTTGTTATGGAGGAGTGGCATTAATGGTGGGACAGCGCAGTTTTGGAGGGAGATTGATTGCATGGAGGTAGTGACCTAATGGAGTGGGGCCAAGGGTGAAAAGTCTCATAAATTATACAAGGAAGAGGATGGAAGCCATATGGGTTTATTTTATTGATTATTGATTTTGTGGTCTACATGACTTCTTGCATTCTTCCGCTGTTTAGTTGAGCTTGCAGTGTTGTTTAGCACGGGGTGTTCCCGAGCGGGAATCCCACCTCTTCCCATGAGGTAGCCTCTTGGAAGAGTATTGTACTATAATTTCCATACATCTGGCATTCTTTCCAAGCTTCAATCTTCAGCTACAGCACAGTGTCTGTCTAGATTTGTGTTGTGTTGCAGGGTGTTGCAGTGGAGGGTTGAGAAAACCACTTTCTGAGCTAATTTTTCCAAATTTTTAATTTCCAACTCAAGATAAAATCTTGAAATTCAAACCTTCTTTGGACTAAAAACAAAATTTGTTTGTAGACTGTACTTTTACATCCCCTTCAACCTTCCTTTTCTTCTGCAAAGATTTTCTTAAGAGCTATGCCAACTCTCCTTCCTTCATCTTGAACTTTTAAGTCAATCAGTTGTTCACTATCATCTGTTTGTTCCCATAAGGAAAATTGGTTTTCTACCCTTACAGAAGTCACATATTCCTTCATGTTTGCATAAAAAAACATATCCCCAAGGGAAATTTTTTCTTCATCCTGGAAAATAAATTCAAAAATTAATAGTTCAAAATCAAAAAATGCATTACATTTCCCAATAATTCTGCTCCATAATTTCTCTGATTTTTCATCTTCTTGATGTGCATATGACATATCAAAATTGTCATAATTTATTCCATCTTGTCTTGTCTTGAATAAGTCTGTTTTGTCTTCACTCTGCTCTGAATGCTGCCTAATTTCAAAACTATGTTCTCTATTTTTCTCTTTGGCTTTCCTTCCTTTCACACTTCTCCTCATTCGTCCTTCTTCTCTCTTACAAATCTGTAAGTCACTAAATTTTCTTTTCCATGTCTCTTCCTTTTCAATTAAAATCTGCCAGTCTCTCATCCTCTTTGTTTCTGTACATGAAACAAAATCATACACAACAGATTTTTCCTTCCCTGATAAAGTTTCTTTTAAAATAAAAATCATTGTTAACATCATCAATATCAGTTTCCATTGAAACCCTTTACTATTCACTGTAGATGCATCATCCATGAAAGTATCCTTACCTTCATCTTATGAGATTGCTTGCCTTTCACCAGTTTGTAGATTACAATTACCTTCATTATTTTAGCAATTTGTACAAGTAAGATTGTCTTCAAATTTTTGTTGTAGCTCAACCTTTGCCAACTAATCCTTATGTTATGGACGGTCTTATTTTCCTCTCTTCTTCATAGCCTGTTCTAGACTGGCCATACCTTCTTGGACTGAATTCTTCTTATAAATCTCTATTATACCATCTTCCACAGTATAATATTTAGAAAAATCCTTTGCCATTAATATTCCATTATGTTCTTTCAAGAAAATTTCTTTCCCATTAGCTATCAACACAAGTCCATAATGTTTGAGTAAAAATGAAAGAGATAATTCTATTACCTCAAATGGCTTCATACTTTTGGTTTTTTATGTCACAAGGCTATCTTCATACATTTCTTCATCTTCTGCTTTTGTAATATGTCATCTCCTTTTGTCTTCAGATTGTTTTTCATTTCTTTTCCAGATCTCACTAGATTCATCACCTCCAACTTCCATGATAGCTGTCAACATTTGCCTTTCTTTAGTATCCTTGAACACATGTTCAATCAAGAACTGTTCCATTATAGTATCTTCTTCCAACATATTCATTTATTCAGTATCCTGCATAAACATATCTTGTAAATATTTTTCATCACATGCATACATACAAAAATCATCAGTTTCAAAAATATTGGGTTCATCTTTCTTTGATGTCTCAATCATCACATCTCTCCGCTGATCTGAACTTTTCCAACAGTTCAGAAATTCATCAATGATTCCTTCCTCAGCAAGGAAATCTTCTTGCTCAGCAGTATAATAGTCACCTTCTATTTCTAACTCAATTTTTTTGAGTTCCTCTCTTAATCTGAGATATATTCTTCTGTTTGTCTGTTTCTGCAATAGCTTCCACTTTATCTTCTTTTTCCTCATAGTCCAACCATAACTTTTGGTCCTTCATACTCTTCTCAAGCAGCACTATTATTGCATTAACACTTGCTTTCAATTTTGCAATTTCTCTGTCAAACACTTCTTGACTCATTCCCTTACCTCTGCCATTTTCCTTGGCACCTTTCTTTCTTCTGTTGTGGCTTCTCTCTGAACCCCTAATATGACTGTCAATAGTCACTTTCTTCTCCATCTCTATGAGCTCCTCACTCACTATGAGCCACATTAAGCCTCTACAATAGCAAGTCCTCCTTACTGTCACTTACCTCACCAATCCCCTCTTTGGACTTGGTCTTTTGGTAAGCTCTGGTTCTCTAACTCAGGAACCTCTTGATCATTCTTCTTCTGCTCTTTCTAGGCTTACATCCTCTGCTCACCTTCTCTTTGAGAACACTGCAGTTGTTCTCCCTGTCCAACTTTTAGCTGGAATACTTAGGTTCACTGCCACCAACACAATTCTTCTCTCTCTTTACACAGCCAGCTTCTACTGTGTGTTGCTGCTACTACTACAAAAACAATTCAAATGAAACCAAAATCAAATATGGCTCATACCTGAGAGATCTCCAAATGATTGATCTCTTTGAGCTTCCCCTGGTTTGGACAATACATATGCTACTTTTCTTTCCAATGTCTGAACTTCAATTCTTCTTTCAACTGAATTTTCCTTTTTGTTGAATACATTCAGTATCTCTGCTGCAACTTCCTCATTCATTTCTTTGTCACAGCTAATTTAGCTGAAACTTCTGTTGCTGCATTCATCACATATCATTAAAATTCTGCAAAGTTTTTTTTACCTGATCCTGTCTTCCTCAAGTCTTTCCACAATCTGCCTTTGTTGAAGTTCTCCTATTCTGCAATACTTCAGAATACCTCTTTGCATACAATATCTTATATCTTGTGCTTCGTCTGTATTGGATTCACTAAAATTCCAATCATAAACATGCAATGAACAAAATACGATTTTGTCAATCAATTCCATAGAGCATTAGTCTAGCTCTGATACCACCTGATGGTAGCCCAAGCTGCCAAACCCATGATCTGCAAATATAATGCTCTTCAACTTTAAAGGCCCCAACCAAATCTTAATATAGAAACCTTAACCTTGGAAATTATTCTCATTTCAACCCTATGCCCAATTAAATTCACAATCTCAGCAATTTCACAGCACTTCAATTTCATTTTCATTTATCAAATTTGTAAAATTTGATTAATGAACTCCACCAAGGTTACATAAAATTTCAACCATATGATCTTTGGCTTCAAATAAAATGCTTTTATCTATTTCCATCCCTTAAGCATTTTAAATTATTGTTTTGAACCCCTTTTTGAATATTGCAATTGAAAGAATATTTCAAATCTTTATAATAAATATCTAAGTCTTAACTTAGATCTTAAACCCCATTTAATATTCCAGCATAAGCACTTAATCTACGCTTATATAATTTTGGGCCCACACATTAATATTCAATTCTCACTTAAATAAAAATTTACCATTTCCAAAACCGCTGGCCATACCTCATATTAAAGCTCGTGCAGCTTCCAAAGTGAACACCATTAGATCTTCTGTCTTCGGGATCGAACGGAAATCGCATTAATTTCACCACAAATATTTAGTACTTAAAACTTACGCGATATGGGCAGTTTTGGACTGATGACGTGTTTGCAAACAATTGGATCGCGTGAATTTTTACAAAACTGCTCCTCAGCTCCAGAGGCGCACGATACTGGCTGTAATACTCCTTCAAACCACTTTCTTCAAGACTGGTATTTGACTGTAATTAACTCAAATATTTCACTCTTAAAAAGAACATCTTTCTCTGCATTAACAATTGGGATCGATCTCAATACAATCGACTAACCAACGCTTACATAAACAAACTTTGATTCCAGCTAAATGAATCCAATGCTCCTTTCAAAACACGTCTTCTTCGTCTTACTGCTACAAATAATTCAAGTGATTTAACTTAATAAACAGAGTTTCTATAAAATCGATGCCGCTTAAGCAATCAGAAGTTCAACGCTAATTCATTACTGTTGTAATGAATCTCACTTGAATGGAATTCGATTCCGGCAAACAGGATCGATGCAGACTTCAACGTATTCAATAATTAGATACTAATATCTGATGCATCCTTCATAAAACTCATCAATTCCTATTAAAACCCTCACATAGGTTAATACGTAGGCAATTCATAAACAAGGAATCGTGGATAAAATGAGTTCAATCTAATGGAAAGCGCCAATATCACACTGCTTCTCTGCTCTTTATAATTCAATAAAAATGAATCAACTCTTTGGTTCAAGAAAATCAAATTCCTTTACCAGAATCCTTTTCATAGATATTCTTCACATAATTTCACAGATTTTAAAACCCAATATAGATTTTGATTCATCCACCCTTCCTCCATGTGTCAATTCACTATCGGATTCTTCATAATGCCAATTCTCTTTACGCAGTTCTGAGAGAATTTTGATGCCTGTAACATTGTCTCATTCAATAAACCAATTCTATGTCAAACTCATTTGATTTCATTGTGTCAAACAAAGAAATAATTAATTATTCACAAATTCCACAACGCATAGAATAACAAGTAAATGAAACCACATTCAATCCTTCATTAATCAACAATTACACAAATATCAGTAAAATCTTCTTTATAATCAAGACTTGGCCGGATATAACCTCATGTGGCCTTCTTCCCTTTTTCTGGAAAAGCCCGTAGGCTTTAATTACTTCCTACCATCTATTTCACTACCATACCTCTCTCCCCATGCTAATTTCCCAAAGGCTTACAATTTATATAAGAAAATATTTATGAACTAAATTAGTTCAAATCCCACTCTTTTCTCAACTAATACCTAAATCATCTCCTCCTTGCTTCACTCAACAGAATACTAGTTTAGATTTCTGTTCAATCTATCAATCCAAACAATCTAAATTTATGGCTTGATCTCCACGCAGGGAGGATCACTTGCCACATTTCCCTTTTCCAGCTCAGAATTTGACAACAAATAATTACACATATACATTTTATTTAATTAAAATTAAACTAAGCACTTGTCTTTTAACCCTCAGTCAGCCACAACATGTGATCAACTCATCACATTGCTGGCTGGTCTAAATGCCCCTGCATCAGAATCCCTAGGTTGAAAAATTTCATGGACTCCTGTTCATGAGTCTCAACTGCTGCTGT
Source organism: Pinus albicaulis (assembly GCA_034641835.2). Classification (NCBI taxonomy): domain Eukaryota; kingdom Viridiplantae; phylum Streptophyta; class Pinopsida; order Pinales; family Pinaceae; genus Pinus; species Pinus albicaulis. The sequence goes on along the minus strand of CM076575.1, from coordinate 1,303,634,059 downwards.
TTTAAACTTAATCAAATTTAATCTTCAAATTGAATGTCTGTCCTCTTTCAAATGCAAATGCATTTGCTGCCTTTTCTCTTTCTCCTGGATGCCAAATTCTGTGTTGTGAATGTCCTTTTGCTCTTATGTCATAATCATTTCTTCTGCATAATGTTTGGATGCTAATATCTTGCATAAACAATTTCTCAAACAAAATAATTTTTTTCTCCTTAATGTGTTGTTGTCCAGGCATTATCTCAATAAAATTGAGTTTCAACCATATGTATTTCCTCCTACCCTGTATCTGATTTATCATCTGTGGAATTTCCAACATCCACTTATCTAATGACTTAAGTAGCATTCTCTCAATCTTAAAAGAATATTGTTTCTTGTTTTCTACAAGAACAAATAACCTTTCAACCTCATACTGTCCATCAGCTGCAAATAATTCAGTTATTGAATTGGGTTCAAATACCTCCATATCTACATAAAATATCCAAATTTTTAATTGCCAACTCAAGATAAAATCTTGACATTCAAACCTTCTTTGGACTAAAAACAAAATTTGTTTGTGGACTATACTTTTACATCCCCTGCAACCTTCCTTTTCTTCTGCAATGATTTGCTTAAGAGCTATGCCAACTCTCCTTCCTTCATCCTGAACTTTTAAATAAATCATATGTTTGTTCCCATAAGGAAAATTGGTTTTCTACACTTCCAGAAGTCACATATTCCTTCATGTTTGCATAAAAAAACATATCCCCAAGGGCATTTTGTTATTCATCCTGGAAAACACATTCAAAAATTAATAGCTCAAAATCAAAAAATGCATTACATTTCCCAGTAATTCTACTCCATAATTTCTCTGATTTTTCATCTTCTTGATGCGCATATGACATATCAAAATTTTCATACTTTCTTCCATCTTGTCTTGTCTTGAATAAGTCTGTTTTGTCTTCACTCTACTCTGAATGCTGCCTAATTTCAAAACATTGTTCTCTATTTTTCTCTTTGGCTTTCCTTCCTTTCAAACTTCTCCTCATTCGTCCTTCTTCTCCCTTACAAATCTAGAAGTCACTAAATTGTATTTTCCATGTCTCTTCCTTTTCAATCAAAATCTGTCAGTCTTTCATCCTCTTTGTTTTTGGACATGAAACAAAATCATACACAACAGATTTTTCCTTCCCTGATAAAGTTTCTTTTAAAATAAAAATCACTGTTAACATCATCAATATCAGTTTCCATTGAAACCTTTTACTATTCACTATAGATGCATCATCCATGAAAGTATCCTTCCCTTCATCTTCTAAGATTGCTTGCCTTTCACCAATTTGTAGATTACAATTACCTTCATTCTTTTTCCAATTTGTACAAGTAATACTATCTTGAAATTTCTGTTGTAGCTCAACCTTTGCCAACTGATCCTTAGGTTCTGGATTGTCTTCTTTTCCTCTCTTCTTCATAGCCTGTTCTAGACTGGCCATACCTTCTTGGACTGAATTCTTCTTATAAATCTCTATTATACCATCTTCCACAGTATAATCTTTAGCAAAATCCTTTGCCATTAATATTCCATTATGTTCTTTCAAGAAAATTTCTTGCCCATTAGCTATCAACACAAGTCCATAATGTTTGAGTAAAAATGAAAGAGATAATTCCATTACCTCAAATGGCTTCATACTTTTGGTTGTTTCTATCACGAGGCTATATTCATACCTTTCTTCAGCTTCTTCTTTTGTAATCTTCCATCTCCTTTTGTCTTCATATTGTTTGTCATTTCTTTGCCAGATCTCACTAGATTCATCACCTCCAACTTCCATGATAGTTGTCAACATTCTCCTTTCTTTAGTATCCTTGAACACATGTTCAATCAAGAACTATTCCATTACAGTCTCTTCTTCCAAAATATTCACTTCTTTAGTAACCCTCATAAACATATCTTGTAAAGATTGTTCATCGCCTGCATACATACAAAAATCATCAGTTTCAAAAATACTAGGTTCATCTGTCTTTGATGTCTCAATCATCATATCTCTCCGCTAATCTGAACTTGTCCAACAGTTGAAAAATTCATCAATGATTCCTTCCTCAGCAAGGAAATCTTCTTGCTCAGCTCTATAATAGTCACCTTATATTTCTAACTCAACTGTTTTGAGTTCCTCTCTTAATCTGAGATACATTCTTATGTTTGTCTATTTTTGCAACACCTTCCACTTTATCTTCTTTTTCCTCATAGTCCAACCTTAAATTTGGTCCCTCATACTCTTCTCAAGCAACACTATTATTGCATTAACACTTGCTTTCAATTCTGCAATTTCTCTGTCAAACACTTCTTGACTCATTCCCTTACCTCTGCCATTTTCCTTGGCACCTTTCTTTCTTCTGTTGTGGCTTCTCTCTGAACCCCTACTATGACTGTCAATAGTCACTTTCTTCTCCATCTCTATGATCTCCTCACTCACTATGAGCTACACTAAGCCTCTGCAACAGCAAGCCCTCCTTACTGTCACTTACCTCACCAATCCCCTCTCTGGATTTCGTCTTTTGGTAAGCTCTGGTTCTCTAACTCATGAACCTCTTGACATTCTTCTTCTACTCTTTCTAGGCTTACATCCTCTGCTCACCTTCTCTTTGAGAACACTGCAATTGTTCTCCCTGTCCAAATTTTAGCTGGAATACTTAGGTTCACTGACACCAACACAATTCTTCTCTCTCTTTACACAGCCTTCTACTGTGTGTTGCTGCTACTAAAAAAAAAAATTCAAATGAAACCAAAATCAAATATGGCTCATACCTAAGAGATCTCCAAATGATTGATCTCTTTGAGCTTCCCTTGGTTTGGACAATTCATATGCTGCTTTTCTTTCCACTGTCTGAACTTCAATTCTTTTTTCAACTGAATTTCCCTTTTTTCTGAATACATTCAATATCTCTGCTGCAACTTCCTCATTCATTTCTTTGTCACAGCTACTTTAGCTGAAACTTATGTTGCTGCATTCATCACATATCATTAAAATTCTACAAACCTTTTTTTACCTGATCCTGTCTTCCTCAAGTCTTTCCACAATCTGCCTTTGCTAAAGTTCTCTTGTTCTGCAATACTTCAGAATCCCTCTATTCACACAATATCGTGTATTCTTTGCTTCCTCTGTATTGGATTCACTAAAATTCCAATCATAAACATGCAATGAACAAAATATGATTTTGTCAATCTATTCCACAAAGCATTAGTCTAGCTCTGATACCACCTGATGGCAGCCCAAGCTGCCAAACCCATGATCTGCAAATATAATGCTCTTCAACTTTAGAGGCCCCAACCAAATCTTAATATAGAAACCTTAACCTTGGAAATTATTCTCATTTCAACCCTATGCCCAATTAAATTCACAATCTGAGCAATTTCACAACACTTCAATTTCATTTTCATTTATCAAATTTGTAAAATTTGATTAATGAACTCCACCAAGGTTATATAAAATTTCAACCATATGATATTTGGCTTAAAATAAAATTCTTTTATCTATTTCCATCCCTTAAGAAATTTAAATTATTGTTTTGAAGACCTTTTTGAATATTGTAATTGAAACAATATTTCAGATCTTTATAATAAATATCTAAGTCTTAACTTAGATCTTAAACCCCATTTAATCTTCCAGCGTAAGCACTTAATCTATGCTTATATAATTTTGGGCCCACACATTAATATTCAATTCTCACTTAAATAAAAATTTACCATTTCCAAAACCGCTGGCCATACCTCATATTAAAACTTGTGCAGCTTCCAAAGTGAACACCATTAGATCTTCTGTCTTCAGGATCGAACGCAAATCGCGTTACTTTCACCACAGAGATTTAGTACTTAAAACTTACGCGATATGGGAAGTTTTGGACAGATGACATGTTTTCAAACAATTGGATCGCGTGAATTTTTACAAAACCGCTCCTCAACTCCAGAGGCGCGCGATACTGGCTGTAATACTCCTTCAAACCACTTTCTTCAAGACTGGTATTTGACTGTAATTAACTCAAATATTTCACTCTTAAAAATAACGTCATTCTCTGCATTAACAATTGGGATCGATCTCAATACAATCGACTAACCAACGCTTACATAAACAAACTTTGATTCCAGCTAAACGAATCCAATGCTCCTTTCAAAACACGTCTTCTTCATCTTACTACTACAGATAATTCAAGTGATTTCACTTAATAAACATATTTTCTCTCAAATCGATGCCACTTAAGCAATCATAGGTTCAATGCTAATTCATTACTGTTGTAATGAATCTCACTTGAATGGAATTCGATTCCGGCAAACAGGATCGATGTAGACTTCAACGTGTTCAATAATTAGATACTGATATCTAATGCACCCTTCATAAAACTCATCGATTCCTATTAAAACCCTCACATAGGTTAATACGTAGGAAATTCATAAACAAGGAATCGTGGATAAAATGAGTTCAATATAATGGCAAGCGCCCATATCACACTGCTTCTCTGCTGTTTATAATTCAATAAAAATGAATCAACTCTTTGGTTCAAGAAAATCGAATTCCTTTACCAGAATCCTTTTCGTAGAGATTCTTCACATAATTTCACAGATTTTAAAACCCAATATGGATTTTGATTCATCCACCCTTCCTCCATGTGTCAATTCACTATCGGATTCTTCATAATGCCAATTCTCTTTACGTAGTTTTGAGAGAATTTTGATGCCTGTAACATTGTCTCATTCAATAAACTAATTCTATGTCAAACTCATTTGATTTCATTGTGTCAAACAAAGCAATAATTAATTATTCACAAATTCCACAACGCATAGAAGAACAGGTAAATCAAACCAAATTCACTCCTTCATTAATCAACAATTACACAAATATCAATAAAAGCTTCTTTACAATCAGGACTTGGCCGGATATAACCTCATGTGGCCTTCTTCCCTTTTTCTGGAAAAGCCCATAGGCTTTAATTACTTCCTACCATCTATTTCACTACCATACCTCTCTCCCCATGATAATTGCCCGAAGGCTTACAATTTATATAAGAAAAGATTTATGAACTAAATTAGTTCAAATCCTACTCTTTTCTCAACTAAAACCTAAATCATCTCCTCCTTTCTTCACTCAACAGAATCCTAGTTTAGATTTCTGTTCAATCTCTCAATCCAAACAATCTAAATTTATGGCTTGATCTCCACACAGGGAGGATCACTTGCCACATTTCCCTTTTCCAGCTCAAAATTTGACAACAAATAATTACACATATACATTTTATTTAATTAAAATTCAACTAAGCACTTGTATTTTAACCCTCAGTCAGCCACAACATGTGATCAACCCATCACATTTTTGGCTGGTCTAAATTCCCCTGCATCACCCTGGAGTCATCCTAAATATCTCATCCTTAGTTTCCTTGGACCTATAATAGTCTGTGTACTTGTTGTTGAAGCCCTCTTCCATCTGTGCCCGGGTAGTGATGTTATCCCCAGGCAGACCCATGAACCAGTGCAAGGCTGCATCCTTAAGGGTGGATGGGAATAGCTTCAAATTATAATCATCAGAGGTGTAGTCATAAGTCCTACAAACAACATCAAATACAAACATTAATGTGTCAGGGTCCTCAGAGGTAATTCCATGGAAGTGTGGAAGAGATGAGGGTATTGGCTCGAGGGGTCCTGACCCAAGTTCGGAGGTCAAGGTTTGCCAACAAACCCCTATACTATTGGCCCTTTCGGCAGTGACCTGCTTTCATAGGTCAGAGTCTCACCCGAATTAGTATGGGTGGGTGCTGGAACCAGGTTTCCGCACCCTGAGAAAGGATAGGTAAGGCAAGCAGAGCTGCGCTTGGTCTTGTGATACCCATATCGCCTTATACTGCACACAGCCAAGAGGGTTTCTATTCGCATACATGTGCACTAGATCTATAATTATATATGCTTCTATAACAGTAACACAGCAGTGCATAAACAGAACAGAACATATCGAAGTATAGGAACACACTTACACCGAGCTTCGCAACTTAAACACAGAAATGCACAACACAGTAATTACCAATAATTCATACACAGATTACTCACTAATTCAGTACTTTATCAACCTTTCTCATTCATTCATTCATCAATTATCCCTTACAATTCCCTTCCCAACCTGTGCACACACCAACAGGGTCCGCACACAGCTGGACTTGGATCTCCTTACACACAACCAGCAGGAGTCCTTTCCCCAAAACCCAAAAAGATAGCTTAAACCACAATTCGCATCAATAGCCTTTCATATCCTACCTTAAAATACAAAAATGGTCTTCTATTTATAACAATCTAGCCTAGACTTTCCTATGGTCCGCAAACTGTGGTTTTCGGACCCCTGGTTTTACCCCTAGACCCATTACAATGCTTTCGAGGCTTTGACCTACCCTAAAACCCCTACGCTATATTAAATCTAATCAAAAGTATCCAAAGTGGACCAACTTCACAACTTATGGGAGACCCTGTTCCAACAGTCCCCCAACACAATCTTGTGACTCGTCCCGAGTCACTGTAGCCATCATATAGTCATTGAGCCTAGTGTGGCTTGAGTCGACTACCATTGACAAAGCCAGGTAACGTGTCACCGCGCAGGGTAGCTAGCTGGACTACTCTGCCATTCGTGATTTCCTTAACTGTGTAGGGACCCAGCCAGTGTTGTCGGAATTTTCGTGGGTACTTCACAAATTGAATATCGTATAAAAGGACGAGATCACCTACGACAAATGTTTTTTTGGCGAATATGTTGATCATACCATGATTTATCATGAGCCTTATGAACCTGTTGATGAAAATTAGCAATAAACTGATCTTCCTCCAAAACCACAAGCTGCGCAAGACGCTCTTCTATGATATCGGGGTCCACCATATTTCTAAATGCTACGATGCGTAGGCTAGAAAAAATGTAATCTATGGGCAGAGATATGCAAGAAGCTGATACGTCCACATGTACATGAAATTCCTTCGACCAATCAGGAAATATTAGTTTGGGGGCAGAGATCATCTTCTCTTTGAGCAGTTCAAAGCTCTTCTGACATTCATCATCCCAAAAGAAAGAAACATTTTTTTTAGTAGCTTTTCCATAGGTGTTGTAATCAGGGCGTACCCCTAAATGAATTTCCTGTAATAGCTAGTGTGTCCAGGAATAGAATGCAGTTGTTTCTCCGTTGTTGGGACTGCAAGGTTTATAATTACGACTACCTTCGCAGGATCAACAATCAACCCTTTCCGATAGACTATGTGTCCGAGCAGGATTCCAAATGGCACACAGAAGATGCACTTCTTAATATTCAAGGAAATCTGGTGTTTCTGGCATGCATCCAACATTAGTCGCAGGTTAGAGACATGCTCCTTTACCAAGCCAAAAACCGTCCAGTCATCAAAATAAACCTCTAGGAACTTATGAATAAATTCCTTGAATACAGCAACTACGACCTTGGAAAAAAGAGCAGGTGCATTCTTGAGACCAAAGGGCATGACCGTATACTGGAAGGAACCCCATTCAGTCGTGAAGGTAGTCTTGCTACGATCTGCAGGTGCAATCTGAATCTGGTGGTACCCTGAGAACCCATCGGTGAAGGAATAGGCCTACTTTCCGCCGACGTTATCAAGGATTTCGTCCGAGAAGGGTGTAGGGAAGGGTTTATGGATGCAGGCATCGTTTAACTTGCGCAGATCCACGCAGATGCGTATTTCCCCCTTGGTCTTCTTTTCCTAGATAACCATTGGACTTACCCAATCCGATTGTTCAACTGGTTCAATGATACCTGTAGCGAGCATTTTGTCCAGCTCTTCTTTGAACTTTTGCTTATATTTGGGATTCAATCGGTAAGGTCGCTGCTTAACGGGGCAGGCTTCAGGTTTTAGAGTGATGTGTATAATGTCGAGGTCCCTGGTGATTCCCTTGAGCTCAGAAAACTTTGTCGGAAATAAGTCCTGATTTTCCGTGAGTAATTCTGCAATCTTGCCTACAGTTCCTTCATCCCAATAGTTCCCAATTTTAGCTGGATTAGGGTGTTCTTCTGTCCCAATATTAATGTCACGTAGCTTGAGAGGCTGCGTTACATCAATATTCTGCATTGATGGTCCAATAACGGTGTGTTCCCCTTTAGATTCCGAGACAGAAATGTTTCGAGGATTATCTTCTTCTTCATCAATCGCCAAGCTCTGGAAGTTGGCTATGTCTTGCATCTGTGCTTCCCATGTCAGGACCACTGGCGTGACGTGGTGGTGAGGGTTCTTAAATATGAATGCATCAATGTCTTGCAGAGCTTCTTTGAGCATCTTTGTCCCTCCAATCAACCCGAACGTTCCTATAAAGTCCTCTTTTAGCACTTCCCAGTGGCGGGTGCACTGGTGTAACTCCGCATCTAAGTACCAAGCGGTCGGAATAGGGCCCAAAGCATGAAAAAAGAGATGGACCCATTCTTCTATAGTTCGATCGGACCATTTGTTCATCCAGGCACGCAGATGTGCGCGAGGATCTCTGGGTCTGAGGAAGATCTGGGTATGTCAGTTGGGGGAGTGAACCGCAAAATCATCCTATCCCGACACATTTCTCAGTCCGAGAATGCTTGCTTTTGGGTATCCCACCATTGCGCGGGTGTCCCATGCATCACCAGATTAAGGGCCCAGATCCATCGCTTTCTTGGCACCCTAGCTTCCAATTTTCTTAGGAATTCCCGGATATTACCAGACTCATCAACGTGGGGTAGATCTCTTACCTCCGAAGAAATGCAGTAGAGGGTCCTTGCAACCCAAGGGCAGTGCAGCGCTGAAACTTCGTGTAACCATTTTTTCCAAATCTCCAGTTCCTCATCAGCATCAGAAAATAATTCATTGTCTTTCCCCCCACAGAGTATTCCGTTTGCTGCGGGGTTTACCCTATCTTCATCCTGCGTGGTCAATCTATAAATGTGATCCAGTTCCTCCTTTTCGTAGGTTGGTTCTGTATACCTCACGCCTTCTGCGGGGTCTAGTGGTACTATTACACGCGTACCATTGTGCTCAAACACCATGCTGCGCTTTTTGAGATTGATGACACCCACCACATCTATAGCCCAGTCCAATCTGAGGAGTGCAGGGTACAGATCCATATCTTCCACGATTTCTGTGACCTCAAAGTTAGCTAGGACTTTTACTCCTGTGATATCTACCATTACTTTTGGCAACCGTCCTAGTGGGATGATCTTATGTTGATTCGTCATGCACAGCTGGATGGTAGACCATTCCAATTTAGGTTCCCCCATGTGTTTCCATGTTTGCTTTGGTAATACATTCACATCCGACCCCAGATTGAGAATAACTTGATCCATCTCGTAGTCGCCAATCTACGCAGTCAACTGCATTTCTCTTCCAGTGCATTTCTTATAGCTGTGTGGTTTGTGTACATCCCTGGTCTCATGAATTGCGTTGGGCCAGGCTGCGCAGCTATGCAGTAACTTTTGAATATTTTCGACAACCTGTGGGTTACGTAGCAGTTTCAGACATGTCTTCAGAAAGGGCTCAACACCTTCCTCTCTCTTGAGGTACATTGGTGTCTGCGCGGGACCTGCCAGTGATTCCTGTTCTTTGAAATTCTTTTCTTCCCGAGAGGAAATTTCCTCCTTGGCTCCTTGGGTGACCATCCCACTACGCGTTATGACTTTTATACTTGGATATACATTCCTTAGCTCAGTTTTAAATTTTTGTACATTCTGCGTAGGGGTGGGCTATTTTTCCTTAATTTTTTCCATCAGGACCGGGTAGTCTTCAATCTCATGGTCCAGCTGCTGGCAATATTTGCAGGATTTCCTGGTGGGATTTGGGCAGTCGCTTGCAAAGTGCCCTACTTCTCTGCAGTTATAGCAGATTAGTTGCCCCTGCCCCCGTCCTACGCTTCCTCCCCGACCTCCCTTGCCCCTTGCTGGGGAGCCACCAACGTTCGCGGGAGATTGGGGCGATGCAAGGTCTGATTGTACCCTATAGAGGTTCCCTCGATCTACAGTCAAGTCATATGTGCCCTATCGATTAGCAGAACCTGCAACACTGTTGCTGCAGTTCGCCCATACTCAACCGAGGACACTGGGCCGTATCATGTAGTCCTGCTACCCATCAATCATCGCACCATAGCGCAGATCCAATGGAGCTAGGGCGTAGCGAACTAGGTCCCCCTACCTGCACGTAATTTGTCAATATAGGACATTGGTCCTTTGTATGGCCATACACCTAACATCGTATGCACCAGAGGTCTGTGCTAGCTCCTTCTCCCTGTTCCGTCCGTAAGCTCTGAATTTCCATGTGCATGGCTCTGAGTTGTTCTTGTATCTATTGTACTCCCTCCAATGTGTCGTCCTTAGGTGCGGCTTCGAGTTTCATGGCAGCTTCCAAGGATTTTTCCTACGAATCGAAGGTCTGTTGGCCCATTGGTATACATAAGTGAGGTAGCAACATAGCAATGAACCATTCCATGTGTTGTCTGTCATCTTATTTGAACCCTCCTTCCTTGATTGCTTTCTTTAATCATTGATCAGCCTCCCACACTGACTCATACATGTCTTGCTTGAAGTCTTTTACTTCTGCTACCAACTGGGAGTACGATTTTGGCTTTCGGAATTGTTGTTTTAGGGCATCCTTAACATCTTGCAGAGATGCGCTCCCGTTTTGAGATATGTACCACATATACCAGTTCAACGCTCTATCTTCAAAGGCTAGGGACATCTATCATCTCTTCACAGTATCACTCACCACCCCCTATGCAGTCCATACTGAGTCGGCCACGAACCAAAAACGATCCATGTCTTCGTCAGCCGCGCCTTTGAAGGTAGGTAACTTCAAGTGTATTGCCATGTCTCCTTCTAGCGAGGTTTCGGTTGACGGCTTCTTCTCTGGCGAACCTTGCGTCACTGCTCTTCCCAGCGGGCTAGGGACAGAGTGATTCTCTTCTTGGTCAGTTCGATAATACTTACCGCTCCGTGTTTTACTCTCCTTTAGAGTAGCACTCATTCACTTCTGCGTCAGATCTTCAGTATTCGCTTGTCAATACCAGATCACTTCCTTAGAATTCTTGGTCCCGGTAACAGAACCATTTGTTGGCTCGAGGGGTCCTGACCCAGGTTCGGAGCTAAAGGTTTGCGAACAAACCCCTATACTACTGGCCCTTTCGGCAGTGACCTGCTTTCGCAGGTCAAAGTCTCACCCAAAGTAGTATGGGTGGGAGCTGGAACCAGGTTTCCACACCTTGAGAAAGGATAGGTAAGGCAAGCAGAGCTGCGCTTGGTCCTGTGATACCCAAATCGCCTTATACTGCACACAGCCAATAAGGTTTCAATTCGCATCCACGTGCACTAGATCTATAATTATATATTCTTCTATAACAGTAACACAACAGTGCATAAACAGAACAGAACATATTCAAGTACAAGAACACACTTACACCAAGATTCGCAGCTTAAACACAGAAATGCACAGCACAGTAATTACCAATAACTCATACACAGATTACTCACTGATTCAGTACTTTATCAACCTTTCTCATTCATTCATTCATCAATTATCCCTTACAATTCCCTTCCCAACCTGCGCACACAACAGCAGGGTCCGCACATAGCTGGACTTGGATCTCCGCGCACACAGCCAGCAGGAGTCCTTTCCCCAAAACCCAAACAGATAGCTTAAACCAAAATTCGCATCAATAGCCTTTCATATCCTACCTTACAATACAAAAATGTTCTTCTATTTATAACAATCTATCCTAGACTTTCCTATGGTCTGTGTTGATCATTAATTAACATCAGTCAATTTTTAAGGTAACCCTTGAGTAGTCATGTATCAAATGTATGACGGGTGGTGAAAAATTTAAAGAATGGTTGAAGGGAAACGATGATAAAACAATTCACGTGCCTAAAACCGAGGCATATGTACGAAAAAGGTCCAAACATAAAGTGAAAGGGAAAAGGTAATACAAAAAGGCAAAGGTATGGTGTAAAGGACGCAAAACGAAATTATTAAAAGGCTTGCCGCTTTCATAGTATGCACGTGAGGGAACTCTTCGTATGGGAAATTTCGAGGGGGTCAAGAAGCGGAAGGGGGAAGAGACCCGTACCCCTGCGGAATTATGATGACGTTCCATGGGGTAGACCCCAGGTAAGCGTGGTGTGGCAGAGCGAAGCACGGGTAAGCGTGATGTGGCAGAGTGAAGCGCGGGCCCTAGAGGTTTGTATGTTGTGTATTTAACCAGTCTTACGAAGAATATGTTTCAAGAACCATGTGGTTTATGCAGCAGAAAGGTAAGTTAAGTCTCTAGGTGAGCTGGTACCAAGGCCTGTAATAGTATTAAACCCGACACGTGGTATTCACCTACTTCCAGCTGACACCCAATCCCTATAAGCCACGTGCTCCGCTGTCAGTGTCCTTACGACACTCACCCCGTTTATTTCACCTCTCCGCCTTTTACCTCAGAACTTTCAGTCTTAGATAACGGTCCTCCCGTATTTTACTGCACTAAAATTTACAGGTCTTCTAGCTACGGTATAAACTAAGTGGGAGCTAGTGCCAGGTCTACCCGGTCACTGTCAGTACCCCCGCGTCGTTTTCCAGAGAAAATTTCCTACTGCGCAGGTATTCCGTCCCTCATATTACCTCTGCTTTCCTTTCGTTTTTTTAAATTTTTGTATGTCATTCATGGGAAGGGGCACACCCAAGAAAACTGAACCAGAGACTCCTCAGGTCTGTGAAACCAGAAACCCTCTCGGGTTCGAGCCTTTCATTAACCTGCAAGCTGAAATCTATGATCCCCAATACCCTTTTCCCATCAGCAGTATAAAACCCGAGCTTTTTAGGCGACATGTCGAGAATATGGATTGACATCGGGTGGTTGTATTAGGTTTATATCATCAGATTACCCCCCAAGTCTACCCGGTGGTCGATTTTATTTGCTGGCTCGGAGATGCCTACGATGAGCGTCGAGACACGTTTACCTCGGCTCAGGGGAATAAGATTTTTTCTCTTTCTCCCGACATCATCAGGCAAGCCCACTGCTTTCCCACCAGCGCCATCTATACCAGTTTCAATGAAATGGCTTTAACCTCCCAGTTCACTAAATTTCCATGGGAGCAGCAAGAAGACTTCATTTCCTCTATAACCAGCAACCAGGCTACATCTCTTCCTTCTGTAGAGCCTTTCCCGTTGAGTCTGTTCAAAGAAGAAGTGTAGCCCATCCTTGCCCTCATCGCAGTTCTTCTAGGTGTAGGCGGTTTGGGGGAAGTTTCCATGGTATGTGTTTATTTCTTGTGGTTAATGTCTCAAACGGGGGTAGTTCTGGATATCCCTGGCTTCTTGGCTACTAACATCCAGACCCAGTTCCAAGAGCTTTCGAAAACTGGTCACTTCCGCTTTTCTTCGATGGTCTTCTACCTCTTCTTATATCAGCATGCTGAGAAATACGAGGGTTTGGGTTTAGATAGGGTATACAAGGTAAATTCTCAACCCCGACCATTTTTCGACTAGAACTTTGCAATACGCCAATTACCAAATGGGGTGGGTTATTCCAAGTTTCTAAACGAGTTCATGCCTATTGTCTACACTATCATCCAGGACTCACCCCCGCCCAGGGTTTTTCCTGAAATGAAAAGCTGGCTACAAGCTAGTAAAACCCAAAGCACTGGGGATTGGTATCTATTTGACAATTACACTGAGATTCGGGTCTATGGAGCCGAGGCTCCCCCTTACCAGCTGCCTATGTTTCCTGCTCGACGAATTTACGCCCTGGAGTATATTCGGCAGACTCGCAAATCTGACCAACTCCACTTTGTCCCCGCTAAGAAGGGTTTCATCCTGAAACTCCCTCTCACTATTGGCCCGTTTATTGTAAATTCAAGGCATGCCCTTCCTGTTGTTGAGAAGTTGTTGCAAGGCATGGATTTAAGACAGGGGAAGACTTGGGCCTATGATCCCCGGGGGATTATCTCTAACAGAAGAAGGACGAACAAATCTACTCCTTATACACATGAGTCGAGACCGTTTATAGAGTGGAGGGCTAACCTTAAAACTTGGCCTTTGATTTCGCAGATGGAGATAGATTAATTTGCCACAGGGGAAGAAGGAGAAGCCAAAAGAGGCCAAGAAGAAGAAGTGGGACCCTCAGGAACAAGTTCCCCCATCCGCAAAAAGCAGAAAACAGTCTCAAGCGAGGCAGAGATCATAGGGGAAGAACAGTTGCTTGAGCCATTTGTACCATACGGCCAACGGAACGGAAGCAAAGCGGGGCTCAAAGTGCTGAGAGATAGTATCACCTCCTCCGACTACTCTGAGGTCTCACAGGCCATTGGCGACAATGCTTCACCAATTTTAATTGAAAGGAGTCTGAAAACAGAGCGATCAAGGACAAGTACAAGGCCGAGCTGGAAGGTTACGTGGAAAAATATCATACCAGGGTTTCAGCTTCCATGAATGTGGACACAGAACACCTGGTATTGTCTATGGCTAAGGCCATCTTGGATCCTAATGCAGGCACCACTAGTTACAGGGTGCTTGAGTATGCAATTGACATGGCCAAGGTACCAGCCCCTGACAAATGCAACCTGTTCCAGGTGGTTGGTGGCATGCTGAAGGATGAGGTAATGAGGCTCACCATCACACTAAGGAAGCTGGAGACTAAGCATGCACAGGTGAGGAAGACCCTAAAAAATGAAAAGGCAAATTCCCACGCCCAGGCGAATCAAATATGCGGCCTCCTGGAGTCGATCAAAGGAAATGAAACTGGAGACTCTAACCCGCAGCGCTATGTGATAGAGCAATTACAGAAGGAGGTCGCGTCATTGAAATGCAAGGTCAGCATACCGGCATCCCACCATGTTCAGACGGCTGAATTGGCACAGGCGGAGAAGGAAAAAGCAGACTTGGATGACTCACTGGCGAAGGAGAAAGAGGAAAAATAAAAAATGGCAGAGACAATAACTATTCTTCAAGGCAAGCTAACGGAGTTACAAACGACCTGGGACACACACAGTTGTGTGCCAACTACCACTCCACCGGAGACTAGTTCGTTATTTGAGCAGCTAACTACAGCAAAGGCCACGATTGTTGTACTAGAAAAGCAAGCTTCCACCGCGAGGCTGAGAATCACCGAGTTGGAAACCTCCTTGGATGAGAATACCAAAAAGATAGAGACATTGCAGAAGGAAATTGAACAGGAAAGGAAGGAAAAAGCCGACCAGCAGAAGACCATCACTGACCTCAATAGCCGCCTGAAAGGTAATATCACCCTCAGGGATGCGATAAGGATAATTTGGTCAGATATCATCTCGGCGCTGACAGAGCAGTGGGGTTTCCTGAAAATGATTGTGGAAACCAAATCTTCTGTACTCTATCTCAACAGGAAATTTCAGGAGGCAGATCTCAACTTGTCCAGCAGAGCCTAGCACGCCAGAGCTTATATTTCTTTCTTGAAAGAGTTGGAATCTGATGAGGTGGAGAAGCATGGCATACCAATTCGGTTCAGGGAGGCCTTTGAATGCCAGAAAATCATCGACAAGGAGGCGGCCCACGTTATAGCTTCGAGAGCCCTGCAACAGGTGGCAGCAAACGTGGATCAGTTCGATACGGTTTGGGCCGAGATCACAACAACTGGACTTCCATCTTGCTGGGAACCAACCACTCCTTCCATGCTACGGCCATTAATAGAATATTAAACATGTCTCCAGGAAGAAAGAGATCAGACGGACATCTTGTCAGATAAAACCGCTTGGTTAAAAGCTGAGACAATTGTTTCATCGCTCCACCAAGAATTCGTTCTCCTTCATCTGATAAAACACAAGATCCCCACCGAGGCAAGTTTCAACGCCCTGACCGAAGCCTATATCAAGGTGGAAGGATTCGCAGCGATGCCTGAACCTTCAGTGAACAGCCAGCAAAGATGCACTCAGTTCGCCAGCCAGATCGCCAGCTCGTCAGCAAATGTTCCACCACCAGTGTCAGCGACTACCTCAACCCCTTCTCATCAGTGAAATACTGTCAATTCATGATGCGAACCTAGTGGACTTTTTAATTTTTACCTTAGTTAATTACTTTTAAGTTTCAAGTGGAATTTATGTTCCACTCCAACGTTTTACTTTTCTACCAAGACTGTTGTTTAATATTTTGCTTCAAAACGGCCGAGTGCCTAACTGCAAATGATGAGATGCCTCTATTCCTCATCATAAAATTTTGGTTATTTTGATAAAGACCTCTAACTAATTTCTGGCATGCGAGGAAGATATTTTTCCCAAAAATATCTTCCCACTCATGTACTGAGGCCTCTATATAAGCAAGATCTGAAGAGAAAAACAGGTTCCAGATTTTCGGAAGAATTTTGCTATGTAAGAATTTTTGTATGCTTGTTGTGTAAATCTCAATAGAAATGCAAAGAGCCCGTTGGGTCTCAGCGAGGAGAAGTTTTACTTTACGTGAGGATTCTGGTCTTAATGTTTTATAGTCTGTGACTCTGTCTTATGTGATATTGTTTCATTGTCTATTTCACTGTCTCCACTTTTCTTATATCATGTTATGGAATGCGAGTGGCTCACTAGCTCTGGTATAAATTTATCGCTATTGATACTTATACTCAACTAGTCTAGGCACTTTAAATATGGCTCAGGCATGGTATGTTGTTTCACTTTTCACTTCACTCATCTTTCCTCTATATTAAATAATGTGGGATGCTATTCTTTCAAAACTGTTGACATGTATGGATTCTTATCTTCTTAAGCCCATCTCATGTTTATATATGTTTAAGGAATTCCATTTCATTAGTAGTTAGTATTCCTCCTTTACTTTCTACGCAACGAACATCGTTGATTTTTAAATCTCTGTAAAGTGTTTTAGAACCCAGCCCTCCCTACAGAAAGTTGTCTTTGAGTTGTCTGAAGCATCTATATTGAGGATTCACTCCTTTCCTCTGCAGCATCTTTTCATTATGCTGAATCTATGAGTAGTCTAGTTCCATTTATATTGTAACTCCTTATAAAGGTTGAAGTATTAAAGAGCCTCATGCCGATAATAGTCCTGAAATATATTTTATGCTCCTTTCTGCATGAGATGTCCTAGGCACTGGTCTTTCACAACTCAAGGCTGTCTCTAGGAATGACAACATTTTTTTGGCGCCGTTGTCGAGGAACTGAAGCTGAGAGAAATTAAAATCCCTAGGCCTCGACAAAACCTATTCACTCTTTAATTAGGTGAGCATGGATAGTTGAGAGTTGTATATCCCTCACCTTGGCGACTCCACATTCATTTATCAGGTAAATTTACTTGCAGTCCTGGCTCCTCGTAAGCCACATCTGAGGTCAGATACGTCTCATCCAAAGACACCTTCTGTGTCTAACCCAGAAAATATCCTACATAGAAGGAGTTGGAGGGAAAGACAGTCTGTTCATGCTGAGATCCCTGAATTCTCCCTAGAAGATTTTCCGTCCTCCTCTCAAGTTTCCCAAGTGCAAGGTCCTGACTCCACTATGGGAGAGACCGATTACTACTCAGATAGTCCACCCCGGGGAGGTGTCTGAGTCAAAGACGAAGCACAGTTAAGAGATAACACATATTACTCTTTCCACCCTACCCCTGAAGTCGAAGAGGTTAAGGAGGTCACTGAAGTATCTGCTGTCCACAGCCCGTCATTCCCATCAACTCCTCAAGATGTTGTCCAATACATTCCCATCGTTATTCATACTTCACTTCCACCTCCTCTTCCTCCTTTTACACCTGAGATCCTTGCACTACCTCCACCTCCTCCAATGGCCAATGTCCCTGGCTTCCTGTTGAATAAATATGCCCCTCTGGCATTACCTCAAGTGCTAAATGACATGCCACAGGACTATTTAAAGATCTTGCCCCGATTCAATGGGGAAAATGAGATCGAAGCTCAGAAACATCTTGAATTTTTCTGCTCTTTCGCAAAGAATTTTAACGTGGAACACCTTGACGTAGTCCTAAGACTGTTTGTGCAATCTCTGGATGGCGAAGCCATAAAATGGTTCAAGACACTAGGAGACCGTTCCATCACCACATGGGACGGAATGGAGAATACTTTCCTCAGAAAATGGGGAGAGAATAAAGACCATGGACATTGTCTTACAGAGTTTAACACACTCAAGAAAACACATGTTGAAGGAGTGTCAGAATTTATCAAGAGGTTTAACAAGTTGTATCTGAGCCTCCCCGCCGACATGAAACCTCACCAGACTGCTGCCAAGGTGGTTTTTGTGGCCGCTTTTGACTCTGAATTTGGTTTCTCTCTAAGAGAAAGAAAGCCAGCCACCCTGGATGATGCACAGACAGATGCACTAGAGCTAGAAGCAAATTTTGCCTCTACTGGCAAATCCAAGGGAAAACCTGAACAGGATACTAGAAGAAGGGGAAAAGAAGAGGTATCCACCTCGAGCCAAGATAGAGATTCAGCTTATGACAAGATTGAGGAGATGAACAAGATGATTAAGAACCTTTCAAGTAAGCTGGTTAAACTTGAAATGGAGGCCAATAATTCACCCCCCAAGAATTTCCAAAATGCTCCAAATATGGGATTCAATCCTCAATACAGGAAGCCACCTTTGCAGATACTGCCAAGGGAACGGAAGGAGCAACTAGACCAGGTACCACATCCTCTATACTTGGAAGGTCAAATGGATGGTCCTGCCGAAGACACCACCTATGAGTAGGAGGAAGCATACCTTGCCTTCTCAAACAGTGAGAAAGTTGAATGCCCCGTACATGAAAGTGATGAAATAGAGATGTTGTCACATGCTGAAGAAAAAGGTTAATGAAAGCACTGAAGACCCTGAGATCGATGACTACTGCAAGTAGTTCGTCGATTTCATGCAAGCTCAATTCAATAGAAGATATGATCTCAGATCTTCTAGGAAGATAACTTGCACTCAAGATCAAGAGGAGGACACACCTCCAAAATAAACACCTGCTCAAAAGGAGGTGACATCTCAAAGAACCCCAGACAACGGTAAGAGACCTCTTGACCAATCTTCACATTCTACTGATCAAATTCCTTCATCTTCACAAGTAACTGCACCCCCTAATGTCAAGCCCATCGTAAAGGAAGTCAAACCTCTCCTCCAAAGCAAAGACTCAAAGATAAAGAATTAAAAGAAGTGTCAGTGGATAGGTCCTCCTTTGCCTTCAGTTTACAAAAAGAGCTTGAAAAGGCAAAGATCCTAGTTCCCTTGACTGAATTGTTAAAACGGGCTGCATATCAGTCCCAGGTCACATCCTTTATGCTTCCCCTAGAAGTAATACATATTCCAGATAGTCTGAACCTTCAAGAAGAAAGGCCTATGGTTGTATTTGGCCCACATGTTGAAGAATTAGAAGCTGCCACTCCCCCGTTTTATGTGTCTTTAGTAATACATGACCTATTGCTGCATAACTGTATGTTAGATTTGGGAGCCTCTCATAACCTTTTACCCCTCTCTGTCATGGAACAACTACGACTAAAAATCACTCATCCATACAAGGACCTTTATTCATTTGACTTCAAGAGAGTTAAATTCCTAGGCATGATCAAGGATCTAGTGGTCAATTTGGCCCAGATCCCAGCAAAAAGTGTAGTAATGGACATTGTGGTGGCCAACATCCCAGCTCGCTTCGACATGCTACTGTCAAGATCTTGGGGAACTAAAATTGGTGGATCAATCAAGCTGGACTTGACCTATGCCACTATCCCTGTCTTTGGTGGCCAGGAGAGGAGGCTGTATTGGGAAACTATATTTTTCAAGACAGTTACCAAGGCGGATGACTCAGTTAATTCTCCAGTTTATAGTAGGGAGGGATATTTCTCCTATTTGATGCTGGAGGAAGATCAATAATATGCTCACGAACCATCATTATACCAGACCAAGACTAAGCAGTCATTTCACGGTCATGAAGCAGCGATCTGGACACTTCATTTTGATGGAGCAAACTCAAAAGAAGGTAATGGGGCTGGAGTATTATTGATTTCTCCTACATGCCAATGGGTCCCTTTGTCTTTCAAGCTGGAATATGAAGCCACCAATAATGTGGCCGAATACGAAGCACTTCTGTTGGGGCTGTAGACAGCCAGGAGCATGAACATACAAAGTCTAAAGGTTCTGGGAGATTCGGAGCTAGTCGTCAGACAGGTGAAGAATCAGTGCCAAGCCAAAAATCCTAGGCTAAGGGCTTATAGGAATGAATTTTGGGATCTAGTGGAAAATTTCTTCTTGGTATTCAATATCCAGTTCATGCCCTGGGAGCAGAATAGGATGGCAGATTCCCTTGCAGTGGCTGCCAGTAATTTTCGTCCACCTTAGAGCCCTCTCTTGAGATATGAAATCAAGGTAAGATATCGGCCATCAATTCCAGACAACATCAAACATTGGTAGTTGTTTGAGGATGAAGAACAGGTGAAAAGGTTTCTAGAAACAGTTGGGGAATTTTCCAACATGGAAATTGATACTTGTGAAGAAGAAGAGGCTGAAAACACTTCAAGAGATAAATGGGAGGAGAAGATGGCTGGTCACGAAGTTCTGCAGCTAAAAGGGAATGTCATTCCCTAAGGACTAGTGCCATTAGAAAGGCTATTTAACAAGAATGATGTCCCCCTGCAGCCAAACAAATTTGTGGAGGAGAATCAAGTAGAAGACCTTAATCTTGGCACGGAAGCTGACCCCAAAATCGTGAAGTTATCCAAGAAGGTCCCGGAAGAATATAAAGAACTCTACCAAAAACTATTCCAGTCATATAGAGATGTGTTTGCATGTTCTTATCAGGACCTAAAAACCTTCGATATTACCATCATGCAGCATAAGATTCCTCTGAAGGGAGATGCTAAACCACATAAACAGAAGCTTAGACAGATAAATCCCTTGCTGCTTCCCTCTATCGAAAAAGAAATTAAGAAAATGTTAAAGGCTAAAATCATTGTGCCATTGAGATATTCTGAGTGGGTGGCAAACTTAGTCCCTGTAAGGAAGAAGAATGGGGAAATAAGGTTATGTTTTGACTTCAGGAATTTAAACAGAGCGTCCCTAAAGGATAACTATCTACTGCCCAAGATGGATCACATTCTGCAGAAAGTGGTAGGAGCTTCTCGGATGTCAATGATGGATGGATTATCTGGGTACAATCAGGTGGTTGTTCTACCAGAAGATCAGAAGAAGACTGCCTTTACCACTCCATGGGGGATGTTTATCTATGCCAGGATGCCTTTTAGATTGATTAATTCAGGGGCTACTTTTCAGAGGGCCATGGATATTGCTTTCATTGGGGAACAAGGTAAGTTCATGGTGGTGTATCTGGATGACATTACTGTGTTTTCAAAAGATGATGCAGAGCACATTGAACAATTGCGCAGAAATTTCGAGAAGTGCAGAAGGTATGGTCTCTCTCTCAACCCACAAAAGTATCTGTTTGCATTAGATGAGGGCAAGCTTTTGGGACATATTGTAACCAAGGATGGGGTAATGATAGACCCTAAAAGGGTAGAAGTTATAAATGGCATCTCTCTTCCCAGAAACAAGAAGGAGGTTCAGGTGTCCTAGGACGTATTAACTTTCTAAGGAGGTTTATCCCTAACTATGCAGAGATAGTTAGACATATAACTGACATGTTGAAGAAGAATAATGAGGTAAAGTGGTCACAGGAATCACGGGAGGCCTTTTCTAGGATAAAAAATGCCTTTGCTGAAGCCCCTGTGCTAGCTAGGCCAGATTATGCCAAACCTTTCATGATCTTTTCCTTTGCCTCACCTCACACAGTGGCTGGAGTTCTATTGTAGAAGAATGAAGAAGGGTATGAGCAGCCTATCGCCTTTTTCATTCAGGTGCTCCGGGATGCTGAGCTAAAATATAACATTTTAGAAAAGCAGGCATATGCTCTAGTGAAGTCTCTCAAAGCTTTTCGTATGTATGTCTTGCAGTCCCATGTCACTACGTTTGTACCTACAGCAGCTGTCAAAGATATTCTCATCTAGGGAGACAGCGAAGGAAAAAGGGGGAAACGGATTTCCAAAATACAAGAGTATGAGCTAGACATCCGCCCTACCAAACTGATCAAGGGACAAGGGTTAGCCAAAACCCTGTCTTAATCAAACTGTCAGGCTCTGGGTATCAATTTGTCTATGATAGCAACTGAGGATTCTGGGATGAAGGAAGAGTCACAGGGAATAGAGATAGCCTCTCAGAAGACACATATGAAGTACCTCATCAGCCCATGGTACAAAGAGATAGTGGAATATCTTCTAACACTCAGCTGCCCGCCCGACTGTGACAAAGCTAAATACAGAACACTGAGGTTGAGGTCACAGAAGTACGTTGTTGCAAACGGTTGGCTGTACTGGTGAGACCCCTCAGGCATCCTGCTCCTGTGTCTCACAGAAGAAGAGGTAGAGAGTATAATGGCTGAGTTCCATGAAGGAATCTGTGGGGGTCATTACAGTTGGAGGGCTACTGCTCAAAAAATCCTGAAGGCTAGTTTCTTCTGGCCCAAACTCTTTGGAGATGTGTTTGCCCGGGTCAGAGCTTGTGAGAAATGTCAGAGGTTTGCTGAAAGACAGAAGTTAGCACCTATGCCCATGATCCCGGTTCATGTGGATGAACCATTTCAGCAATGGGGAATCGACTTTATAGGAGAAATACACCCACCCTCAAGTGGACAGCATAAATGGATATTAACGGCCACAGATTATTTCACAAAGTGGGTGGAAGCTATACCTGCCAGGAATGCAACAGATGCTGTGATAGTAAAATTTATGGAAGAAAATATCATATCCAGATTTGGCTGCCCTGCCAAGATAGTGACCGACAATGCACAGGCCTTTAAATCTACAAAGTTTGTCAACTTCTGCCAACAGTATAATATTTCACTAGGTCACTCTACGACCTATTACCCATAATGAAACGACCTGGCTGAGTCCTCAAATAAAACTCTGGTCTGAGCACTGAAGAAGGCTATCAATGAGAATCAGAAAAATTGGGATTCCCAACTGAAATTCGCTCTATGGGCCAACAGGATTACCAGCAAGAGAGCAACCGGGAAGTCCCCATATGAATTAGTATATGGGAGGGCAGCAGTATTTTCTGTGCAGTTGGCTTTACCAGTAGCTCGATTCATGCAAGAAATCCAAGAAGAACCTGATGATGTGACCAGAAGAATCAATCAATTGGTGGAGTTAGAAGAAACACGAAACCAAGTAAGTCAGAGGTTAATTGAATATCAGGAGAAAATGAAGGATCTGTTCGATCAACATGCCAAGGACAGGAAGTTGCATATTGGAGATCTAGTGCTCAGATGGGATATTCAAAGAGATGAAAATAAGAAACATGGTAAATTCAACCCCCTCTGGTTCGGCCCTTTTAAAATTGTGGAAAAATGGGGCAACAACACTTTTAGGTTGGAAAAATTACAGGGAGATTTGCTTGATGCCCCTGTAAACGGTCAGTTCCTCAAACCTTACTTCCAGTTCTGATTTAGGCCGAGAGAGTCTGATGTATCATATTGTATATTAGTTTATGTTTTCATATTTCTTTGAATGATGTGTGTGTGGTGATGAATCATGAAGAGGAAAATTAAAAGGATGAAAGGGATGAAGAGTGATGTCCATACAGAAGACAAATAGGTGGTCTACGAAGTTCTTGACATGCTCATGGATGAACGTGCCATCCCCAGGTGGAGCCAATGTTGATCATTAATTAACATCAGTCAATTTTTAAGGTAACCCTTGAGTATTCATGTATCAAATGTATGACGGGTGGTGACACATTTAAAGAATGGTTGAAGGGAAACGATGATAAAACAAGTCATGTGCCTAAAATCGAGGCATATGTATGAAAAAGGTCCAAACATAAAGTGAAAGGGCAAAGGTAATACAAAAAGGCAAAGGTATGGTGTAAAGGACGCAAAATGAAATTATTAAAAGGCTTGCCACTTTCATAGTATGCACGTGAGGGAACTCTTCGTATGGGAAATTCCGAGGGGGTCAAGAAGCGGAAGGGGGAAGAGACCCATACCCCCGCGGAATTATGGTGACGTGCCACAGGGTAGACCCCAGGTAAGCGTGGTGTGGCAGAGCGAAGTACGGGTAAGCGTGATGTGGCAGAGTGAAGCGCGGGCCCTAGAGGTCTGTATGTTGTGTATTTAACCAGTCTTACGAAGAATATGTTTCAAGAACTGTGTGGTTTATGTGGCAGAAAGGTAAGGTAAGTCTCTAGGTGAGCTGGTACCAAGGCCCGTACCACTATTAAACCCGGCACGCGGTGTTCACCTACTTCCAGCTGACACCCAATCCCTATACGCCGCATTCTCCACTGTCAGTGTCCTTACGACACTCACCCCGTTTATTTCACCTCTCCGCCTTTTACCTCAGAAATTTCAGTCTTAGATAACGGTCCTCCCGTATTTTACTACGGTAAAATTTATAGGTCTTCCAGCTACAGTATAAACTAAGTGGGAGCTAGTGCCAGGTCTACCCGGTCACTGTCAGTACCCCAGCGTCGTTTTCACGAGAAAATTTCCTACTACGCCGGTATTCCGTCCCTCATATTCCCTCTGCTTTCCTTTCATTTTTTAAAATTTTTGTATGTCATTCATGGGAAGGGGCACACCCAAGAAAACTGAACCAAAGACTCCTCAGGTCCGTGAAACCAGAAACCCTCCCGGGTTCGAGCCTTTCATTAACCTGCAAGCCGAAATCTGTGATCCCCAATACCCTTTTCCCATCAGCAGTATAAAACTCGAGCTTTTTAGGCGACATGTCGAGAATAAGGATCGATATTGGGTGATTTTATCAGGTTTATATCATCAGATTACCCCCCCCCAGTCTACCCGGTGGTCGATTTTATTTGCTGGCTCAGAGATGCCTATGACGAGCGTCGAGGCACGTTTACCTCGGCTCAGGGGAATAAGATTTTTTCTCTTTCTCCCGACATCATCAAGAAAGCCCTCCACTTTCCCACCAGCGCCATCTATACCAATTTCAATGAAATGGATTTAACCTCCCAGTTCACTAAATTTCCATGGGAGCAGCAAGAAGACTTCATTTTCTCTATAACCAGCAACCAGGCTACATCTCTTCCTTATGTAGAGCCTTTCCCGTTGAGTCTGTTCAAAGAAGAAGTGTAGCCCATCCTTGCCCTCATCGTAGGTCTTCTAGGTGTAGGCGGTTTGGAGGAAGTTTCCATGGTATGTGTTTATTTCTTGTGGTTAATGTCTCAAACGGGGGTAGTTCTAGATATCCCTAGCTTCTTGGCTGCTAACATCCAGACCCAGTTCCAAGAGTTTTCGGAAACTGGTCACTTCCGCTTTTTTTCGATGGTCTTCTACCTCTTCTTATATCAGCATGCTGATAAATTCGAGGGTTTGGGTTTAGATAGGGTATACGAGGTAAATTCTCAACCCCGACCAGTTTTCGACAGGAACTTTGCAATACGCCAATTACCAAATGGGGTGGGTTATTCCAGGTTTCTAAACGAGTTCATGCCTATTGTATACACTATCATCCATGACTCACCCCCGCCCAGGGTTTTTCTTGAAATGAAAAGTTGGCTACAAGCTAGTAAAACCCAGAGCACTGGGGATTGGTATCTATTTGACAATTACATTGAGATTCGGGTCTATGGAACCGAGGCTCCCCCTTACCAGCTGCCTGTGTTTCTTGCTCGACGAGTTTACGCCCTGGAGTATATTCGGCAGACTCTCAAATCTAACCAACTCCACTTTGTCCCCGCTAAGAAGGGTTTCATCCTGAAACTCCCTATCACTATTGGCCCGTTTATTGTAAATTCAAGGCACGCCCTTCCTGTTGTTGAGAAGCTGTTGCAAGGCATGGATTTAAGACAGGGGAAGACTTGGGCCTATGATCCCCGGGGGATTATCTCTAACAGAAGAAGGAGGAACAAATCTACTCCTTATACACATGAGTTGAGACCGTTTATAGAGTGGAGGGCTAACCTTGAAACTTGGCCTTCGATTTCGCAGATGGAGACAAATTCAACTACCACAGGGGAAGAAGTAGAAGCCAAAAGAGGCCAAGAAGAAGAAGTGGGACGCTCAGGAACAAGTTCCCCCATCTGCAAAAAGCAGAAAACGGTCTCAAGCGAGGCAGAGATCATAGGGGAAGAACAGTTGCTTGAGCCATTTGTACCATACGGCCAACCAGACACAAGCAAAGCGGGGCTCAAAGTGCTGAGAGATAGTATCACCTCCTCCGACTACTCTGAGGTCTCACAGGCCATTGGCGACAATGCTTCACCAATTGTAATTAAAAGGAGTCTGAAAAATAGAGCGATCAGGGACAAGTACAAGGCCGAGCTGGAAGGTTACATGGAAAAATATCATACCAAGGTTTCAGCTTCCATGAATGTGGACACAGAACACCTGGTATTGTCTATGGCTGAGGCCATCTTGGATCCTAATGCAGGCACCACTAGTTACAAGGTGCTTTTGTATGCAATTGACATGGCCAAGGTACCAACCCTTGACAAATGCAACCTGTTCCAGGTGGTTGGTGACATGCTGAAGGATGAGGTAATGAGGCTCACCATCACACTAAGGAAGCTGGAGACTAAGCATGCACAGGTGAGGGCGACCCTAAAAAATGAACAGGAAAATTCCCGCACCCAAGCGAATCAAATACGCAGCCTCCTGCAGTCGATCAAAGGAAAGGAAACTGGAGACTCCAACCCGCAGCGCTATGTGATAGAGCAATTGCAGAAGGAGGTTGCGTCATTGAAACGCAAGGTCAGCATACCGGCATCCCACCATGTTCAAACGGCTGAATTGGCACAGGCGGAGAAGGAAAAAGAAAACTTGGCTAACTCACTGGCGAAGGAGAAAGAGGATAAAGAAAAAATGGCAAAGACAATAACTATTCTTCCAGGCAAGCTGACGGAGTTACAAACGACCTGGGACACACACAGTTGTGTGCCAACTACCACTCCACCGGAGACTAGTTCATTGTCTGAGTAGCTAACTACAGCAAAGGCCACGAATGTTGTACTAGAAAAGCAAGCTGCCACCGCGAGGCTGAGAATCACCGAGTTGGAAACCTCCTTGGCTGAGAATACCAGAAAGATAGAGACATTGCAGAAGAAAATTGAACAGGAAAGGAAGGAAAAATCCGACCAGCAGAAGACCATCACTGACCTCAATAGCCGCCTGAAAGGTGATATCACCCTCAGGGATGCGAGAAGGATAATTTGGTCAGAGATCATCTCGGCGCTGACAGAGCACTGGGGTTTCCTGCAAATGATTGGGGAAACCAAATCTTCTGTACTCTATCTCAACAGGAAATTTCAGGAGGCAGATCTCAACTTGTCCAGCAAAGCCCAGCACGCCAGAGCTTATATTTCTTTCTTGAAAGAGTTGGAATCTGATGAGGTGGAGAAGCATGGCATACCAATTCGGTTCAGGGAGGCCTTTGAATGCCAGAAAATCATCGACAAGGAGGCGGCCCGCGTTATAGCTTTGAGATGCCTCTATTCCTCATCATAAAATTTTGGTTATTTTGATCAAGACCTCTAACTAATTTCTTGCATGCGAGGAAGATATTTTTCCCAAAAATATCTTCCCGCTCATGTACTGAGGCCTCTATATAAGCAAGATCTGAAGAGAAAAATAGGTTCCAGATTTTCGGAAGAATTTTGCTATGTAAGAATTTTTTTATGCTTGTTGTGGAAATCTCAATAGAAATGTAAAGAGCCCGTTGGGTCTCAGCGAGGAGAAGTTTTACTTTACGTGAGGATTCTGGTCTTAATGTTTTATAGTCTGTGACTCTGTCTTATGTGATATTGTTTCATTGTCTATTTCACTGTCTCCACTTTTCTTATATCATGTTATGGAATGCAAGTGGCTCACTAGCTCTAGTATAAATTTATCGCTATTGATAATTATACTCAACTAGTCTAGGCACTTTAAATATGGCTCAGGCATGGTATGTTGTTTCACTTTTCACTTCACTCATATTTCCTCTATATTAAATACTGTGGGATGCTATTCTTTCAAAACTATTAAAATGTATGGATTCTTATCTTCTTAAGCCCATCTCATGTTTATGTATGTTTAAGGAATTCCATTTCATTAGTAGTTAGTATTCCTCCTTTACTTTCTATGTAGCGAACATTGTTGATTTTTAAATCTCTGTAAAGCGTTTTAGAACCCAGCCCTCCCTACAGAAAGATGTCTTTGAGTTGCTTGAAGCATCTATATTGACGATTCACTCCTTGCCTCTGCAGCGTCTTTTCATTATGTTGAATCTGTGAGTAGTATGGTTCCATTTATATTGTAACTCCTTATAAAGGTTGAAGTAGTAAAGAGCCTCATGCCGATAATAGTCCTGAAATATATTTTATGCTTCTTACTGCATGAGATGTCCTAGGCACTGGTCTTTCACAACTCAAGGTTGTCTCTAGGAATGACAATAGTCTGCAAACTGTGGTTTTTGAACCCCTGGTTTTACCCCTTGACCCATTACAACGCTTTCGGGGCTTTGACCCACCCCAAAACCCCTGTGCTATATTAAATCTAATCAAAAGTATCCAAAGTGGACCAATTTCGTAGCTTATGGGAGACCCTATTCCAACAGAGGGGCTACTGTTTTTCATCTTAGTTTCCCCATCTTCCTCTCTTATGGGAAAGGCTCTCTGGGTCCCCGCCATGGTTAAGATAGGTGAAGCAAGTCCCTCAGTTGAAACAATGTCTTCTTCTTCTTCCCAAATAGGATCCTCAAAATATTTAGAAGGCTCTCCTAGAGGGGGTTCAATCTCACTGCCACTGAAGAAGAGTGATGGGTGGCCAGGAGGTGATGTGGGGGTTTTAGGTAAGTTTTGTCTTTGATTATTCCTAGTCCTACGAGGCATGAAAATCAAATCCTTTTGTATTTTTTTAATATTTCAAAAATGACATGAAAAGAAAGGAAAGCAGAAAAGAATGCTAAAAACAAAATCAAAACACCTACTAGACACCTCCCCAGCAATGGTGCCAAAAAGTGGTGAGCCCTAGTATTGCACCAAGAGTGCTGCAAGGCTGCCCTACTTTACTTTATCTGTAGGAATATACAAGGTAAGTTCTGTAGATCAAGAACCAAAGGTCACCACTCACAAACAGATCACAAATCAGTACACTAGTATAATCACGTGGTTAAAACCCTCAAAGAGGGAAACAGTCCACGCCCTGAGCCAATGTGGCCACTTCAGGGAATTTATTAATATAAAAGAAAAGTTACATATTTTTCTCTCATAAACGGTTACCGGAAAAATGACTCTCCATGCTCTTTAAATAGAGATCATGGACCAATCAGGTGTTAAGCCATGGATCAAGTGCCATTAATACTGAGGTGAGAGATAATCGTTGGATCACTACAAATCGTGACCGTCGGATTATAAGTTACAAATGTATATGGAAAGAAACACACTTTACCTAACTCTACACTAGAATAAGTTATTCTTAACTATTTCCTATGTGTCAGAATATCCTAACATCCCCCCTTAAGAACAACTTGGGATAGGATTGAAGGATTTACAAAGGTGACACAAAAGGAGCCTATTTACTATGTGTCGAAATATCCTAACATCCCCCCTTAAGAATAAATTGGGATAGGATTGAAGGATTTACAAAAGTGACACAATAGGAGAAGGAAGGATGCATTAGAGCCTATCCCCCCTTAATGACAACTTTCCTGAACTCCAAGCATGGATCGAAGTTTGGTAAACTTCGCTTCTGTGAGAGACTTCGTAAAGATATCGGCTACTTGATCATTGGTCGGACAATACCGCACTTCAAGAACACGACCATGAATGAGCTTTCTGATGAAGTGTATGTGGAGTTCAATGTGTTTCATACACTGATTCTGAACTGGATCTTTACATAACTGAATGGAACTCTGATTATCACACCAAAGTGTAGTTGGATGTTGCTGATGGAGACCAAATTCAGACAAGATTTGACGAAGCCACATGGCTTCCTTGCTGGCTTCAATTGCACCACGATACTTTGCTTCTTCTTAAGAAATGGAGATGGCACTTTGTTTCTTAAAATACCAAGTAATAGGTCCTTAACCAAGATTGAATACATATCCTACAGTGGACTTCCGATCATCAGGGTCACCAGCCCAATCAGAATCAGTGAAACCAATCAACAAGGGAGATGCTCCTACACTGTAATGAATCCCGAACTGAATTGTACCTCGAATATATCGAAGTATTCTTTTAGCTGCTTTCCAGTTACTTTCATGAGGTTGTTGCATAAACCGAGCGACAAGACCAACGGCAAAGGAAAGGTCGGGACTGGTATGGGTTAGATACAAATGTTTACCAACAAGTTGACGGTATAAGGTAGCATAAACTTTAGGGGTAGTACAAGTGACTGAAAGCTTGAATCCAGACTGAAAGGGAGAAGGGGCTGGCTTACAGTCTTCCATGTGAAAGTGGTGTAGAAGATCACAGGCATACTTGGACTGAGAGAGGGTAATGCCTTCCTTGGATTGCAAGACTTGAAGACCGAGGAAATAATGCAAGTGTCCTAAGTCTGTCATTTCAAACTTCTTTTTGAGGCTAGACTTCACATGGTTTATATGGTTTGGATCACTACCAGTAAGGATAAGATCATCAACATAAAGAACAAGGATGGTGATGGAATTACCCACTTTCTTGGTGTAGACAATGTTGTCAGAATGACACCTAGAAAATCCATTATCTAAGAGAAATCTATCCATTTTGGCGTACCAAGCCCAAGGAGCTTGTTTGAGACCATAGAAAGACTTCCTAAGGCGACAAACAAGGTTGGCATCTTTTTGGATAAAGCCAGGTGGTTGTTCTATGTAGATTTATTCATGCAAATCTCCATGTAATAATGTGGATTTAACATCCATCTGATGGACTTCCCATTTAAAGGAGGCAGCAAGGGAAAGAACAAGGCGGATAGAATTCATTTTGGCAACAGGGGAGAAGGTTTCAGTATAGTCAATGCCTTCAACTTGTGAAAATCCTTTAGCGACAAGAAGAGCTTTATGTCTATCCACTTTTCCATCTGGTCCAAACTTTGTTTTGTAAACCCATCTGCATCTGACAAGTTTTCTTCCTTTTGGAAGAGGAACAAGATCCCAAGTATTGTTTGCCAATAAGGAACGATACTCTTCATTCATAGCTTCATCCCAATATGGATGACCAAAGGCTTCTTTAAAGGTTTCTGGATCAAGTTTTTCTGGAACTTGAGCTAATAAGGAAGAGGCTCTTTCGAACTGAGAACGTGTACATCATCGATCGACAGGGTCACCTGCAAGAGAACCTGCTGCATCCCGAGTAGAGCGGACCCATCTTGGAAGTGGTGGAGTATAAGGAACAATTTCACGAGCTAGAGGAGGATTTTCATCCTCGATGTCATCATCTGAACTAGAAGGAATTCTATTAAAAATAGAAGAGAGAGAGAGAGGTGGCACATATTCTGAATCAGGCTCGCAGGCCAAAGGTGGCACACCCGACGAACTAGGCTCGCAGGCCAATATATTTTCATCAAACTTTACATCTCTTCTAATGATTATGTTTTTGGATTTGGGTTGAAGAAGTCTATATCCTTTGACATCTTCAAAATATCCAACAAAAATACATTTTTCACTCTTAGGTTCTAATGCTTTATGTTTCGCATCTAGAATATGGGCCCAAGCATCACTTCCAAAAACACGAAAGTGACTTACATCTGGTTTGATTGAGCTCCAAGCTTCTTCTGGAGTTATATTCTTTAAAACCTTAGTAGGAGTGCGATTTAATATGTAATTTGCAAAGTTAATGGTTTTTGCCCAAAAATTGAGACCAAGTCCTTTAGATTGAAGCATACAATTAGCCATTTCTTTTAAGGTGCGATTCTTCCTTTCAGCTACACCATTTTGTTGTGGATTATATGGAATAGTATGTGGCAATTGAATGCCATGCTCAGTGCAAAAGTTGAGAAATTTGTTGTTAACATATTCTCCGCCATTTTCTGATCTTAACTTAAGAATTTGATGTCCAGATTGTTTCTCAACAAAGGCATTAAAGGCCAAGAACATGTTAAAAACTTCACTCTTGAGTTTTAAGAAATATACCCAAATGCGTCTGGAAAAATAATCAATGAAATTTAAGAAGTACTTGCAACCATAGAAAGAAACAACAGGAAGTGGACCACATAAATCACTTTGCACAAGCTGCAAACGGGTTGAAGCGTGCCAAGAGGCACGTTTATCAAAACTATCCCGATGATGTTTTTCGAGTACACATCCAGAGAAAACACCACCCCAGAAATATACCATAGGAAGGCCCGTCACCATATTTTCCTTACATAGAGTTTGAAGAGAGAAATAGTTTAAGTGACCAAATCACTCATGCCAAAGTTTGCTCACATCATCATTATGAGCAACAAAAATAGAGGGAAGAGATGATGACCCAAAGTTGTCAAACTTATACAACCTTATGGAATCATCAGCAATGCCAGTAGCTAAAATATGTTTAGGATGTTTGAGGTCCTTGATTACAACATCATGAGGTGAGAATTCTACTATTTTCCCTTCACCTGAATGAGTTATCTGATAAATAGATAGAAGGTTGCATGACAAGGTAGGAACACATAATACATCATTAAACTGACCATTATCTAGATGAATGGTTCCAGATCCTACAACACTAAGAGATCTATCATCACCAACATAAATATGTTTGGTGTTACAATCATTTAAAGAAGAAAACATGGATTTATTTTTAGCCATGTGGTAAGAACCTCCAGAATCAATGATCCACTCATGAGAAGGAGAAGAAGAAGATACATTTAATGCATAACCAGATCTTGATGCTTGACAACCACAAGCAGAAAGTGCAATGCCTGAAGATGAAGGTGAAGAGTGCTCCAAACTGATGTTGTGCTTCTTCATTGCTACTTCTAAGGCTTCCATCTTCTTAAAACATCTAGACTCTATATGGCCATCCCGGTTGCAAAAGTTGCAATGTCTCTCTGTCTTCTTCCCTTTGTTTTGATTTGCCTTATTATTTTGGTGATTTGATTTTTCAGTTTGCAACTGAAATTTATTAAGGCCCTTGTTTGGTTCAGGACCATATTTTTTAAGGGTACTACTTCTTGGGATTCTTTTTATATGGTTGTTGTTGGTTGCTAAGGCTTTCTTAGAAGCGTTTCTAGCAGTGATAAGACCAAGGTGTAAATTTTTTTCTTGTTCTCTTATCAAAGAATCACAAAAGGCATCAAAAGAGGGATTCTGGTAGGTGGTTCCTGAAGAAATGATGGCTTCTCTGGTGGAATGGAAGGCGGAAACAAATACAGAGTATGCAGGACCAAGCTTAGCAAGAATGCAATATATGAGGCTACCATCGTCCTTTTTTATCTTACAACCTTCTAAAAGAATTCTGAGGGTCTTAAATTTGGAAAAAAAATCTTCAATGGAGGAGAAATTATTGGGGTCCAAAGTAAGCAACTCATTTTCAAGCTGGTGGGCCTGGATTTGATTTTGAACGCCAAAAGCATTTTTTAGCTTTTCCAGGGCTTCATCAGGGGTGTCAATGTCAAGGATATGAAATTGAAGATCTTGAGAAATGGACATTCCTATCAACCCTCGTGCTTGATCTTGTTTATTTTCCCATTTAGCAACTTTATCATCATCAGAAGGTTTAGTTTCTTGTCCTGTGGCTATTCTATAAAGCCCTTTACTTCTAAGTATATGTACCATGTGAGGTAGCCATTAGAAGTAATTGGTGCTGTTAAGAATAACTGGGCATGCACTTTCCATTTTTTTTTTTTTTTAACTGAACCTGAGAAAAGCTAAAACTAACTACTCCAATGGAAATATTTCAAAAAATTAGGTCTTTTCAAAACAAACGGCTCGAAAAATGGCTTCCGGATAAAGAATTTATGCCTTTTGAAAAATTTGAGTTGAAGATGCCGAATAGTTACGGGAACGGGATGAAGTGCGGCTTTTTTTTAAAAACATTCCGCCCCTTTGAACAAAAAATTTTTACAAAAGAAGCTTGAGAATGAGACTTGAACCCAAGACCTCTATTCTCATAAACTAACCCCTCACCAAGTGAGATAGTAAAAGGATCATGTTATTTTAGAAAGGAGGAAGGTATTATTATTATTATTATTATTATTATTATTATTATTATTATTATTATTATTATTATTATTATTTATATTATTATTATTATTATTATTATTATTATTATTATTTGGTGTGCATGCCACAAAAATCAAGCAAAAAAACGAAATGCAAAGCCTTACAACAAAATGTTAGATTCTTGGTTAGCCTTACCGGCAACTGTCACTTTTTTCACTATTTCTGATTTCCCGAGATCGCACAAAGACGCGGGGAAAGAGCATACGTAGCAAAAAAATCCCTTTTTCCTTGTTTCTGATTTGCCGAGATTGCACGGAGCGCACAACAAAGAGCATACACAGAGAAGAGGGTATAGATCCGGTAAATAAATAAAACCTTAATACAGAAAAAAATATAAAATAAAATAAAAATAAAAATAAATAAAAAATCGAATTAAGCAGAACTATTAACAAATATAACTAAAAAATAAATGCTTTATACCTCCAGACCTAAACTGACATAAATTGGGCAGCCGGAAACCTTTTCGCATGAAACGAAAGGCGTTCCTCACTGTAACAGATGCTCCGGACACAACCGAGCAGTTCTCCAAGCCCAAAAATGTTTATAAATAGTAGATCTACAAAAAGGCATTCACATGCAGTCAAACCGGCTTCGTATTTTGATCAACAACGGACGTGGCCCTCAAAACAGCTCTGATGCCATGTAGGAATATACAAGGTAAGTTCCATAGATCAAGAACCAAAGGTCATCTCTTACAAAAAGATCACAAATAAGTACAGCAGTATAATCACGTGGTTAAAACCCTCAAAGAGGGAAACATTCCACACCCTGAGCCAACGCGGCCACTGCAGGGAATTTATTAATCTAAAAGAAAAGTTACATATGTTTCTCTCATAAATGGTTACCAGAAAAATGACCCTCCATGCTCTTTAAATAGAGATCATGGACCAATCGGGGGTTAAGCCACGGATCAAGTGTCGTTAATACCGAGGTGAGAGATAACTGTCAGATCACTACAAATCGTGACCGTCGGATTATAAGTTACAAATGTACATGGAAAGAAACGCACTTTACCTAAATCTACACTAGACTAAGTTATTCTTAACTATTTCCTAAGTGTCGGAATATCCTAACATTATCAACTCGGGGTTCGTACAAATTTTGAGGTGACAATGCTATATACACAACAGATGCATTTTTTTCATGTCCTCCTCTTCTGCTTTATGAAAGGGTTCTATTTCTTAAATTATGAGAACAAATGGAAAGTAAATTGCTGGAAGGAAATGACAGAAAGGAAATTGAACTAAATTGTTGGAAAGAAATGAAAAGAATGAAGCTAATTGAATTTTCAGAAAAACAAAATAGCAGAAATGAAACCAATTCTAAACCAACTTAACTTTCCCAAATGGCTAAATGCACTCTACTTATCCTATGATCTATCTACCATGCTCTTATCTATGCAACTAAACTATCCATGACTTAATTCTGACTAAAAAAAAAGGGTTGATTTGCATCTTGGAGGGAAGAAAGGGGCTAAGTGGCGAATTGAGGGCTTAGCGCATGAAACATGGCTTAGAAATGGAAAGTGGTGGTTAAAACCTTATAAAACATTATAATAGCGTGAGAAATGAATTTGGAGTGGACAGAACTCAAGAGTGCGATGGAGGACAAAAGTTGCGATGTGCGATGTCGCAATCGCAATTTCGCAAGTTTAGATGGATAGCAGTAAGGAATTAACGGAATAAACTAAATTGTGCGAAGTGCGAAGTGTGACAAGTGATGTGGCGGGTCGCGAATCGCAATATCGCAATTTTATATGGATAGTGGTAAGGACTTAACGGAATGAACTAAATTGTGTGAAGTGAGCGTTGCGATGTGGTAAAGGTTGTGGGTTGCGATCTGCGATGTGGTAAGTTTTGCGGGATGCGATTTGCGATAGGATAAGATCTGTGGGATGTGATTTTCAATGGGGATGA
The DNA here is from genome assembly GCA_034641835.2 of Pinus albicaulis. Taxonomy (NCBI): domain Eukaryota; kingdom Viridiplantae; phylum Streptophyta; class Pinopsida; order Pinales; family Pinaceae; genus Pinus; species Pinus albicaulis. Next base: position 1,303,598,016 of record CM076575.1, on the reverse strand, counting down.
CGTGGCGGGAAAAAGAAAAAGGGAAAATTTGTGATTTGCGATGTGCGATTTCGTAATATCGCAATTCCAAGAATGAGCCGTAAACGTTAAAAGGTAAACGCGAAATGGTGCAAAGTGCGATTTTCGATTTCGCAAGATCGCAATCGCAAATAACGGGCAATAAGTGTTAAGGGTAAAAGGTAAAGGTTTTGATATGCGCAGTGCGACGTAAAGTGGTGGGAGACTCGAGGAGCAAAGGCAGAAGGCGAGTTTCAATGGCCTTTCAAGCGTTTAGCATTAAAAAGGTAAAGTAGTCGGGACCAATAAAAAGACAGGAATAAGGCAGGCTAAATTGTTCTAAGTGTTTTTATGAATCAAAAGGTGGGTGTGATAGCTGTGATGAGAGAAAAAGGGAGGAATGGAGGCGTAAAGGCAAGGTTTGGGAGCGTAACATAGAGATGAAAGGAAGATGGAAGATGAAGTTGGAGGTGTTGGAAAACTTCTTCTGGGCTATGCTACCCGTACCTGCAATTAACCTTCCTATTTATGCAAGAAATACAGACAATATGTTCATGAAAATACAAGCACTGATCTAATCTATTTCCAGGAAATAATAAGCTAGAAATATTTGTTGGTCTCTGGGGAAAGGTCTACCCTCCTCAAGCTCTATTGACAGAGATGAGAGGGAGGAGACTTGACTGCAGTTTTTGGGGTTTTCCTCTATTTTACTACGCATAAGCAATTAAAACTACAACAACACAAAAAATAAACAAGAATGAAACTTATCAGAAGCAGATCTAACTTAAATGGCAGAATAAAAACTACCTATATGACAGAAATGAAATGATAGGAACAACAGAGAAGCTGAGGCACATGGATTGTGCCCTAACCCACGAGCCTAACCCTTTGAAACTTAAATCAGTCGAATGAAACCAATCTGATAATCTCATAAAATAATAACTGTATACATATCTGAAACTTTGATCCCTGAATTAAAAAAAAAAAAAAAAAAAAAAAAAAAAAAAAAACCTCAATAGCTCATAACAATAGTTCTGAATGGAATTGAGACTAGAATATACTAACTGACTAACTCTTCCTAGCTCTACCTCTGCTCTATTTATTCTACAGGGAAGCTACCAATAGCTCCCAAGAAAATGATGATTGAGTCTACTTGGCTCCCAATGAACAAGGATTGGGTGCACTCTTCTTTGAGTTGCTTGGTTACCTTTGGAATTTGAATTGCTGGAGAGAATCCTTGGGGATCCTTTGGTTTCTTTTGGAATTTGAATTTCTGGAGAGAATATTTGGGATCCCTGTTGAGGGTGGACAATCCTCCTATAATTCCTCTTTATGGTCCCCTTCGAGTCTTTATGATAAAATCCTTATAAAAATGATTAATAATTTCTGATTTTCTGCACTCAACCTTATATTAGGCACTCAGAGTATGTTAGCCTAAACCACCACCTATGTTTTCATCATAAAACCAAAAAATAATAAAAATGAAAGAAAAAGAGATCTAAGAAGGAAAAAAGGTGACTATTAACCCCTCCAAATATGTCTAATGATGGAGCTCATCAGCAAGCCAAGCAGGTGGGCTTGAAAGTATATGGAATCCAGAACAAGTCCTTCCCAATTAATTTCCAACCGCTCCAAGAATATTTTTTGCAAGTTTTAGGAAAATTGGTTTATCTAAAGAAGGATATATATCCAATGACTATAACCCTCATATAGCAGGAAACAAACCATGTTTCCTCAAATTTTTAAATAATCTACATCTATTGACACTTGGACTTCCTTGGATCAAAGGAATTTAATTTAACCTTATTAAATCATTAGAGGAAAAGTGTGGGGGTATAAGGTGATTGCACTCAAATTCAAATCAATTCAAAGAGACAATGCAACAAGTGGAACTTGTCAACATGGAGCCCGAGCTCAACGTTTTTAGCTAAATTTCAACCACTGCTTCAATCCCTAGAATTGGGTGCATAAATACAAGTGTTTCTCACCGACCCATCTTGGTCAATATTATGATTTACAATATTATAATTTCATTTCCACTATACGCTAGCCTTATTATTTTTCTTTTTACCTCAAGAACATTTTGAAGGACCAAACCAAATCAAGAATAAAACCCCATAAAGGAAAACCTTAGCCTTACCAATTTTATGTCGTTGTGCTTTAACCCGGACGACGATGTGTCCAACCAGTTCAGCAAAACAAGTAAGTTTCAGGGTTCTCTCTTTCTTTCCCCTATAAGTAATAGGTTTTTCCTGCTCAACACATAATAGCAGCAAGGTAGTAAGAAGCTCCAAGCGATAGGATCTCCAAGTGGCGGGGTAGAAAGGTAGAATCTCCAAGTGGTGGGGTTTGGATCACCTCATTTTCTTTCATATAATGAAAACTTTTAGCAATACCTTCGAATAATATTGTTGTGTTGGCTCTCTCTCCATCAATCCTAGAATTCTCAATCTCCGGACACACTCAAATGGCGCTACAATATATTGACTCAACCACAAAGAGAATCCTTAGCATGAGAGAAAGGTATGGGGTTCTATATTTCTTTCCCCAACAAGGAATAGGTCCATCCTACTCAACCCACAATAGTAGCAAGGTAGGAAGAAGCTCCAAGTGGTAGGATCTCCAAGCAGTGGGGTTTGGATCTCCAATTGGTGCGATCAAGGGGTTGTGAAATGACGTGATCGACAAAATTAATATTAAACCCACTTGTTACTTGACTCAATGATTGGTGGAATGATTATTAAACACACATAAAACTCAATTTTAATTTTATATATATAATAAAAATTACATATATATAATAAAAAATAATTATACATATAAAATAAAAATATATAAATTATTTAACTAAAATTAATTTTATTCATAATAAAATTATATAAATTAATTAACTTTGTATTCCATTCTTTTATTCATCACAAATGAAACAAACTGCACTCTCAAGAACATTCTTGAGAGTGCAGTTTGTCTCACTTGCAACATCAAACATAATATGTCTCACTTGCGACAAATAGCTTTTGTCCTCGCAATTGAGACGCCTTATAAATAATGTCATAACTACGACTCGCGCAAAATGTCTCGTCGTAATTGTGTCGAACACGGGTACTAGAACTAAAAAATTTGATATTTTTCTTGACCTTTTTGATAGTATGGTCCATACCGTCGCATTATGTCATTGTAGCGTGGAATCATAGGTTTCTTGTGGTTGAATCCAATTTTTTTTTAATTGAATTTTTTATCCTATAGTCATCCACTATAGTAGGAGGAGGGTTGAACTGCAACTGTAAATTCTGGTTAGGGTTTGTTGTATAATTAGTTGGTTTTATTCAATGAGAATCATATTGTTGTATTAAATTTTTATGAACTATTGGTTATGTGGATTGGATTGATAAGTATAGTGCATTTAATTATAGCCATTGGATATTTTATGGTATGTCTATTGATAAAGTTCGTTGAAGGACACATTGAGTGTTTGAAGGGTCAACCAAAGCCTGCCAAGGAAGAAAAAGGTATAGGTAGGAGAATCAATAAGCATCTCTTGCGGGAATTAGGAGAAATTCTTGTGAACTCTAGGAGAATAACTCTAATGATGGAGCCATTTTCCTCCAATCCACCCCTACTCAATTAAATTGTATCCTATAAAATGAGAGGCCTCAATTACAAGGAAAATAGAGGTTCCTATGCAATATAATATACAAATAGAAGTCGACAATAATCACGATTCAAGAGACAATATCCTCTAGTGAATGAGTAGAAACCATCCCTATAAATTTTGATTTGGAGGATATAGTATAGAAATTGATGCAACAAGCCAAGCAGGTGGGCTTGAAATTATATGGCATCCAAAAGAATTCCTTCCCAAATGCTTTTCAACCACTCCAAGAGTATTTTTTGCAAGGTTTAGTCAAATTGGATTAGCTAAAGAAGGATATATCCAACAACTACAACCCTCATATAACAAGAAACAAGTCATGTTTCCTCAAATCGTTAAATAATCTACATCCATTGACACTTGGGCTTCCTTTGATCATAGTACTTTACTTAAACCTTATTAAATCATTAGAGGAAACGTGTGGGGGTGTAAGGTGATTTCACTCAAATACAAACCAATTTGAAGAGACTATGCAAGTGGAACATGTTAACATGGAGCCCGATCTCAGCATTTTTAGCTAAATTTTAACCATTGCTTCAATCCCTAGCATTGGTTGCATAAATACAAGTGTTTCTCGCTGAAAAACCCTAGTGTTAGTCTCTCTAGAATATTCATTCATTTGTGTGGCAGGATGTGGAGCCATCTTGGTCAATATTATGAATTACAATATTATAATGTTATTTCCACTATATTCTAGCCTTCTTTTTTTCTCTTTACCTCAAGAACAATCTGAAGGACCAGACCAAAATAAAAATAAAACCCAATGAAGAAAAACCTTATCCGTACCATTTTTTAGTCGTTGTGGTATAACCCAGATGACAGTGTGTCCAAAAAGTTAAACAAAAAAAGTAAGGCTTGGGGTTTTCTCTTTCAATCCCTACAAGGAATAGATTTTTCATGCTCAGCACATAATATAAGCAAGGTAGGAAGAAGCTCGAAGTGATAATATATCCAAGTGGCGTGGTAGCAAGGTAGGATCTCCAAGCAGTGGGGTTTGGATCACCTCATTTTCTTTCATCTAATGAAAAATTTAGCAATCCCTTCCTACAATATGGTTGTGTTGGATCTCTCTCCATCAATCCTAGAATTATTAAGCTCCCAACACACTCAAATGGTGCTACAATATCTTGACTCAACCATAGAGAGCATCCTTAGCATGAGAGAAAGGCTTGGAGTTCTATATTTCTTTCCCCGACAAGGAATATTTTTGTCTTACTTAACCCACAATAGTAACAAGGTAGGAAGAAACTCCAAGCATTAGGATCTCCAAGCGACGGGGTTTGGATCTCCAAGTGGATCGATCGAGGGGTTGTGAAATGGCATGATCGACAAAATTAATATTAAACCCACTTGTTATTTTGCTCAATGCTTGGTGGAATGATTATTAAACAGAATTAAAACTTAATTTTAATTTTTATATATACAATAAAAATTAATAAATTATTTATAATAAAAATTACACACACATATATATAATAAAAAATAATTATATATATAATAAAAAATATATAAATTATTTAACTAAAATTAATTTTATTTATAATAAAAATTATATAAATTAATTAACTGTGCATTCCATTTTGTTATTCGTCACAAATGAGATGAATTGCACTCTCAAGAACATTCTTGAGAGAGAATTTTGTCTCACTTACGACACCAAACATAATATGTCTCACTTAAGACAAATATCTTGTGTCGTCGCAATTGATACGCCTTATAAATAATATGTCGTAATTACGACTCACAAAAAATGTGTCGATGTAATTGCATCAAACACGGGCACTAGAACTAAAAAAATTGATATTTTTCTTGACCTTTGGGATAGTATGGGCCATATCATCGCACTAAGTCATTGTAGCGTGGCAGCATAGGTTTCTTGTGGAATAATCCAAAGTTTGTTTAATTGAATTTTCTATCCTATAGTCATCCACTGTAGTAAGAGGAGGGTTTAACTGCAATTGTAAATTTTTGTTAGGCTTTGTTGTATAATTAGTTGGTTTTACTCAATGAGAATCATATTATTGTATGAAATTTCTATGAACTATTGGTTATGTGGATTGGATTCATATGTATAGTGCATTTAATTCTATACATTGGATATTTTATGGTATGTCTATCGATAAAGTTCGTTGAAGGACACATGGATTGTTTGAATGGGAATTGGGTGGGTGACAGGTAAAAATGTGTCTGCATCGGTTACCCACGAAAACCACAAAAAAATATGAACAAAAACCTAATGAAGAAAACCCTAGTCTTATTCCTCCAATTATCTCCTTGGTTCATGAACAATTGAGAAAAGGCTGAAAGGATTACCATTTTTTTAGTCTCTAAATATTGCTTGTTCCCACTAAAATCCACAAATCCTTTGATCAATATCTGGTGTGTATCAAGCTATCTCACCATAGGACCTCATAACGGGATGAAATGGAATCCCTTGTTCTCGCTCTTCACTTGCACCCACCTACGAATGAAATGGAAGGGAAGGAAAGGACAGGGAACTCGTAACGAAATGAAAGGGAAGCCTTGTTCTCGCTCTTCACTTTCATGCACCTGTGAATGAAATGGAAAGAAAGGAAAGGAAAGGAAACAACGATGGTGGAAATTGATAATGGTAAACAAAATCCTTTTGGGACTCCCCAATTCTCTTCTACCCTAATGCCTTTATTCTTCCATTATTTTTATTTTTACTGAGCAGCTGACATTTTGTTTAAATATTATTCAATATTATATTTGTTTAACTATATATATATATATATATATATGAGAAGAATAAAGGCATTAGGGTATATATATATATATATATATATATATATATATATATATATATATATATATATATATATATATATATATATATATGTATCATATAATTTTCCAAAAAAATTAAAGAGATATAAAGGAAATCATGGACATAACTATTTTTCAATAATGACATATAATATAAGATGAATATTTTAAAAATATAAAATCATAATATTATTTAAAAATAAATATTCTTCAAACATGCGTATGCATATATATTTAAAAAATATTATCAAAATGATATATATTAATAGGTGTTTCAAAATTTTGACTTTGGTTTGTTTTATCTAGTGTGAACCCCACACACATGCATTCATTTTCATTAGAGAAAATTATGCGTACACATTTAAAAAATATTACCAAAATGATAGATATTGACATGAATTTGCAAATTCCAACATTAATTTGGTTTATGTAGTATGAACCATCAAGTATGTCAAGCCACACCAAAATTTAAAGTAGATGTGTTGGTTAACATGTACACTTTTAATAGTATATTTTCCAAAATAGGGAATTTTTAAGAATGTGTAGATTATGAAGTACACCCATGCACTACACAATTACAAAATCATAAATAATCATCATGAATACACTTTTCAAAATGATGCAATGTTAATCATCCTCATCATTTTCAAAATATTATCACGCATGTGTAGGCCCGGTAAATAATTCACATACAAATACCAATTACCTTACATAATCAATCCTTGTAGGTCCTTAATAAGGTGGTGCATATACAATTCTTTTTGTGTCATATATTTGGTTGTCCAAGGCCCTATCCATCACCCATATATGCTATAACCATCATTTAAAACCATGAACATTTATTTGTTTCCAAAGTCATCATCAAGGTCATGAAACCCATCCTTGTTGTGTAAAATATTGCAACTATTTACATATTATACTCATAGAAATAAATATATTTATATGTCATAACACCTATGTGGTGGTTTAATGTCTCACTCCTAACCTCTTAGCTCTAGAAGCTTCACTTTATAAGTAAGACCATGGTTTCAGTTCTTGAACCATGGTCAAGACCTTAAGACCCGTTATTTTTGTGTAAAACTTGTAACGACGCCCATATCCTAATTATAGGCCAAAGATTCCATTTATAGGATAGATGACATGATCTGAGGATATGTACATGGTTGATTATAAATACATAAGAATTTTTGGATACTACACCCTTAGTTTCCATTTCAAAACCATTACAAAGGCCTTAAGACCTATCAATGTGTTGATGACAAAAAATGACCTCATCAACATTTCAGATACCATCTGGTCAAGGTCCCAAGTTATACCCTTTTCCATTGAGAATGATGGTTCCAACTGGTTTATTTTGGGTCTAGTTACCCGCAATAAAATTATTAAGTGAAGGTAGAAAAGAAATGGGTGAAATTTGGATGGATTATTACAACATAAAAATATAAAGACAAATTAACATAATAATTGATTTATAATATATTCTACGGGAGTATTATAAATTCATATGTGATACAAATATTATAACACTATAAGAATGAAAACAAATATTTCCAAGATATAACATTTATAAGTGCAATTAAAAAAATATTAATTGGAATAAATAGTTAAGAAAATTAACGTTTAGAAAAGACACATATGGAATAGCACTAAATCTTTCAAAGTACAAGAAATAAATAGATATTCACACATCAATAGTGATTATGTTCCAGTCAATAAAAGATATATACAATGAACAATATATCTATTTAAATATATCGATTCCTTTAAACATAAAATAAAAACATAGATAAAAGTATCAATTTTTCTCTCAGTATTTGCATGTTGGAATCAAAATGGTTCATATGTATTAATAAAAGGACTTAACTACAATCGTGCAATAGAAGCTCTTTTTAGAAAAAATTCAGAACCCTTTGCATGAGTTTGAGAGCCATATTTATAGGATTCTTTACAAAATAAGGGAGAAATTGAGTCTCTGTAATGGCCACCATTAAAATAATGCTAATAACACTTAATTTTTTATTATTTTTACTGACTGATATAAATGTCAAATTAGACCATACTCACAATCTTTGAATTTTTTCGCAACTCTTAACTAGTTATATGAGAATAACTAGAGTCCACATCTCCTCCTTATAACACTTATCGGTCCTTACTATACTCTTTTCTTCCTCTCTTCAAATTGTTAAACTAATGTATAGTTTCTATAAATATGTGTAACCATTTATTTTTTGTTATATTTTAACTAATAAAGCACTAGTTTTATTTTTAAAAAATGGTTATCACATGTGCCTATAGTCCTTGAATATAAATTGTCCCTCATGTTCAAAGGATATTCCTTAGTCATTTATTTACTTGCAATCATATTTTTTCACCTCTTTATTATCTAAAAATATAATTGTGTATACATCCAATCAGTTTCCATTTCAAATGTTGATTGTACATAACATATTCTACTATCACAAAAGGATTCCATTACCTAATGTTTTCACCGCATATGTCGATGGTTAATGGAACTTGGTAGAACATAGAATTATAATGTTATTTTGGTCCCAAAGTGATGAATTTTATGTATATATTTATCTTATCTACATTCGTCGATATGGGATAAGACTTTGTATTTTTCAATTAAGTGTTTATGTATGAATTTATCTGGATTTTTACTTTCAAGAAGCAGGAAAGTTCTTACACCTACCAAGTGCTAATTTATTCGTATGTTGCTTCAACAGTGTAAATAATATCTTGCTAGATCAATGTTTTGGGTTCTATTATGGTTAGGAAAATGTTCAATGACTACCCTATAGTTGGAATTCAACTAATTTTTTTGTTTTTGGTTAGGACTCTAGTGTTTCCATGTCGCTTCAGGTGGCTAGGGTTTGACCTGTCACCTTCGGAGGCATTTATAGTTTTCTCCTTGGAAACTTGACAACATATGTAAAACTTAGACTCTTATGTGAGCATATAGCCTCCATTTTTCCTATGGATACCTTGCAATTATGTCTGTTTTCTGAAAAATAAGAGTATAATTATGGGTCATCCTCATTAAACCTGCAAAGGTAACAGTTCTTTTGGGGAATTTACAATCAATGTCATAGTTATTTTCTATGTTTACTTATCAAGTGAGTATTCTTTCTTCTACACTTATTATTTCTCCAGATGATTTACTTTTCAGGATACATGGAGATTTCATTCTCAGTCGTTTCAGCTACTTCTTGAAATTTGTTATGGAGTTTTCCATACCTTAAATAGGTAATATCTTATTTCCGAGCAACAAACCCTTATTTTAAGCTTTTGGCCACATACTTGTTAGTTCTCCTTTTTAGTTTTTGTTGTTATATTGGGTATATGGGCTATTAAAAAATCCACCTCTATTCTTCGAGAGTTTACTCATCATTTAAATTTATAGTTCTATCATTTTGTTACTACTCTTCATTTTGTAATTAGATTTTGTAATCTCAAAGAGTTACAGACATTACGAAATGTTGGATTTTCTTAAATTTTTCTTTTTTTATGAGGGTTTTTATTCTCTAATCTTGATTATTTCTTAACCCCCATTATGGTTTTGTAAAGAAAATGTTATTTTCCTATTATACCCTAGGGTTTTACTTATGAGGGAAATTGTCTTCTCCTCTATCTTCAATGAGCAGTCATTACTGTAATAGTTTCACATCTAAATGATTCCATTTTATTATACAAAATGGGTATACACTTGGCAGTTACTACTTCTTTGTTGTTTTTAAATATTAGAGTGGTTATATGGTTGATTAAATTATTTTGTTTATTATTTTTTTGCCATAAAAACATATGGAGTGTCTTGTTAGATACGTAAGGTAAATTAAAATATTAGCACAAGGTTATTAAATTTGGTATAAACCTTCATAGTTTTTTAAGATGAAACATAATCCTTATTTTTATTCATTTTGCAGGTGAATACCAGTATATCTTAGTGTTATTTTCTTTTCTCACAGGATTCTAGAATTCATACAATATGTTATCACTAAGTTGGTACAGATAGGTTGATCCATGAGACAACCTAGAGTAACTCTTTCAAACCAACTTCTCACTGAAAATTAGCCTTTTTAGCCTGAGAGGGCTCTCTCAAAGGTAAATATGATTTGTTCAAATGAAAATTAATCAAATGGATAACTCTGTACAATTTTTTTGAGTGTATCTGTATGCAAGTGAATATATAGGATTTACTACCATTGGGCTTATGGAGTCAATGCTAGGAAACTCAGTGACATGGTTCTCCTTGTGGAAGCTGAGGCATGTGGATGTTTTAATGAAAGGACAACACACACAGATATATAATAGTCTAATGCTTGAAGGAATTCAGAGCATGATGTACATGAATTCTGAGTAATCAAACATTAAAATACTGAAAGAAAAATAGCAAGATACATGGGACAAGTACTCATGAAAACATAAGATGAATCTCAGGTGAAGACAGAACCAACAACCACTATATATTACTGCTCATTAAAAGTTTGAAATAGTATTAGTGTAAAATAACATAATTTCCACTCTTCTCCTTCAATAATCTGCCTATTAATAGGCTTAGGCATATTTACATTGATACTCTCAACAAGGTTGGCCCTTCGAATGCTTCTCTTGACACCTAATCTAACCAAAAGCATATTACAAGGAAACAAAACTAACAGCTACTAACTTTAGAACTTAGAGACCTACTAGGACTCTACAACCTATTTATTACATCAAACAACTAAAAATACTGCATATTTACATTGAAGATAGTCAGGTGCTCAGGTCGCACTGACCATGAATAAAACATAATTTCGCCCACCAAGTTAGGAGACTAGTCTTCCTACTTTGAAGGAGGTGGTGTCATGATAAATGATGATTGTCTTTATGATGAGATGGTGGATTAAACAACCTTTTCGAAGACCATGCCTCACACCAAAATATTCCTCTAATACTCTTTAAGCTTTCCACGTAGTTGTCTTGCCTCCAATAGACCATCAAAACCCAAAAATGATACAAAAACTTGCTGGTTGTAGAAACAGGGGAGTTTAAGGCAAGTTTGTATTGAAAATTTGTAGCAAAATGATTTCACCTATCTCTGCCACCTACTAGCTCTCTTTGTTGATTTGGAATTTTTTTTATATCAAATGAGCTAAATACTATTTTTTTCCCAACTTCATTTTTACCATATCCATGATTTTAAACAAAAAGACACCTACAGCGATTTCGTAGCGAAATATGGGCTTCAAGCTAGGGATTCGCTACGAAATTTCCTAATTGATAGAAAACTCAAAAATTGTCCATTTTCTTCAAAAAATTTCCTATGGCTCTGCAAGATGGTAAGATGAAGCATGATAAGGAAAATTTGTTTCAAAATACCTCTTACCCTTCTCAAAAAAAAAAAAATTGCCCTCCAGCGAGTTCATCTACCAATAAAAATGGAGTTGTTTTTTATGAAAACTATGGCTTAGAAATGAGCTCCTATCTATGATTCCTTGATATTTGTTGCAAAATGTGAGGAGGTTTGTGTAAAATAGTTTGTGCTGAAGAAAAACCTCTCTTTGTTTTTTGAAAAACATCTCCAGGTGTCTGGAATCTACATTAGAAAAACTTGTCTAAAACAGGAAAAAACGCATTCTGAAAATAGAGCCCAAAGACATCTTCGAATCTCCCAATTTGTAGCACCTATGAGAAAAGTGAAAGAGGTTAATGTTCTTTGATTTTTTATTAACAGTAAAATATCTCAGGTTTTTAGATTTCATCTTCATTTGCCCAGAAAAATCTCTTGAAGTTGACTACTCAAACAGTCAAAAAACACATAAATCCCTTTGTATGTTCTGGTAAAATCCCATGCAACCAGCTTTGATGAAGTCCTCTGCGTCACTAGGGTCTTCCATGACCAATTTTAGGTCCATAGGTTCATACTTGACCACTGAACCTCCCTTGCTGTTGTTCTTAGATGTTGTCATCTCCCTCAAAACAATGTTGCCTTCTTTGAAAGTTGACATCTGCAAAAAGTGTATATGACAGCAAGTTGTTTATTGACACCTGGTGGAAAATAACTTATGGCAGAACTAAGAGAGGTATACCTAGAAAAAAGGTAAAAGGTGGCAGAATCAACTAATAGGGATTGACAAGGTAAGTGATTAGGCTCAAATGCATGAATTTTAAATTATGAAAAAAGGAAAAAGTTGAAGTGAGACAGAATGATGAGGTGGTGTGATGACCATGCATGACACACATTTAATAATGATTTAAAAAAGGTAAAAATGTGATGGAAACTTGACCTCTACCCTCTCATAAGGTGACAACTCATCAATCTCTGAGCCTTTTGCAAAAAACATGATTTCGTAGTGAATTCAGTTAGAAATTTGTTAGATCGCTACAAAATTGTCAAGTGGTTTCGTAGCGAAAATCACTTTGCATAGAATTCGCTGCGGACTCAGGAAAAAACAAAGAGGTGGCTAAAAACAAATTTTAAACCAATGCATGGAGATTTTTGGTGGATCTTGATAGATTTGACTCTCATGACATAACCAATGGATTATTCTAGACTTAGGATAATGAGCATTTCATGAGTTTTCATCAATTTCATGAACCAATTTACCAAGACAGTAAAACCTATGCTAAATAACCTTCTTAACTAGAAAATGAAATTTTATTGGTGATAACACAATATTTTATACATTTATTAATCATGGAATTAACTTTCTTATTCCAGGTTGGAATTTACTCCTCCATCGTCTAGTTTCTATACTTGTAGTGCGGGATTATGAGCTTCTCTACAAATGTGTTTAATAGTATAGAAACATTTAGTATTTTTATTTTGCTTATTGCGACCTTCTAGGGATTTATAATTACTATATAATCATGTGTTGCCTCTCTATCTATAATAGGTTTTTTTAGTGTAACATGTCAAATTTTATACATATATATATATATGAAGTTTATCTCTCAATTATAACTCCAAATATAATAGTTTATGAATTATATTCAATATTTTATACGATTCTACTATATTTTTTAATCAATAACTAACACTTAATATGAAAATAATTTTCTCATAGTTATGGAATTACTTTAGCACATATATATGTGTGTATCTTCTAGCATGGTTAAATATATAAAGATAATATAAATTTTGTCGGTACTCTTACTTGTGGAGAAACATCTTCTATACTTTAGTTTATTTTGGGGTTATTTGCATACGTATCAAATTTAATAAATGTTTGTAATTCGTGAAATTTTCAAATTACTTGCGTTATTTATCATTACTACCAGCTCTTGTTTTTCTAGTTAGTTTTTATTCCATCCGGAAATGTAGTCAACTAATTCAATCGAGTTAACGCGTCACTCCACTTCTCTCTTTCTTTTCAAACTTTGATTATGTTTCTTTCTTGTTCATTGGAAACTTTTAACTTAAATATCTAATGGCCAACAATAGGCCTACAAGCTACATATTTTCCTATAACATAGGTATGCCTTTTTATATAAGCAATGAATTGCTGAAGGTAACTTTTCCCTTCTTCCGCATTATAATCATTCTGTAATAAATGTATTGGGTTTTCCTATATAGCTGTTTGTATACTTCTAACTATTTTCCTTTTGTTTTATATATTCAAAACTTCTCTTTCTGGATACTTTTCGTTCTATATTATTTTGTATATTCTGAGACTTTCAATTCCTTTTTAGCGGAAAATATAAGAGACTCCAAATATTGTATCTACTGTAGAGTTCTTTAATATTCATATTGCTTTTATTTTTATAATTTACGTATTGTTATTTGTATTTGTCAATACACTTCCACAAAAGGATCTGAGTTAAAATTTGTTGTTTACTCGGTTCATTCATAATTTATAAACACATCATCATCCATAAAACAGAGAATAAAGTCATAGTCAAAATATGATATACAATTTCTTCTACTATTAACCAGAAAATGTTTCTTCCCTTTTTTACATATAATTTTTACGTATAAATTTCTACAATCTAAATAACAAATTTTCTTCCAAATGAAAGCAATATTTCTTTGAAGCGTGGAATTCATAAATTCTTATATATTAACAAGAAAATTAAGAGAACAATTAGAACATCTACTTGAAGAACTTTTCTTTTCGGAAACAATCACTAAATATTGCGCTCTTCCAAACCTTGACATGACAACTCTGCTTGTCTCCAAAGCAAATTAGTTTTGCAACTATTTTGTATATTCTTCCTATTCTTTTTATTTTATGTTATTTTTTTGCTTCTTAGAATAATTAGACTTAAAATAGGATAATTCTTAGATATTATCGGTCTACCATATTTTTGGGTGGTTATTAACGGCCTTCACCTCACTTCACGAACAGATGGCAAGTAGTTAACTACTCATTTATGAGCCTTTTTTACCCACTTCTGAAGACATTCCCCTATTTTTTAAGAAACATTAAATTGACCAATAATTCCATAAATAAATCTAATCACCCAGGTTAGATGCCTAGGGCTTATGATGGATAATAGTAATTTCTAAAAATAGAATTACAACCTTTTTCTTTTTCACCCACTTGTACTTAGCCATAATTTTCAGTTTATCTTTATTCATAAAATAAAACATAAAGGCAATTGGTTTGAAATTTGGGAGAACTCTGTAATGGATTTAAAATTCATCCAACATTTTGAATGGTTACTCCATCAATCACCATCAAGGAGCAGAGAGCTTCATGAGTGAACAAGTGGAGGAAGCCCAATTTTTATATGAGAAAGGATAATTAACCGTTGGGAAAGGTCAATACAACAGTAACTATACATCAACCATTATCAGTAATATTACTAATAATTAAATATTTGTCTGTTTTTCTAATGTAACATACTTAAATTCAAAAACCAACTTATATACAAGTAATTATACTAAAGTCTTTAGGGTGAGGAATATCACATTCTTTGATATTCTCTCAACCAAACCAAAACAAACTATGCATCAAACAGTAAATAGTTACATTTGAAAAATAAAAATCCAATCAAAAGTATTTAAGTTGATGTCAAGCCAGTAGCTTACTACCATTGTTGATATATATCTAGAAGGGCTGTCAGCTCTTGAGGGGAATGCAGCTTCAGATTTGGCTGGTAGTTAAAAACATAAGCTTGAAGAAGTGGTAGCATATGATTTTTCAAATCTATGAGAGTCTTTAGGACTTTTCAATGACCATGAGGATTAATTAATAGCTTCCAATTCAACTCAAAGCTTACTTTAGATAATTGTTCAACCTTATTACCAAATTATGCGTTATTATGTGTTATCATCTGCCCAACTCCTCTATAGTGCTTCGACATATGGCAATGCATCATCTTCATAATTTGAAATCAAAATTTCCTCCAAAAGAGGCGCGGTGATAAACTGTACAGCATGAAATATCTAGAGTATCATTAACTAATTCTCTAACTAAACGAATTTTGTCCTTATAGTTCCCCAGAACAATGAACTTGTGTATCTCATCAATCTTTTGAAAATTAAGCTACATTTTGCTTTTATCTGTTTTCCACTCAAGAAAGTCATTCACACTTTATTTAGCCTCATGATATTGACTCTCCATATAAAAAAACTCATCCACCAATAAAGAGATCGGCTTAAACTGCACCTGCATCAATCTTATTTTATCACAAAGAATTTGTTGTTGTTTGACTAGTTGTGCATTGATTTCCAGAGCTTCATGTTTAAACTAATCAAGATCGAATGCTTCAACTTTTTCTTGTTCTAAACTTTGTTGCAATTCCTTTAATAGATCATCACGACGATTGAGTTCTTCATAGTGCTAACCCTTGAATAGCTTGATTTGTGCTTGTAGCTCTGTCAGAGATTGGGCCACCTACTGTTCCAGCAATTGTATCTTATTGTTCTTTTCCTGGACATAATGCTTTAGATGGGTTGCTTTATCAATAATGGATGATGCATATTCCCATTCATATTTAGCCAACTCTTGGAAATATTCATGTGGAGTTGTAGAATTTATTTTCCATACTACTTCCAAGGAAGCAGAGTTGAGAGGAGATACCTCGTTTTCAGCCTTCCTTTTCTTCCTTCTTTTCTTAATTACTGCCTTATGCGGAGAATTATAAAATATTTAAATTGGAAGAATTTCTTTAAATTAGAATTTAATTTTTACAGTAGGATGTGTGGGGATTACTTATACATTGACCCATGTGTTGAGAGGAGTTTTGGAAAGAAGAGCAGAGTATGCAAGAGTAGTATGTGCAGATTCAGGAGTAGCAGAGATTGTTTGCTAAGTGGAAACATTTGAAGTGTTATCTCCAAGGACCTCATTTCCCTTATATTTTTTATAAGAAGATGATACGTTGTCTAAGTAATATTTCCATTCTTTGCTCAAATCACCAACCAGGAAATTACTGAAGAAGATTAATTTGTTGAAGAAAATTGCATAGGTGTTGAGATTTGAGGCATTATCTATGAAGAATAATTGATGGTTTTCTCTACAAAATAATCCCCTTCTATAAGCTTAAGCAAATGCATGGGTAATGGAGGTCTTCTGGAATCTCTAAAAACAATAATGTGCTGGAAATTGGTTGGGAATAATTGCTTGGCTTTTAAACAAACTGAGTCATAAGTTAGGGCCTGGGAAAGAAAATCATCATATTGATTTTTTTCATGAGCATAATTTTTAATATGTGCTTTGTTGGATATATCTCAGGCCACATGGGAAGGATCAAAAGCTATGAAAGGAATAGTATGGATTTTTAACTCGTTTAGGGAAAAAATTTCATAATTGGAAAGAATGAAAAGGCCAACTTACAACAGGAACTCATGCAAAAAAATATTGGAATCCTTTTTAAGCTTGAGGATTATCCCAGTTCCAACCATTTGGTAACAAATCTCTCGTGACAGAATTTTATCAGGAACATAAAGTGGTAGAACATGAGGACATCCATTACTTCCCAAAATTATCACAGAAGTGAATTTTTCTTCAATGAAATAGCCTCCAATTCTCAATAAATCGTTGAGGGTTGTTGTATACATCCTTGGGGTTTTGCCATCGAAAACAGTTCGGTGAATAGGAATCATGACTAGGTGGAAAATGTGATAGAAGTGATCAAAATAATATATTGTGTTCCCATAGAATATTGTGATATATGTGGATGGGAAGGGGGTCAGCAAGTGTCCACTTCTATCCCATGTGTTATCACCAATAAAATTTAATTTTTTGATTAGGAAAGTCATTTAGCATAGGTTTTTATGCTTTGGAAAATTAATTCATGAAATTGATGAATTTTTGTGAATTGGTCATTATCCTAAGTTTAGAGAGTCTCACTTGTCATATCATCATGATCAAATCCATAAAAATCTACCAAAAATCTCCATGCATTGGTTTAAAATTTGGTTTTGGCCACCTGTTTGTCTTTTCAGGAGTTCGCAACGAAATTAACAGAAAAAAGGTTGTTTTCGCTACAGACTCACTTGACTAATCCATAGTGAATCTGCCAGAATTATAACGGAAAGCGCTACGAAATCACGTTTTTTTGCACCAATAAAGGAAAGGGTGAGGTATCGAGTATTTAGAGGTTAGAGGTCATTCTGAGGTCACGTGATCAGTTAGTAGAGTCATGCAACATGTGTAATCACAATTGGTCACTCATCATTTCACTTAACTCTCTCTTGTTTGTCCTTATCCCTCTCATATTCAAAATTTACCTTTTAAATTCATCTTTGAGAGCTGTTATCTGTCATATTTCCATATTACCTTTGAGTGTAGTTGATGTATCATCTTCAGAAAAGCCCAGTTTTGATCTGCAAGCACCTTGTTGTGCAATTATTTTCTTTGCAGGTGTCATACCATCAAGGAGGCCCGGAGCGGGGTTAAGAGAGATGGCCATGCAGAAGAATACTAATAAAGGGAGCTCAGTTGTCAGGTATGAGCTCATGGATCTAAAATTTCTCAATGAGGATCCTAGCTTTGCAGAAGCCTTCATCATTATTGGGTGTATGAGGTTCTGCCATAAAGTACAAGGTTTTCATTCTCAAGTTTCAAAGGAATTTGCAGTGAATTTCATGGGCACTGCACCAAAGGTAGTTGTGTTGAGTTTTGTGGTATTTCCTAAAACAATTTCCCAAGCTACAAAGATTCTAAGGATGGGAGAAGAGTGGTTTAAAGCCACTAAGTTCAAGTTACATAAATGTGATGAATTCATGAAACCTGAACACATTGGAGGAGATATGACATCCAGAATCCCAAGGAAAGAAAACTACTCCAAATCATTGCTTGTAATTCAAAAATACTTCACATGTGAAGGGAGGTTCCATATGATTTATCAGTATCATTTTAGGCTTTTGCCACATTTCACAGGTAAGCAACCTCTAGACCTTCCATTTTTCTTATTTAGGAGCCTAGGCAAGATGTTAGACAAAGTTCAAGCTAGGTCAAAAGGTAGTGAAACCTCGATTTTTCATCATGGATTGATCAAGCTACTGGTTTAGGAGGAGTTGCAAAAACTGAATAGAGACTGAGACACATTCCTATTTCTTAATGGTTATGAAGTAGATACCTTAACACCCAATAAGACACCTAAATCAAAAGCCTCTCCTTCAAGCAAGAGTGACAAACCTATAATTGAAACAGAGGGTGAAAATGAGGAGGAAATGGAGCCCATTGTAGAGCCCATGGATGTTGAAATATATCATGCACAGGAATGGAAAGTTCCACAACCCACACCTAAAAATAGCAAGTCCAAGCCCATCAATAAGAGTCATGGAAGGATAACAAGGAGCCAAACATTGGGGAAAGGAAACCTTAAAGACATTCTTCAAGCCATAGACATAGAAGAAACTCCAATTGTCAAATATGTATATATCAAAGGAAGCAAGAAGAAAAAGATAGGTCTTACTGCTAAAAAATTGGACTTCTCAGGAGAAGATGCAAGGTTTATGTTCCAACCAAGAAAACCACTCACCAGGCTGCAGCTTACCAAAGGTGTCATGGCTAGTAAAAATATTGAAGTGACAGACAAAGTAAAGCAACCTATGGTAGATGACATCATTGATTTGTCTCCAGCAAAAGAAGAAATCATTGTGCAGAAGAAAGGTAAAGAGAAAGTTGTTGAAAAAACTTAAGTGCGGCTTTTAAAGGAGCAGTTAAGAGAAGCCAAGGAGGAACTTGTTGAAATCAAGTGGGAAATGGAGGAAGTCAAGCAAGAAAGAAAAATGGTGGATGAGAAAATTAATCAGTATGATAATATTTGACCAATGCAAAGAAATTGTTGAAGAGGAAACTTCCTCTATGCAGGGTAATGAAACATACAAGAAAGAGGAATATTTGGTTGCACGCAGAGAGAAAGAAACTTAAAGGTCAAGTGAAAGACTTAGAAGATCAGATAGAGATGATAGATTAAGAGCTCAAGAGAAAAGTTTAAAAATAACAGTCATAGATGAACCTGTGGAGACTGAAGCTTTTGCTGCCAAAGGTGAAGCTTCTAAAGCTTGAAAAAGTGGATAAATTCCATTTTTGTTATTTTTTGTATCATTTCATATCATCACTTGTAGAGCCATGCACAAATTTTGAAAAAGGAAAGCAGAATTTTCAAGTCTGCTACCAATTAGGCAAGTTCGTAATGTGTCTTAGACTTGATGCCCAGAAATAGCTACAAAATCGTTGTAGGATCTTTTTTGCTATAAATCACGAATGTTTTCATGAAGGAGGCAGGTAAAGGTTCGTGTGTTAGGTCCCTATATTACTAGTATAGTCCCTTATTGTTATTAGTGTAACCTCCTTATTGTTATTATTGTACCCTTGTAACCCCCATTTTGTTATTATTGTGCCCTTAAATTATTATTGTTAGGTCGGATAGGATTACATTGTGGCCCACTAGGATTACTATGGCCCCATGGACTCCTATATATAGAAAGGAGGTTTTGTAAATTGTATCCATCCAAGAATTGTTCATTTGTGTAATGTATTGGAGGTTGCCTCAAGTTCTATTCTCAAGGCGATATCTCTTTTCTTCTATTTTTGGAGCTGGTTACACAACATTTGGTATCAGAGCTTTGGATTCTAGGGTTTCGTTGATCCAAACAGGTCATCGTGGCATTTTCACTATAACTTTTTTTCTACGAAGTTTCAGAAGCTGAAAGTTTTAGGGTGCAAAGCCGAAATCCTGATGACGATTGTCTAAAAATTTCAGATCTTGATTCGCAATATTTTCGGAGATATGATCTGTGGAAGTTAGGTCTTTTTTCAGGCTCCTAAACAGGTCATCGTGGAAATTGCGCTATAAATTTTTTTCTACTAAGGTTCAGAATCTGAAATTTTTAGGGTGCAAATTTGAAATCCTGAGGAAACTTGTCAAAAAATTTCAGAGCTTGTGTCGCAATATTTTTGGAGATATGATCTGTGGAAGGTAGTGTTTTTTCATGATCCCGAATTTCATCTCAAAGAGGTGATCGTGGGAAAAGTTCAATAACTCTCTCCCTCTGAGCATCGGATTGGAGTGCTGTAAAAAGTGGTCGCAATTACACGGACTGTAGTTTCTTGGCTATCAATTTCAAAGGCGAAGGATGAAACAGTGACACATGGCAAGTCGTACAAGTTCGCTCTACTGAACCAGTCCATAATTAGGTCATTGTGAGAGATTGGACATAACTTTGTCTTGGAGAATCCAAATCAAGTCAGACCTGTGGCATTCAAAAGAGAATTCAGAGGGCTACTTTAGTGTTGAATTTCAGATATTGAAGAGGCGCAATCACAGAGATAATCCAATTTCAATATCGATCTCCTCAAAAGCAAGAAAAAGGTGTGTATTTTTTTCCGAATTGCATAAGTCTTGTTTGAAAAAACAATTTGAATTGATTCCAAGAGCATATTGTAGAATAGATATCAGTATTGGGTTTTAAAAAATGCCCCGTAAAAATAATTCAACACCCATTAAGCCTTCAGAAGGCTCTACTATGACTCATGAAAATGAAGAATTGCAACATGATCTATCAAAATTACAAGAGCAAGTGCACCAAATTTCGCTCTCGCAAAGAGCAGCAAAAAATGAAATGGAAATTTTGAAGAAAGGCGTTAAATCTAAGATAGATGGCGTGGAAGCTGGCATGGAATCTAAGATGGATGACATGGAAGCTAAAATGGAAAACATGAAGAATGATCTAAAAGCAGACATAGAAGGTTTGACAAAGTTGATACAAGAAATGTTTCCTAATGGTGAAAAGATAGTAGAGGAAACTCATGATGAGAAAAAAATAAATGTTGATCGTGATTTCATAAACTCTAATGTTGGCGGGAAGAACCACCATATTCCAAAAATGGATATGAGGACGTTTGATGGAAAGGATCCTGTAACATGGATACTACAGATGGAGCAATATTTTGATCTCCATAATGTGCAAAACACACAAAAGGTACGCATTGCAACTTTACATTTAGAACAAAATACAATTGTATGGTATCGATGGCTTTGCTCCCGTAAAAAAATTGTCACTTGGTCAATTTTTATAGAGGAAATGATAGCACATTATGAGGATACAAAGAGCAACACCTTCTTTAGCCAATTGATAAATCTCAAACAAAAGGGTTTAGTGGGGGAGCACATTGAGGACTTCCAAAAATTGAATATAAGGGTAACTAATATTCTAGAGGAACACAAGATTGATCTCTTCATAGGAACTTTAAAGCATAACATCCAACATGAAGTTCGCGTTTTGGAACCTGATTCATTGGAGAAGGCATTCAGGTTGGCAAGAAAAATTGAATGTAAAATTATGGCGACAAGGAAGCCTACCACTCACTTTTATAAGGAAGGAAGTGTTTCTACACCTAGATTTCCACAACCTACAAGGTTGACACCACAACAATTGGAAGAAAAAAGAGCAAAAGGGCTTTGCTACAGTTGTGATAGAAAATACACTGAAGGTCATAAGTGTGATGAGAAGAAATTATTTTACATAGATTGTGAAGAGGAAGAAGAAAATGAGCAAGAAGAGGATATCTTCATTGTTTTGTATCTGATAAACAAACACAATGGGTCAAGTGGTTACCTCTCGTTGAATGGTGGTATAACACTTCCTTCCATACTGCAGCAAAAATGACCCCATTTATGGCACTTTATGGATATCATCCACCATCCATCACATCATATTTAAGAGAAAATTTTAAGGTTCCAGCAATGGAAGATCACATCGAGCATCAAGAAGAATTTCTCCAACTCTTAAAGGAAAACCTAAATTTGGCACAAAATCAAATGAAACAACAGGCATATCAACATCGCAGCTAGAGAAGTTTTGATGTAGGAGACTGGGTATTTTTACGGCTACAACCATACAAACAAATGTCCCTCAAGCAAGCTAAGAAGGATAATAAATTATCGCCAAAGTAATATGGTCCTTACAAGGTGTTGCAAAAGATTGGTACTGTGGCATACAAATTGGAGCTTCCGGATTCTTCACGAGTGCATCCAGTTTTCCATGTTTCATGCTTAAAGAAGGTTATAGGTGAAAATCTTCCAGTTCAAACAATATTGCTAGAACTTGATGAGGAAGGAAAAATCATATTAGAACCTAAAGCGGTCACGGAAACAAGAACTCGACAGCTACAGAATCGATCAATTTCAGAGTATCTCATCAAGTGTAAGAACTTACCCACTGAAGATTCTACATGAGAGGATGAGAAGTTTATACAGAAGCACCCAGAGCTACTCAAGCGTTGAGGACAACACTTTTTGAAGGAGAGGGGCATGTTAGGTCCCTATATTACTAGTATAGTCCCTTATTGTTATTAGTGTAACCCCCTTATTGTTATTATTGTACCCTTGTAACCCCCATTTTGTTATTATTGTACCCTTAAATTATTATTGCTAGGTCGGCTAGGATTACATTATGGCCACATGGACTCCTATATATAGAAAGGAGGTTTTGTAAATTGTATCATCCAAGAATTTTTCATTTATGTAATGTATTGGAGGTTTCCCCCTCGAAGTGGCCTATTTCTAAGGCATTGATATCTCTTTTATTCTATTTTTGGAGCTGGTTACACAACATAGTGTTTAGTTATTTTGACTTAATAAATAGCCTCAGATCAGCAAAGGAAGAAAAGAGGTTGCAGAAATGGTCAAAGTCAAAGTGCTACAAACTTTCGCTATGAACTTACCTAAAGTCCCTTGTTTCTGCAGCGAAGAAGATTTTAGTGATTTTCAAGTTTGATGGTATTTTTTTAGACAAACCAGCCATGTGGAAAGGTCAGAGTTCAGCAGGTGAATTTTTTTATAGAGACATGGTCTTCGACAAAACCATTTAGTTTTCTAGCTCTTCATGGATGATTCGTCAATAATTATGACACCATCTCCTAAAAAGTAGGAAGACAGGTCTCATGACTTGATGGGAGTAATTATGTTTTAGTCATGGTCAGTGCCACTAGAGCACATGACTTTCTCAATGTAAATATGTAGTTTCAAAGTTTTTTTAGGTAATAAATAGGTTGTAGAGTCCTATTAGGTTTCTAAGTTCTAAAATTAGTAGTTGTTAGTTTTATCTCCATGTAATTTGTTTAAGGTTAGATTAGGTGTCATTAGAAGGACTCAAAGGTTCAGCCTTGTTGGAAGACCAAATGTAATTATGCCTAAGCCTATTAATAAGCAGATTATCGAAGAATAGAGGCTTGATTGATGTTAATTACAAAACTACTATTGTAAGAACTTCTCATCAATAATATAAAGTGGAATTTGGCTTTTCTTCACCTGAGATTCATTAATATTTTCATGAGTGTTTGTCTTAAGTATTCTGTAATTTTTCCTTCAGTACTTTGATGTTTGATTACTTAGAATTCATGTATGACATGATCTAACTTCCTTCAAACACTTAGACTGATTTGAATGTTATCTTTTCATCATAACATCCATATGTCTCAACTTCCATTAGAAGATTTCATATGTCATTGAGTTCTTTTCACCGACTCCATATGCTCAATGGTAGTGATTTCTCCACATCTTTAACCTACATAAAAACACACTTAAAACATAATTCATATTTAGCCATCTATTGAAATTCATTTAGATAATATCATTCTATATCCTTGAGAGAGCCCTCTCAGGCTAAAAAGGCTAATTTTCAACAAAAATTAGGTTTGAAAGAGTTACTCTAATTTGACTGGTGAAGCAGCCCATCTGTACCAATTTAGAGATAACACCATGCATGGAAAATCAAGGGAGAAACAGATGGCATCCATAACATATTCTGACATATAAAAAGGTGGTATATTTTCAACAGTCTTTTTCAACCAGAAAGAAAGAATATTATTTTCCATGTTGTCTTATAGAATTTGAGACCAATCAAAGACATAGCCATGAGAGGTTTCCTCAATAAGAAAGACCCATTCGCTCAGGAATTGTGAAACATTTTGTTTGGCATATAAACGAAAGAGCATAGAAGAAATGTAGGAAAAAGGAGATGAAAAGGAGGCAATTGAATATTTTCCCAAAGGATATTCTTTGAACTTATTGGAATTATGCATCCATCCTCAAATAATTTGGGGTATATTTTCCTTGTCTCCTTCACATTCCTTACTAACAAATTTTTCCACAAATTGAGCATTATATACAATTTCAGGCTTGGGTAAATGATACATAGCACAAAGGCTTTCAGACTTTAACGACCCAATTATGATGCCTCTGTAGGTTACCAATAGCTGCTCACAGATATCGACCTATTCCACTACCCAATGTATCATATATGTGTATGGGAGTAACATGGGATAAGCTACAATCATATGAAGTTGGGACCTTGTGGTGTTGCAAATTATTGGCATAGAAGACTTCAAGCCACCCTGGTCTGTTGTCGCGACAGTTGGTGCATCCTCTGGTTCTTATGGAAACTCCTCTTCAAATAGTTCATAAATGGTGTTTCGGGATTTAGAACCAAAATCTGTTGTGTAGACTGTATCAGAGAAGATAAATGTGTCTGGAAATTTCTCGTTGATTTCCTCTCTAAAGGGCCCAATCAATGCATATAAAATAGATTTATTTTTCCCTTTTGTCATGGGATCCTATAAATGGAAGTTGCACTTATAATTCACCTGTAACGTAAAATTAAAAGGGTAACCATAGTTACGATAATAGGGCATAAACAGGCATAAAACAACAGTTAAATCAAATTATCTCAAGAGTGGTAAATGTATGCATTAAATGCATTCATTACATTATTATTAGTATAAAGCAAGCGAATTAAATATAAAGGCAAGGCTTTGATATAAACATTTCATATTGGGGACAATTGACTGAGGCATATGACGCAATTATATAGGTTTGATTTGATAGTTGGCAGGTGAATTGTATTCTTAAGTCATCCCACAAGGTTGAAGCCCGACAGTTATAGTAAATTGCTCATGTTCTTTCTTCACAAACGA
This sequence comes from Pinus albicaulis, assembly GCA_034641835.2. Lineage (NCBI taxonomy): Eukaryota > Viridiplantae > Streptophyta > Pinopsida > Pinales > Pinaceae > Pinus > Pinus albicaulis. The sequence continues at coordinate 1,303,572,225 of CM076575.1, read as the reverse complement.
GTGGGTTGACTGGGAGAAGGCCTATGTGGAACTCATACCAACGTGAACCAATAAGGGTTGTCTAATATGCAAGGTGGGCCCTATGAGTCAGCCCGACAATTAATTCCCAATTGAAGCACCTGTTATAACGAAATAATTAAAGCAGATTGATAAGGCAAAGAGAAATCCTATCGCAAGGATCAAATGGGACCCATTCTTGACAAGTTGTCCCACTAACTTAATTGACACAGTTTAGAAAGGTATCAAAGCAAATGTTTCGGGCTATAATTGGTGGGTTGACTTGAAATGTGATGTGTTTATTGCGACCAATCAACTTTCGGTGTATGTGCCTTCTTGTGGGGCCTGAACACATCATCCCACTAAAGGGAACCCAGCGGAAATGAAGGCATGCAAAAGGATAGGGTCGGTGTCTAAGCGTCGAGCCACATGCTAAATATTAAAGAAATGAGAATGCTTTCCTTTTAAAGTGCTCATATAATATATAAAAGCATGCTTAATTCTTGAAATAAACAAAGTCTTGGTTGTGATGGTTCTAAGGAAAAAAGGTATAAAATTTATTTATATACAAATAATAAGAAATCATTAAATCATAAAAAGGTTTTAGTAAAAGGGTTTACCTCATTAAGATTAAAAATTAGAGAAAGAGTGCCCCCGTTTTATTATTACTAAGTTTAAAATTGCGAGGGGGGGGGGGGTACGTTGTTGTTTTCCACAAAAATTGGTGACACATTGGATGAAACAATTATCTCTATTATAAATATGAAATATTTGAAATGGAGTATTAATGATTAGATGATCCAAAAATACTAAAATTCAAATATCCTATTAGCCTTATCCTTGATACACATAGTTAACACATAAAACTAAAATCATATCCATCATTATCCATGAACTTATAAAATTTACCCCATAAATCATATATTTTAGCAAATAGTGTATGTGCAATAGTAAAATTCATTGGTACTCAGTTTTGGGAATACAACTGTTAGTATGATTTCTTAACTAAGTGTACGAAAATATATCACTTTAGCTTCACATGAAAAACAACCCTAACAACAAAGATGCCTATCTAACTTCTTAGATCTGCAATAGACGGTCGAAAAAAAAGCAAAATAAACCCAAATCTATGCAAATAAAGCAGCTAAACAGTAAAATGAAATAAAATTTTCTCCAAAATATCCAATGGACAAGACAAGAATTATAAAGAATTGTTGTATTATATTAACACCTGGAAAGGGAACTAATACAGTCCCCCTCAATGGGATGGATTCTTGGTTGTCCTCAAATGTTCAGCTTTAGGGTTTCTCTCTCAATGGTATAGAATACCCAAGACGTGTAGAACTCAAAGGGAGCTCAATAAGCAAAAAGAAAATCAAAGTAAATCAAAGTATGACAATGATAAGAGGATCAAAGTTCGACCATGATAAAAGCATCAAAGGTAAGAAGTGAATGGAAAACCCTCCTATTTATAACAAAATATTGGGTTGTCTTTGATAATGGTTCATAATAAAAAATTATTCACCAAGATCTAGATCTAACTGCTTGGAATATTTTATTATACTTTGTTGGAGGGAAAAGGAATTTAAATTGGTTAAATCCATTTATTTAGAAATAATAAACAAATAAATTATTTATTTATCATTTCAAGGATGAGATCAAGGAATAATTTAACAAATAATGATTTATTTTATTATTGCTAAATGATTTAGTCAAACTTAACAAGGAATATTAATTAAATAATGATTTAAATAATTATTCCTAGAGAATGATAAGATAAATAATGATTTATCTAATCATTTCTCATTAATTGGGTTAAATATGACTAGGAATATTATTAAATAGAGGTTTAATTAATTATTCCTAGAGGAAAATCAAATAAATAAAGATTTATTTAATTATTCCTCATGGGGTTTTTTATTTGGACCATAAATAACTTAATAAAATATGGTTTATTAAATTATTTCTTATAGTGAAAGCAATTTACTATGGTAAAATTGGCCTTACATGTATGTCGATCCATCTAATTGTAAATGGTTAGATGACCAAAAATTAGTTTAACAAATTGCCCCCCAACGTGCGAGCATTAGGAGCTAATCGTATGACCGAAGTACATTGTAAGAACACAATCACTAGACATAGAAGGGGATTCATAGAGAGAGAGATACGTAGGCGAAGTGCAGCAAGAGAGGATGATAACACTAAGGGGGCGAGACCGACAAAGGTAAATCTACTTTAATGTTTGGGTACTTGTTCTCAGTGAGGCGAGGGAGACATACCTATGCCCGCCGAGATGACAAAGTACAAAGAATAATGGTTCTCCCAGTAAAATGGGACTTAGCTATAAAATACATGATATGTTGGCGTAAACATGGGCCAAAAAAAATATATAATGGATCCCACATACATACTACGCCTTGGACAAAAACCAGGACTAAATACAATAATATCTAAGTACATGAGATATAATAACAACCAGAGAAGCCCTGATAAACAGGAAAGGGATCTGAAAATATGAATGGATCATCTAAGTGATACATGCATTCTATAAGCACTACAAGCGACAGGGGCCGAACCCATCAAATCTGTTGAGATGCATCTGAGGGTGTAGAAGAAAATGAAGTCATCCAGGCATGTAAGGGGCTACCTGAAGGGCCACCCCCTCATGAGGTCTAAAAAATATCACACACACCCAGGAATCACTGAATCAATCTGCTGGATCACTGAACTATCGAGTATATGAATCTCGATCATGTTGAAGTGGAGCGAATGAGAAACAACTGAGTCAAAGGGAAATAAGGAGTCCCTTTGTCTACATTAGGGGAATTTTGAGGTCTAAAATGGGCCTCCTAAGAAAAATGTACAACCAAAATAAACTTTAAAAGAACTAATAGGATTCAAGATGATGATGTGAACCATGGGGGATGATTCACCATTTTTTATGTAAAAGGGTAAAAAGATTAAAAATTAATAAAATAATAAAACTACTTTTTCAACTCATATTTTCAACTTATCTCCCAAAGTTTTTACTCAAGTTTTGAGCGGGAGTACACGTTGGATGCAAAATTTAATTCATCGTCCAAGGAGTACCCATGTTGCATACTTTCGATGGACCCTGGTACGCGAAAAATGAGAAATACATGAAAAAAAGTGATTGCAGGGTCCATCAAAAGTATGCAACATGGTACTCCTTGGATGAGGAATTAAATTTTGCATCCAACAAGTAATCGCACTTGAAATTTGAGTAAAAACTTTGGGAGATAATTCGAAAATACGAATTGAAAAAGTAGTTTTTTCTTTTTTCCCTCTAAAATTTGATGATGTCATCAAATATTATTTTATTATTTCCACTATTATTTTATAATTTCCTTGGGAGGCCCATTTTAGACCTCAAAATTCCCCCAATGATCCGAGGCACCGAACAATGATGGAAGCTGGAACCAAGATATACCGCCCTCTAGACCTGTCTTCTAGAATGAATGTGTTGATGTCGACAGAAGGAGGTCCGCCATATTTGAGGCAATGAGGGTCGCAACTAAGGCACGAGGGAACATATTAGAGCGACTGATGGACTGACACCAGGGATTATGATGGAATGGGGGATACTAAGTATCAAACGGATGATTTCCCATGTCCGAGCATAAAAATCATGGATGGCCTGGAAGCGACTGACTCGACTCCCGAGGGGATGGGGGACAATGGGACTGGAGGCCAAAATGGGCTACACGAGAGAGGGACAAGACATAAACGGATGGGATAATGTAGTAGGAGGAAAAAGGGACTTGGTACAGACTCCATGAATGTAATGATGACTCAACTCGGATGCTTTGAACAAGGGCGACTCGATGATGCTGCCACATAGAATAGGCCCGGTGGGGACCATAAAATCATGAGAAAAATATGGTTACTCATGAGGAAAATCGACACGAGCATCAAAAATTATGAAGGATCAGTGGTGCCCCAAGAACAAGTGGCGCAAGTGCAGAAATTTGATTTTGAGAGGCCACGAAATGACCCTTCTTGGAAAAAAGGCTTCTGAATGAAGTATCAAATCAAAAAAACAAACGAATACAAATTTTAGAACTCAGTGAGAAATTTCCAACAGTGTTGACAGTTTGTTAAACGGAGCTACGGTTTGGTCGCAATTGGCGAAAGAAAAAATAGGGTTTCTCTTTTAATAGGGAAATTTTCCTCCAATTTGATTCATTTTCAAGTGTAGCCGTGGTGAATGTGGAGAGGAGGAAAATTTTGTAAACCTTGCGGCGTTCATAGTGGACAAACTGACCGTCGAAATCGAGATCTGTTAGTTGCAGGTAGGTGGCTTAACCATACTCTTCAATTTTAGAGGTTTAGAATTTCTGATTAGGTGCCCAAAGCCCAGGAATAGCACTCTACCCCTCCTCATGACCAGCTCGCACCTTTTGGGGCCTATTCTGTGACCTGGGTAGCAGGTTTCAGAGGAAAAACTGCGACATTATAGGTACGGAGCTGAAAAAAGTGTGAGCTCTGAAAAGTTGGTTTTTGTCCTGATTTTGGCTGGGAACTGGGCCTTGATGTTTTTTAGGAAGTTTTTCTTTCCTCTGACTAAAAAATTTCTGGTTTTGTGCAGGTACGGAAGAGTTAAATATCAAAAGGGACTCAGGATAGACTCCATAAATGAAAAGATGACTCAATTTGGATTCTCTGAATAAGGGCGACTCGATGATCTTGCCACACAGAATAGGCCCAGGGGTGACCATAAAATCATGAGAAAAATATGGTTACTCATGAAGAAAATCGACACAAGCATCAACAATTATGAAGGCTCAGTGGTGCCCCAAGAAATAGTGGTGCAAGAGCATAAATTCAATTTTGAGAGGTCACGAAGTGACCCTTCATGGAAAAAAGGCTTCCGGATGAAGTATCAAATCACAAAAATGAACAAATACTCATTTTAGAACTCGGTGAGAAATTTCCAATGGTGTTGACCGTTCGTCAAACGAAGTTACAGTTTGGTCGCAATTGGCGAAAAAAAATTAGGGTTTCTCTTTTAATAGGGTGATTTCCCTCCAATTTTGTTCATTTGCAAGTGTAGCTATGGTGAATGTGGAGAGGAGGAAAATGCCCTAAATTTTGCGGCATTCGTAGCAAAGAAACTGACTGTTGAAATCGAGATCTATTAGTTTCAAGTAGGTGGCCTAACCATACTCTTCAATTTCAAAGGTTTAGAATTTCTGAGTAGGTGCCCAGAGCCTGGGAATAGCACTCTACCCCTCCTCATGGCCATCTCGCACCTTGTGGGGCCTGTTCTGCAACCTGGGTATCAGGTTTCAGAGGAAAAACTGCGACCTCACAGGTACAGGGCTGAAAAAAGTGTGAGCTCCCAAAAGTTGGTTTTTTCCCTGTTTTTGGCTGGGAACTGGGCCTTGATGTTTTTTAGGAAGTTTTTCTTTCCTCTGACTAAAAAATTTCTGGTTTTGTGCAAGCATGGCAGATTTAAAGATCAATTGGAGAGAGAGAAAGAGAGAGATCTTGAGGCGCTTCTGATATCCAGGGGGATCAGGCTATTTGAGGCACACTGGAAAGATATGGGGTGCTCAAGTTGGTTGAGAACCCTTTGATGAGGGGAGGAGAGCCCTTGTTAGCCACGATAGTCAGATAGTGGGACCCGGACCTAGAGTTATTTATAGTGCAAGGGCACTAGATCAAGTTGATTGTTCATGACATTTATTTCCTAACCGATCTCCCACCATTGGGGAAGGTGGGAAACATATATCCAGTATTACTGTGGGGGCGTAATATCTCTAAGTTTGTGGACCACCATTGTCGACTAGATGTTCGTGTCAAGGGCACGACTATACCGATCGAAGACCTAGAGAGACTAGAGACTTGGGTTGTCACTGCAACAGTGTTGCGAATCTTGGTCAACCAGGCCTTCCACCACATCACCAAAGGGTAGATGATGCTTGTTGAGAGTGTGTTGAGTGGCACCTACTATGGGTGGTTCCAGATGATGTTTTTGTTTTTGAAATGACAGTTTTCACTATGCAAGCAAAAATTGAACCATGACTGTGATTTTTGGACAGTGATGTGTTCATTATTCTTCGAGAAGATCCCCACACTTCGGCCTCATGTATAGATCCAGGATGGGGGCCCACAAGAGCCTAGGATGCACCGCTAGGGGCAGCTACTGAGGAGAGGAGGAGACGAGGGAGTCAGGAGGGTTTTTCGACCTGATTTCTTTTCACATTGGGACCAAATGTCGTTGTATATAGACGTTTATCCATAAATTGCGATGAACTATCAGGGGGACCCAAACTTGCCACTTCTGCCCGATCGAGCATGGGGTCCAAATGGTAAGTGACAAGTTGTTATATTTCATGATGCATTTAAAGTCATATAATGATGTATATGGTATTGATTCGTTACTTTTGGTATGCAGATATAGCACCAGTGAGATTGGTCGAGTATATGGGACGACCCACAGCTCCAGGGGTTATGGAGTCTAGTACAGCTAGAGGAGATGATAGAGCTTATTTAGAGGTACTATTGGCGGAAGTCTTCCGTAGATGCAAGCTGTTGATGACCTGAGTATCAGGGCAAGGCTGGCAAGATCTAGATGACCACTACATTGAGGCATGTGTCAGCTTACCCTCTGAGTGGCAAGGGGTCATGCGGCGCATGGCGATGGTCGGGCAGGGTATGCGGGATTCGTGGGTTGCAAAAGTTGAGCCATTGGGTCGAGACCCTCCAGATAGTGATTAGAGGTAGCGGCATGAGGTACCCCCAGTTTTGATTTTTGTAACATGATATGGGCATGTCAGATGTATTAGAGTAGAGGACTCCAAAACATTTATGATTTTGTGGACACATATTATGGATATGCATCTTTTATATATGACGAGCATGTGGCTCGCCTTTTTTTTATGTTATTGTCTTGTGTTAAATGCATGTGATAAGTGACAATATAGAATATTGTTTATAATGTTATCTACATAGTGATTTTGGGCTCTAGGTACATGACTAAAGTAATGGTTTCAAATTCACGCATTAAGAGTTTCACTCGTAAATATCTTCTAAAAAGGACAGGGTTATGCATGAGATAAACGTCATTCAATTGTATGACAAGCATCGGGGAATCTAAATGAACATGAAGATGAAGGATGCAATGGTCAAAGGCATCGATTAACAAAACTATCACTACACCATATTCAGCCTGATTATTGGTGGCAGATCCTATACATACATTGTTGGAAAGGACTAATGAATTTATGGGGGTAAAAATTTCCCAGGTTGTTGAGGCTGGATTCTGCGAGTAGCAACTTGCATCGTCGGCATAGCCGATGTACGGTGTGGATGAAGGATCCATCTGAAAGGCATCACAAGAAAATAAAGGAGAAGATGATGGACAATGCAATAAACCAAAATGCATGGTAGAAATAAAACACTAATGGGGGATGCTATGGGTAAAATTTCTATGCCTGTTACACTTGTTAAAGATATGGTCAATACATGGTGTAGGAAGTTGTCATGGGAACAAGCTTTATTCAGGTCACGAAATTCCATACAGACATGAATGGTGCTTGTTTTATTGAGAATGGGATAGGAAGAGACATCCTGCTTGAGCTTATCGATTGTGGTTTGGAAAGCATCTCGTTGAGAAATGTGTCTCAACTTTTGACGGATGGGGTAGGTATCGGGCCATGTGTCGATGTGGTGGTTGACAGTGGCAAGATCATGTTCGAGCCTCTTTGAATAGGACCTGGCGGAAACATTACGGAATTCTTTGAGTAGTTTGGAGTAAGCCTCAATTTCTTCCGGGGTGCAATGTGCCCCCAAGGCAATGTTTTCTTCGTCGAAATCATCGAGTGTAGGAATGGGATTTCTAAACTGATTGACCTCATCTAAGATGAATTCTTTAGACTCCACATCATACGGGTCATGGAACTATTATGGAGGTAAGTACGCAAGGTAGTTAAAATTATCCCAAGAAAAGTCAAGGGTGGTCATTACTTCCATAATGTCTTCATCAGAGTGAAATATGGGGGGGATGGCAAAAGGAAGACCACATGGCGCGGTGGGGCTACCTAACGTATCATCATGAGAGATATCGTTGACATACGCATCACTACAGAGGGTCGATGGAGAGATAGTAGATGAAAAATCTACCAATGTTGAGCCCAAGGTGATCATTGAAGGAGGTTCATCCGAAACAAAAGGAATTCCCCATAGGGGTTTTCGGCCAAGGATCTCATAGATGATGACAGATAGAGGACGGTGGGCAAAGGTTCCATCATCTCGACATCAGGTGGAGGTATGACAATTTCCTCTTGTTTGGGCTAAGCCAAACACACGAGTAGAGGAGTAGCGAGTTTGCTACTTTCAACCTCAATTCGGTGAAGGGCATCAAGAGTGTCGCGAAAATATTCAAGACGAGGACAAAGATGAGAATAGTGGCCATAAATATCACACAAAGCACAAGGGTGATTTGTGTGCAATGGTTTTAGTTTCTTCGCTGAATTGGGTAAGGTAACATGGAACTTCGAGATATTGGATTCAGGAAACGTGTCGTTGACCATAGGTTTGAGAAGAGGAAGTTGAGGACAATTTTGGGTGGTGTGCCCAACAACATCACACAAAGTGCATGGAGGTGACTTCTTTAGAGGCTTAGTAGGAATTGGAGTTGTTTGGGCAGCCTTATCCTTAGGTTCCTTCTTTCTGGCTTTGTCCCTCTGACCAGATGCTTAATCAACAGGAGTAGATTCATGTTGAGGTGGTTGAAGCACTGAAGCAAAGGTAGGAGTCGGGGCAACCAGTTAGACTTGGGTCAAAGCGGTATAAGGTTTGAGATGACCAGGCGGGGTTTTAGCTGGGGGATAAATGTACCAAACTGGGATCCCCGGGGTCAAATTAGGAAGGTTCAACGTAGCCACAACAAGCACCGAAAAGACTCCAAAGGGAAGAGCGAGAAATAGTATCTAACCGGAGGGTCAATGGCCTGGAGGAATGGCTCCTAACTGGTTAAGGTTAGGGGGAACCATTCCTGGTTGAAAAGGATTGGAAGCAACACCAGTAGAAGAGGAAGGTCCTAGAAAGGAAGGCCCTGCAAGCTCCATCGAGTGACCACTAGCAGGTTGCGGAGGCGTAGGCTCCTGGGTGGCTTAACTGGACCACCTGTGGCTAGTTTGAGATGATTTCATTATGCAAACATTCGACGTGCTGGGATCTGTGATAATAGGGGAGGGACCAGGTAAAGCACCAAGCAAGGTGGAATATTTATAGACTCCAAGTGAAACACTGGTAAGAGGTGTTATTGATTTCTTATTGGCCACCGAAGATATGATAGACTCGAGGGAGATCTTAGACTTTGGTTCGTAATATGTCAACTGATCAATGGTAACGATCTTTCTGTTGTAAGGAAAGAACATATTATGGTGAATTGTAGATGCGACAACATACATCACATAGGTGTAGCTACGACAACACAAGATGTTGTAATCCAAGGGGGCATCAATGACTTCAATGTCAATACAAACAATCTTTCCTGCAAGAGTGACAAGACAATCGCGGTACATGCCAAGGGGATAAGAAGAGTGACCGTCCCAATCACACAAAGTGATGGTGGATGGGGATAACTCAGGTGATCAGATTTTATTCTAAACAGAGGTGGACATCACGCAGGTGGATGCGCCATCGTCAATGATACAGTGCGAAGCATGGGCATTACGAATCTTGACTGGTATTTGGAAGGCAGCGGATGAAGGTAAGGGTGGATGTTCTGACTTTTCAACATCAAAGATGATCAAACGATCATCTGAAGGATCCATAGCACCCAAAGCATATAATAGAGCTTTACGTTTTGAAGGGCACGACTGGAGGACTTCCAGCATTGACATGGCAGTAGGAGATTGTGCCAAGTCATCCATTATGTTGTAATTATGGGCGACTTTGGAAGAAGTAGCAGTTCGATGAAATGGCCCTTTGGGGATATTGGGAAGGACCTCTACTCGTGGAATAGGGATCTATAAAGGAGCATCAAGTGTCGAAGTGGACTTTGTGGAAACTTTGGTTTGAGACTCGGTTGCATAGGAAGCGGGTGACTTTCCATATTGGCACGACCGAGTTTGAAGGTTGACATCAGTGGTATTAACCACTTCAGAATTCATCATGAGGATCTGGTAATTAGAGGTACCGGACTGTGAGGTTTTATGGGCATCTTGACCTTGAGGGGGTTGGGCAGCCACATATCCTTGTTGAGGGAAAGGATCGGTAAAAACACCCAGTTGAATAGGCGCAGTATTTGGAGGAGTCGAAACCATGGCTTTCTGTCCTCTAGATGTTGCTTATGCTTCCCACAACTAATGCTTCTGGAGTAAAACGGGAAAATCATGAGTATAATGGCCATGGACACCACAACAAGAACAAGGCTTGTTCATATAAAGAGGCATGTCCTGCTTGGGTTGATTGCCCTGTTGCTAGTTGTTAATGTTTGGCGAGTTCCCTTGGCACCCTTGATTACCTTGCGATGCTTGATTTTGGTTTCCTTTCCTATTTTTCTTGGAATTTGGAGGATTGGTCACGCTGTGCTGCACATGCACTTGATTAGGAGGAGGAGGTGGTTGTTGCAGCAGAGGTTGAGAAGGCATAGGAGGCTTGGGTGCTAATGCCAGAGGGGCTGGAGCATCAGCCTGTTGATAAGGATAGAAAGGAGGTTGAGCAACATTGGGGTAAATAGGTTAAGAAACTACAGGCCCTGGCATCGGTTGATGCAATGGGGAAAATGTGCTTTGTGCTGGATACATGTTGTCGAGAGGGAGATAATTGCTAGAGGAGTTGGCCCCTCCCTAAGGGAAACGATAACCCATGGGAGGATCAGTATACAAATGTGAAAGAGATCCAACGATACCATCGGTGGCATGAGATTCCCCCGATGTGTTGGCACCACCAGATCTAGGGAGATCCGGTAAGACGGTATAAACATAACTAGACTGGGCATAGATGAGGTCATATTTCAACATGATTTGGAGAGCTTCTTCCTATTTTTGACGAAAGTGAGATGTGACATCTTTACCAATAGAAGGAAAAATCATTATGAGAAACCAATCCATATATACACGGTTTTCGAATGTGGGAGCTCGACATAAGCTTCTCCTATGTCATTCTTGGACATGGTCAGAAAGGCAGGTGACAAAAGTTTGGCGGAATGCATTCAACAAATTGGTACTCGTATCATATCGAAGAGGTAACTGGAAGTAGGACAGAAATTATTTATCAAAAATCGCAAAAGTGGAATGAGAGGCAGAGGCCTGGTCTACATACCACTTTGCAGCGTCTCCAGTGAATGTGCACTGGAATAACCGAAGACGGATAGAGTCATCAATGATAGAATTGGACAAACACCACAAGTGAAAGGAGAGGACATGATTAGTAGGTTCCTCTCCATCGTTTCCTTTGAATGTATGGATGTCAGAAGGAAGCTTAGTTGGCATAGTAGGCCAACTTGGATCATGGTGTATAGGGTTGTTAATTAACTGGTTGAAATCGTCGAGGCTCAAACCTGCCATAAAAGGTAGCAAGGGAGTAACCGGGATGGTTCCATTATTGGTTCCACAACTAGCAGCTTCAGAATTAGGGTCGGGGCTACCCCCAGTGTTACGACTGGTACCTACATTGGCACCTGACATGATGGGAGAACGAGGTAGAGGGAAATTGAGTTCGGAATCAGAGTGAGGGCCGGATGGACCAGAATCAAAGTCGATGTAGGGACTCGACGGAGGACTAACTCAACGTCTATGAGGTGGAGTAATTCTTCCTAAAAAAAACTAAGGATGAAGGCCTAGGAGTCTCCAGGATAAATGCCTTAGGGGTGCAATGATCGCAAGACACAAATACCCAAATAATGAAGAGAGATAACAAAGGCGTAGAGGGGCAGCTAAATTAATTACGATGTTTATGTCTTAGCTTGGCAGTGTAAAACAAGCACTCTTCACTTTAGGTGTGTGTGTGTTCGATATGTGTTTTAATTTTAATTAAGACCAGACGGTTGTGTATAAAGAAAAATAAAAAATGATGTATAATTGTAAATAAAACTGAAACGACAGTAAAATAAATAGCTAAAGATACATAAATTCAACCCAAAAACAAGGGCTTCCAAGAAACTGTTCTAAGAGGCGGGCGAAATTGACTCAAAACACACAAGATGGCCAAAAAATATAAGTTCTAAGGGACAGGGATCTAATGACTCAGATCTGCTGAAAAGAGGTGCAAAAAACAGCAAGAAACCAGAGGGAAAACTACTGCAAAAAGGGAGGTGATAGGTTAAAATCCTAAGGGAAACAAGAGGGACCCTAAGGGAGAGGTAAAACAAGACTCAAGAGGGAGATTTGGATCAGATAATAATCGATCTAAATAGATCTGAAAGAAAGAGGAATCAGACCCTGAAAAACGGCTGAAAGCGCTGCAAAATCTCATACTACCTACTCAGCTAAACCCTTCCTAAAAAGGTGGAAGCGTACTGAAGCCCTAAGAGGCTTGTTCCCACTTCAAAAATAAAAACTAAGCATATCTAGACCTAATACAGGCGGAGACATAGGTCAAACAACCCTAAATAGTGCTTGCGACAAACCCTGAAAATAACAGAAAAAACCCCGCAAAAAACTGCAACTCGCAGGTACTGACCTGTTTGATGGTGAACTCGTAATTTTTGGCCTAATAGCTTCTATCTGGGTCCCGAACTCTTGGGTTCTAGGCTAAAAAGTATGAGTTTCACTTCTGGAAGTCTCAACGGCAGGTTGCAGAAAATGTTATCGTCTATGGCGTGGCTCATACCTATTACCTACAGAAAACACCCAGAAACATGCAGAAGTTAGATTTTTTAAATTTTTAGGGCATAAAAGGTTAAAAAAAACATTAAGAGGACAAAAAAATAGTTGAAGAAAAGCCCCATATAATAAAGCAGATGGTCACGCAAGAAATCTGAATAAAACCCTATGGAGTCGCCAATTGTTAGTATGATTTCTTAACGCAAGTGTACGAAAATAGATCACTTTATTTGCACATGAAAAACAATCCTAACAACAAAGATGGATATCTAACTTCTTAGATCTGCAATAGATGGTCGAAACAAATTCAAAATAAACCCATATCTATGCAAATAAAGCATCTAAACAGCAAAATGAAATAAGAGTTTCTCCAAAATATCCAATGGACAAGACAAGAATTATAAAGAATTTTTTGTATTATATTAACACCTGGGAAGAGAACTAATACAGTCCCCCTCAATGAGATGGTTTCTTGGTTGTCCTCAAATGCTTCAGCTTCAGATTTTCTCTCTAAATGGTGTAGAATACCCAAGACATGTAGAACTCAAAGGGAGTTCAATAAGAAAAAAGAAAATCAAAGTATGACAATGATAAGAGGATCAAAGTCCGACCATGATAAAAGGATCCAAGTTAAGAATTGAATGGAAAACCCTCTTATTTATATCAAAATATTGAGTTGTCCTTGATAATGGTGCTTAATAAAATATTATTAACCAAGATCTAGATCTAACTGCTTGGAATATTTTATTATATTTTGTTGGAGGGAAAAGGAATTTAAATTTTTTAAATCCCTTTAATTAGAAATAATAAACAAATAAAATATTTATTTATCATTTCAAGGATGGGACCAAGGAATAATTTAACAAATAATGATTTATTTTATTATTCCTAAATGATTTAGTCAAATTTAACAAGGAATATTAATTAAATAATTATTTAATTAGTTATCCCTAGATAATTATAAGAGAAATAATTATTTATCTAATTATTTCTCATTAATTGGGTTAAATATGACCAAGAATATTATTAAACAGGGGTTTAATTAATTATTGCTAGAGGAAAATCAAATAAATAAGGATTTATTTAATTATTCATCGCGGGGTTTTCTATATGGACCAGAAATAACTTAATAAAATATTGTTTATTAAATTATTTCTTATAGTGAAAGCAATTTTACTATGATAAAATTGGTCTTACATGGTATGGTGTATTTCGATCCATCTAATTGTAAATGGTTAGATGACCAAAAATTGGTGTAACAACAACGTAACCAAGTAAATCTTGGTATCAAAATAACTTATATAAAACAAGTAGAACCACTCCTTCCAGCGGACATTCATTATTGGCATTATGGTTAATGTGTTGTCCTTGATGGCAACCGAATTGATAAAGATATCAAAATTGTGATAACAAGATGTTTATATAGAATCTTGGTATCAAAATAACTTATATACAACAAGTAGAACCACTCCTTCTAGCGGGCATTCATTATTGGCATTATGGTTAATGTGTTGTCCTTGATGGCAACCGACTTGATAAATATATCAAAATTGTGATAACAAGATGTTTATATAGAGTGATATAGATGCTACAGTTGGTATGAACATAGAAAGGATAGTTCAGAGACAAATGGATGGTAAAGGTAAAGTTTGGGAAAGTATACGCAGGTCTTGTGAGGTAAGGTCGCGTACATATGCGGGTATCATGAAAACAATTCGTGTACATAATCTACACCATGGTAACTTGAATACTTGTAGGTGTATTTACCATGGTATTGGACCATAGTAATAAGTGCAACGATGGTTATTTGATCTCGTCAAAGAATACCCATGGATTTACTAAGGGATTGACCTAAGGTATTGGCTAAGGCTAAAGTTATATGAGGAGATGGAGATCAAAGTGTTGTGTGCAAGTTTTTTGTTGTCTATGAATGATTTGATCCGAAATAGGTGTGGACCTGGGAGTAAGGAGAAGACTCAGATCTAAAAGATATGAAATATATTGACATGTATGCTTAGTTGATTTACTTTTTGCAAATTTTTAATATTGATGAAATTGTGATGCTTTTATCTAAACAATTTATTCAGAAGTCTATAGCATTAATAGTCAGTGTTGCGGAAAGTGAAACTATGTTTGTAGCCAAATTTTTTCATATCTATTCGCAGTTATGTTTGGGCATAGTTGCGTACATACGCAGATCCACATTTAAAGGGTTGCATATATATTTTGTGAAATATTTTTTGTGTGCATATCTGTATGCAGGTGTTATACATGTAAGCGCGTACAAATGTGGATATTCTTCATAAAGTCCGCATACATAAACCAGGGTTTGATCTGCTAATAGATGTTTACATATCTGATGATTGATGTCTTCAGTTGATGATTTTTTACTACTTGTTGTTTGTCAATAATGTCTTTATTATAATTGAAGTGACTCGGTTGAATCTTTCAAGGTTAATGGCACAAAAGTATATGATTTGTAATTGGTTCATAAATATGTGATTTGATATGCAGTTGGTGAAACGGTTTGTGAATGATTGAGTGATTAATAATTTCAATGTTCAATATTTTTAGAATTGTACGCAGGTATTATACAAAGGAACTCCATATATATGTGGGTTTTACTCATTGTATTTGCGTACACAATTTGATATTTATAGTATATGGTTGGGTTCTACATAAAGTTTCTTGATACTTCATAATTTTAGTTGATTTCCAATGTGACAGTGTCTCGAATTCAGTGCTTCAGTTTATTTGGTTTTATGATTATTTTACAGGTGGATCCAGTTTGAACATTCTAAAAATTCGTCCACAAGGAGCTGAGGATAGAAATCTTCAGAAAGGGGGTTGTATCTTCTTTCCAGTAGGTGCTGGAAAACAAGAGAATTTTGTATCCTTCTATTGGTGGTCCCTGCGTACTGGTTAGAGTCTGCTCCAGTACAATATTGTAAGAGTTTTTCCTTTTTAATAAAATAAGTAGACATAGACGACAGCAATGGTGGTTTTCTCCCACATTTGGTTTCCACCTAAAATCTTGGTCTTCATGTGTGTTGATATGGCTCGTGTGTATTGATGATCTATCTACTTCTTAGTGCTCATGCTTACTGCTTAATTGATAAATAATAAATTAATGATGCACTATGTTAAGATGATCATATGATGAAATGAATGATCAATTAGTTATCTAGATGTACACATTTTTCATTAATCACAGTCAAGTACATATGCTAGTTTCCTTTTTAACAATAGGTTACATAAATCAGAATAAGAAATTTGAAAAACTGAAGTGTGTAAAATACTGTTTCACCCCCCTCCCTCCCTCTCAGTATTTTTCCTAACAATTGGTATCATATCATGTCCCTCATAAGAAGCTTTATCACTTGAAGAGAGATTCATTAAGATGAGTAATCAAGAAGGACTATCTTCTATCTGACCACCATTTTTTAATGGTACGAACTTGTTTTCGTAGAAATTCATAACGAGAGCATATTTGCAGTCACTTGGAGATGATGTTTTGGAAATAATTGAAGGAGGCTATCAATATCCATCCTCCATCCCCACAGATGATGTGGGGAAGAAACAATATGAGACCAATGCAAAGGAATTCAACACTCTCTTAGGAAGCTTGGCAGAATTTGAATTTGTGAAGGTCATGCAGTTGAATACTGCAAAGGCTATATGGGAAAATATTATCCAAATCTATGAAGGTGACACTAAGGTAAAGAGTGTTAAACATCAAACGTTTAGAATTCAATATGAGACTCTCAGAATGCATAATGATGAAATTATTGCAATTGTTTTACTTAAGGTAGATGTGATTGTTAAATCAATGAGAAATCTTGGTGATGAAGTAAAATATTCGATGCTTCTTGAGAAAATTCTAAGATATCTAACCCCAAAATTCGATTCAAAAGTTTATACCATTAAATAAATGCAAGATTTGAATAAGCGTATTATTGCATAGCTCCATGAGATCTTAATAGCTTATGGAATGAGAAAAGGGGTTTCATATATCAAAGAAGCAGCATTCAAAGCTACTTATAAATAAAATCATGAGAAATGGAAGAATTCTTCAAAAGGGAGTGTTAGATGAAGATTTGTTAATGAGAAAAGTTTTTATATACACGAAGATAATGAATATTCTTCCATTAATGAAGATGGTGAATATGATCAAGAATCTCAATTACTTATGGCATTTGAAGATAAATGTGTAGATGAATCTAATGATGTTTTTATAGTGCTATAGAAAAAAAATATATACTCTCATTAAATAAATAACTCAGCTAAAAATTCTTCTGGAAGAAGCTAAATTAGTTGAAGAAGTTTTGAAGAAACAAAATCTAGAAAAGGAAAGGCACACTGAAAGGTTAGAACTTGAAATAGTGGATCTAAGAAAGGAACTTAAGAAAACAAAGGCTCTAAATCTTAGATTTTCTAAAGGATCTGATACTTTAGAAGAAATCATCAAAGTAAAACACTCTCCTCTAATTAATACAGGTCTTGGATACAATGGTGAATCATCAAAAACTATAAAATCTTTTGAAATAGGTATAGGAAGCTATCCCAGTGCAGTTAAAGGAAGCAGTCATCAAAATCCCAGCTCTCAGCGAAGGAATGAGGGATCAAATGTCTCTCAAGTAAAAAAACCTTACCATAATCAAAGGGGAAGCTACTCAAGAAGGTTTTATACTCCGAGGTACTCCTACTTCAATGTTCAATGCTTCACTTGTCATAATTTTGGTCATAAAGTTGTTCAGCGTGTCGCTTATAAAACTATTATGACTAGAGAAACAAGAAAACAAAAGAATGAGATTGGGGCAAACAAATATTCTTATAATGTTTCTCACCTCTTCAAGATAAAATTGAATGTTCTTTTTGCAATAACTTTGGCCTTAAATAAATTGAATGCAGAAGCAGAATGGGACCATCCCATCAGCATGAACAAAAGATAATAACACCCAAGGTATGGAAAAAGAAAACCATAGACTCTAAAAAATTTGGTCTAGCTTTGTATGCAGGAGATCAATAAAATATGTGGTACATTGACAATGGATGTTCAAAGCATATGACAGGTAACAAAGACAAGTTTATGTATTGTAATGAAATAAAGAAATAAAATAATGTATCCTTTGGAAATAACTCATCTTATGTTATCAAAGGGAAAATGAACCGTTTTGTTAAAGAAAAAGGTTAAGGATTGAAATATTTTATTTGTTGATGGATTAAGACATAACTTGTTGAGTGTTAGTCAAATGTGTGACCAAGGGCATGAGGTTGTTTTCATATCAAATAATTGTGTGGTAAGAAATATGAATATAGGTAATATCATAATAAAGGGAACAAGAACTCCCATTAGGGGGATTTTGAGGTCTAAAATGGGCCTCCTAAGAAAAATGTACAACCAAAATAAACTTTATAAGAACCAATAGGATTCAATGTGATGATGTCAACCATGGGGGATGATTCACCATTTTTTAAGTAAAAGGGTAAAAATATTATAAAATAATAAAACTACTTGTTCAACTCATGTTTTCAACTTATCTCCCAAAGTTTTTACTCAAATTTCAAGTGGGAGTACTCGTTGGATGCAAAATTTAATTCATCATCCAAGGAGTACCCATGTTGCATACTTTTGATGGACCTTGCTACACAAAAAATGAGAAATATATGAAAAAATTTGATTGCAATCACGTTTTACATGTATTTTTCATTTTTTCGTGCAGCAGGATCCATCAAAAGTATGCAACATAGGTACTCCTTGGATGAATTAAATTTTGCATCCAATGAGTACTCTCACTCGAAATTTGAGTAAACATTGTGGGAGATAAATTGAAAATACGAGTTGAAAAGGTAGTTTTTTCTTTTTGCCCTCTAAAATTTGATGATGTAATCAAATATTATTTTATTATTTCCACTATTATTTTATAATTTCCTTAGGAGGCTCATTTTAGACCTCAAAATTACCCTAATGAGGCAATTTCTATGCCTTGGAAGGTGGCTAAGAGCATTGTTACTTAAGAAAATCTGAATAAATATGGCTTTGGCACAAAAGGTTGGGACATATTAGTTTTTCTCAATTATACAAGTCAAGAAGAATTGGAGAAGTTGGTGCCTTTCCAAACATTTATCCACCTAAAAATAGCATTTGCAAATCATGTCAATTTGGTAAGAAAACCAAAGTTCAGTTTAATGCCAAAGAAGGTACTTCAAGTAAGCCACTTGAACTTATTCATACTGATTTGTGTGGTCCTATGAGAAAGAAGTCTCCTCATGGTGAAAAATACTTCATATTATTCATGGATGATTTTACAAGAATGTGTTGGATTGGCTTACTAAACATAAAGATGAAGTTTTTGATAAATTTGAAGTATTCAAGGCTCTGGTAGAAAATGAGTTAGATTTGAAAATAAAATGTCTTATATTTGATAGAGGAGGAGAGTTTATATCATATGAGTTTTTCAATTTTTATGAACAACATGGTATCAAAATAAAATTGTATATAGCTAAGACTCCTCAATAAAATGGAGTGGCGGAAGAATGAACAGAACAACCCAACAAATGGAATGTGTCATGCTTGATGAGTCAAGAACACTTCATACCTTTTGGGGGGAACTAGCACATACAACCATAAATATACTTAACAAAGCTCGTGTTCAAGTAAACAGTGATAAAAATCCTTATGAACTATGGTTTGGTAAGCCTCCAACTGTTAAAAATTTTAGAATTTTTGGAAGAAAATGTTACATAAAGAAAAAAGATGATAAATTTGGAAAGTTTTAATCTAGAGTTGATGAAGGAATTCTCCTTAGATACTCTTCTAGAAGTAAGGGATATAAATGCTATAATAAAAGGCTTCAAAATATTGTTGATTGCATAACTTTTGTGATTGATGAAGCATCCACAAGTACCAAAAAAGAAGCACCAGCAGATGATGAAGCTTTCTCTACTACAAGAAAAAAGGTTGTAGGAGAAGGAAATAGTGAAGCATCAAAAGAAGGAAATGAAAATACAGAAACATCAGAATATAATCCTTTAAGGTATTTTCATAAAAATCATCCTGAATCTCAAATTCTAGGTGAAAAGTAAGAAGGAGTACAAACTAGAAGAACTATTGTTGGAACTTCTGGTTACTTATCCTTACTATCCACAATTGAACCTCAAAATGTGAATCAAGAAAGAAAATATGAATGTTGAATTAATGCAATGAATAAAGAAATTCATCAAATCTAAAAGAACCATACATGGGAATTAGTACCAAGGCCTCATGATAAAATGTTATTGGGACAAATGGGTGTTCAAGGACAAGATGAATGAAAATGGAGAAGTAATTAGAAACAAAGAAAGACTCATGCAAAGGTTATGCTCAATAGGAAGGGATATAGAAGAAGAATTTTATATTGAACAACCTGAAGGCTTCATTCTAGGAAATGATAAAAAATCTTGTTTGCAAACTTAAGAAGGCATTGTATGGCTTAAAACAAGCTCCTCGTGCATGGTATTATCATCTTGATAGGTATCTTCAACAACAAGGCCTCACAAAATGGTCTACATATAGAAACCTATATATAGAATTTGATACAGACAAACTTTTTATAGTTGTTTTTTATGTAGATGACATCATATTTGGAAGTAATGTAGAATATGAGTCAAGAATTTGTTTCAGTTATGCAATAGGAATTTGAGATGTCTCTACTTGGTGAACTATCATATTTTCTTGGTTTTCAACTTCAGCAAACAAAGAATGATATCTTTGTTTCACAAACCAAGTACCCCAAACAGATTTTGAAGAAATATGGGATCAAAAACTACAAACATGTATGCACACCAATGGTAACAGGATGTAATATTAGTCAAAATGATGATTCTCCTTCAGACAATCAACCAGAATACAGATCTATAATCAGATTCTTGCTCTACCTTACAGGCACAAGACCATATATTATGCATGAAGTTGGGATTGTTGGACGATTTCAAGCAAATCCTAAAGAAACACATTTCCAAACAGTTAAGAGAATATTCAATTATCTACCAGGAACTCAAGATTTTAGTCTATGGTATCCAAAAAATTCATACTTTTCACTTCATGCTTACACAAACACAGATTGGGCAGGAAATATTGATGATCAAAAGAGTACTAATGGAGGAGAATTTTATTTGGTACCCTACTTGGTATCATGGTTCAACAAGAAACAAAGCTCCAGTTTAACTAGTCTTCTATCGACATTCTTGTTGGTGCCATACCAGGATCTACAACAATCCACAGATCTATGTCCACCAACATATCCTCCATCTTAAGCTTCCACAACGCAAAATTGTGTTCATTGAATTTCTCGATCTTTGTCTTTCCATTGTTCACCATCTCTTTTCACCACAAGAAGCGATCTCTCATATCTCTCACTGTAAAAGGGTCTACCACAAGCCCGAGAAAAACTCCTCAACAACAAAGGCATCCCTTGAAGCCGAAATAGGTCGGATATAAAATGTAGGTATTAACCGTGTACATAAATTGTCTGCAAAAGAATTCTTAAAACAGAAAAATAAACAATGGCGAGAACATAAAATACACACAAAAATTTTCTCCTGGATCCCAAACCAGGAAACAAGATTGGTTTTTCATTATATTTATTTTAATGTTATAATACATATATATACATCTTAAAGCATTCATAAGCCTCAATCCATTAACCTTGTATTAGAACATAATCGTAATTCCCTTGACCAGATCTACAGAATACCATGGGCAAAAACCATGATGCCCAAAACCATGTGCAAAACCATGGGTATGTCCACCCACCATCCTTGGGTCGACCAATCTATTATTAGGTTTGCATAATAATAATTAAAATATATATATAATATATATATATATATATATATATATATATATATATATATATATATATATATATATACTTCTCAAGGCGATGCCCCGGACTCTATGCAGGGGGGCACTGCCCCCTGCAAATCCCTTAGCAGGGGTGGTTTCACTCCAGCAACCTCCACTGCACTCAGCGCAGCGTAACAACCCCTGGAGTTATACTCGTGAAAATAATATAACACATACCCAACACATAATTGTCATAAAACATGGTATTATAATTAATAATTGGTGTTCAAACTTTCATAAAAATTATGTAAAAAGCCGTATGAAATCTAATTAATTCAAAAGTTATATCAAAAGTATTAAAAACAATATGAATATGAATTCCACAAGTGTAATTAAAATTTATAATTTTAATTGATTTTAAATGATTTTAGTAAAATTTCAAATCTTTGTAATTCCCTATCACGAAGACCGAAGATGAACTTAGAAAAGTTTCCAACATGCATTGATTTCAGGAAAGTTTCAATCCCGAGTGGCCTAATTTCCCTTTATCACACAAGGCATGAACTCAAAGTTGATTTTTTATTTTATTAAACATTTTATTGTTTATATTTTGTTTCTAGGAATGAGAGTTTTTTAACAATTGATTAAGGTAAATATATTGTAATTACTTTCTAATTAAAACATATTGATTTTTAGTATTTTTAAATATAGTAATTTTATTATGGTTTTACAATAATTTTGAAATATTTAAATATTAAATTAAATATTTATAATTATAAAAATATTTTTATAATTATATTTATATAATTTTAATAAAATTCATTGTTTTATTGATTTGGAGTTTATATATATATAATTTTTGTCATCAATAATTTTTGTCGGCAATTACTTTTTGCATAAGGGATAGGTACTAAGCAGTAATACTGTATATTAGACTTGTTTTTAACTAGAATTTTTTCCAACTTTAAACGGCCAAAATCCTGGGAATGGTAAGAAACCAAGATCAAAAAAACCCTTTAAAATTTTCAATATGGCCAATCATCAAGATCAACAATGAGCTCTAAATACCAAATGTGACAACAAATATGGCTCACCAATTAAATATCCAAATGGAATATAAGTATCCCAACCAAAATTTACACACATGCTAAACAGAGCTTCATTGCATTCAAGTTCTTATCCATAATGGTGTTTGGCTCCCTAAGTATGATGCCATATATCTCCATTATTTTGGTTAGATGGTGGCCTTTATGTGCAATACTTTTGGCACATTGTCTCAATGCTTTTTATTTCACCTAGGTGTCTCCCTGTGTGTTTTTTGTGGCTTTCTAGCTATGCCTCAACATTTCCAAACCCCCTCCTTGAAATCCTCTTCTTGACCTTCCTCACCTTGTTGTGTGGCTTTATCTAGTCATCTAGTTTCAATCCCTATTTTCTTTGTGGCAATTACGGTGCATCAGAAAGATCAGTGCAAAAGAGGTGTTGGTGGTCACGGCTCACCCGAGGGTTCTTGGGCTCCGCAACGCATTGATTCCTTAGCTAGATTAAATAGGGAACAAATCTCGTAAACCATCAAGCATAAACTAAAGAGGTGGAGTTCAATATGGTTGGTAAGCGCAATTATCTATCTAATTTTGTAGTCTCGACAACATTAGAGGATTGGGTGCCAGACATAAGGCACACTTGCGACCAAAAAACCTAGTGTATGTACATAATAAACCTTTATTGGCATATGAAGTCACTCTTGGGTGATGTCCTGCTTGATAGGAATGACACCAAGGAAGAAATTTGTCTAGTTTTGGATGGTATGGTGCTACATTTGAAGGAAATGCATAACAGATTTAACGCATATAGAGGAGGGTGTGGCTCTTAGCCCTAGACCAAGTAGTCGCATCCCTCTAGACCCTATGCCTATTGAGGTCAATACATCCAATTCTTTGTAGCTTGCTTCATATTTTGTTGTTATTTGTCAATTTTGTTTAATAACAACTTTGTGAAGGGTATGATGCATTACCTAGATAGTTCATGTATAGCCTTATGGAAAAAATGACACATTATTATAGACAACGATTTTTGGGTTATTTTATTTCAAAAATTGATAATATCTTGTTAGTCAATGGTCTAGTTTCCATTGCTAGACAACAGCAAATAATATATGTAATTTTGTGTTATTAATTGAAAATTTTAGCTCACCCCATATATATATATATATATATATATATATATATATATATATATATATATATATATGAAATATGCATATAAATAACTAAACAGGAATGCTCTTCCATCAAGATTCATGTTCTTTAATAGACACATCTTTTCACTAGAATGTTTCTCTTCACTAATTATAATTATTAATTATTTAGATTTATATTTATTTCTACTTGTGACATTTTGACTCGCCAAATAAATATCCAAAATATTTAGAATGTAAATAAATCTCTTTAAAATAAAAGTAACATATATTGAATATAATTGTATGAGAAAATGATATATTGGATAACAAATGGAACTCCATATACATAATTAGGTGAGTGTCATAGTACTGCATGTCATTTCATTAGGATATGTCTCTTCACTAATTACTAATTATTAATTATTTATGTTTATCAAAGTTCTCTCTTAACAACAAGTTGAGGGACCACAACAATGAATAAAGTTCATGTACAATGTAAACTATGCCTAAATTTTATATGATATTTTTTTGGTAAAAATATTTCCAAATAAAAACTAATATAAATATTTTAGAAATTTGAATATTTTTATAAGAATATTATTAAATAATTTATACTTATATTATTTACCTTCAAACATGGATCTTTCAAAATTTTATCGTTCAAATTTAACTTTAAAATATATATATTTCAAAAATATGAAATAATGAATGTGTAGTCTCAAAATTTTATTATTATTATTATTATATCGGGGTGGGTGAGCAGATGGTACGGGGCCTAGCTCCTTTGTAATTTATTAGAATGATTTGTGCTTAGAGCCATGATGGTGGTGTTAATTTCAGTTAACAATGGTATGTTCTATGCTTGCAACAATTTCTTCAATGTCTTTTAGTTAGCCCAATGACAATTTCCAATATCAATCACATTAATCATCACATTGATAGAAACTGTAGATAGAACATGAACAATAAAGGCAGAAGATAAACATAAACCAAGACAAGAGAACACCAGAATTTGGAAAATTCTAGGGAAAAACCCCAATATGGGGAAAACCCATTGATAAATTCTTCTTATTATTATATCAAATGTTCGGCATAGAGAGAGAGAGTGCAATAAATTCAATATTGACTTGCCAATATATGATCAAAACCATTGTCTAAAACAACCTAGTCAATCTGTGATTTTTCTGCTTCCAGATAGCAGCAGTCAATAGCCCTAACCAGAAAGTAACAGTTGGTCAACACAACAGAAAACAGTCCACAATGTAACTTGTCCAAACCTAGGAAAACACAACCTTCTTTGCTGGGAAAATTCAGCCCAAAACAGTTGGTCAAACTTGGTCAAATTATGCACTTTTGTCCTGCAGTCAATGTGGTCAAGAAGCCCAAAAAACCTCAGTTCCTAGGTCAATTATTGTGGCCCTCAAAAACAGAAATTTTGGCACAAAAAAGACAGTCAAAGGAGGTAAAAATAGTCCTAGTCAATTTTGGTCAAACCCTACAACAAATCCTGCAATTCGGCCTCCTAAAATTCGTCCTCTTTTAGTCATATGTGTGAGAGATGAAGAGTGTCTCCTGCAATTTGTACGACCCAATCAGATGAGGGGAGAAAATTGATGAGTTCTGATGATGCCAAATGAGGTTTGAAGTCTCTCTTATTTATACAAGTCATTGAGGTTCAAAGCACATGTCCATTGTGTTTCATGAGCCTACATGATGATGTGGCCGACCTTGACAATTTGCACATGTGTGGGCTTGACCTCAAAAACATATTTTTCCCTTGACCAAATCTGATGATCTTTAGGCCAATTTTGGTCTTGTCGAAAAGAGGAATTCAATTCAATAATCATCTCCATCAATAGAGTTGTCCAAAGTGGAATTTAACCATAGTTTCCAATTTTAGCACTCCCTCTCAACTAGGGAGAATTCACCTGACAATCCATCCATCATCATGGCATCTTGTCATCATGTACCATCTTTGCATCTCATCTCAACTGTGTTGAACACTGATGTAATAATGAAAAAGAATCAATCGAGAGTGAGTCACAAGATCTTGCCACTCTCCACTAACAAAAATCAGTCCAAGGGTAGAACCCAAATCGAATTTGATCCCAAATCAATTTTTTGAACACCATGCATCCTAGACATAGGGAGTATGGCAGTACACGATGTGTCCATATGTAGTGCTATGGTCCCTATCCACTTTTCCCAACACATTGACCATATGAGAGGTATTTCCCATGAGTCTCAGACTACATGGGTGGGATGTATGTTGGGGCATCCGCAGGAGAAGGTGAACTACTAATCTTGCTCATGCCACAAGAGAAGGTGAACCACCCATCTTTCTCATGCCATAGGAGAAGGTGAACCACTCATCCTATGCATATATCATCAACTATAGGGGAAGGTGAACCACTGACCCTATGCTCTCATATATCATCATGAGGTATCACAAGGGAAGGTGAACCACTCACCATGTACATAGCAAACATATAGGGTAAGGTGAACCACTCGCCCTATGGCCGCACATAGCTCCAAGAAATACCCCAAGCCCCGAGAAGCTCCCAAAGCTCAATGTCCAACTTAAGCGAGACCCTCATGGGAGGGTCATTCCACGACTCCAAGTCTCTCTTGAAAGGCTAATAATTTTACCTTCCCCAAGGGATTTGTGAAAATGTCAACAGTCTGCTCATCAGTCCTAATGTGTTGGAGCCTTACTACTCCCCATTGTACCATATCCCGAATAAAGTGGTGCCTGATATTAATGTGCTTGGAGCAGCTGTGGAACACGAGATTCTTTAAAAGGTGAATCCCACTCTGGTTATCACAATAGATCATAGTGGTATCTAACACGTGCTCAAATAACTCACTAAAGAGCTTCCTCAACCAAACAGGTTCACAATAGGCCATACTAGCAGCAATATATTTGACCTCGGTGGTGTCTAAAGAAACCAATTTTTGTTTCCTGCACACCCATGAAATTGAGGCAGACCCTAATGAGAAGAACCATCCTGTCGTGCTCTTTATATCTACCACATTGCCAGCCCAGTCATCATTATAATATCCATGTGGCCTCAAATTCTAGGCAGTGTATCTTATCCCATAGTTTATTATGCCACGGAGATATCTCAAGAGATTCTTAGTAGCAATCCAATGTATGTGATGGGGCTCAACCATAAATTGTCTCAAAGTATTTACAGCGAAGCATATGTCAATACGAGAGTTTACCAAGAACATCAGGGCCCCCACAAATTGTCGATACTCAGAAGGGTTTTCCAATTCAAGCCCAACATCACTTCCACATAGTTTATTGAAGTTGAGTTCCATCGGAGTAGACACCCACTTGCAATCCACCATCCCACATATCTCTAGCAGCTTCACAATGTATTTTCCTTGACAAAGGAAAATCTCACCCGGATTTTCCCAGACCTCCAGGCCTATGAAGTAATGCATCAATCCTAGGTCCTTAATCTCGAACTCAAAATTCAACTCCCTCTTACACTGATAAATGAGAGGGTATGCACCAGTCAAAAAGAGATCATCAACACAAAGGACCAAAATTAGAGGCGTGTCCTTTTCAACCTTGAAGTGTAGATTAGGATCAATATAGCTCCTCGTAAAAACTAGCTTCACAAGATAATTTCCAATCCTCTCATACCAAGCCCTAGGGGATTTCTTCAACCCATAGAGAGATTTCTTCAAGTTTCATACATGTGTCCTTCGATCTTGAACCTCAAATCGTTGTGGTTGTTCCAAGTAGACTTCATCCTTAAGTGATCCGTGCAAGAAAACAATTTTGACATCCATTTGATGTAGGCTCCATCCTTGATTGGTAGTGAGAGCAATAATAGATCGAATAGTGGTAAATCGGGCAACCGGTGCAAATATCTTGTCATGGTCCACTCATTCCTTTTGAGAGAAGCCACGAGCAACGAACCTAGCCTTATATTTTTCAGCACTCACATCAACTCCATGTTTAAATTTGTAAAGCCATTTTGAGATGATCATGGACTTGTCCTTAGGTCTAGGCACCAAGTCCCATACATCCTTCTTCATGATAGATTAATATTCCTCATCCATCTCATCCTTCCACACTTGGTGTTTTACAGCGTCCTCGGATGTGCATGGTTCAGCTTGAACAACAGTACTTATATCAGCCAAATAAATTTGATACATGTTTGGCTTCTTACTGTCACGAAATGTCCCTCTTGGAGAAATATGTCTTTCAGCATCTTCAAGAGTATCTTTGAGCCATAGTAGACATTTCCTTGATGTAGAGGGATCACCAAGAGGTGGACCAATAGGATCCATCGGGCCTTCAATATCGGGCATAGGCTCATCCATCGAAGGTTCATCATGTTTTTCCATAGCATTATCATTTTCCTCCCTTGGGATAGGGAGATCTTTGGTTTTTCCAAGGGAAGTGTCTTCATCAAAGATGACATCACGGCTTACTTCCACATCTCTTTGAATAGGCACATAGATTCTATGTCTTTGAATCTTGACTGTAGCCGACGAATATTCCTTTCTTCCTGAAAGCTTCCAACATATTACTTTTCTCTCTAGGCACATGAAAATATATTGGACAACTAAAGGTTCTAAAATGAGAAATATCAGGTTTATTACTAGTGAAAACTTCCCAGGGTGCCTTGAAATCCAACGCTTGATGAGGGCTCTTATTTTGAACATATATAGCAATGTTGGCAGCTTCTCCCCATAAGAAATTCGGTAGACCTTGATCATGGAGCACGACAGGAGTGGCTTCCATGATTTTTTGATTATTCCTTTCAGTAACACCATTTTTCTCAGGAGTGTATGGAACAATTTTCTCCCTCTTAATGCCAGCCTCTCTACAAAAGTCATTGAATTCATTTGATTCATATTCGGTTCCATTGTTGGTCCTCAATATCTTGAAATTTTTCCCTATTTGATTCTCTACCAATGCCTTGAAATAACATAACCATTTGAACACATCATCCTTCTATTTCAATAAATAGATCCATGTTTTGCATGAGAAGTCATCCACAAATATTGCACAATACGTGTATCCTCCCAATGAGGTTACAAGCAGGGCACGAAATAGGTTAAAATGGACCAATTGAATAATATCGGTTTTCTTTCTTTCACTAGAAGGGAAATGACCCTTTGTATGTTTCCTAGTTTCACAAACCCGACACACTCCTTCATGATTCATGTTAAACTCAAACATAATTTTGACCATCTTCCTTACCCAAAGTAAGGCTTTGTAATGTAGGTGGGAAAATCTTCGATGTCATAATTCACATTGAAAAGAAGTGTCACTCGCCAAAGCTCCCAAAGAAATTACGCCAACTTGATAGAGACCATCAACCCTAAATCCAAGAGTGAATGCATATTTAGGGTTTCTATGCCAAATACGTACCTTTCCATCAATGAATGCTACCTTGAAGCCTTTATCTTCCATCGCATTCTTATTTAAATCGGGTACATACAATACTTCTTCAAGTGAAGAGTGACATTACCTATCCCTTTCACAGGGTAGGTGGAATTATCTCCAAGTATGGTCTTTAGATTAGTCTTCTTTTCAACCAAATTTGAGAGGGCCTCCTTGTATCCAGTGAAGTGCCTTGAGCCTCCACAATCAATCAACCAATGATCCAAAGTATCTAGGGGAGAGGCAATGGAAAGAGCGGAAATGAGATAAAACTCATATTGTTTTTCTAAGACATTACTTTCATCATACCTACCATTTATTTTCCTCTTGGGAGGTTGACCATTTCCATTTCCAGCAGCAAGAGCATTCCTCTTTCCTTTATTGTTGAACATGTTGCTCCTTTGATTGTCATTTCCTTTGTGGTTGTTGTGTTAATTTTGGGAAACTAGGTCCAAATTCCATGTTGCACTGATCATATCAAAATGGTCATATTTTTGTTGGATTCCTCATTCGGAGAGGTGCAAGATTGATCTAAAGATCATCTTGATCAAATGAGCAGAACATTGATTTTGAATTTATTTTCCACATGCGCAAGGTCAGCCAGATTTATCCCACATGCCTAAGAGATGTGTCACACACCCTCATTGATGAATATAAATTGGAGAGACTTGGAGGTCATTTTCTCATCATCTCATCACACATTCTCTCATTGTGATCTGATTGGTTTGATATCCTTTGGAGGCCTTTTTCCCTCACTCGTGTGGAGCAAATCTGCTGGTTTATGTGCTGATCTGTTTAGGGATTTTCTGCTGCAGTGTTGACCAGCGCTCACTGTGGTCAACCCTTGGTCATTTGACCTCAATATTCTGTATAAAATCTGATTTTAGGAGGCTGTACAGCTGGGCACTAAAATAAAGGAATTTCGGGTTGTTTGACCGAAGCCCTAGTTTGTTGTGTTGACTTTTCTGAAGTTGCATGCGTTGACTTTTCTGCCCTATACCCAATTTGACTTGAGTTGACTTGTGATGAGTTGTCTTTGAGAGTTGTGGGTGTGACACATGAAATTGTTGGCTGACCGAGAAAGACTTTGTTGGTTGAAGCATCCTGATGACTGCCGTAACGCCACAATATCTCATATCTTTGTTGGACAAAAGGAATTGTAAATCTGATCTATATTTGGCTTGTCTTCTATTGATCTACTATTTTGTTCTATCATCATTTTACTTTCAATTTTATGTGATTTCTATTTTGTATTGGGCCTAAGAAAGATTGAAGTAAAATTGCATCGAGCATAGAACACCATGGTTATCTAAATTTAACATGGTATCAGAGCTGAGGTGAAGATAAATTCCACGAGTCCAAGTTGGTATTAGAAGCTATATTTGAAGGAAGAAATCCTATCAAGGACAAATGGCCTCCTCAACCTACAAGGGTTTCAAGGCTGATGACAAATTCACTGATAAGTCTGATTATCCTTCATGGAAGATGTCCTTGGATTTTGCGCAAGAATATCAAGATGTCATGGACTATGTACGGGGGAATATTCAAGAGCCTCCATCAAATGCAGCTGCTGCCATGAAGACAAAGTATAGAAAAGGGGAAATCAAAGCAAAGATGATTATCCGGGTTTCTATTCATAAGCACTTGGTTGCTTACATTTATGAGCTGAAGACATCTAAGGAGATGTATGATAAGTTGGTGAGCATGTTCAAGGCTAGCAATGCTAATCAAACCCTCTTCTTCAAGAATCAATTGAAGGATATCAAGAAGGGTAAGGATGAATCTATTCAATCCTATTTTATGAGGCTAACTGAAATCAGGAATAACCTCCTAGCTATTGGGGAAGCAATATCTGATCGAGAGATGGTTATTATTGCACTTGGAGGTTTACCTTGTGATTGGCATGTATTCAATACCATTAGTCTCAATAATAATGTGATTCTTGATTTTGATGAAATATTGACGAGATGCACTCAACAGGAAACAAGAATGATGGAGTATACCTCTAATGGTAATGGAAGTGACCCTACTGCCTTTGCCGCTCATGCAAAGAAGAAGAACCATGGTGGCTCGAGAAATCAAAACCATGGTAGAGAGGGGCCCAAAGGAAGGAAGGGAATATGTTACACTTGTAACAAGACTGGTCATTATCCAAGAGAGTGCCCTAATAGAAGGGACTCTCCGAGAATTAATGACAACAACAACTCGAGAAGGAATCGTAGGAACAACAGGTTCCAAGGAAAAAGGAAGGCTCCCGTTGATCATAATGGAAATGGGAAACCTTTCAAGAGGTCAAGAAACTATGAATCTAATGTTGTTGATAATAAGAGAAATGATTTTATTCTTGTATCTGCCCTCTCTACTGCATCTCCACCTGACACCCTGGATGTTTGGTTAATTGATAGTGGTGCTTCAAGGCACCTCACTGGTTATAAAGAAGCCCTTTCTGATTTGGTTGAGAATGATACTAATCTGGAAATTATCCTTGGAGATAGTGCCACCTATCTCAGGAAAGGGACAAGGACTGTGACCCTCCATTTATCTCAAAGTCAAGTCATATGATTACAAGATGTGTTGTATGTACCTAATTTGAAGAAGAACCTTGTGTCCATTTCGGCAATGGAAGACAAAGGGTTCAAGGTGGCATTCTTTGATGGAAAGGTACTTATATGGAAGAATAACTTCAAGGAAGCTCTTTCTATTCGTTTTAGAGTATATATACTCTACCACATTGGAGGAAGTCCATTGGGGGCTATGACATGTGATACAACTCTTCAAATAGAGTTATGGCATTGGAGGTTTGCACACCTCCATTACAAAGCCCTTCCCGAAGCAACGAAGGTGGTGACAGGGATGCCCGAATTCAGAGATGATCATGAAGGTATATGTCAGGTTTGTACCGAAGGGAAGCATACAAGGGGACCATTCCCCTCAAGTGTCATACATACCACTGATACCTTGCAATTGATACATTCTGACTTATCTGGTATGTTGCATGTGACATCCTTGGGATGATGTTCCTATTACATGACTTTTATAGATAACTTCTCCCACAAGACCTAGATATATTTTTTTGAAGAAGAAGGATGAAGCATTCAAATGGTTTCGTACCTTCAAGGCCTTGGTGGAAAATTAAACCGAGAAGAAAATCAAAGTTTTGAGGACCGACAATGGGACCGAGTATGAGTCAAATGAGTTTAATGAATTTTGTAGATACATTGGCATTAAGAGGGAGGCCACAACTGCATACACTCCTGAGAAAAATGGTGTTGTTGCAAGAAAGAACGGGACCATTGTGGAAGTTGTTCGTGCCATTCTATCTGACCAAGGTCTTCCAAAGTTTCTATGGGGAGAAGCTGCGAACACTAATGTGTATGTTCAAAACAGATGCCCACATTTTTCTCTAGACTCCAAAACTCCCAAAGAAGTATTCTTTGGTAAGAAACCTGATGTTTCTCATTTTAGATTTTTTGGTTGTCATATTTACTTTCATGTGTCAAAAGAAAAGAGAAGCAAGCTAGATGCTTCTAGAAATAAGGTAATGTATGTGGGCTATAATGAAACTTCGAAGGCATATAGAATCTATGTGCCTGGTCAAAGAGAAGTGGAGATATGTCACGATGTCACCTTCGATGAAGATGCCTCCCTCAAGAAAGTAAGAAATATTCCTAGCTCCAAGGAAGACAAAGAAGATGAAGAAGCAGCAAGGTTGGAAGAGCCGAAGGATGACCTGATGCCCGATGTTGAAGGACCTATGGATCCCATTGATCCACCTCCTTTAAATAAGAGAAGACCCTCATGGCTTAGGGATACTCTCGAAGATGCCAAGAGACATATTTCCCCAAGGGAGACATTCCGTGAAAGCAAGAAGTCGAAGAGATACCAAGGGTATCTAGAAGCCATGAGTACGATAGTACAATCTAAGCCTGGAACATTTGAAGAAGTTATAAAGAATCAAGTTTGGAAGGATGCTATGCACGAATAATATGAGTCTATTATGAATAATGATGTCTGGGAAGTGGTTCCAAGACCGAAGGACAAATTTGTTGTCACCTCGAAATGGCTATATAAGATCAAGCATGGATCTGATGGAAGTGCTGAAAAGTACAAGGTAAGATTTGTTGCTTGAGGCTTCTCTCAAAAAGAATGCATAGATTATGATGATATATTTGCACCTATGATGCGTTATACCACCATCTGATCTATTATTTCCCTTGCTGCTACACAAGGATGGAGTCTACATCAGATGGATGTGAAGATTGTTTTTCTGCATGGCTCTATAAAGGAACAGGTGTATGTGGAGCAACCTCTGTGGTTCGAAGCCTGATAGAGACACCCATGTATGCAACTTGAATAAATCCCTCTATGGGTTGAAGCAAGCCCCCAAGGCTTGGTACTAGAGGATAGATAGCTACTTGATGAAGTTGGGCTTCACTCGAAGTAATGCTGATCCGAACCTTTATTTTAAGGTTGATAGAGAAAGGCCTCTGATTTTGGTACTCTATGTGGATGATCTCTTTCTGACAGGTGTTGAACCTCTCATTCATCAGTATAAGCGGGATCTAGGTTCTGAGTTTGAGATGAAAGACCTAGGACTGATGCACTACTTCGTAGGCTTAGAGGTCTAGCAGAAGCCAGGCGAGATTTTCCTTTCTCAAGGAAAATATGTCGTGAAGCTACTGGAGAGATTTGGTATGGTGAACTGTAAGTCTGTGTCGACACCAATGGAACTCAACTTTAAGAAGTTGAGTGGAAACGTTGTTAGGCTCATGCTAGCAAATCCTACCAAGTATCAACAACTCGTAGGGGCCCTGATGTTCTTAATGAACTCCCCGTTCGAACGTATTTTTTGCATTGAACACTTTGATTCAACATATGGTTGAACCTCATCACATTCACTAGATTGGTGCCAAGAATCTGTTGAGATATCTTCGGGACACAATTAACCATGGGCTGAGATACACTGGTGGGATTTTGAGACTCCATGGATATAGTGATGCCGATTGGGCTGGCAGTGTGGTGGATCGCAAGAGCACATCTGGATGTTGCTTCACCTTGGTTTTTGATTCGATATCTTGGATGAGCAGGAAGCAGAAGTCAGTGGCTTTGAGCACTGCTGAGGCCGAATACATTGCAGCGAGTATGGCCTGTTGTGAAGCTGTTTGGTTGTGAAATCTCTTCAGTGAGTTGTTCGCACATTTGCTAGATACCACCACTATCCTTTGTGATAACTAGAGTGGGATTCATCTTTCTGAGAATCCCATGTTCCACAATCGATCCAAGCATATTGATATCAAGTACCACTTTATCTGGGATATGGTACAGTGAGGCGTTGTAAGGCTCGATCATATAGGAATTGATGAACATGTCGCGGATATTCTCATGAATCCCCTGGAGAAAATCAAGTTAACCTTTCGTGAGAACCTTGGAATCGTGGAAAGACCCTATTCTGAGGGTCCTGCTTGAGTTGGACTATGAGCTCTAGGAGCTCCAGGGGGCTTAGGGATAGCTTCTTGGAGCTATACATTAGGGGAATTTTGAGGTCTAAAATGGGCCTCCTAAGGAAATAATAAAATAATAGTTAAACAAATAAAATAATATTTATGAATTTTCAATTCACTTTTTGAACCAAAATACATGTAATCATGATTAAATTCAATTCAAAAGTTGTACCAAAATAAAAATAATAAAAAAATTGTATTGATGTGATTATAAATAAAAATGATATTTTCCAGAAAAATTCATTATCATTGCACAACTAATGCATTTGTCCTTTGTACTTAAATAACTTAAAATAAAATATAAATATAAATTCATAATTATAGAATATACTATTAATTAAAATTTATATTATTTAAATTATATATAATAACATGTAAATAATATACTGTATAAAAATAATATAATATAATATATTGCTTTATGTATGAATTTTATATTACATATTGGATTGATTTGATTTATAAATAAATATTTGAAATATACAAATATAATATTTATTGAAAAGTGTGTAAGTACATGAAAATTGTGTAGGGATATGCATTGTTTATTTCAAAAAATATGAAATGACAATAATAATATTTTATCCAAAAAGTGTGAACTGACATTTATTATGAGTACTTTACATTATGACTTTAAAAGTACTTAGATCACTACTATGGTTAGTCACGAGTTTTTAACCACCATTGAAAATGTGACAAGTAAGTATCTTTAACTCAAGCTATGCCACCTCAACCATTAGGGATGATGCTATCCCCTAAAATGTCACTGGTTCTCATAAAATGAATTTTGATTGTATATTTTCCTTAGGAGGCCCATTTTAGACCTCAAAATTCCCCTAATGAAGCACTCACGGGGCTAGGCTTGTCGAACCTTATGGTGCTTCTACCCCACCGTTATGATATTGAGTTGGTTCACCTCTCTTTGATTTGTGCCCCGCACACATCCTACCCATGGAGTTTCAGACTCGTGGGAAGTACCTCTCATTTGGCCAAGGAGGTGGGAGATGTATATAAAGACCATAGCAAGACCGATAGACGCATCGAATATTTTCATACTCTCTATGTCTAGGATGGCACGTGTCCAACACCTTGATTTGGGATCAAGTATGATGTGGTTTTATCCTCTAAACTGACTTTGGGTCGGTAAACTAACTTCGGGTTAGTACGAGACTCTTTTGATTCCGAGAGAGGTTTTTACCTCTAAGATGACTTGGGGTCAGCTATGTGTGATGTCTTTGTGACTCACATTTTGTTATGAAATAAAGAGCCAAAAAATCAAGTTACGGCAGGATGACGCATGATGTTTGGTTTGGTAGATGATGGATGGCACTTGTGCACAGATGGAGTTCTCCCTAGTTGAGAGGGAGTGTTAATTTTGGGCAACTAGGCCTAAACTTCATGTTGCACTGCTCATATGAAGATGGTCATATTTGTGTTGGATTCCTCTTTCAGAGAGGTGCAAGATTGATCTAAAGATCATCTTGATCAGATGAGAAGAACATTGATTTTGAATTTATTTTCCACATGTGCAAGGTCGGCCAGATTTATCCCACATGCCTAAGAGATGTGTCACACACCCTCATTGATGAATATAAATTGGATAGACTTGGAGGTCATTTTCTCATCATCTCATCACACATTCTCTCATTGTTATTTGATTAGTTCAATAGCCTTTGGAGGCCTTTTTCCCTCACACATGTGGAGCGAAGCTGCTATTTTCTACGCTGATCTGTTTAGGGCTTTTTGTTTTCTACACTGATCTGTTTAGGGCTTTTTTGCTGCAGCGTTGACCATGGTCAACCCTTGGTCATTTGACCTCAATATTCTACAGAAATTTCGATTTTAGGAGGTCGTACATGTGAGCACTATATTCGAGGAATTTTGGGATGTTTGACCGGAGCCCTAGTTTGCTACGTTGACTTTTTTGAAGCTGCCTGCGTTGACTTTTCTGCGTTGTTCATGGTTTGACTTGTGTTGACTTGTGATGAGCTGTCTTTGAGGGGTGTGGGTGTGACACATGAAAGTGTTGGCTGACCAAGAAAGACTTTGCTAGTTGAAGCATCCTGCTGACCGTCGTAACGCCACAATATCTCATATATTTGTTGGACAAAAGGAAATGTAAATCTGATCTATATTTGGCTTGTCTTCTATTGATCTCTTATTGTGTTCTATCACCATTTTAATTTCAAGTTTATGTGATTGTTATTTTGTATTGAGCCTAAGAAAGATTGAAGTAAAAGTGTATCAAGCATAGAACACCATGGTTATCTAAATTTAACATGTTGTCATCATCCCTTGGACAATTCTTCTTGTGAGGGAATTCTCTATTTGTTAATTTTGTGCAACTAGGTCCAAACTCCATGTTGTGATGCTTAGATGACGATGCCAATATTTTTATTGGATTCATCTTTCGAAAAAGTGCAAAATCAATCTAAAGATCATCTTGATCAGATGAGCAGAACATGTATTTTGAATTTATTCCACATGTGCAAGGTCGGCCTGATTTATCTCACATGCATTAGAGATGTGTCACACACCCCCAAAGATGCCTATATATTAGAGAGACTTAGAGTTCATTTTATGCACACATTTTTGGGAGGCATTTTTCTTCTCTCTTGGATGGTGATGGAGCAGCATTCTCGGTTTTGCATTTAGGGCTTCTTGGTGCAGCGTCTTGGTGGAGTATTCTTGATAGAAAGCCTTGGGGTTGTGTGACACATGCAAGGGGCTGACCTTATGAAGAGTTTTTTGGTTGAAGCATCCTGCTAACCATCGTAACGCCACCATTCTTTATCTTTGTTTTTGTCTTGTTTTACATCGATCTATTGGTATGTTCTATCTGCATCTTACTTTCATTATGCCCTAGAATTTTAAAGTATATTTGCATATAGCATAGAACATCTTTAGAATTTAACATGGTATCGGAGCTAGGAGAAGACAAGTTGAGAATCTAGGGCAGTGAGATAAGCATTGTCTTCAGATGATCTAGCTGCTGAAAGAAGAGCCTAGACAACGTGAAAGAAGAGCCTTAAGACAACATGAAGGAGGCCTAGGGACAACATGGGAATTTCAGTGGTGGAGGTCGAGTGTTGTACGAGACAGCGGCTGGTTTAAGATATGTTTAGAGTGTTGTTTAAGCGCTGATTTTGTTGGGCAGGTGGCCGAGGAAGAGAGGCATAAGACAAGGCTATTTTTAGGCAGTTTGGGTGGTGTCTAAGGGAGGACCGCATCCAAAGAGGGCTTGGATTTTTTACTGTATATTGAGTAGAGAGCTCGAACAGCAGACTAAAAATTGCAGCGTATGGGTTTGTATATTTTACAATGATTTGCATGACTTGGATGTTGACATTTTGTGACACAGTGACATCGCTCCTTTGGCTATAAGATGTACACGATGTGTGACTGTGATCTGGAGTAGATGATAGCACTGTAACTATAACACATTGATTAACAACAAAAAATCTTAGAATATCCTTACTAGGTTTATTAACAGTAGAAAAGCTTGGTGTAAAAGGCACCCCAACCTGAGAACAGGTCGCAACTTTTTGTTCTGCAAATAAGGAAAGTGGCACTGACACAATATGTCCTCCTGACTAGTTTTGAGGAGAAAAAAGTGATATTGTAATTAATCTTGGCATACCACTGTCTTGTCCAGTGCTTGATGCATGTTGCAAATTGACTAGCTCCAAGGGAGGTTGAGCACTTGCAGACCTTTTCTCTGTTGTAGCAGTAGCAACATAAGTGGGGACGTCATTAACACATAATTTACTTCCTGAACTGTTGAATCATGAACATATCCAGGTTGATGAACTAAGTTGAGGGCGGGCATGATAGAATTCTGATGATATGGCATTAAAAACCCTCCAATCCCAGAATGCTTAGCAACTGGATTGATTATAGAGGAATTTGTTGAGAATCCTGAAGGAAGAGAGACAACACTACATGTGGGTGAACTTCCTTGCCAACCATCATTAGGCTGCAAAGGACAGTGTTCAAATCCAAGGTCGGATGCAAGGGACTGTCCAAATGATAAAGAATGCCCTATTACACAATGGTCTGGAAGTGCAGGAAAATTCCCTGGCAAGGATTGAAATGGTGTTGAATTCAAATCGTTCTTTGAATGTAAGTTTTCTGCGTGAAATTTCAAATCATGGCTTCGCAAAGGCCGTTGGTGTACATGTTCCACGGGGTTGTGGAGTTGAATTTTGTCTGTTTCAAATGGAGCACTTGGACCTTCTGAAGACTCTGCATCAAATTTTTCCCAAGACAATGACTGCATTGAGTTTTCTCTAGGTCATTGTAGTTTGCTTGACAGCATTGCTTGAATAACAAGTCCTAATGACAATGAAGGCTCAAAAGTGGACATAGAATAGTGGTATATTTCTGTGTTAGGGCCGTGTTGATTTTTATGCACTAAAGGAGGGTTGATACCCTTGTATTTGCTAGATAAAGAGGCCTTAAGGCCTGTGGAGTAGCAAGAGCGAGGGTCGAGCTTAATCATGTACATGCTCAGGGAATTAAGGGCTGGAACGTGGGATATATGCAGAGAAAAGAGGAAGGAAGTTTAAATTATTTCCTACTAAGTGAGTATTGGAGAAGCAATCCACTGTTAGAAAGAATATCCGTGGAGCCTTAGATCAGTGACTCAGTAGCAGTTGAGTTACTGTATGCAGAAATTTTGTTGCAGACCCTATGAACAGGGCAAACCTATATATCCCTATGTTCAGTGACCTTGGTGGAGCTTTTTCAATGATAGAAGGCAGATTGAAGAGCTGGTTGTGCAAGTGTATCTGAAGCAGCGAAAGACCTTGTGAACAGCTAAGGTAGAGTTTGAAGCAACAATATTCTCTATGAGATCTGCCTGGTACATCAAGGACAAGAGACCAAAGGGATGTAAGTGGAGTGCATCTTCAACGAGTAAGTCATTTTATTTGTTCTTGATGTGTAGGAAGATATGGACAGTGACATATCACAGAATCTATATGATCTTAGGCGATGATATCTTCAGAGGCATATAAAAAAATATATATGACCATGAAGTTTCATAACTTCAATATTGTATGGCAGTATGGCTATAATGAAGATGATAGTGATGTATAATAACAGCACCAAATTGGTTCATATGAGTTCAATGACTTTTGCAGAGGAGCTGGCATTAAGAAGGAGACCACAACCGTATATGCTCCTGAGAAAATAACATTGCTGGAAGAAAGAAGAAGAGACCCTCATAGCTTTGAGACACTCTCCAAGATGTTAAGAGTCATATGGCCCCAAAGGGGGTCATTCTGGGAAAGCAAGAAGCCATATAGATACCAAGGGTATCTAGTAGCCATGAGTACAATGTGAAGAAGTCGTAAAGCATCAAGTCTGGAAGAATGCTATACACAAAAAGTACGAGTCCATTATAAAGGATGATGTTTGGGATATGGTCCCTAGACCGGAGGACAAAGCTTTTTTCACCTCGATATGGCTCTATAAGATCAAGCATGGATCTGATGGGAGTGCTAAAAAGTACAAGGCAAGATGTGTTGCCTAAGACTTCTCTCTAGGAAGGCACTGATTATGATTGCACTTGTGATCTATTATTACCCTTGCTGCTACGCAAGGATGGAGTATTCATCGGATGAATGAGAAGTCCGCCTTTCTGCATGGTTCGATAAAGGAAGAGATGTATGTGGAGCATCCTCTAGGGTTCGAAGTCCAGGATAGAGACTCTATGCATGCAGGTTGAAGATATCTCTGGGTTGGTGCCTAGAAACTCTTGAGATATCTCTGGGGCACGATAGATCATGGGCTGAGATACACTGTCGAGAGTTTGAGACTCCGTGTATATGTTGATGCTGATTGGACAGGCAGTGTGGTGGATCGCAAGAGAACATTTGGATGTTGCTTCACACTTGGGTCTACTTCGAGTAGGAAGCAGAAGTCGATAGCTTTGAGCACCGCTGAGGCCGAATACATTGCAGTGTGTATGGCCTGTGGTGAAGCCACTTGGTTGCGAAAGCTCTTTAGTGAGTTGTTCAAGCATGTGCTAGATGCCACCATTATCCTTTGTGATAACTAGAGGGGGATTCGTTTGTCAGAGAATCTCGTGTTCCATGATCGATCCAAGCATGTTGATGTCTGGTACCATTTCATATGGGATATGGTACAGCGAAGCACCGTAAGGCTCGATCATATAGGAACTGATGAGCAAGTCGCAGATATTCTCACAAATCCCTTGGGGAAGGTCATGTTCCTAACCTTCCATGAGAATCTTGGAATCATGGAACGACCCTATTTTGAGGGTCTTGTTGGAGATGAGCTCTGGGAGCTCTAGGGGGGCTTTGGGGATAGCTTCTTGGAGCTATAAGCAACCACATGGCTAGGGTTGTCGAACCTTGTTGGTATACTTCCGCCCCACCGTGATGATATTGAGTTGGTTTACCACTCTGATCTGTGTCTCGTATGCATCACACCCATGGAGTTTCGGACTCATGGGAAGTACCTCTCATTTGGCCAATGAGGAGGGAAATGTGAATAGAGACCATAGCAAGACCGATGGACACATCGGAGATTGGGGTACTCTCTATGTCTAGGATGGCATGTGTCCAACCACTTGATCTGGGATCAAGTCTAGTGAGGTTTCGGACCTCCAACTAACCTCAGGTCAGTTAAACCAATTTTGGGTTGGTATGTGACTTTGTTGAGTCCTATAGATGTTTCTAACCTCTGAGCTGACTTCGGGTTAGCCGGGAGTGATGTCTTTGTGACTCACCTTTTGTTTTGAAATAAAGAAGCCAGGGAAGCAAGTTACGGTGGGATGACGCATGATGCTTGGATGGCACTGGTGGATGGAGTTCTCCCTAGTTGAGAGGGAGTGTTAATTTTGGGCAACTAGGTTCAAACTCCATGTTGTGATGCTCAGATGACAATGCCAATATTTTTATTGTATTCCTCTTTTAGAGAGGTGCAAAATCAATCTAAAGATCATCTTGATCGGATGAGTAGACATGTATTTTGAATTTATTCCACATGTGCAAGGTCGGCCTGATTTATCCCACATGCATTAGAGATGTGTCACACACCCCCAAAGATGCATATATATTGAAGAGACTTGGAGTTCATTTTAGACACACATTTTTGTGGAGGAATTTCTCTTCTCTCTTGGATGGTGATGGAGCAGCGTTCTTGGTTTTGCGTTTAGGGCTTCTTGGTGCAGCGTCTTGGTGGAGTATTCTTGATAGAAAGTCTTGGGGTTGTGTGACACATGCAGGTTCTTCCATCGATCTATTGGTATGTTCTATCGGCATCTTACTTTCATTGTGCCCTAGAAGTTTAAAGTATATTTGCATCTAGCATAGAACATCTTCAAAATTTAACACTATCATAGTGGTCGAACTTGTTGCAATTGTAGCACCTTCCTTGTCTTCCTTATTTGAATCCCTTCTTAGATCCTTGACCATGTCTCCTTGGACCAACACTATTCTTCCTTTTTGCATCAGTGAAGAAGGCAGTAGGTTCATTTCCATTGAGTGCACCTAGCCAACAACTCATCGAAACCAGGTATCCTATCATTGTTGAGAATGGTGGTGGTAAATACATCCCATGGTCTTGAAAGACCTCCAAGTGCAGTGAGAGTGAGCTCCCTATCAGCAATAACTTCTCCAATAGATAGTAGGTCACTCTTGATTTGAGTTATTCTCATGAAGTAGGATTGGGTACATTCCCTTTTCTCCATCTTGATATCCTTCAACTTTTTCTTGAGAAAGAGAATTTGATTTGCATTGTTCACTTTGAACATCATAACTAGCTTATCATACATCTCCTTGGATGTTCCCAAATCAGAAATATAGGCAACCAAATGCTTTTGAATGGAGTCAATGATAATTTTTTTAGCATTGACCTCACCTTTTATATACTTTGTCTTAGCAGCAGTCGATGCATTTGAAGGAGGTTCCACCACTTTTCCCTGCACATAGTCCAATACTTCATGTTCCTCCAAAGTCAGGTCCAAAGTCATCTTCCATGCACGATAGTCAAATTTGTCATTGAGCTTGTCCTCGGTCTTGAAGTAAGATGTAGATGCCATGGAGACTTTTCCAATGGTCTTGACCAACAAATCTCTTAATGATTCCTTTTCTCTCTCTTGATTGGGCTTTGTCTTCACCTAGGCTCTAATACCATGTTAATTTTAGTTAACAATGATAAGTTTTATACTTGCAACAATTTCTTCAATGTCCTTTAGTTAGCCCCATGAAAATTTCCAATTTAATT
This sequence comes from Pinus albicaulis, assembly GCA_034641835.2. NCBI lineage: Eukaryota > Viridiplantae > Streptophyta > Pinopsida > Pinales > Pinaceae > Pinus > Pinus albicaulis. Next base: position 1,303,529,255 of record CM076575.1, on the reverse strand, counting down.
TCCAATAGCAGCCACATTAATCATCACATTGACAGAAATTGTAGATAGAACATGAACAATAAAAGCAGAAGACAAGCCAAGACAAGAGAACCCCAGAATTTGGCTAATGTCAGGGAAAAACCCGATGGGGAAAACCCTTTGATCAATTCTTCTTATTATTATATCAAATGTTCAACATAGAGAGAGAGAGAGAGAGAGAGAGATTAAAATAAATTCAATATTGACTTGCCAATAGATGATAAAAACCATTATCCAAAATAGCCCAAGGAATCTGTGATTTTTCTGCTTCTAGATAGCAATAGTCAACAGCCCTAACTAGAAAGTCAACACGGGTCAATGCAACAGCAAATAGTCCACAATGTAGCTCGGGAAAACTTAATCAAACTCTACCTTCTTTCCTAGTCAAAGTCGGCCAAAAACAGTTTCAAAACAATTGGTCAAACTTGGTCAAAGTTTGCACCTCTATCCTGCGGTTAGCCTAAACATGAAGCCCAGAAAACCTTGGTTTTTGTGCCCTCCAAAACAGAAATTCTGGCACAAAAAACATTATCAAAGAAGGTCAAAATAACCCTGGTCAATGTTGGTCAAACCCTACAACAAATCTTGCAATTCAAAATTCGTCCTCTTTAAACCATAAGTATGAGAGAAGAAGAGTTGCTCCTGCAATTTGTACGACCCAATCAAATGAGGAGAGAGAATTGATGAGTTGTGATGATGCCAAATGAGGTTTAACATCTCTCTTATTTATACAAGTCATTGAGGGTCAAAGGACATGTCCATTGGGCTTCTTGAGCCTACATGATGATGTGACCGACCTTAACAATTTGCACATGTGTGGGCTTGACCTCAAAAATGTTGAATTCTTAGTTAAACTGAGAGGGGGGGGTGAATCAGTTTAACACATACATGAGCTTTTTAATTTTTTCATCAGCTTATTTACAGCTTATTTTTATAATCAACCTTAGTACATGAACAGTCTTAATATGTTGCAGCAAGTATTAAATTAATGTGTCATCAAACTAATTATGAGAGCAGCAAACATTATGCAGATTTGGTAAATCATCTCAGTGCACAGGCAACACAGATAGAGACAGCAGATATAAGTGGAAACCCATAAAGGGAGAAAACCACATTTTATTATTGTTGTGATGCAAAGGCAAGCTCCAACTCCCTCTCACCACTGTTTTTCTGCAGGGACCAACCAACAGGAGGCTCCAACCTCAATTTTGCAAGCTACAACTTGCAAGGAAGCTCCAACTCCCTTCAGTACTACCTTGCCATGTACCTACGGGAAGCCAGCCTCGATCGGCTACAGCGATAGCTATCACAATTCAACATGGGAAGCTCAAATTCTCCAATTAATCACAAATGTTTGGTTACCAAAACGATCTGATATCGGCTACATTCTGTGGTACTTTGCTCTCTCTTCCTAATCTTCTTTGCCTCCATCTTCTATACTTCATTCTCTATCCTTACTCTCTCTTACTTCTTATGCATATCAAATTTGATATTATATATAGAGTTCATTTTATGATTGTTTGTATTCCACAAGGAATTTGGAGTGAAACGACCATATTCCTCTTTTGACTTCTATCTTCTCATTCATATCAACTCATTTAAGAAGTATAACAATATGTACAAATTTCCATGTTACGGTGGGATTTTTTCTTTTTCTTACTTAGGATAATTGCCTTTTGCATCACAAACAATATAAAACAAATAAACATTTATTTTACAGTATATAAACTTCACTCAGCCCTTGGCTTGCTGGTTTTGTCCTTTCTGTAGCAGTCATGCAGCTGTCCTGCATACTTTGTTCACTGTCTTTTGCATATTTTCCCGTTTTCTGTGCTTATTCACCTGTCCAATTCATTCCTGTACATATTCCTGTTCACCAAACTTTCATCTCTGCACGCTCTCCTCTTTTTTTTCCTTTTCCATACACATTCATCCCACTCCACTCTTTTTTTCATTTTCTCTTTTATTCAGTGCCCTGTTCATTGCAGTTATATAACTGTTGTATGTACAACTGCCTTTTAATCAAACATAAAATAACTCTCGGCGTTTTTATAAAACCTTTTTAACAACACGGATATATCAGTACTCACAATCTTTATCATGAACCATCAACAATTTAACCTTTGGTTTCGTGTTTACAAGAAATGCTCATATAATATCTTCGGGACCCATAGCATTTCGCACTGTATAATTGAACCCTCTATTCAATTTTAACTGAATACATTCGAAAGTCAAAAGACTGTAATGTTAACTCTTGTTCTCCTTTCGGCATAACCACTTAACCCACACTGGCCCACACATTTATATTTTGATTATTTCATAAACAACAAACAAACACTGGCCCATACCTTGGAACATAAACTTCGACTTTGATTAAACCTGACTTCCGGCGATAATAACCTCGGCCTTTTCATTAGGCGTAATGTATCCACATATATTATACATCCTTTCTAACTCAAATGTTAAAACCCGTAAATAAACCTTGGCGTAGATTAAGTCCCAGCACTAATCTTTATAATGTTCGGGCCCCAGCATTTAACATACCTCTCTGTAACTTCGATCACGATCCAACGATTATAAGCCCATGTATTTATGAGTTGATCAGATGGATATCAGCTTAGCATCGTCACATGGCTTGATAATGTGCGATATGAGTGGTTTTTGGGACCCCGCCGTATGCCACGTGTTAGCCGCTCTATGGAATCGCTCCGATTTCTTGAATACTGCTTGCCCGTCGAAAGCGGTGCGATGAAAACCGGAATCCCGCCTTTACTGTTCACTCCGCTTGTGGTTCCTCTCCTTTGCTCAAGGTTCCATCCGCCTTTATTATTTATGAGTTCCGCTCTTCTTTCTCAAGGTTCCATTCCTTTGTTCCGTCATCGCTACGTTTCTCTTAGAGTAATTTTCAAATTCCAGGTTGTAGCTATTCGAAAACATTGATACAAGCCATGTCAAATGTCCAATTAAAACGACCCCCACAGGGTTGGGTTCACGGAAACCAACCTCGGAATTTCATAGTTTCAACAATGCGTGCAGGGCCATCATTTACAACGTATTCTATATACAGGCATTCAACAGAAATAATCTTCGTCATACAGTAGGCGCCTCATTCGACCAGTGGTCTTTTACCCTCAACACAGGTTTTGACGCACATTCTCCATACACTTTCATCATTAAATAGACAGGCAGTTGTTAAGGAGATTAATGACATTTTCTCATTGCCGCAAGAATTTAATTGTCAAGAACCTCTATATATATATGCACACAGAATTTAATTCGATCACTGCACAGATAACCCTGAAACAATTTCTTTCTTCACACAATGAGTTTACTTACAGGACTTTCTGGTTCTGGCCAAGTTCTCTATGCAGGTCTTTTCACAGGACTGTCCTCGATTAACAATTTCCAATCTTTCTCTTTGAATAGAGCGAAGTTACATCATTGTGCCCACATCCACATACTTTAAAAGGTGAATCACACGGAGACCCTTATTACAGAGTTCAAATATCACTGGTTCTCGTACAAGTTCTTATTGAAATCAAAGCTCTTTCATATAGAATTTGTTTCATCAACTTCCTAGCCTGCCTCTTTTCCTTGTCTGCTGCTTTCTCTGCTGCCTCTTTGCCAACTCCTTTGCCATCAATGACAACATTTCCAACAGTCTCCCCCTTTGGCATTGATGGCAATACACTTCCTCTGTTTTCCTTTTAGGACCCTTTCTTCTGTTGCTAGCTCTTCCTCCCCCTTTGACATCAATGGCAAGGGGTTGCGCATTTCTTTAGTGTAGATTGTATCCTTTGTTTTTATCCTTTTTCAATATTTCTTGCATTTCCTCTCTCTGAAATCTTATGACTTTGTATCCTATTGCTCCAAACTTTGGTTTAAATCTAAAATTCTTACCCTTTAGCCTTTTCATTGACTCTTTTATGCTGGATGTATTCTTTCCATAATCCTTTGACCCTGAGGACCTGTTTCATGCTTTCCTTGTTGGCTGATCTCCCCCTGGAATGATATTTTTGTTTCTGTTCTCCCCCTGAAACTGTGCTTTCTCTTTATATCAGAGAGTAGCATCTACAGATACTACCCCTAGTCTATCTCTCAAATATTCAAATGGTTCTCTAGCAAGAGGTTTGGTAAATATATCAGCTGTCTGTTCTTTTTTTGGTACATATTCCAGCTTTACTACCTTATGAGCCACTTGTTCTCGGAGAAAATGATACTTGATTGGGATATGTTTAGTTTTGAGTGAAGCACGGGATTTTTTGATATACTTATAGCACTTGTATTATCACATTTGATTGAGATAGGTTCATCAGTGCTCACCTTCATGTCTTGGAGGGTTTGTTTCATCCACATGACTTTTGTAAAACATGTTGTTGCTGCTATATATTCTGCTTCTGCTGTAGATAGAGAGATAGATGTTTGTTTCTTGTTTAACCATGCCACCAGACTTTCTCCTAGATAGAATGCACCTCCACTTGTACTTTTCCTGTCATCCACACAACTGGCCCAATCTGCATCTGTGTATGCTGTCAAAGTGAAGTTTTTGCCTTTATGATACCAAAGCCCATATTGTGCAGTTCCTTGTAGATATCTGAATATTCTTTTGACTGCAAGAAGGTGATTTTGTTCAGGTGCTGCTTGATATCTAGCCACTAGTCCTACTGCTAGCATGATGTCTGGTCTTGATGCTGTCAGATACAGTAGACTTCCTATCATGGATCTGTAGAGTTTTTGATCTATATCTGCAGATTCATCATCAGCACACAGCGTGCATCCCATGATCATGGGAGTTGACACAGGTTTGCAGTCCTCCATTTTGAAACTTTTCAACATTTCTTTCAAGTATTTTTCCTGTGAGATGAATGCACCTGTGTTCTTTTGTTGAATTTGAAGTCCTAAGTATAAACTGAGTTCTCCAATCATGGACATCTCAAACTCTGATTTCATCTCTTCAGCAAACCGTTTTGCTAGTTCATCTATGCTGCTTCCAAACATAATGTCATCAACATACACTACAACGATCAAGAGTTCATTTTCATGGGCTTTTATGTATAGATTGTTGTCTACTCTGCCTCTCTTAAAGCCTTGTTTTTGCAAATACTTATCCAGTCTTGAGTACGAAGCACGAGGAGCCTGTTTCAGTCCATATAGAGCCTTCTTCAGTCTGCACACATAGTCTTCTTTGTCTGTTAAAGAGAAGCCTTATGGTTGTTCCATGTAGACTTCTTCTTCTAGATCTCCATTCAGAAATGCAGATTTCACATCCATTTGATATACCTTAAAGTCTTGGTAGCACGCAAAGGCCAGAAATATTCTGATGGCTTCCATTCTGGCTACAGGGGAAAATGTTTCATCATAATCAAGTCCTTCGATTTGTGAATATCCTTTGCAAACTAGTCTGGCTTTATTCCTGATTACCTGTCCTTCCTCATTCATTTTATTTTTGAATACCCATTTTGAGCCTATGACATTTTTCCCTGTGGGTCTAGGAACTAGTTCCCAGGTATTGTTTTTCTCAATTTGATCCAATTCTTTATTCATAGCATTCACCCAAGACTTGTCCTTGTTGGCTTCTTCAAATTTATTTGGCTCTATTTGTGATAGCATGGCTATGTATACCTCTTCTGTCTGTTCAATTATCTACCTTCTTGTCTAGACCCCTTTTCTCTCGTCTCCTATGATCTGATCTTCAGGATGGTTCTTCTGAGTGTATCTAGAAGGGGCTTTAGAGCTCATTTCATCATCTTCTGTTGTCTTGCTTGTTTCATCATCATCTTGGTCTTCTTCTTCATGGTTGTCTAATGGACTGCTGCATTCTGTATCTTTTGTGTTGTTTGGAAGTTCTTCATCAAATCTCACATCAATGCTTTCTACTATTTTTCGAAGAGTCTTGTTGTAACACCTGTACCCTTTACTTTTGGAAGCATATCCTAGAAATATCCCTTCATCTGCTCTTGCATCAAATTTCCCAAGATTTTCATCATTATTCTTTATGTAACATTTTCTTCCAAAGATTCTAAAATGTTTGATTGAAGCTGGTTTACCATGCCATAGTTCATAGGGAGTCTTGTCACTGCTTGGCCTTAAGTGAGCTTTGTTAAGGATATGCACGGCTGTGTGTACTGCTTCTGCCCAGAAGGTTTGAGAAATATTACTCTCTTGCATCATGGCTCTGGCCATTTGCTGTACAGATCTGTTTTGTCTCTCTGCTACTCCATTCTGCTGAGGTGTCCCTGCAATAGTAAATTGTTGCTTTATCCCATGTTCATTGCATAGGTCAGCGAAGTCATAATCTGTGAATTCACCTCCTCTGTCTGATCTGATGCATTTTAGTTTGCATCCTGTTTGATTTTCTGCTAATGCTTTGAATATCTTAAATTTTTCTAGAGCTTCCGATTTATTCTTGAGGAATGCCACCCATGTCATTCTGGAGAAGTCATCAATTATTAGCATGAAGTAGGATTCTCCACTTGGAGTTTTAGTTCTTGCAGGTCCACACAGGTCCATGTGCACAAACTAGAGTGGTCTTCTTGTTGATAATTCATCTTTGGCCTTAAATGATGTGCGGGTCTGTTTTCCCAATTGACAAGATTTGCATATGGTATTAGAAGGTCTTTTTATTTCTGGCATGTCTCTGACAGCTTTCTTCCTGTTTAGTCTGATGATGTGATCGAAGCTGAGATGTCCCAACCTTTTATGCCATAACCGTGACTCCTCAAGTTTGCTAAGATGACATGCTTCATCTTCCTCTTTCACAATGTAAACATTACTCTCTGTTCGAACTCCTTTGAGCAGAGTCTTCCTGTGGTGCTTGATCTGACTTCACAATCTTGTGCTCTAAAAAGAACTTCACAACCTTTATCATTTGATTGACACTCAGAAAATTAGCTTTCAGCCCATCTACAAATAGTACATCTTGGGCCTTTCCTCTGCCATTATCTAGACTGACTGAGCCTTTTCCTTTTATTTTTCCTGATTTATCATTGCCAAAAGTAACACTACCAGATTTCTTTTCATCAAGAGTAATAAACTTACTTCTGTCTCCAGTCATGTGTTTTGAGCAGCCATTGTCCAAATACCACTGGCTTTTCAGGTCTTGAGCAGTTAGAGCCAAGTCACATTTATTCACCTTCTTTACCCACTGGAAGCATCCTTTTGTTTGGTATCTTTTGTGAGATGATGAACTGCTTCTTCTGAGAGGACATTTGGAAGGCATGTGTCCAACTTGATTGCATACACATCATTTGATTATAATTTTTGTAGAATTGTGAGTATGAGCAAAATTTCGTTGATTCATAAACCCACTTGGGGTGTTGAACATCACTCTTTGTCCATACTTTATACACTCAATGATCTTATGGCCAAATTCCTTACAATAAAAACAGTAACCATAGAAATTATTTGCATACCTGATGTAAGGTTGTCTTCTCCATTTGTTTGTTTGAGACAGTCTCTTCACTGTTTGCATCTTTTGCTAGTTTGAATTACTCCTCCTTGCATGACAATATGCAGCAATGTGTCCCTGCTTGTGGCAGAGATAACAAGCGGCATTCTTCATAGGAGGGAAGAATCTCCATTGATGGCTTTCAAATTTGACATACTCAGGGGCATATAATCCTTTTTCCGTTGTCTTAGTATTTATTGCCTTCTTTGTTACTAGAGGTTTCTCCTGATCTCTGTCTTCCTTATTACATGTTTTTTCTTTTGTGGGAATTGTCTGAGCTGCTTCATCATTCTTCTTTGCTTTTACAAAAATAATCTCTTTGTTTTCTTATTCTTTGCTTTTACTTGATTCTCCTTCATAGCCTATCCCTGTTTTTATCATAGGAGATCTTTGAGCATCCAAAATTTCGTTCAACTTACTAGAGCTTGTTGTTTGAGAGGGATTTGTAGACACTTTCCTCTGAGCATTTTCTAATTTCTTCCTCAGACATACAACTTCTTCTTCCAGCCTCTCTTGTTCTCGAGTTTTATCCTTGATTTTTTGAAGTAACATGTCTTCTATCTTCTTGGCTTCTTCAAGCTCTACCTTCAGCTGCATGAGGGCTTTTGAATTCTTCTCTTCTCTCACATACTTGAGGAGAATGTCCTTTTGTTTTTTGCACTTTAGTTTGAGTCTGTCAATCTCCTCCAGAGCACTCCTTAGCTCCCCCTCAAGGTCGACTTCACCTTCTTCTTCTACATCTTCTAGCAGGAGTCCTTCAAGTTCTTCTATGGCCATCAATAAAAATTCAGAGGTTCCTTCTTCACTTGAGAGTTCATCTGAGTCTTCAGATGTACTGATGTCTTGTTGAGCATAGAAGGATTTTTTGCTGAACTTCTTTCCTTTCTGCCAGTTCTTTGATGTATTTTTCTCTGATTCTTGGGCCTGATTCCTTACTTTCTTGAGAGGACATTTAGCTGCATAGTGTCCAACTCTTCCATAGTTAAAGCATTTCAAAGGAAGTTTACCTTTGTATTTACCTGAGCCTCTATCCAGTTTCTTGACGAATTTTGCTTCTTCTTCATCTGAGCAAGAGCATATGTCTTCCTCTTCTTCTTTCTTCTTTTCTGTTTTAAAGGTTACCTCCCTCGTACTTGGATTCTTTTGTGGGAGCCTCATTTCATACGTTGTTAGATTTCCAAGTAGCTGGTTCATGGTCAAGGTCTCCCAATCAGTTGTTTCTTCTATTGCAGACACCTTGGGATTAAATCTGGGTGGAAGAGATCTCAGAATCTTTTGTACAATTACAACTTTTATGGTTTCACCTAGAGCCTTCATGTTATTTACTATTTCTGCAACCCTTAGAAAGAAGCTAGCAATGTCTTCATCATCATTCATTTTTAAGTTCTCAAACTGGGCTCTATAGACTTGAAGTTTGGCAGTCTTAACCTTCCTATCTCCTTCATGGATGTTCTCCAGAGTATCCCACATTTCTTTGGCAGTGTCTTTGTGCATTACTTTGATAAACTCTGCTTCACACAATCCATTTAATATGGCATTCATGGCTTTTGCGTTAGCTACAAAATCTTGTTTGGTTTCTTTCTCTGAGTCAGTTGCCTTTGGGGCATATCCTAATTCCACAGCAGCCCAAACTTCTATTCCTAGAGACATTATGTATGTCCTCATTCTGATTTTCCAGAAAGCATAATTTGCACCCGTAAAGAAAGGAGCTTTATTGGTTGAGCATCCTTCTTTACTAGCCATCCTGAGAACCTATGATCTCCTTTCAGTTGTTAAATTGGTACAAAGGAACCTGCTCTGATACCAATTGTTGAATTCTTAGTTAAACTGAGAGGGGGGAGTGAATCAGTTTAACACATACATGAGCTTTTTAAATTTTTCATCAGCTTATTTACAGCTTATTTTTATAATCAACCTTAGTACATGAACAGTGTTAATATGCTGCAGAAAGTATTAAATTAATGTGTCATCAAACTAATTATGAGAGCAGCGAACATTATGCAGATTTGGTAAATCATCTCAGTACACAGGAACACAGATAGAGACAGGAGATATAAGTGGAAACCCATAAAGGGAGAAAACCACATTTTATTATTGTTGTGATGCAAAGGCAAGCTCCAACTCCCTCTCACCACTGTTTTTCTGCAGGCACCAACCCACAGGAGGCTCCAACCTCAATTCTGCAAGCTACAACTTGCAAGGAAGCTCCAACTCCCTTCAATTTTCTGCAGGCTCCAACCTACAGGAGGCTCCAACCTCAGTCAGCTACAACTAACAACTATCAAGCTTCAACTTGATAGGGAAGCTCCAACTTCCTCAATTTATCACAAGAAATGTTTGCTGATTTACCTCAGATATCAGCTCTGTTCTGTAGCACTTCTTTCTGCTCCTCTCTTCCTAATCTTCTCTGCCTCAATCTTCTATACTTTTCATTCTCTATCCTTACTCTCTCTCTTACTTCTTATGCATATCAAGTTGATATTATATATAGAGTTCATTACATGACTGTTTGTATTCCACAAGGAATTTGGAGTGAACAGCGATGACTCTTTGACTTTTGTCTTCTCATTCCTTTGTCCAACTCATTTAAAATTATAACAATATGTACAAATTTCCATGTTACAGTGGGATTTTTCTTTTCCTTAGGATACTTGCCTTTGCATCACAAACAATATAAAACAAATAAAACATTTGCATTTTCAGTTACAGTATATAAACTTCACTCAGCCCTTGGCTTGTTGATTTTGTCCTTTCTGTAGCAGTCATGCAGCTGTCCTACATACTTTGTTCACTGTCTTTTGCATATTTTCCCGTTTTCTGTGCTTTATTCACCTGTCCAATTCATTCCTGTACATATTCCTGTTCACCGAACTTTCATCTCTGCACGCTCTCCTCTTCTTTTTCCTTTTCCATACACATTCATCCCACTCCACTCTCTTTTTCATTTTCTCTTTGATTCAGTTCCCTGTTCATTGCAGTGATATAACTACTGTATGTACAACTGCCTTTAATCAAACATAAAATAACTCTCGGCGTTTTTATAAAACCTTTTTAACAACTCGGATATATCAGTACTCACAATCTTTATCATGAACCATCAACAATTTAACCTTTGGTTTCATGTTTACAAGAAACGCGCATATAATATCTTCGGGCCCCATAGCATTTCGCACTGTATAATTGAACCCTCTATTTAATTTTAACTGAATACATTCGAAAGTCAAAAGACTGTAATGTTAACTCCTGTTCTCCTTTCGGCATAACCACTTAACCCACGCTGGCCCACACATTTATGTTTCGATTATTTCATAAACAACAAACAAACGCTGGCCCATACCTTGGAATATAAACTTCGACTTTGATTAAACCCGACTTCCGGCGATAATAACCTTGGCCTTTTCATTAGGCGTAATGTATCCACATATATTATACATCCTTCCTAACTCAAATGTTAAAACCCGTAAATAAACCTTGGAGTAGATTAAGTCCTAGCACTAATCTTTAGAATGTTCGGGCCCCAGCATTTAACATACCTCTGTGTAACTTTGATCACGAACCAACGGTTATAAGCCCGTCGCGCTGCTTCAGCTGATTCGACGGATATCGCTTGGCATAGATGCACACATGATAATGTGCGATATGAGTGGTTTTTGGGACCCCGCCGTATGCCACGTGTCAGCTGCTCTATGGAATCGCTCCGATTTCTTGAATACCGCTTGCCCGTCGAAAGCGGTGCGATGAAAACCGGAATCCCGCCTTTACTGTTCACTCCACTCGTGGTTCCTCTCCTTCGCTCAAGGTTCCATCTGCCTTTATTATTTATGAGTTCCGCTCTTCTTTCTCAAGGTTCCATTCCTTTGTTCTGTCATCGCTACGTTTCTCTTAGAGTAATTGTCAAATTCCAGGTTGTAGCTATTCGAAAACATTGATACAAGCCATGTCAAATGTCTAATTAAAACGACCCCCACAAGGTTGGGTTCACGGCAACCAACCTCGGCATTTCATAGTTTCAATAATGCATGCAGGGCCATCATTTACAACGTATTCTATATACAAGCATTCAACAGAAATGCTCTTCGTCATACAGTAGGCGCCTCATTCGACCAGTGGTCTTTTACCCTCAACACAGGTTTTGACGCACATTCTCCATACACTTTCATCATTAAATAGATAGGCAGCTGTTAAGGAGATTCAATGACATTTTCTCATTGCCGCAGGAATTTAATTGTCAGGCACCTCTATATATATATGCACACAGAATTTAATTCGATCACTGCACAGATAACCTTGAAACAATTTCTTTATTCACACAATGAGTTTACTTACAGGACTTTCTGGTTCTAGCCAAGTTCTCTATGCAGGGCTTTTCGCAGGACTGTCCTCGATTAACAGTTTCCAATCTTTCTCTTTGAATAGAGCGAAGTTACATCATTGTGCCCACATCCACATACTTCAGAAGGTGAATCACACAGAGACCCTTATTACAAAGTTTAAACATCACTGGTTCTCGTACAAGTTCTTATTGAAATCAAAGCTCTTTCATATAGAATTTGTTTCATCAACTTCCTAGCCTGCCTCTTTTCCTTGTCTGATGCTTTCTCTGCTGCCTCTTTGCCAACTCCTTTGCCATCAATGACAACATTTCCAACAAAAAACATATTTCTCCTTGACCAAATTTGATGATCTTTAGGTCGACTTTAGTCCTCTCGAGCTGTCCAAAGTGGAATTTGGCACTAGTTTCCAATTTTAACAGGAAGCCAAGCCAAGTGGCAAGGGTCAGCGAGAAGAATCGAATCGAGAAGGCTCGGGTTATATATTCAAGTTCGTCAGTGTCCTAAGTAATCTTTGGTGTCTTGGTATGGAAGGGAGGGTGAGTAGAATTTGCGTGACTAAGTGTGCACATGCATGTTACCTATGCATGCTTGTCGGTCTAGGTGGCTTTAATTGGCACTTGGCTTGGTTGCGAGCAGGTATGTGTGCAGTGAGTATATTGTTCGAGTGACTTGCACGACAGTGTGGGATCCAGGAGAGAGGTATTAGGTTTGCTCACAGAATAAACCCACAACGCAAAACATAACACCTTCAGTACTTATTCGAGAGTTTGTGCTCGATCCTGGGTGTAATTCTTGAACCATTATTGGAATTTTGGTAAGGGGAGGGTTCTTGCTTGGTCTTAATTATAATTTTTTTTTTTCTTATGGTCAATGTCTGGTGGTTTTGGCTCTGCTTCTCTACTGGGAAGGGGTCGCTCTGAGTCCTAATAGGGTTCTGGGTGTGTGGAGAGGTGGTATTGTGTAGCCCTATTTCAGAAGGAGCACTGTAAAGGGCTCTTCCTCGAAGGGTGGAGGTAATTTGGGTCATAGTCGGTGTGTTTTTAGTGACTATAATTGTGGGCACGAGCTAGTTGTTTTTACTCTTTTTTAGGGTGTCACCTTGAATCTTAGTGTCGTTGGCGGTTCTAGTGGCAACCAAATTGGGAGGTCCTCTTGTTTCATTGGACTGGTTTTGGGAGATCGGATCAACTGCAGCCATAACTGGTGTGGTGAAAATAGATGTTGCCATTTTGTGGTGGGTGGTTGAGCTCCCTTTCAAGTGTTGGAACTGTTGGAAGAGTGGGCGTAGTTTGAGAGACCCTAGCCTTCAGATTACCCGATACAGTGATTTCGTGGCAATTATGAATCGTCAAAGGGGTTGTTACCAACGAGGTGTCAACCACAAGAGTTTGTCGGGAGAGCGAGCCAACTAGGGAGCGTGGAATGACAATGAAGGAAGTGTGGATGAGGAGGACAAGGTCACCCACAAACGTGCCTTGTCCCCAAGTCGAGTGGTGTAGTCGTCTTGCTTGCCTCAATTGTCGACAAACTGCGGGATATTGTTGCCAGTATAGATACCATTTGTGAGCAGCAATATGAAGACTGCAGGGAAACCATTACGTACATAAATGATGTTCAATTCATTTAAGGGGAAATTCTAGATCGTTTTGCTTTTGTGCATCAGAGTCAGCACCAAACTAGTGAATAGCTCAATGAAATCGAAGCGCGGTTGACTCGCATTGACTTCATGGCCACCCTTCAGGCCAAGGTGTTGCTCATGCACCAAACCCTCCTTTGTAAATGCCCTCGACTCCTTTGTAAATGCCCTCGACTAGTTGTTTTTTGGTTTCTCTTATGTTTTGGGTTGTATGTGTTTTTTGCCTTTAGAGTTCTTATGAAAAATGGCAATATCTTCTATGTTTTAGTAACGTTCTCCTAGTTAACAAATCTGGTCAGAGTGAAGCTGGGAGAGCAAGGGCGATCTTGCTTTCAATATGTATTGTTTTGATGAATTAATGAAAGTTTTTTTATTGTCCAAAATATATATATATATATATATATATATATATATATATATATATATATATATATATAAAAATATCATTTAGCATGAAAATGACGATAACAAACTTAAAATTTTTGAAAATGCCCTATCTAGTATCAAGTAAAGGTTGGATATTCATGATTTTAATGAAATTTGTGTAAAAAACAACAAAAAAATATCAATAATGTATAATTTATGGATATAAACCTTGTGTTTTCATATATAAAGTTAAAGGTTGGATATACATGATTTTAATGAAATTTGTGTAAAAGACAAAAATATATCAATAATGTATAATTCATGGAAATAAACCGTGTGTTTTCATATATAAAGTTGTAGCGATGAATTGATCATATAATATTAAGTGAGAGAGGCCATTAGAAATTTGAACTATTCCTTGTGATCCTATAATATGACATAATATTAAGTGACAAAGAATAAATATTTGGTAATTAAGTGAAAGGCAATTAATAAATAGAGATGATACCAATGAATTTATACAACCTAAAATGTGAAGATGTGAAAAGAATGTATAATGATCGTGATTTTGCCAAAGATTGTGATATGTAATACTAAAAGAATAATGTCCACCCATCACAAGTAAACCAAAATGTTCACCCAAAACAAAGTATATAACATACGGACGATGGGGGACACTAAGTTTTCGACAAAACTTGCAGATAATATTTAGTGTATACAAAACCTATTGTCATAGGCAAACCCCAAAGAAAAAATATTGCATTGTAACTTGCAGATACATATCATCTAAATCTCACAATGGTGATCAACCTTGTATAGTTCTTCACAAGCACAATGAATCCTTCCGAACCTTGAAAATAGGGGCCATGCCTACACTAACCAAAGCTTGGATTGTCATTGCAATACATGAATATTCTGATAGCAAAGCTTTATATGCAGAAAATTCACAATTCAAATATTTTTCACACAAAACTGGAACACAATTCATAGCAAAACACTGCATACCAAATCAGGAACTTTGGCACATTTTCTTATTGTGTTGCGACTTTATAAATTCCTTTAAGGTCATAATGACAAAAAATGCCCTTATGCCAGTTGAATGGTTTGGAGTCGAAAGAATATATTTCCAAAATTTCAGGGATAGAATGTGTTTGGAACCAAAGAAACATTTACATACTCGTACAGCAGTTTGCAGCAACATCGATCCATTGACTTGATATCTAATGCTTAGCTGAACCAAAATCAGTCACCTTCATGCTACAAACACAAATTTCAATGAAGTAGCTACAAAAGAACCAGGCCTGCCAATCCAAATTTGCCCTGAACGCAGTAAAAGAATAGTTTGTTGAACAAGATAATCCTCAAAATGCATTGCCATATCAGAAGCCCAGCTGCTTTGAACATTGATCTGAAAGATTTGCAATTACAAATCCTGCAAATACCTGTAGATATTGCAAAGTGCTATCCATTTAGCTGCACATTTCTGGATTGAAGGTATTAACAAATACAGTTTTCACTATGTAATACAAAACTAATTTTGTGATATACCTGAGCTGAACCGAGCACATAGATTGCAGAATAGTGGCGCATGTGAATTACCATGTCAGCTATCATGGCAAGAGGAATAGTAAGAGACATTCCTAATGTAGCAACTAGAGGTGTGGTCCACACCACGGATAGTGCCCTGCAATGATAATATTTCACCAACTTAGTTTCACAGAATTCGATGGATATGGCCATGAATTCCAAACCTAAAGTATTAATCCAAATAAGCCAATGAACCAGTTAGCTGTATACCAGAAGTAGTCTGCAAGAACGCTTCCTATGAAGCCATTTGCAATCAACACTTCATCCACTTTAGCAGAGGTTGGAATGCTAAACTTCGGCTCAATGCCAATAGCAGCTAAAGGCCATACTGCAACCATAGACATTCCTCAATTTGACTGTAATTACTCATAAACATGCAGTAATCAGAGAGAAAATAAAAATAATAATTATTGATTATCATGAACCATGTTAAACAATAAATGATTCTAAGTGATGTATGGCAAATTTAATATCTAGGCAAAGAGGGAGAACAGATCAAATCAAACATCTAAAATCGAATGTACTATATTTACTTCACAGATAATTAGTTATATCAGGGTGATAACGATTCAAACAAGCTGTTAATCAGTCATACAATTCCTCTATATACCTTGTAAATGAGTCATATAAGAAAGAAAGCTAGAGGATAGATCTGACAAGTTTGAGAATTCAATATTGTCCTTCAGCAATTACACCTGTGCTTTTAGGAGAAAAATCTACTTCATGGGGTTTCCTGAGGCTGGTTGGCAACAATTACCTATTTCATATATTATCCTTATGCTCACTTTAGACGTTAAATGATTGGCATAACTGGCATATGTTTAGTGCTCCCCTCAAATATTATGATCCTGATCACACCATTAGAATGGAAAGTAATGCCCATTTCAAACTTCTTTGGCAATCTAAAATAAACGTAGTTCAACTGACCTGGGGGTGTTTATAACTTTATATCCATTCAGATTATGCCAATAAGTTAGTAGAAGGTAAGAAATAAATTGAGCCGATTCCTTATTCCTCTCTTATATATATTGTATTGCTGATATAGAAGGATCTTGATCTTTACGTTATTAGCATTGAGGTATACCATATCTGAAAATACTTCAATATGCAAACTATGATGGGTAAGTCCATTACAACTGACCTACAAGAACTGATTATGTTCAATCACAAGCAGTATAATATGCATAATCTCAGGACAAATAGATAGGAAGAACATCTCTCCAAATGGACAGAACAAAATTCTTCCTACACACATCTTACAGTAGCTGATAACACACAATAATCTAAGTTACCAGGATCTGGATCCGTTAGTTTTTTTAAAATCCAGGATCCAGATCTGGCAAGGATACGCCAAGTACAAATATATATATATATATATATATATATATATATATATATATATATATATATTTAAAATTTTAAAAAACACTTTAGAGTTCAAAAATCAAATACTCCGTGAAACCATCAAACACTTTTAGAATTGAAACCATTAGATATATTATAAATATGAAGACTTTCAACACTAAAAGGATGCATCCTCTCTCATACAAAGTAACAAAAAGGAAAATATCATAAATGATAATAGTAAATACATTTACATATCCTCAAATGGATCTACATTATCTTTGCATATTGCAACTCTACATCATGAATAGATGATATGGGCCCTGGAATGTAGGAAGTTGCATCAGCAAGCTGGACTGATGGTGGAACAATATCCTCAAGTATGTTGAAGTGAGTCATTGCATTCAATGTCAGATTCAAGTCAAGGATCTCAGGCTCCACATCCCACATCTTGCTCGGCCCTTTTTTATACTCAGGTTCAACATGTGATAGAAGACGAATGTTGCAATGAACATAAATAAGATCCTCGGCCTTTGTCGCTTTCAACTTGTTTCGCTTCACTGAATGGATGAAGCCATATGTACTCCAATTCCTCTCAGCTGATGAGGGACTAGCAACCTATGATAACAACCTGGTGGCTAGAGTGGAGAGATGAATGCCATCCTCACCATGGAAGCCCCACCAAGTAATAGGATCAAGATGCCCTCGATCATCCATAGCTACTAGATCTGAAAAGCTACCAGTAGATTGTACAAATCCTCCAAATCCTTAGCGTACTTCCATTGCAACTCCCATATCTCTATAAATTTTCCTCAAAGTTGTCATGTATCCTTGTACCACTTCAGAATCCTTGTTTTGCATTGTTCTACTAGGTAAAGACAAAATCTTGGAATGATAATATTAAGGGTGCAATGCATAAGCCAAAAGGTGTAATGGTATGGTCAATTTATTCCACCTTTCTGTAACTGTCTTTCACTTCATAATAGAATGTTTCAAAAGGGTCATTTTCACTTGCCCTGATAATTTCTCTTATCCTCTCCAACATACTATCAATGTTTTCATAAACTTTCCCCAAGCAAGGTGTATCTATGTCAAATGCTCTAATCAAGCTCAAGATTGGTTCAGTAAACCGCAAAAGGCATTGGACCTTGTCCCACCATGCATCATCAAGAATGATGGACTTGATTTTTTTCCCTCTATCAGAAGTGAAAATACTCCATGATTCCCAAAGAGGGTCAATGACCATTGCTTGTAATGCTTGTCTCACCTCTACAAGCCTCTTTATGACAAGAGTGTGGGAGGAAAAACGAGTTTCAGCAACTTACAAGTTTCAAAAAGTCAAACCTCAAATGAGAAATCATATATAAATTTGTAATTAAAATTAAGAATTTCCAATACAAATAATATTGATTAAAAAAATAGTACCTTCAGTAGCTCCAACTTTGCAAAACCTCGATATATGGCCTGAGACATTGAATGATTGGTTATGAACATTTGGATTTTTTTTGCTGCTACATATATTTCATTAATCCATTCATTCTCACCAATCTTTGCAAGCATCAGATTCAATGAATGTACTGCACATGGAGTCCAAAAGATATGATCATATCGACTCTCCACAATCAAACCTGCAACTTTACAAACCTGCGCGTTGTTCGTAATGACTTGGACAACATTATGTGGCCCCACACTTTCTATTGCATCAATAAGAATTGTGGATATGAAAGATGCATCTTTCTCTATTCCACCGCAATCAACAGCCTTCAAAAACATTGCCCCTTGGGGGCATACTGCAACAAAATTAATTGACGAGTGGTTTATTTCGTCTCTCCATCCATCAAAAATGATGGACACCCCTGTTTCTGCCTATGTATCACGAATTGCCTGTAGTTGTATGTCCACGGATTGTCTCTCTAATGCCAACAAAGTAGTGCGTACTTTTTCATATCCAAGTTTTTGTACCATTTTGGCACTTCATTAACTGCCTTAATCATTTGATGCCAATAAGGAGAACACACCAAATTGAATGCTAGCCCATTTGCATAGACACAACGAGCTACATGTTCATCGGCTATGTCTCTACCCTGGTTATTAAAAGTTGCTTCAAGAGGGCCTAGATTGGGCCTTTTATTAGTTGTGGCAGTAGGCCTAGATGGCAATGGAGGCCTAGTTGTAGAACTTTACACAGAGTGTTTTCCCTTATCAAGCTCCCTATCAGCAGCATCTTGCAAAGATGCATAGAATTTTATTTTTCCAAGACTCAAACCTCGGCCAGATTTGCCATTTCTGTCTTTTGGCCCAGTGCATACTTGCACCCGTGTTAGTTTGTCTAGTTAGATGGGCCTTCACTCTAGTATATGAGCCATTTTTTATTTCTTGGCATTCAATGCACTTCCATTTATAAGAACCACCTCCAGGGTTTTTACCAATAATATCCACACACTGCCATAAAGGTGATTTTTGGTCTATATTGATGTTTTCCCGTTCACTCTGTCTTGATGGTTCCATTTCTATAAGTTGTAGGTGTGACTAGTAGGTGTGACAAATTGCATATAAAAAATTATAATTTACCATCAATAATTTAAAATACATAAAATTAAAACTAATGTAGAGTGTTTAATCATAATTTTTAATGTGTAAAAAAAATTTAATTGTACACCCAAAAAAATTGTATTATATAAATTATAATGCTTTCTCAGTTTTGAAACTAACATTTCAAAATTCAAATTTAGACCCTTGTTGTCTCTGTCTTTTTTTAACCCTTGTTGTCTCTGTCTTTTTTTTTTAACCCTTGTTGTCTTTGTCCCTATGAATTTTTTTTTAACCCTTGTTGTCTCTATCCCTGTGATTTATTTATTTTTAACCCTTGTTGTTGGTCCCTGAAATTTATTTTTTATAGCCCTTGTTGTCTCTGTCCTCGTAATTTTTTTTTTTTTAATGCTTTTGTCATATCCCTGTAACTTAATTTTTTGAACCTCTGTTCCCAGAGCACTGCCACTGTGCAATTTAAATTTGTTACTGTCTGTCCTGAGACTCGAGAGCACTGCCATTGTGCAATTTAAAAAAATTTACCACCTGTCCCGAGAGCACTCCCACTGTGCAATTTAAAAAAAAATTATTGCCTATTCCGAGAGAACTGCCACTGTGCAATTTAATTTTTTTAGTCCCCTGTCGTTGTGGAGGTCCGAACCCTATCGATGTGACTGTCCTGAGCACTGTGCTTAATTCTTTTCTAATCTCAATCGTTGTGCAGTGTGGAGGTAGGGTCGAGTTGTTTGGGTAGAGTCGGAGCCAGAGAACAGTGGTTGTTCATTTGCGTGGAGTGGAGCGGGAGATGCAACTGTTGTTCATTTGCATGGAGCCAAAGCTGGAGAAAACTATGCAGCAGCCAGCATCGTTCGTATGTGTGGAGCCGAAGTTGAAGCCGAAGAGCATAGAGCAGTTGTCGGTCGTTTGCATGGAGAGCATTGTCATCGTGGAGCGGAGCCGGAGGGGAGAGCACTGCTGTCGATCGTCTGCGTGGAGCCGGAGCCGAATAGAAGTATGCGTGGCGCCGAAGAACAGTCTGTTGGAGGTTGGAGCCGAGTGTCGAAGTCTGTGCGGAGTGTGGACAAGAACAGTTTGGAGTGCCGACAAGTTTGGAGTGAGCACGTGCTAAGCGAGAGGGCCGACTTGACTTTCGTTAATGAAAAATCTATAATTTTTAAACCTAAATGTAATTTGTTTGAAATCTGGGCTAAATTAGTAGAAGGATCTATTTTTGATATGATGGATCTAGCTATGGAATACAGGATGCATTTCCTGGAAAACCAGAACCGCCAGATAGCCGTTTCTAAGCAGGACCAAGTGAGATCCGGATCCGGGTCCAGATCAAAAACCTGGAAACACCACTTTTGGAGGCAGACCTGTCGGATCCAATAACTTAGACAATAATAGATAACAACATTCTACAAGTGCTATTATCACAAATTCTACGCTTGAAAATTGTAAACTAGGAGTTACAAAGAACCTCTTTCCACAATCCAAAAACATGAAAAAAAGGATTTCCTATAGTGTATAGAGACCTCCCTGGGGTGGCAAGTATCAAGAAAGCAGGGGAATCTCTTCAATTCCAATGGACAAAACGTGCTTTAAATAGCTTGAGGTAGAGGCACCAGCAACACTCCAAGGAATCAATTTGTTTCTCACACAGAAATAACCAAGTTTCAATAATCGTGGATTTGACACTCAGCAATCGGCCAATGCTCTTGAGCAAAAATCTTAAATAATCTCACGTCAAGCAAGAGCTAAACAAAGAGGCAAACCACATGGCTAATGAAGGGGCTTATCTTTAAATTTGGACAACTAGGTCTCAAATCATAAAGAGGATGCTCGACAAGAGGCCAATATTTTTATTGGATTCCTCCTTCGAGAAAAATCCATATAAAATATGTCTTAATCCGATGTGCAGACTTATATATTTTGAATTTTATTATTCTAATAAATTATATGCAGCTGCCTTAAGGTTGCATCGCCCCCAAACAGATGTGTCACACACCCTCATGATTGATATAAATACAGGAAAAGTTGAAGAGCATTTCATCATCAACACAACTCATCATCTTCTCTTCTCATCAAATAGTACGAGCTACCTAAAGACAAGTTTCAGACACACGTGTGAAGGACGAAGAGGACAAATTGTACGGCTGCGCTGAAGTACGGATTTTCTGCTGCTAGGGTTTCGCAGAAACTTTGACCAGCGTTGACTTTGGTCAACGCTTGGTCCAAACAAGCTGAAAACTTGTGGAAGGTTCGATTTATGAAGGCCGTACTACCTGGCACAAAAATCGAGGTCAAAGGGTTGACCGTTTTGTTGCTGCGTTGACTTTTAGCTTGCTGCCCCTGCGTTGACTTTTCAGGACAGCGTTGACTTTTGCAGAGTTGACTTGGGTTGACTCATCTACTGATTGGAGGGTTGTTGTGACACATGCTGGGCTGGCTGACCAAAGGAGACTTTGCTGGTTGAAGCATCCTGTTGACCGCCGAAACAAACACACACATTTTTCCTGTTTCTGATTTGTCTTCTGTAAGATCTGCTTATATGTTCTATCTGCATTTTGCTTAACTACTTGTATGATTGCTGTGAGAAAAGTGAAATTGCTCCTAGCATAGAACATCTACAAAACTTTACATGGTATCAGAGGTGAGGTGAAGACAAACTCTATCTATAGCAATCATCACCGGAATAAATGGGTTCCACTAGTCTTGAATTCAAGGAGAATGACAAGCTGACTGGAAGTGATGACTTCCATGCCTGGAAGATGATATTAGATCTCAAATTGGAAGATCATGATCTCCTGGATCATGTGACAGGGAAGATTCAAGAACCTCCTTCCAATGCCTCTGCTGCTGTTAGAAACAAGTATAAGAAGGGGGAAATCAGAGCAAAGCTGCTGATCAGGGAATCCATAAATAAGAGTCTGGTTGCCTACATATCTGAACTAGGTACATCCAAGGAGATGTATGACAAATTGATACTTATGTTCCAAGTAAACAATGTGAACCAAGTGCTATTCCTCAAGAACAAGTTGAAGAATATGAAGAAGGGTCGAGATGAGTCTGTTCAAACTTTCTTTCTGAAGTTGACCGAAACCAGGAACAATCTGCTAGCTATTGGGGAGACAATTGCTGATCGTGAGATGGTTCTCACCGCACTTGGAGGACTTCCATATGAATGGCAAGTATTCACAACTACCATTCTCAACAATAATACCATTCCTAACTTTGATGAGCTTCTTTCAAGATGTATGCAAGAAGAAACAAGGATGAAGGAATTTGATAATGAAAGAAATGCTGCCTATGGTGCTCATTCCCGAAAGAAGAACTCTGGTGGTTCTAAGGACAAAAGAAGGACTAAGACTCAAGAGAAGAAGGGTAAATGTTTCACCTGCCATAGGCCTGGACACTATGCTAGAGAATGCCCCTTCAAGAAGGATTCTCCCGATGGTGACGATAACAACAACAACCGAAGGAATGGGAATCGAAGAAATGACAAATCCAATGGAAAGAGGAAGGCTCACTTGGAGGAAACAATCAACCTTCTTAAAGGACCAGAAATACCAGGTATGAGGAGTCTAATGTTGTTGATAAAAGAAATGAGTATATTCTAGTATCTGCTCTCTCAGCTGCATCTCCGCCCGACACTATGGATGTCTGGCAAATCGATAGTGGTGCCTCAAGACACATCACCGGATTCAAGGAAGCACTTTCTGACATGGTTGAAAGGGATACTAATCTAGAAATTGTCCTTGGGGATAATGCCACTTATCCTATGAAAGGGACCGGGACTGTGACCCTCCACTTGTCTCAAGGACAAGTCCTCCGTCTGCAAGATGTACTCTATGTACCTAAATTGAAGAAGAACCTTGTGTCTGTATCTGCCATGGAAGACAAAGGATTCAATGTAACTTTCTCTCATGGAAAGGTACTCATGTGGAAGAAGAGCTTCAAGGAAGCTATCTCAATTGGTTTTAGAGTTGGTACACTCTACCAGGTTGGAGGGAGTCCGTTGGCAGCTATGACTTGTGATACTATCCGTCAAACCGAACTATGGCACCGAAGATTTGGACACCTTCATTACAAGGCTCTTCCCGAAGCAAGGAAGGTGGTGACAGGGATGCCTGATTTTGGAAATAATCATGAAGGTGTATGTAAGGGCTGTGCTGAAGGGAAACATACAAGGGGACCTTTCTCCTCAAGTGTCACAAAGACATCTGATATATTGCAATTGGTTCATTCTGATCTTTCTGGTATGTTACCCGTAACATCCCTGGGGGGATGTTCTTACTATATGACATTTACTGATGACTTCTCTCGCAAAACCTGGATATACTTCTTAAAGAAGAAGGATGAGGCTTTCATGTGGTTCCGTACCTTCAAAGCCTTGGTGGAAAATATGACCGGAAAGAAGATCAAGATTTTGAGGACCGACAATGGCACTGAATATGAGTCAAATGAGTTCAAAGACTTTTGCAGAGAAGCTGGCATTAAGAGGGAGACTACCACCGCATATACTCCTGAGCAGAATGGTGTTGCTGAACGCAAGAATAGGACTATTGTGGAAGCTGCCCGTGCCATGCTATGTGACCAGGGTCTACCAAAGTTTCTGTGGGGAGAAGCCGCAAATACTGCTGTGTACATTCAAAACCGATGCCCTCATTCCGCTTTGGACTCCAAAACTCCCGAAGAGGTTTTCTCTGGTAAGAAACCTGATGTCTCACATTTCAGAATTTTTGGATGTCCTGTCTATTTTCATGTGCCGAAAGAAAAAAGAAGTAAGCTGGATGCTACTGGGAAGAAAGGAATGTTTGTGGGCTACAGTGAGACTTCTAAGGCATATAGAGTCTATGTACCTGGTCAAAGGGAAGTAGAGATAAGCCATGATGTCACTTTTGACGAAGATGCTTCCCCGAAGAAAGTAGTAGATCTTCCTAGATCTGAAGAAAATCATGAAGAAAGACCTGGAAATCTGGAAGAACCCCAGGATGAGACTATGCCTGATATTGAAGGGCCAATGGACCTTATTGATCCACCCCCTTCACTAGGAAAGAGACCATCATGGCTCAGGGACACCCTCGAAGATGCTGAGGGTCATGCTGCCCCAAGAGGGACATTCCGGGAAAGCAAGAAGCCGTGTAGATACCAAGGGTATCTAGCTGCCATGAGTACTATTGTACAATCTAAACCTGGATCTTTTGAGGAAGCCATCAAGCATCAAGTCTGGAAGGATGCTATGCATGAAGAATATGAGTCTATTATGAAGAATGATGTCTGGGATGTGGTCCCGAGACCGAAGGACAAATCTGTTGTCACCACTAAATGGCTCTACAAGATCAAACATGGATCTGATGGGAGTGCTGAAAAGTTTAAGGCAAGGTTTGTTGCCCGTGGCTTCTCTCAAAAGGAAGGAATCGACTATGACGATATATTTGCACCTGTGGCACGATATACCACCATCCGATCAATCATAGCCCTTGCTGCTACGCAAGGATGGAGTCTTCATCAGATGGATGTCAAGACCGCTTTTCTGCATGGTGCAATAAAGGAAGAGGTGTATGTAGAACAACCTCCGGGATTTGAAGTTCAGGATCGAGACACTCATGTCTGCAGGTTGAAGAAAGCCCTCTATGGGTTAAAGCAAGCACCCAGAGCTTGGTACGAGAGGATGGATAGTTACTTGATGAAGCTGGGCTTCACTCGAAGTAATGCTGATCCGAACCTTTACTTCAAGGTTGTGCAGGGGAAGCCTCTCATTCTAGTGCCGTATGTGGACGACCTCTTCCTGACAGGTGCTGACCCTCTCATTCATCAATGTAAGAGGGAGCTCGCTGCTGAGTTCGAGATGAAAGACCTAGACCGATGCACTATTTCTAGGCCCGGAGGTCCGTGCACTGAGAGATTTTCCTTTCTCAAGGAAAATATATCAGAAGCTTCCGGAAAGATTTGGGATGGTGGACTGTAAGTCCGTGTCGACATCGATGGAACCATCTTTGGTGATGATACAGCGCCGCTGGTCTATCTTGGCCAATCCTAATCGAGCATCGTCAAGAATAAGTGAGCTTGATGTTCTTAGTGAACACCCATCCGGGACATATGCTCGTTAGCTGAACACTTTGAGTCAGATGGTTGAGCCTCATCATTTTCATCAAGCTGGTGCCAAGAATCTTTGGAGATATCTTCTAGGAAACCACATAAACCATGGCCGATAGAAAGGAGACGGAGTGTGGATACCCGTGGATATACGATGCCGATTAATGGGCACAGGATCAAGACACATCCGGATGCCGTCTGGTCTTGGTTCCTCGTCTGATCTCATGGACAGAGAAGCGTGGCCTGGCTTTGAGCACCGCGAAGGCCGAATACATTGCTGCTAGTATGGCCTGTTGTGAAGCAGTTTGGTTGCGGAAGCTCTTTAGTGAGCTGTTTGGACATGTGCTAGATACCACTGTGATACTCTGTGATAATCAGAGTGGGATTCGTATGACTGAGAATCCTGTGTTCCACGACCGATTCAAGCATATTGATATCAGGTACCACTTTATCCGGGATATGGTACAGCGAGGCGCCGTAAGGCTCGATCATATAGGAACTGATGAGCAGGTCGCGGATATTCTCACTAAGCCCCTGGGGAAGGTCCAGTTCCTAACCTTCCGTGAGAGTCTTGGTATCGTGGAACGACCCTATGATGTGGGTCCTATTGGACGATGAGCTCTGGGAGCTCTGGGGGGCTTTGGGGATAGCTTCTCGGAGCCATAAGCACTCATAATGCTTCTGCCCCACCGTTGTGATTATTGAGCTGGTTCGCCTCTCATTTATCTGTGCCCCGTATGCATCCTACCCATTGAGTTCAGGGCTCATGGGAAGTACCTCTCATTTGGCCAATGAGGTGGGAAAAGCTAGAGACTATTAGCAAAGACTGATGGACGCATCAGAGATTGCCGTACTCTCTATCTAGGATGGCAGGGTCCAACCACTTGATCTGGGATCAAGATTTGTGAGGTCTGGGACCTCTGGACTGACTATGTCAGTCGGGGGATGATGTCTTTGTGACTGACCCACTTCTGTTCTGAAATAAAGAAGCCAGCAAAGCAATTTTCGGCGGGATGACGCACGATGTTGATTGCACTAATAGATGGAGTTCTCCCTAGTTGAGAGGGAGTGTTAAATTTGGACAACTAGGTCCAAACTCCATATTAAGATGCTCAGATTAAGAGGCTAATATTTTTGTTGGATTCCTCTTTCCGAGAGGTGTAAAATCCATATAAAATATGTCTTAATCCGATGAGCAGAACTTATATTTTGAATTTATTATTCTTAATAAATTATATGTGCAAGGTCGGCCAGTTTTGTAATGTAGGCTCACATGCCCAACAGATGTGTCACACACCCTCATTGATGGATATAAATACAGGAAAAGTTGAAGAGCATTTCATCATCATCACAACTCACATCTTCCTCTCTCATCAAATAGTACGAGCTACCTAAAGGACGAGTTTCAGCCACACGTGTGAAGGAGAGAGAGGACAGACCGTACGGCTGAGCTGAAGTACGATTTTCTGATGCTAGGGTTTCGCAGAAAGTTTGACCAGCGTTGACTTTGGTCAACGCATTGTCCAAACAAGCTGAAAACTTGTGGAAGGTTCGATTTTTGAAGGCCGTACTACCTGGCACAAAAATCGAGGTCAAAGGGTTGACCGTTTTGCTGCTGCGTTGACTTTTAGCTTGCTGCCCTGCGTTGACTTTTTCAGGACAGCGTTGAATTTTTCAGAGTTGACTTGGGTTGACTCATTTGCTGATTGGAGGACTGTTGTGACACATGCTGGGCTGGCTGACCAAAGGAGACTTTGCTGGTTGAAGCATCCTGTTGACCGCCGAAACGAACACACACATTTTTCCTGTTTCTGATTTGTCTTTTGTAAGATCTGCTTATATGTTCTATCTGCATTTTGCTTAACTACTTGTATGATTGCTGTGAGAAAAGTGAAATTGCTCTTAGCATAGAACATCTACAAACTTTTAATGAAGGGGCTATCTTGCCGAAAGAGTATTCATTTTTGAAAAATGACATGGGTACAAGAGCATCCCCTCTACCTCTATCATAAGAATGATTTTGAAAAGGCTGCTATACCAAAAGAGGGTCACACCCGATGGCATTGAAGAGGTTGGACCTCCCCCTTCCACTTGTCACATATCCTCCATGCAGAGGACTGGTGCATTTAAGCACCTTGACATGTCTCCCTCCACCCATCCCTCAACATTGACGAGGGACACCACCCACATCTGTTTGGTCAGTGTTGGAGAATGTAACTAGTTTCAGTCTTCATAAATCGTACCATTATGTATTTTATGTAAAAAGCAAAAGAAAAGAAAAAGAAAATTTATTATTATTTTTCTAGATAAGCATGTTCTTCATGCTTCTAGGTTTTTGACTCAAAGAATCAAAGTCCTATTTTGGGTTTTCCCCTTGGAGGAGTTTTGCCCTAGCTTGGAGCCTATATCTTGTGTTCTATTATCTTCTTCTGCGATCTTCATATGTATGGTAATTGCTTGTTGAAGAAAGAAAACATAATAACAAAATGCTAACAGTCTCACAAGCAATTATCATGTAATGGAAATCTAATGATAAGATTGAAAACCTCTCGATTTACAACATGGGATTAGAGTTGTGGTTGAACGAGGAGGTCTGAAGATCAAAAACATTGGATCAAAACGATATATCTATGTCTTAGAACTATGGACGAGCTCATCAATATAGCTTGCTCTCCTCTAGAAGAGATTGTTATAGAATGTTCGTATGGTTTGAAAATGTCTCTACAAAAACCCTAAAGGTTTGATCTTTGTTCGTACAAGATTTTGTACACTCGTTTCAATGACTTCACTTGCCCGCATGGCACTACGGTAACCCTAGAGCATTATCTGTAAAAGTAGTGGCTCGTTCTGTTATCTATGACCCTTGTATGGCATTGACTCATGCATAAAATGATGTATGTGTCTTAAAGAAGTGTGGCATCGCATCTAATAATGGTGGTGTAACTCGTATTAGAGTAATGGGAACCACATTATCTATGATTTGGATGGCTCATCTTGTTCTTGTGGAACTCGAGTCTACGGCTTGATGCCTCTCTATGATTCATCATAGTTAAGGCTTGCACAAATCACTGTGGCATGTCTAGAGTTCGATATTTATCTCTGTGGCCGCTCTTATAACTCATCGTTGGATCAAAAACTCTTGTCAAAATAACAGAAATTCGTTGATATCAATTGTTTGGTATCTAAAATGGATTCTGGGCAACTAAGAATTGCGTAAAGATTTAAGCTCCATAACTTTAATAACCTGAGTGCTTGAAATAGGGATTTGATGAACTATTATGGCTCGCACTCTATTTGGTATACAAAAGTATGTTGTGTAATTATGATGGGCCGATGGATCACACAAGTGGTAACTCGTTCACAGGTTGTAATGGCTCACATGATTACACAACAACGGAATTGGTTATGGTACATGCATCAACGTATCATTATGGCACCACCAAGTCAATATGACACATAATGATTGAACAATGGTTCATGACTCTCTTTATAAAATAATACACAGTGTGAGTCTACAATATAAAGTAGATGATCTCGTCCATTCAAACTGATAGTACAATGTTGTTCTACGATATATATTACAATGATTATGAAGCAATCATGAAATAAATTCAACCTACCTTTGAAGTATGTCAAAAGAAATAAAGAAATGTTATGTGATAAACTGAAGACAACATGATCTGCCAAGGATTAGGGGTTTGTTGAAGAGCTCTTGATCTATATGAAGACTAGTGCTCATACCTGGGATCTCCTTAAAGTAGATTAGTTTTCCTTACTCATAGGTTTGTCATGACAGTTTGACTATAAAGAACTTGTAGGCAAACATTGACTCGGAAATATACCTTGAACACTCATATACAGAGGAGTATGTTAGAAGCATTTTTTTAGTGAAGACACAACATGTGTATTTGTGTCCTCGTCACATTGGCTCGAGAGTGGAAGTCACATATAAAGCAGAGGACATACATACCAGTGATTTCTTATGACAATGATCTCCAAACTCATGTCAAATACTTCTACATTGCTTTGCATTGTGAGATCAAGAAGTTATGGAGTGTGTCCTTGAAGAACAGTGTTTGCAATAAGACATAAGGTAAAGTAAAGGCGCAAAGGTATGTACAATTTATGTGTGTTTTCATGTTATGTAAGTAATTAGGGTTTTGCAGCTTACTTTGCATATTAAGAATCCAACTAAGAAACCGAATTCATCCAAAAGCCCTCTCGTGTCTCAAATCCAACGAATCAGACACAATTCGATGGGACACGTGTTCTGTGATCGTTTCTGTCGTGTCCCGAATCGTGGGATTCAATGGGCACACGAATCCCGAAATCGCGTCTCGATTTCAAGACACGTGTCCCCTAAAAAAGTGTGTCGTGCGACCAATAAAGCCCGATTTGGACTCATTTGGCACTCATTCTCAAGTGTATCTTCTATTGTGAGTGTGTGGGAATTTATAGCAATGGATTTGGGAGCATTTTGGAGGCGATTCAAGCAACAGGTAAGCGCATTTTGCTTCGATATTTTTTGCATTTTTATTACAGCAGTTTGCATGCGCATTTTTTTTTACAAGTTTGTGCATTTTTCTTTATTTTTTTACAACATTCATGGCTCAATCAAGGACAGTAGGGAAGGGGAAAAGGGAGGGGAAAAATGTCCCCATTGGTGATGCCCCTCCTATTCCAATTTCATCAAGGTCTGCAAGTGTTCCCTCTATTGGAAGTGGGGCTACAACAACAACTTCAAATGTTGAAGACAAAATGAATTTAGAGAGACAACGGGATTAAGAAAACAAATATCCCTTATGGAAGTATGTCACAAGAGAGCAAGGGTCGAGCAACAAGCTAAAGGGAGAAGGCAATGTTGCTTGGAAATGCAACTATTGCAACAATCATTTCAAGAGCACTTATTATCATGTGAAAGCTCATTTGTTGGCCTTACCAAGTTGTGGAATTGCAGCATGTACACAGGTCTCTTTAGCTAGGAGGAAAGAAATGGAAAAAAAAGGTCAATGTTGGTGTGGAAAGGGTGGTTGCATCATCTAAAAAAAACAAGAATGATGATCCCCTTCCATTCTTGAGGAATAGCAACAAAAAAATTCCATTTGAGATATTTGGTGGGGGTGTGGGTGAAGCAACAAAAAGAAAGGCAATGGCACTTGGTCCAATGGACAAGATTTTTTAGAAAGAGAGACTAGAAGAGTTTGATCTCACCATTGCATTCTTTTTGTATCAAAACTTCATATCCTTTAATGTTGCACGCTCACCTTTATTTCTTAAGATGTGTCGAGCTCTAACCGAAGGGGCTCCATCAGGGTATGTGCCTCCTGGGTTAGAGAAGCTTAGAACCACATTGTTGACTAAGGCAAAGAAAGAGGTGGACAAAATGCTTGAGCCTATTTGTTAATTTTAGTTAACAACGGTATGTTCTATGCTTAGTACAATTATTTCAATGTTTCCTTAAGTTCCCAAAGATAATTTCCAATTTAGATTTTCAGTAGCAATCACATTGACAGTAAAAGTAGATAGAACATGAAACAAAATGTAGAAGATAAGGCAAGCCAAGAGGACACAATATTTGGCAAATGCCAGGGAAACACCTCAATGTGGGGAAAACCCCTTGATCAATTCTTCTTATTATTATATCAAAATGTTCAGCAAAGAGAGAGAGTACGATAGTCAAATTGACTTGCCCAATTCAAAGTCAAAACAACCCTGTCAATCCCTGCAGTCAAACTTCAGTCCTAACCAGAAGTCAAAGATTCAACGCAGCAATAAAAACACCTCCTTTGAAGCTCGATCAAAGGCAGTCAAACTTAACCTCTGGTAGTGGTCAAAGTTAGCCCAAAACATTGATAGAATCTGCGGTCAAACTTGGTCAACACAGGTCAACACAGGTCAACTCCTCCTTTTGCCTCAATTTTTGTGCCCATAAATGCAACATACTGAGACAAAAATATCCCCAAAAAATCGAAGTCAAATGATGGCCAAAGGTGTTGGTCAACGTTGGTCAAACTACAATCAACTCTGTAATTTCAGCATTGTAATTCAACTTCTGAAATTCGTCATTCTTGATCCACACGTGTGAGAGAGAAGAATGCCCAATGTAGTACGAACCAATGAAAGAAATAGAGAGAATGTATGAGTGATGAAGATGCCAAATGAGGTGAGAGGTCACTTCTATTTATACAATTCATTTAGGGTGAAGAGTCATGTCCATTGGGCTTCATCAGCCTACATGTTGATGTGGCCAGCCTGAACAATTTGCACATGTGTGGGCATAAATTCAAAAACACACTTTTGCTTGTCCAAATTGGATGATCTTTATATCAATTTTGGTCCTCTCTAAAAGAGGAATTTAATGCAATCATCATCTCCATCAAATGAGTTGTCCCAAGGTGGAATTTGGCCCTAGTTTCCAATTTTGACACTCCCTCTCAACTAGGAAAATTCCACCTACCAATCCATCCATCATCGTCGATCATCATGACAACTTGTCGTCATGTACCATCTTTGTCATCTCATCTCTGCTTTGTTGAACCATGATGTAATAATGAAGAAGAATTGATCAAGAGTGAGTCACAAGACTAAGCACTCTCCACTGACAAAAGTCACTCTAGAGGTAAAACCTCTATTGATCCCAGATCAAGTTGTTGAACACCATGCATCCTAGACATAGGGAGTACGGCAGTACACGATGCGTCCATTGGTAGTGTTATGGTCCCTATCCACTTTTCCCAACTCATTGGCCAGATAAGAGGTACTTCCCATGAGTCTCGAACTACATGGGTAGGATGTATCTTGGGGCATCAACAGGAGAAGTGAACCACTCATCCTACTCATATGCCATAGGAGAAGGTGAACCACTCATCCTATGCATGTCAATCGTAGTGGAAGGTGAACCACTCGCCTTGTACATAGTGCACCAATAGGGGAATGTGAACCACTCACCCTATGGTCGTTCATAGCTCCTAGAAGTACCCCAAGCCCCCAGGAGCTCTCGGAGCTCAATGCCCAACTCAAGCGAGACCCTCATAGGAGGGTCTTTCCACGACTCCAAGTCTTTCTCGAAAGGCTAAGAATTTGACCTTCCCTAAGGGCTTCGTGAGGATGTCTGCGACCTGCTCATTAGTCCTGATGTGTTGGAGCCTTATTGCTCCTCATTGTAATATATCCTGAATAAAGTGGTACTTGATATCAATATGCTTGGAGCGGTCATGGAACATGGGATTCTCTGAAAGGTGAATCCCACTTTGGTTGTCGCAGTAGATCATGATGGTATCCAGCACATGCTCAAATAGCTCACTAAAGAGCTTCCTCAACCAAATAGCTTCACAACAGGCCATACTAGCGGCAATGTATTCAGCCTCAGCGGTGCTTTTACGATCCACTCACTACCACCCCACTTTGGTTGCATGGTCCCGCTCCCTTATCCACATATATCACTCCCCTTCCACTTATTATAACTCATTCATCAACTCTCCCACCTAGGTCCACATTTCCTCACTAGGTCCACATAAGGTTAACCTCCCCATTCCCTTGCCACCACCTTGGGTCAGACTTGGAACGATGCCCCGAAGGTTGAAGCAGCTGAAAAGAAAAGTAAAAGCATAAATGGCCACATTCAAGAAGGAAATGTACCACAAGATGCAAAAGATGGTTGGGGCAAACATAATTAGCACATGTGAAAAAGCCAATGCATGAGCTCTAACCAATACCCATCGCCATCACCCCGATTCCATACGCCCTATTACCACTCAAACCAGCAAGAGACCTCAAAGGGGTTCCTATAAGGGCAACTGCCAGGTCAAGGGCAACAACGGAGACTTAGCCCACTGTCACCACAGCTAAGGCTCCCTGCTCTTTACGGACTTTCACCGATGGGAGGAGACCCGATGATTTGGGAAGCCACCTATAAAGGATATATCAATGAATGGATGAGAGGTGAACCCTTAAACCCTTTCCCTAGGATAGAATAAGGAATGAGACTTGCTTGCCTTTTAAGCAAGGGAATTGATCTTCTAGGGGAAGAGGGGTGAGGATTGGAGGGTGAAGATGAAGGGTACAACTTGTAGAGGTACTTCCCAATCCCTAAAATCCTATAAGAACTTAGATTCCCAAATAGTCCTTAATGAATAATCTTTGACAAGAAATGGGACCACAAAAGGATCAAGTGGACATAGCCCAGGTTCGGGGATGGAATATAACAACCAATGATGCTCCTATCCTAGACAAGGTGAGGGGAAACGATCAAACAAGAAATTTTACTTCCAAAGGAAAATTTGATCTTGCCAAGTGCTAGCCTTGGGAAACACAGGGAAAAACTTTGTCCTAGAGCTCGGGCTTGATTTATCGAGAGATTCCACCATCGGAACTGACCCAAAGTTGGAGGAGAGAAATGGGATCCACCAGCGCAGTTACCTCTAGGATATCGAAGTTTTCCTATGGCTAGATTCTTGGGAATTTGATGCCCTAGGACACCTAATGGGGCTAGACCTGGGGAAAAGGGGAAAAAGTCTAAAAATAGGGGAAAGTGACCACCCTTTAGTGAGGAACCAGTGCCTAATTCACTTGGGGATATGGAGTGAAGGATGGCAATGAATAATAATTTGGTTTCTTGTTCAAGGAGGCCCAGAAAGTCACCTTCGTCCAATGTTAAGGGAAAGATAAGAAAAACGACCTTCAGGCATTTATACTTCATAAAAATGATGCAATCTTATCGAGAAAGAATGATCTCTAGGGCATTTCATTCATTTAACAGTGGCCCATACGTAGAATAAGCTAAATAGTCACATAATTCCACATTTCCATCATGCAGCAATTAGCCCTAATTATAGCGAAATCAGGTAGTATGTAGCAACAAGAAAAATAACATCAAATTTGCACTTACAATGTTAGAGAGTATATCCAACCGGCATCAATTTGCACATAAGAAGCTCCAAGATAGAAATAGCCCAAATCCATACATCAAAATTCATCCATTATCCAAAAATCTCCAAGGAAAAAAATGTGAGTTTCTCTTAAGAGAGAGATATCCCAAAACAAGTGATGATACAAATGAATGTAGCTAACTCCTATTTATAAACCTTTTAGGAGTTCGAATTAGCCTATGGGCCTACATTAGCCCTTAAACATTAAAAAATGTGCATGTAACCCTAACTTTTGGTGACAAGCCCACCAAACTAGCTCATACATAGAATTATAAGCCTCACAAGAGGTCAATTGATGTCATAGGGCCTTCTAGGAGGTATACTGGGGTCCATGAGTGCTATAATAATGCATGGGACCGATCTAAAGTGTTGGACAAGGGGGTGGCCCCTTGTTCTCCAAACAATAAACACGTGGTGCTCCCTGTGGATGTGGGGGGCACACAAATGACCTCATGGGTCTCTAAAAGAGTCAAAGATGCCTATAGATGCTCTGTGAAGGCTCAGATGTTGGAATAAATGTTGTCGTGTCCTCACACAAGGCCTGGGGCACCCCCCAAGTGTGTGGTGTACTTGAGGGGTTAGTTGGGCATGATGCATCCTCCTCATCCACGATTGGATCTCCAGCAATCTCTCATCATCCAGAGGGATCTATAAAGCATTGTCTACTATTGTGGAGGCCCATGGCTCTCCACACACACCCTATATGTGCCAATGTAGCCCGTTAGAGGATTAGGACCCCGTATAGGGAGACCAAACCCAAAATGGACACCATTTGCAATCCTGTATAAGATCCAATGCATCCCCTAGCCTTCCAATACAACAAGTCATTAGAGTAATCGAATAAAAGAGCTTGCAAATCATGGGCAACAAGTGGACACTTCATAATGGCCTGCCCTTCCATAATGGGCTTTGGGATGTGCTAATGTCTCCAGGCTCCAAAGGGGGGTAGCCCAGTACCTTATTTGGTGGTTTCACACTTTAGAGGGGATAGTATGTCTAAGTTCCATCCCTCAAATGGTGGTGGCATATGATCAAGATGTGAAATGAAGTAAGAAATGATAGAGGCGATCCTGGGCAACATATTGGAACATAGGGGTAGCTAAGAATAATGGAAGTGCGAAAAATCCTTAAATCTGGAATCATATTGCAGCAACTGGTATCAATTCTTCTAACTGATAAATTAATTATTCAATTTATTTCTACGGCAATATCGAATTAATTACACCACAACCTTTACTAAATAAACTGCAGAAAAATACAACTGCGGAAACAAAATTGAACAAGAGTAAATCATAGACACATCTGACACAGTTATTTTTGGACTCATGTCCCCGGAAAAACCCAATTCAGGAAAACTGGTGCAGTAGCTAAAGGTTTTATTATTATGTAGTAGTAATTTCTGAATACAATCTCTGGATGCCTTTCTTGGCAATCCAATTACTAATAATATCATTGACGGAGAGATTAGTGAGGTTACTCACACTATCAGAGGAGATCTCGACTGATCCGTCCACTAAATGAGTTGCCCCCGACAGCCTCTGCGTTGCCTCTACGTAGTCCCAGTGTCAACCCTCTTGGGTACAACATCACCCCTTCTGAGGACTGATTTGCTACCCAGGAACTTCGATTTCTGCCTCCCCGTCTCACACCACGACTTTCGACTTCTAGAATCGATTCCTTCAACAAATTTCCAGTTCCCTTCTTGGCCTTTGAGTAGCCCTGCATGGCTCTGCGTCAACCTCTCTGGCTCTGTTGGATCTCTCTCTGCCTTCTCTGCTGATGATTCTCCGACCGAGAAAGATTTATCTTCGAATACTATCCCTACCCCTCTTTGCAAAGAATCTCTTGATCAATATTTCCTCTGAGCACTGCTCACTTCAGAAATTCAATCTCTTGATCCTTATTGTGTCGTGTGTTTTCCAAATGACCCTTCAAGCCCTTCTTATAGTCTTCTCGTTGAAAACTTCAATGGCCGCGATTACATCTCTAATCAACAGCTAAGATTAACTTTTGACTTGATCCGCTTTTTCTAGAACATTCACTTTAATTATTTTATATTCCTAACTTTAGACTTAGGGTCCTTTTAAAATAATTAATTTTTTCAATAAAATACAATCCGAGTGGAATTTCCCAAAATGATTTCTGGGTTATCTGGAATACATGTGTCTAAGCCTCCCTGCAAATTTTGAGACTTAGAGCACATCTGATGCTACCTGAAATCAACAGGAAGCCCACACCTCGGTACATAATATGTAAGAGGGAGCAATCATGGTACATGAGGTGCCTTGTCCTTGAATTTTCCACCCTTTATTATATGTCTTTTGCCTTTTATGATTTTTCTTCAATAAACTGCTCGGGGCACAAAGGATAAGAGCATGATGTGTCGTATATAGCAGTAAATACCTTGGACTTGGTAGGGTGATTCATTGCCCTCCAAGGGTTGGGACCATCATGGGTTCTTGAAAGATAAAGGAGGCTCATCTAGGTCCAATGGAACTAGGGTGATGGCCATGGGAATGGAGTAGTGTTCATGTATTGGCTTTTGCCCACGTGCTATATATTTTTCTCTCGGCCATCTTATGCATTTTATGGTACATTTAACTGTTGAATGTGGTCATCTTTTCTTTTTCTTTTCTTTTTTCTTTGCTTCAACCTCCAAGGCATCATTCCAGGCCTGACCCAAGGTCGAGGCATGGGAGAGGGGGCATCATTCCAGACCTGACCCAAGGTCAAGGCATGGGAGAGGGAGGCCAACCCTATGTGGACCGAGTGAGGCAATGTGGACCCAGATGGGAGATGTGATGAATAGGGTATAGTGAGTGCAAATAGGAGTAATGTATGTGGATATGGAAGAGGGACCACACAACTAAAGTCGGGTTTCCCAAGGGGGGACTACCCTAAAAGCAAATGGTCAGTAAAGGAGATCCCACTGGACTAAAGTACAAGGGTAACACCCAAAAGAGCTCAAGGGGACATGGGCACAAACTAAGTCCACTCTTTCCGTCGAATCCCCCCATGAATCCATGTTCAAAAGTGTCCATGACAAGTAAACCCAAAACTCAATTACCAATTGACAAGAGATACCTTTAGGTTCGAGAGGCCTACCTTCAAACATACAATTAATACATATGGGTGAGGGACCACATAGCTAGCTCAGGTGGTGGAGAAATGGCATAATGAACTAGTTGAGGGTTGCAAGGGGCTCCTGGTTGCCCGCTGAGGTCCATCATTGAGAATAAATTCTCCTAGGGATATCATCCACGAAGTGGTGGGTAACATCTGGCTCCAACTGAGATGTGATCTCTCAAAGAAGTGAGCGAAGCTAATCGAACGAGAGGTCACAAGAACTCTAGCAATCTCTTGATCACCATAGACCTGTTACCTACACATGTCAATGACCAAACTCACGGGATAACATGTTTTTCCACGGTGTCTAATGATCACCCATGCTTAATGTCAGCCCATAAAACCAACTAGTAAATAAAAAATATGCAAATTTATTTTGAATGCATCTAATCTATCATGAGAAATATCA
Organism: Pinus albicaulis; assembly: GCA_034641835.2. Taxonomy (NCBI): domain Eukaryota; kingdom Viridiplantae; phylum Streptophyta; class Pinopsida; order Pinales; family Pinaceae; genus Pinus; species Pinus albicaulis. The sequence continues at coordinate 1,303,491,433 of CM076575.1, read as the reverse complement.
TATGACATTATTTTTAATGCAGAAAATCAACATGCAATGCATCCTACTCTAATATGCATAATATACAATATCAAGTGCTAGCAGTAATCATAGATCCAATGTAACCAACATATCAATTGATTAATACAAGAATGCATGTTTCCATGATTATTTTTGCAATGGATCCAAAAAAACAAATGGGAATAATGATATGAGGGGCTACGAGGGCGGGAGGTGGTTAAACAAGAGACCCATATGCCATAGAAAGGAACCCTAGAAGAAGGAAAAGACACCAACTGAGAGGATTGAATTTGGTCCTCTAACTAGGAGATGGAAATGTCAATGATCAGGTACATGAATCTCTGATGAAGAACTATCTCGGGTTTATCATCCTTAGGGTAAGAAGGGGTAAATGACTCAAACATATTTAGGACCGTGTTATTTTGGTCATTGGGAAAACAAGAACGGGACTCATCATTGTACTTGGGGAAAAACCATGATTCTTGTTTTTCCGAAGGGGAAACCAATTCTTCGTCAAAGCTATGGGAACAAACTTGATCACCAACATCCATTTCTGAGGAAGGGACATATCAAGGGGTTGGATGCTCAAACATGAAGAAAAACCCCTTATTTATGGCATGGCTAAAGGGAGATCCTTCCTCAACTTCCTTTACATTAGAGTCATCAAAATTACCCACAATTTTGGAAGGCTCTTCTTTGATTGAATCATCTTGGAACATAAAGAAGAGACCCTTCCAAACACCAATAAGGGCTTCATAAGGGCCAACATTGTTGTTCAAAAGGGGCAGAGCACCTTCTTCTTTCCTGAGCTCATTCTTATGGATTTGAGAGACCATGGGGTCTTAATTTTTATAGTCATACCCAACTTCCCAACCAACAGCCCAAAAGTCACTCATAGATTTTTCATTTATTTGACTAGCATGATCCTCCTCAGCATCCTCCCATTCTTCACTGTACACTTCATGTTGGCTAGGATGCCATTCATTCTCTTCTAGATCAGGAGGACTTTTCCTCCTTTATTCGTTCTCGAAGAATGATGTCCAAGGTATTTACTAAATGATTTTGACAGATGCTTCAAGAAGAAGGTCATCGGTAGGACTCTTTTTATAGTCATACTTCATACTACAGAGCTTTTTTTATTGCTTCTAATAGTATGAGAAAATCTCTTGCGAGTTATATGTAGCCATCAACTTCCTGCAAGACTCCTCATATTCCATCATCCATTCTTGCAACACCTGAGGGCTCTCGGGGTCGAGATCTTCTTCATTATCCTTGGGGGATATGCTTTCCAATTCATGTGTCTCTTTTTCAGTACTATCCTCAAGGTATACATCAATCACTTGATCTCGATGATTTGGAGAAGGGTCAAGACACTCTTCCTCAAGCCCAAAAACACATTCAATGACCTCTTGCTCTTGAAGGGGGCCACATCCAACATTTGGCATATGACTTCATGAGATTGGAAACCCGGTCCTTCATGCAACAAGAAGTGTGTAGTCAACAATTGAAAAGAACGAATGCTTTTAGGTCTACATAACTCAAGCCAATTGATATGGAGGGCAATGGATAGGACAAAGAATTGCATTTGTTCACAAGGTTGAGTTAATTTTTGCTTTGAAAGATACCTCATGAACCTTACCACGTGATAGCTGCGGAACCTAGATCCCCATCGAACGTTGGCATATTCTTCATGAATTTCGATGAGGGATATCTCGAGATCCTGTCATATCTATGGCAGAAAAATATGCAGTCAACATGTTGCTAGGTCCTTGATGACATGGGAGTCACCAAGGTGAATGAAATTGCCTCGACAAATGCTTGCTTCACCCTACAAGCATTGACCTTAGAAATCAATGAAGAACTAGGGCTTCGTTCTTCCAATGGAGTAGCCAAGAATGATATATCAATATTGTCGTATGGAGAACCAGACACACGTCTCGTCCCCAACAACGACGCCAGAAATATTACCACCCAAACCAACAGGAGACCTAGGAGGGGTTCTTATAAGAGTAGTTGCTAGGTCAAGGGCAACGACGGAGACTTAGCCCACTGTCACCACAGCTAAGGCTCCCTTCTCTTTACGGACTTTCACCGATGGGAGGAGTCCTGATGATTTGGGAAGCCACCTATAAAGGATATATCAATGAATGGATGAGAGGTGAACCCTTAAACCCTTTCCTTAGGATAAAATAAAGAATGAGACTTGCTTGCCTTTTAAGCAAGGGACTTGATCTTCTAGGAGAAGAGGGGTGAGAATGAAGGGTACAACTTGTAGAGGTACTTCCCGATCCCTAAAATCCTATAAGAACTTGGATTCCCAAATAGTCCTTGATGAATAATCTTTAAAAAGAAATGGGACCGCATGGGACCAAGTGGACCCAGCCTAGGTTCGCGGATGGAGTATAGCAACCAATGATGCTCATATCCTGGACAAGGTGAGGGGAAAGGATCAAACAAGAAATTTTACTTCCAAAGGTCAAATTGATCCTACCAGGTGCTAGCCTTGGGAAACACAGGGCAAAACTTGGTCCTAGAGCTAGGGCTTGATGTACCGAGAGATTCCCCCATCAGAACTAGCCCAAATTCAGAGGATAGCAAAGGGACCCACCAACACAATTGCCTAGGAGATCGAAGTTTTCGTGTGGCTAGATTCCTAGGAATTCGATGCCCTAGCCAACCTAATGCGGTTAGATCTGGGGAAAAGGGGAAAAGTCTAAAAATAAGGGAAAGTGACCACCCTTTTCTGAGGGACCAGTGCCTAATTCACTTGGGGATATGGAGTCGAGGATGACAATGAATAAGAATTCAATTTCTTGTTCAAGGAGGCCTAGAAAGTCAGCTTCGTCCAATGTTAAGGTAAAGATAAGAAAAGTGTTCGACACCTAATCTGCTAATGGTTAAGGTGTGGGAAATGGACAGTCAAAGGGAGTCCAAGAGACCTTGGAATATGGAACCCAATAGTCACACCTAATGTACTATAGATGTATATGTTGGTTAATAAAAAATATATTCACGCTTATCTTATCTTCTTGTGTGCATACCATGCATGTGTTTGACATGGTATCAGAGCAGGCGATTGTTGGCCCTACTCCAATTTGAGCCACTGGTCTTTGTGGCCATTTTAGTCCTCCCATTCCGGCCATGATTCTCTACACATCTTACTCTGTTGGGCCGGACTTGTTGAGAGGTTAGGATTGCCATAAATAGAAGCACTCATGCATTCTCTGCCATATTCCTCCTGCATATTCTGCTCCTGTCACTGACCATTCCTGCCATATTCCTGCGCCCATGCTCTATACGTGTTTCCATACGTTGCGTTTCTGATTCAAATCATAGCAAAACGTTGTCTTCACGTACTCCGACGCTCTATACATTCAGCTCCACGATGTGTTTCTACCTCCGGTATCAAATTGGTATCGAATTGGCATATTGTAGAACTGGTCCCTCAACACCACTGTATACTCCGACAGCGCTCTACTGCTCCAAGCACTCCAGCCGATCTTCACAGTCAACCCTCCTCCACATATATCGACTCCTCCCTCAACACCTGACTCCCCTTCCCCACTGCCACCATTGTTCATTTGCTCCCTACGACTTGTTGTGACGTCTCTGCGATTAACTTGGATTGTTCATGTTTCCCTGTGACTTACAGCTTGTTACTTTCATCCACCGTCGGTGCTTGGTTTCAGGGTCCTCGAAACGAGGAAGGTTGGTGCGTCGACAACAGAACGAGGAAGCTTCCAGTTGAAGCATTGCAAAAGTCATGCTACCACAAACTCTAAACTTGTGTCCCCAAGTCTCGATCCTGCGCCATCTAAAGAGCTGGAAAGCTCGCTTCTTCTACTTAGAACTCACTCGGCTCTCAAATGTCGCTGCCCAAATGGGTTGGCTCTCGAATGTCGCTGTACAAATGGGTTAAAAACGCCTCCGCCTCCAACGTTGAATCATTGTTTGAAGTGTTTTAATACTCCATACACATTACAGTGCTCATACGCTCCTCCATTACATAGTGCTCGACGTTCCCACCTCCCATTCTTGCTCGGGCATTCACCTCCACGGTCGGCCCTTCACCTCCCTTAGCGCTAAGTGCTCATCTCCCGCACCCTCGGGCATTCACCTCCCACTGTTTCTCGGGCCATCACCTCCCTACGCACTCCTCCCCACACTGATCCATACTCTTGCACATCGGCAGCGCACTCACACAGTCTCCCCCGATCACTCTCAGTTTGTTACAGAAACGAGTTTTGTATAGAATTGTGTAGATGAGCAGCTTCCTGGTTTGCATGTTATGAAACCAGCTCCCAAAATAGAAGAAAAGATAGATCAACGACTTAGAAATCAGCCTCTTCGAGGGGGAAACCTCTTTTATATTACACAAATGAACAATTCTTGGATGATACAAATGACAAAACCTCCTTTCTATATATAGGAGTTCAAAGGGTCACAATATAATCCTAGCCGACATAACAATAACAATGTAAGGGCACAACAATAACAATAGTGGGCTTCTATAGGGCACAATAATAACAATATGGGGACTACATGGGCACAACAATAACAATAAGGGGGCTACACTAACAATAACAATAACGGGACACACTAGTATTATAGGGGCCTAACATGCCCTTCTCCTTCAAAAAATTGTTGTCCTCAACACTTAAGTAGTTATGGATGCTTTTGTATAAAAATTTTATCCTCCCATGTCGAATATTCAGCAAGTAAGTTCTTCCACTTTATGAGATGCTCTGAAATCGATACACAAGACACTACAGTCTGTGCACCTTCAGCCAATTTTTACAGAATTCCAATCCGATGCTTGAAACGAAAGTTATGATGATTTTCCCTAAGTCACATCTTTAAGATGAAATTCTGGAGCCTGCAAAAACCCTAACTTCCATAGATCATATCTCCAAAAATATTGTGAACCAAGGTCAGAAATTTTTACACAAAGTTCATCAAGATTTCGGCTCCACGTGGTAAAAAATTGAACTTTTGAAGCCTCTTAGAAAAAAAGTTATAGCAAAAATGCCAAGATGTCCTGTCTGCAGCAGCGAAACCCTAGAATCCAAAGCTCTGATACCAAATGTTATGAAATCAACTCACAAAATAGAAGAAAAGATAGATCAACGACTTAGAAATCAGCCTCTTCGAGGGGGCAACCTTCTTTACATTACATAAATGAACAATTCTTGGATGATACAAATGAAAAAACCTCCTTTCTATATATAGGAGTCCAAGGGGTCACAATATAATCCTAGCCGACATAACAATAATAATAGTGGGCTTCTATGGGTCATAACAATAACAATATGGAGACTACATGGGCACAACAATAACAATAACAATATGGGGATACACTAGTATTATAGGGACCTAGCATTGCAAGCCGAGTGAAGTAAACAATGGGATGTGAAATTCAAGATGTATAAAGGTTTATAACCTTATATATTTCTTGAGTCGATTTAGCTTTCAGAAATCAGAAGGTCCGTAGTTCAATCCTGCATGGAGATAAACCTGCTTTGGCTTTGAAGTCGTGGCAGGGCGTTTCCGCATGTCTGTGTCCTCGGACTTCTTGGATCTTTTCTTTCCTGCAGCTTTACTTTTATTTGTCTTTAAAGATAGTGAGAACGAGCTCCTAAAGCCTTCAATTTTGCATGCATTTGTTAACACAAATTGCTCTTTAATTTGTTGCATTAAGTTGTCCAATCAATGATGGATGGAGAGAAACTTCCTGTTAGGTCCCTATATCACTAGTATAGTCCCTTATTATTGTTAGTGTAAACCCCTTATTGTTATTATTGTACCCTTGTAACCCCCATTTTGTTATTATTGTGCCCTTAAATTATTATTGTTAGGTCGGCTAGGATTACATTGTGGCCCACTAGGATTACATTATGGCCCCATGGACTCCTATATATAGAAAGGAGGTTTTGTAAATTGTATCATCCAAGAATTGTTCATTTATGTAATGTATTGGAGGTTCCCCCTCGAAGTGGCTTATTTCTAAGGCGTTGATATCTCTTTTCTTCTATTTTTGGAGCTGGTTACACAACATTTGGTATCAGAGCTTTGGATTCTAGGGTTTCGCTGCTCCAAACCGGTCATCGTGGCATTTTCGCTATAACTTTTTTTCTACGAAGTTTCAGAAGCTGAAATTTTTAGGGTGCGAAACGAAACCACAGGGAAGATTGTCTAAATTTCAGAGCTTGGTTCGCAATATTTTCGGAGATATGATCTGTGGAAGTTAGGTCTTTTTTCAGGCTCCTATACAGGTCATCGTGGCATTTGCGCTATAACTTTTTTTCTACTGAGGTTCAGAATCTGAAATTTTTATGGTGCGACGCTGAAATCCTAAGGAAACTCGTCAAAAAATTTTAGAGCTTGGTTCGCAATATTTTTGGAGGTATGATCTGTGGAAGGTAGTGCTTTTTCAAGCTCCTGAATTTCATCTCAAAGAGGTGATCGTGGGAAAAGTTCAATAACTCTCTCTCTGACATAAGTTAGATGCTTAAAAAATCAGTGTAGTGAGGCCATGAATTTCTTAAATATCATTCAGATGAAGGACGAAAAAGTGACACGTGGCAAGCCGTACAAGTTCGCTATACTGAACCAGTCCATAATTAGGTCATTGTGGGAGATTGGACATAACTTTGTCTTGGAGAATCCAAATCAAGTCAAACCTGTGGCATTCAAAAGAGAATTTAGAGGGTGACTTCAGTGCTCAATTTCAGATATTGAAGAGCCGCAATCACAAAGATAATCCAATTTCAATATCGAGCTCCTCAAAAGCAAGTAAAAGGTGTGCAATTTTTTTCTGAATTGCATAAGTCTTGTTTGAAGAATCAAGTTGAATTGATTGCAAGGGCATATTGTAGAATAGATATCAGTATTGGATTATAAAATGGCCCCTAAAAGGAATTCAACACCCATTAAGCCTTTGGAAAGCTCTACTATGACTCATGAAGAGGAAGAATGGCAACATGACATATCAAAATTACAAGAGCAAGTGCAACAAATTTCGCTCTCGCAAAAGCAACAAAAAATGACATGGAAGTTTTGAAGAAAGGCATGGAAACTAAGATAGATGGTTTGAAGAAAGGCGTGGAATCTAAGATAGATGGCATGGAGGCTGGCATGGAATGTAAGATGGATGACATGGAAGCTAAGATCGATGAGAAAATGGAAAACATGAAGAATGTTCTAAAAGCAGACATGGAAGGTTTGACAAAGTTGATACAAGAAACATTTCCTAATGGTGAAAATATAGTAGAAGAACCTCATGATGAGAACAAAATAAATGTTAATCGTGATTTCATAAACTCTAATGTTGGCGGGAAGAACCACCATATTCCAAAGATGGATATGAGGAAGTTTGATGGAGAGGATCCTGTAACATGGATACTACAGATGGAGCAATATTTTGATCTCCATAACGTGCAAAACACACAAAAGGTACGCATTGCAACTTTACATTTAGAACAAAATACATTTGTATGGTATCGATGGCTTTGCTCCCGTAAAAAATTGTCACTTGGTCAATTTTTACGGAAGAAATGATAGCACATTATGAGGATACAAAGAGAAACACCTTCTTTAGCCAATTGATAAATCTCAAACAAAAGGGTTTAGTGGGGCGACACATTGAGGAATTCCAAAAATTGAATATAAGGGTAACTGATATTCCAGAGGAACACAGGATCGATCTCTTCATAGGCACTTTAAAGGATAATATCCAACATGAAGTTCACGTTTTGGAACCAGATTCATTGGAGAAGGCATTCAGGTTGGCAAGAAAAGTTGAATGTAAAATAATGGCGACAAGGAAGCCTACCACTCAATTCTATAAAGAAGAAAGTGTTGCTACGCCTAGATTTCCACAACCTACAAGGTTGACACCACAAAAATTGGAAGAAAAAAGAGCAAAAGGGCTTTGCTACAGTTGTGATAGCAAATACACTAAAGGTCGTAAGTGTGCTGAAAAGAAATTATTTTACATAGATTGTGAAGAAGAAGAAGAAAATGAACAAGAAGAGGATATACACCAGGAACCAGCCCTAGAAGAGGAAGAAATGAATTCGACCATATCATGTAATGCACTGGCAGGAATTACCACTCCTCAAACTCTCAAGATAGAAGGACAGATCAAGAAGAAAAAGGTAATAGTGTTGATTGATTCAGGTAGCACCCATAATTTGATTCATTGTAAGGTAGCCAAGGAATTAATTTTTTTCCTATACCCAGCACGAGAATGTCAAGTGATGGTTGCAAATGGAGGAACTATAAATTTCTCTAGGAAATGCCATAATATCAAGCTAACCATGGGGGAATATGTATTGACTAGTCCAATGCTTTCCATTCCCATGGGAGGTGCTGATGTTGTACTAGGAGTACAATGGTTACAATCTTTAGGGACGGTAGCTTTTAATTTTCAAGAACTTTTCTTGAAATTTTTTTCAGAAGGAAAGGAAGTCAAATTACGGGGTATTGAAGGGAATCTGGGAAGGATAATAAGCTCTAATGTCATGACAAAGCTTCTAAAGAAATAACAACGAGGCGTAATTGCACAATTATGCTCACTAGAAGTTCCGACATCAAAATCATCTATTTTTGTAGATCTCCAACAAGTCTTGGACAATCATTCCAAGGTGTTTGAAACTCCCAAAGGACTCCCACCTATTCGTGATCATGATCATGCTATTCATTTGATTCAGGAAGTGTTCCTCCAAACATCAGGCCTTATAGATATCCTTACTTCCAAAAGAGCGAAATTGAACGTATGATTGCAGAAATGTTAGAGGCGGGTATAATTCAACCTAGTCAGAGTTCTTTCTCTGCTCCTATAGTATTGGTACACAAGAAGGATGGATCATGGCGAATGTGTCTGGATTATAGGGAGCTCAATAAGCTCACCATTAAAGATAAAATTCCCATTCCTGTGATTGATGAATTATTGGATGAATTACATGGAGCAATTTATTTTACCAAGTTGGATCTTCGTTCAGGATATCATCAAATTAGAATGAAGAGTGAAGATATTCCAAAAATAGCATTTTGAACTCATGAGGGTCATTATGAATTTTTGGTCATGCCTTTTGGCCTTACCAATGCACCTTCTACATTTCAAGGGTTGATGAATTCCATTTTCAAACCCTTCCTTAGAAAATTTGTGCTAGTATTTTTTGATGATATGCTAATCTACAACAGGTCTTGGAAGGATCATGTTGAACATGTTGACAGGGTGCTCAAACTATTGCAGGAGAAACAATTATATGCAAAAACATCCAAATGTTTCTTTGGAGTACAAGAGGTGGAATATTTTGGTCATATTGTATCTCACGAGGGTGTTAAAGTAGACCCTAACAAAATTAAAGCCATTAAGGAATGGAAAGTCCCCACAACCATAAAGAAGTTACGAGGATTTCTCGGGTTAACAGGGTATTATCGCAAGTTTGTTAAGAATTATGGGAGAATAGCAACACCTCTAACAACATTATTGAAGAAAGATGCATTTTCATGGACTCCTGAAGCAACTAAGGCCTTTGAACATCTTAAAGAGGCAATGTGCCTAGCACCTGTCTTAGCTACGCCAGACTTCACAAAAACCTTTATTGTGGAACGTGATGCCTTAGGAAATGGAATTGGTGCTGTTTTAATGTAGGAAGGAAGACCCATTGCTTTTGAAAGTCGTCCAATCAAAGGAAAGTATTTACAGAAACCTATTTATGAGAAGGAAATGTTAGCAATACCGCATGCACTAAAGAAATGGTGAACTTACCTAATGGGAAGACACTTCAAGGTAAAAACTGATCATGATAGTCTTAAACACTTTTTGGAACAAAGACTATCTTCAGAAGAGCGACAAAAATGGGTCACAAAGATGTTGGGTTATGACTTTGAAATAATCTACAAAAAAGGAAAGCTTAATGTTGTTGCAGATGCACTCTCAAGAAAGAATGAAGAGGTGGAAACATTGCTTTGTGCCATTTCTATTATCCAACCAGATTGGATAACCAAAGCAAGAGATGAATGGAAGAAGGACAAAGATGTATGGACACTCATTCAAAAGTTGCAGCAAGATCCTAGTACATCTGATACATTTAGTTGGAAAAATGATTCCTTATGGTACAAAGATCGCTTATATCTTTGTAAGAATTCCCAACTAAAACAAAAGATTCTTTTGGAAATGCGCACTTCTCCTTTAGGAGGACACTCGGGATTTTTAAAAACTTACCACAGGGTGAAGAAAGAATTTTTTTGGGATGGCCTTAAATCTGATATTCAAAAGTTTGTGACGTAATGTTTGGTTTGCCAGCAGAATAAAGTTGAGACAATTAAGACCCCGGGACTTCTACAACCTTTATCCATTCCAAGTCAACGTTGGGAGGAGATTTCAATGGATTTTATCACGGGTTTACCTAAGTCCGAAGGAAAGAGTGTCATCATGGTGGTAGTTGATAGACTTACCAAGTATGCACACTTTTGTGCTTTATCTCATCCATTTAAAGCAAGTACAGTTGCTACTACATTTATGGACGGAATTCAAAAGCTACATGGAAGCCCAAGGGTTATTGTGAGCGACAGAGATCCCATTTTTACTGGAAATTTTTGGACGGAGTTATTTTCTTGTTTGGATACTCAATTAGCTCATAGCTCATCTTATCATCCTCAATCTGATGGTCAAACTGAGATAGTAAATAAATGTTTGGAAGGATATCTTCGTTGTTTTGTATCTGATAAACAAACACAATGGGTCAAGTGGTTACCTCTCGCTGAATGGTGGTATGACACTTCCTTCCATACTGCAGCAAAAATGACCCCATTTATGGCACTTTATGGATATCATCCACCATCCATCACATCATATTTAAGGAAAAATTCGAAGGTTCAAGCAGTGGAAGATCACATCGAGCATCAGCAAGAAGTTCTCCAACTCTTAAAGGATAACCTGAATTTGGCACAAAATCGAATGAAACAACAGGCAGATCAACATCGCGGCGAGAGAAGTTTTGATGTAGGAGATTGGGTATTTTTACGGCTACAACCATACAAACAAATGTCCCTCAAGCAAGCTAAGAAGGATAATAAATTATCACAAAAGTACTATGGTCCTTACAAGGTGTTGCAAAAGATTGGTTCTATGGCATACAAATTGGAGCTTCCTGCTTCTTCACGAGTACATCCAGTTTTCCATGTTTCATGCTTAAAGAAGGTTATAGGTGAAAATCTTCCAGTTCAAACAATATTGCCGGAACTTGATGAGGAAGGAAAAATCATATTGGAACCTGAAGCGGTCACGGAAACAAGAACTCGACAACTACGGAATCGATCAATTTCAGAGTATCTCATCAAGTGGAAGAACATACCCACTGAAGATTCTACATGGGAGGATGAGAATTTTATACAGAAGCACCCGGAGCTACTCAAGTGTTGAGGACAACACTTTTTTGAAGGAGAGGGGCATGTTAGGTCCCTATATCACTAGTATAGTCCCTTATTATTTTTAGTGTAAACCCCTTATTGTTATTATTGTACCCTTGTAACCCCCATTTTGTTATTATTGTGCCCTTGAATTATTATTGTTAGGTCGGCTAGGATTACATTGTGGACCACTAGGATTACATTATGGCCCCATGGACTCCTATATATAGAAAGGAGGTTTTGTAAATTGTATCATCCAAGAATTGTTCATTCATGTAATGTATTGGAGGTTGCCCCCTCGAAGTGGCTTATTTCTAAGGCGTTGATATCTCTTTTCTTCTCAATTTGGAGCTGGTTTCACAACACTTCCCTACACCAAACTAGCTTGATTCATACAAGAACAAGCAATCTACCGAGGATTAAGAAAAGCATGTTGCTAGTACAGGAAGTGATGCTAAGGCGACTGACCCGAACATGGAAGTAACATGATTGATATGTCGTGAGTTTCAACATCATCTCTACTTCGAACATCTTCCAAAAAGCCAAGCGAGCAATGGTATTTACATAAAATTGCAGCATAGTATTCAGTGGTAGTATTTGTGTTGGGAATTGAAATCCATTGTAGTGGAAGATTTACATACTGTTTACTGGCTATTTTATGATATGGAAGTAGTGGAAGATTTCAAATCATTCAATGGCTAATCTCCATTTTAGTGTGTGATCACTTTCTAAACAATTGATACTTTTTATATTTGGAATCTTAAATAAGCTTCCACTAGGATTGTTGAGCCTTGTTTTTTTGCTGAGAATGGCTCTCATTGGTGAAGTATTAAAGTTTCTCAAAACTCTGATACAATCTACTATCAAAGACACTGTTAAAATCAGCAAAGACACTCACAGATATTCAAACCTCTCTGCAAAATGCACAAGCACAAACTGAGTTTTTGCAGCTTGAATCTCAGCTACAACAAGAAGAATTACAGCAATGGAGTCATCATTTTCAACCTATTTTTGTTCAGAACGTTGAAAGAGACTCCCACAAGCAGCAAGTCAATAATGTTGCGGTTGATTCACATTCCATGCCCATTTCAAGATCATATTCATATGCAGATGCAGAAGCTCAGGTTCCACTTCCCAAGCCCATCATCAGACCTTAGGAAGAACTTGTTCATAACAAGCAAAGAATAGGTCTTGGATATGACAAGGATGTGTCCTTTCATATTCCAGACTATTCCAAGCCCATTCAATTTCAAAGTGTTAGGTTTCTTTATGACAGTTCACCTTCAACTATTCAATATTCTGCTCCTCTTCCACAACAGATTGTGAAATGCCAACACTGTGACCGAGTTGGCCATATGAAAAATCATTGTTTTTAGCTTCATCCATGTGAGCATTGTCATAAAACCACTCATTCTTCACACAAATGCTTCAGAAACAAGCCTCCTGCAAGAACGCAGATTCATCTTAGATGGATCACTTCTTGGCAATGGGCATCAACAGCAAAGAAGATGTTTCACTCATACGTCGAAATCTCTTGTAGAATATTAAAAGACCATGCAGTTGAGTTTTCGCCATCATCTCACCTTGTATCTGACACGGGGAGAAATGATGGTCATCTACAAGCTTCAAAGCCACATCAAGCGAGCCTAAGCCACAACCTGCCATTCCAGATTCAGAGTTGTAGCCAGAGACAGATATTCCCATTATCATGCTAATGGTTGGTGGTCAGCCTTAAACCATCTATTCGAGGTTGAGCTTCTCCCTCTTCAAAGAACTAGGGACACTTCCTCTAACAGAAGACTTCAGCTTCGTGCCAGTTTTGGAAGAGTTCTGCGAATTGCATTAAGCATTCCAGAGTTGGTGGTCATCCTCAAACCACAATAGGTTGAGACCTCCCTTTTCAAGTTGAAGTTCTACCTTTTTATGCGGGTTATAGACCTCCCGTTTCCAGGTTGAAGGTCTCCCTCTTCAAAGCATTAGGAGCACTTCCTCTAGCAGAAGACCTCAGCTTCTTGCCAGATTTGGAAGAGTTTCGGGAACTGCACCAAGTGTTCCAGTGTTGGTGGCCATCCTTAAACCACCACCTTATACCTGTATCTTAGAGAGCTCAAAAAACCTAGTGTTGCCATCCATTTTTGCACATTTGTATTACAGCTCTCTTCTTGGACTCATACATACCCTTTGGATTAAGGGGGGGAATGTTGGACACCTAATCCGCTAAGGGTTAAGGTGTGGGAAATGGACAGTCAAAGGGAGTCCAAGAGACCTTGGAATATGGAATCCAAGAGTCACACCTAATGTACTATAAATGTATATGTTGGTTAATAGAAAAGATATTCACGTTTTTCTTATCTTCTTGTGTGCATACCATGCGTGTGTTTGACAAAAAGCGACCTTCAAGCACTTATACTTCATAAAAATGATGCAAGCTTATCGACAAAAAATGATCTCTAGGACATTTCATTCATCTAACAACGGCCCATACATAGAATAAGCTAAATAGACACATAATTCCACATTTCCATCATGCAACCATTAGCCCTAATTATAGCGAAATCCAATAGTATGCAGCAACAAGAAAAATAACATCAAATTTACACTTACATGTTAGAGAGTATATCCAACTGGCATCAATTTGCACATAAGAATCTCCAAGATAGAAATAGCCCAAATCCATACATCAAAATTCATCCATTATCCAAAAATCTCGACCAAGGAAAAAATGTGAGTTTCTCTTAAGAGAGAGAGATCCCAAAACAAGTGATGATACAAATGAATGTAGCTAACTCCTATTTATACACCTTTTAGGAGTTCGAATTAGCCTATGGCCCTACATTAGCCCCTAAACATATAAAAATGTGCATGTAACCTTAACTTTTGGTGACAAGGCCACCAAACTAGCCCATACATGGAATAATAAGCCTCACAAGAGGTCAACTGATGTCATTGGGCCTTCTAGGAGGCATACTGGGGTCCACGATTGCCATAATAATGCATGGGGCCCATTTAAAGTGTTGGACAAGGGGTTGGCCCCTTGTTCTCCAAACAATAAACCTGTGGTGCTCCCTGTGGATTTGGGGGGGCACGCAAATGACCTCAGGTGTCTCCAAATGAGTCGAATATGCATGTAGATGCTCTGTGAAGGCTCATATGTTGGAATAAATGTTGTTGTGTCCTTGCACAAGCCTTGGGGCACCCTCCAAGTGTGTGGTGTACCTGTGGGGTCAATTGGGCATGATTCATCTTCCTCGTCCAAGAGTGGATCTCTAGCAATCTTTGATCATCCAAACAGATCCATAAAGCGTTGTCTATTGTTTTGGAAGCCCATAGCTCTCGACACACACCCTATATGTGCCAATGTAGCCCTCTGGAGGATTAGGAACCTGTATAGGGAGACCAAACCCAAAATGGCCACCACCTGCAATCTTGTATAAGATCCAATGCGTCCCCTAGCCTTCTAGTACAACAAGTCATTAGAGTAATCAAATAAAAGAGCTTGCAAAATCATGGGCAACAAGTGGACACTTCATAATGGCATGCCCTTCCATAGTGAGCTTTGGAGTGTGCTAATGTCTTCAGACTCCAAAGGGGGGTAGCCAAGTACGTTATTAGGTGGTTTCATGCTTTAGAGGGGATAGTATGTCCAAGGTCCATCCCTCAAATGGTGGTGGCATATGATCAAGATGTGAAATGGAGTAGGAAATGATAGGGGCAATCATGGGCCACATATTGGGGCATAAGGGTAGCTAAGAATAAGGGAAGCCCACACTTGGGTACATAATATGTAGGAGGGAGCAATCGTGGTACATGAGGTGCCCCGGCCTTGATTTTTCTATTGAGATTTTGTGTATTTGGGTAGCATTAGTTGTGCTCTAGGTCCCAAATTTTGAGGAAGGACTAGAGTACACTTGATCTACAAGACCCAGAAAAGGATTTGGGAAATTTCATCTCGTTTAGGAGATATTAAATTAATTAATTATTTTAATGTATTTCCTAAGTTAAAACTTTGAAAAATAAAATAACTAAAGTGAATTTAATTAAACATGTGATGAAATTGTCTTAAGTCACACGAATCAAGCTTTCTTTTAATCTTAGCCATTGATTAAAGATTTAATTTTGGTCATTGATTTGTCAACAAGAAAAGTATAAACGAAAGGCTTGGGGTCATTTATAAAGACACACAGAGGTAGAGCACTACAGCTAATCTGAGATTCTAGGGCAGGGTTTGCTAAGAAAACTCAGAAGTGTTTTAGCTGCAAAGAGGGGAATTTAGACCAAGGGGATGATCTGATCCCAGGGTCTAGAATACACAAGAGGCAGAGAAGAGATCAGCTGAAGGACAGCGCAGAGGAAGGCAGCAGCAGCGGCAGCAAGGACAGCGTAATTTTCAAGAGAACCTTCAGGGGTTATGCAGAGACCCTTAGGGGCAACGTAGTGACTGCGTCACCCATTCTGAGGTAACGTAGTCCCTTCCGGAGTGACGTTGAGGGTTTGGAGGCCATCCAGGGCTAACACACTACATTTCAGGGACACCGTTGGGGTTTCTAGGCCCTAATCTTGGCTGAGTTATGTAAATCCCATTTGAGGGTGTGGATCAGTCATTATTTTGGCCCTAGATCAGCCAAAGAGTTGTAGATATAGTGTTTTCTCTGTCAAGTTTTTCAGATCTGGAACCCAGATTTGTGTATTCAGAAATATTCTTAATAATAGAACCCTCCAGCAGCGAGAGACCAATTTTCCCACCTTGGGTTTTTCCGGGGACTATTTGTCCAGAAATAGTTGTCACTTTGTCAATGTGTGCATGTGCTTATTCTAGATCTGAATTGGTAGAGATCTGTTATGTGTTTTGCTTCGATTTTAACTTGAATTTATTCAGTTAATAACTTGCATAAGTAGGAAGAGCATAACCGGATTAACAGTAATAATTTCTGCATAAGATATAAGATTCAGAAATTTCTACATTTTCCACCCTTCGTTATATGTCTTTTGCCCCTAGAGTCCTCATCATGCAACTCTGATTGTTCTTTAATCTCTAAAGGAAACATTTCTTGTTGAGGCTGTTCTTGTGGATCTAGGCCATTAAGCTCTGCTGCCTCTATTTTTGGATCGCCAGACTGTTGTTGATTTTTAGTGTTGTCCTCTAGGAAACACTCCAGCTCTTCCCCTTCTTCATGGAGGGTAAGCTCTCCTCCCTCTTCTTCAGAATAAGCTAGGAATTGGTTTGCTACATTTGGTCCAATAACCACCATGGGGCGTTCTTCCTGGAGATTAAAGGGTGTGGGCCCTTTTTCTGTAATGGTTTCTTTGAACTGCTCTTTAGGAGGGTCAGGCGATTTCAAGGATATAGCTGTGGAGTTCTCATTTTTGGGAGGATCAGCTTTTTGCTTTGTGAAAGTGGATGCAGTGGCCTTATGAGGGGCTGACTCTTCCAAGGGCTTCTTCCCTTCACTAGCAAGACCAGGAGGGGTTTGTTCTCTTAATATTAACCCTTCATTTTGTTCTTGCCCTCGGGTTCTCTTTCTGAAGGCCCTGAGGTCATACTTCTTGTGGAGTTGAGCCTGCATGAAATCCACGAACTGGCTGCAGTAATTGTCAATATCTTGATCTTCTGAAGGGATTTCCTTTTCTTCTTGCTCCCCTTACAGGCTGAGTTCACCCTCCTCCTCATCAGAGTATGCGAGGAATTGATTCTCTTGGATGTTTGTGACCGCTTCGGCCTGTTCCTCCAACTCTCCTTCCCAGTATAGAGGAGGTTGAATGTGGTCTTGTTGTTCCTTCTTATCCCATTGTAACAACTACAAAGGGGGATTCCGATACTGAGGATTAAACCCTCGGTTAGGAATCATTTGGTTGGGATGAGGAGGGGAATTTTGGGACTCCAATTCAAGCTTAATCAGCATGTTTGAAAGGTTCTTGATTAACTTATTCATTTCTTCAATTCTACACTCTTGTGATTCCCTTCCCTGATTTTAACTAGAAGCCTCCTTCCTGTTTTTTCTCCTAGCTTCATGCTCAGTCTTCCCCTTGAATTTACCAGTGGAAGCGAAGTTTGCTTCTACCTCCAATGCATCGGTCTAGATCTAATCCAGAGATGTGGATTTCCTTTCTCTTAGGGTGAACCCAAACTCCGGTTCGAAAGCTCCTGCGAAGACCATCTTAGCAGCTGCTTGGGGAGGCTTTATTTCAGCAGGAAGATTATTATAGAGCTTATTGAACCTCTTTATGAATCATGTTACATTCTCATTGTGTCTCTTCTTGAAAACATTGAACTCTGTGAGAACATATCCATGGTCCCTCTTTTCTCCCCATTTCAATGTGAAGAAATTTTCCATTTCTTCCCAAGTGTGGATTGTGTTGTTGGCTATAGACTTGAACCATTTCTAGGCTTCTCCCTCCAAGGATTGGACGAAAAGCCTTAATACCACATCTAAGTGCTCTACATTTACATTCTCAACGAAGGCGCAGAAGGTTTCAAATTTTCAATATGTCTCTGCGCAGAAGTATTATCTTCCCCCATGAACCGAGGCAATCGCTCTAGATAGTCTTGCGGCATATTATTTAGAGGCTGAGGGAGGGCCAAGGGGGCATACTTGTTCAAAAGGAAACTCGGCACAACCATCTGATTTAGAGGTGGGTGTAGATGGTGGATCTGAATCTGGTGTGAGGCCTAGTGAAAGCCAGGATTACCTCTGATTAGGACTATTTTACAGTGGAGTCGCCAAGGTGAGGAATACTCAACTCCCAACCCTTCGTGCTCACCTGTCTGAAGGGTGGAATTTATGTCGTCTCCCAAGGAAAATATTTCTTCATTCGTATCCCCGACAACAGTGCCAAAAAGATGTTGTAGCCCCTAGAGACAGCGTTGAGTTGCAAAAGACTAGTGCCTAGGACATCTTAAAATCAAAGCTTAAAAGTAGACAACTATAAGAATGCCTCTAACAAAATATGGAATAAGAGAATAATGGTTTTGGTGGTTCAAGAATGGGGAAGGCCTTTGAGTCTGATTCCTGTGAATTACCCTATGCTACAAGAGGGCTCAAGACGCTGAATGGCTTTCAAATGGGCCAAGTAAGAAACAATGAGCAAAGGCTTTCAAATTATGTAGAGGTGCTGAGGAAGAACGGAGGAGGAATCCGCAAAAGACAGGCTTAATATCCTTAAGAATTTGCCCCCCCCCCCCTCGTGAACTCAAAGGAAACGGATGTAAGTGGAAAATGACTAACAGTAGAGATTTGTGGAGCACAAATTAAGGAAGTGCAGCAAGTTTGATACATGAGCATTATACATAAACGAATTCATGAATAAAAATGCATATTGTCGACAGCTACATTACACAAATCATCAAAGCAGCAGAACATTGAAAGATGATTACACATAAACAGGAGATTACTGATAAACGAAGAGAAATAGATACATACTACTCATTGCCCCATCTGGAATCCAAATAAATAGCGTTGTATCATATTAAGTTCAAAACATCTCTCCCAAATATGTATCTCAGAGCACAGGGAGCACAATTATACAGAACTACAGCAAAATTCTCCAAAATTCAGAACCTTTCATAGATCTCTCAACTTCCTAAATATAGAGTTCCTATTGAGGGTTCACAATCGAATAATCCTTCATGATCGACCCACGTGTAAAAATCAAAACATCCTAACAAACTAGCAGAGCGTGCATCAAGCAATCACTCCTGTAACATAAAATCAAAACAGAATCAAGTGGAATCGAGATTTCACCAGCAAAACATCACTATCTAAAAGTAAAAAGAAACAAAATTATGGGCTGCGTAGGCCAAATCCTGGAATCTTCCATGGGAACAGTGAGGAGTGGTCATGAACAGGTGGCCAGTGTGGTTTCCACCACTTGATTTCATCTGCTGTGGAAGGCCTCCACTCTCTAATTCTCATGATTTCCACTTAACGTTGCGGAACGGTTGGTTGTGCTGCGCGTGCCTCGCTCTTTAGCGAGGATTTCCTGGACCAACTGAATAACCATAGCTGTGTTGTTCCACCAAAAACTCATGTTGTGCTTTAACTTGCAAAAAAAGGAGACCAGATCTCGGAGGGGGGTATGGATGGCTTATGGTATTGGATGGGAGGGTGCGAAATCACTGTGGGCCGTTGGATGCGTTATATGGAGCGGAAATGAGGAGAGGATGGCAAAAGCGATAGTGGAGTCAGTGGGGCTCATTAACACTGAAAAGAGCGGAACAAAAGTTGTGGAAGGGCTACTGATGACGTGGCAAGGAATGTTGAAATTGTGTATTTGGGGTAGCATTAGTTGTGCTCTAGGTCCCAAATTTTGAGGAAGGACTACAGTACACTTGATCTACAAGACCCAAAAATGGATTTGGGAAATTTCATCTAGTTTAGGAGATATTAAATTAATTAATTATTTTAATGTATTTCCTAAGTTAAAACTTAGGAAAATAAAATAATTAAAGTGAATTTAATTAAACATGTGATGAAATTGTCTTAAGTCACACGGATCAACCTTTCTTTTAATCTTAGCCATTGATTCAAGATCTAATCATGACCGTTGATTTGTCAACGAGAAAAGTATAAAGGAAAAGCTTAGGGTCATTTGTAAACACAAACAGAGGCAGAGCACTGAAGCGAAGCTGAGATTCTAGGGCGGGTTTGCTAAGAATACTCAGAAGTGTTTCAGTTGCAGAGAGCAGAATTTAGACCAAGGGGATGATCTGATCCCAGGGTCTAGAATACACAAGAGGCAGAGAAGAATCAGCTCAAGGACAGCGCAGAGGAAGGCAGCAGCAGCAGGGATAGCGTCATTTTCAGGAAACCCTTCAGGGGTTGCACAAAGACCCTTAGGCGCAGCGCAATGACTGCGTCATCCATTCTGGGGTAACACAGTCCCTTCCAGGAGCAGCGCTAAGGGTTCGAAGGCCATCCAAGGCTGACGCAGAAGCTTTCAGGGACTTCAGAGGCTGACACAGTGCATTTCAAGAGCAGCACTGGGGTTTCTAGGCCTGGATCTGACTGAGTTCTGTAAATCATGTTTGAGGGTGTGGATCAGTTAGTATTTTTGGCCCTAGATCAGTCAGGAGCTGTAGATCTAGAGTTTTCTCTGTCGGATTTTCCAGATCTGGAACCCAGAAGTTCTGTATTCAGAAATATTCTTAATAATAGAACCCTCCAGCAGCTAGAGACCGGTTTTCCCACATTGAGTTTTTCCGGGGACAGTTTGTCCAAAAATAACTGTCACTTTGTCAATGTGTGCATGTGCTTACTCTAGATCTAAATTGGTAAAGATCTATTATGTGTTTTGCTTCAATGTTAATTTGAATTTATTCAGTTAATAACTTGTTTAAGTAGGAGGATCTTAATCGGATTAACAGTAATAATTTATGCATAAGATATAAGATTCAGAAATTTCTACATGGTATCAGAGCAATTGCAGATCTAGAAGGGTCACCAGCTGAAAAATCTGAAGGATCTAGATGCAGAAAGCAGTTGGAAAGGCAGCAGAGAAGCAGATCTGAAGGGACAGTGCAGTTTTCAGGAGAAAATTCACATAGAGGGAAGGGTGACGTTGTCCAGCGTTGTGTCCTAGCAAGCCCACGCAATTACTGCACAGAGGCAGCTCAGAAACAGGGCTTGTTGGGTCTGAAGCCAGCCAGTGTGATTCAGATCTGAATCTGTCGGATCCAGAAAAGTCTGCAGAAAAGTTGCAGAAATTCAAAAGAGCTGGTGGGGTTAAATTTCTGAAATTTTCAGATTTTTAGCCTTAGCACAAGTGACAAAGATTGGGAAGAGATCAACTTCATAGAGAGTTTCTTGCCAAAGGAAACTTGCAGTTTGATCAGAGAATCAAAGAAGAAGCTGAATCATAGTTGATTTGGTAGATTTCCAAGGGGGGAAATCAAGTGTCAGAGGGAGCAGAGGTTGTCCAATTCGTAAAGGACCTTAGATCCAGACCTCTAGGATAGAGAGGAGGTGCTTCGACACATTCTGAGCAGATGACTCCTCATGGACTGTGTGATCAGGATAGGCTAGAGGGCCTCTCAAACTTTTCGATGTAGAAAGCAAGGATCCTGATTGGCCCTTGAGGCACACGGTCAAAAAGACCATCCAGAGCAGAATCTGGCCACACCGACAGATGCGGATCTCCTACTGAAGCATAAGGAAGTGGCTGATAATGGACAATATCAAGGACCATATTGTACCACACATAGCTAAGAATAGGACAGTATACGAAATGTGGAAGGCCTTGACTTCCCTGTATGAGGGAAAATCAGTCCAAAGAAAGATATTGTTGGAGGCCCAAATGAGGTCATTCATGATGACCAAGGGAGAAGACATCGAGCATTTCCTCTTCAGATTGCAGTCAATCAGGGATCAGCTGACTGCAACAGGTGCAACCGTAGATGATGCAGTGATAGTCAGGACTGCCCTCAATGCAGTCACAGATGAGTGGGAAACCTTTGTCCAAAGTATCTTGGGCAGGGCAGACCTCCCAGATTGGGACAGCTTATGGTCAATCCTGCAGCAAGAAGAACTACGCAGATTCACCAAGAAGCAGCACAACCCTAGGTTGAGCAAAGTAAAGAAGGCAGAGGAGGAAGATGCAGCCTTGGCATCAAAGGAGCAACCGAAGAAGAAGAAGGATCTTTCAAAGATCAAGTGCTTCCACTGTGGCGAAATGGGACATTTTGCCAGCCATTGTCTAGAAAAGAAAAAGAACAAGGAAGCATCTTCTTCCAAAGCAATGGTAGCAGATGATGGGTCAGGAGATGATGTAGCCATGAGTGCTCATGAACCACGGAGGTGGGGTGACATGGACATGTAGAGGAGCTACATGAAAGTAAGGCGGGATCGTTGAGCAGCTCATCTCTTGGATCACATGCGACCTATGGCAGCCTTAAGACAGTTGAGGGACAAGTGGAGCAATGGGTGCATAGATCACAGATGAGGCAGAAGCAGAGGCAGATCTGGAGGCTGGGAGGAGCAACACAGAGCAAAGCAGCGACAGCATAGAAGCAGTAGCAACGCAGAGGCTAATGTGAATTCAGCAGCGCAGTGCAATGTTGCTTACGCAGTGTAGAGCTGCAGCAGCGTAGAGAGCTTCAGAGGGACAGCACAGTGCAGCGGCAGTGTGATAGATTTCAGCACAAGGAGTTGATGTGACTTCAGTAGTGCACAGGGAGTCTGATTACGCAGGCAAAGTTGTAGCTGTGCATCGTTCTTTAGATGCCAACACAGATCTATAGCCTATGGAGCTTCAGTGATAAGGATGCAACCCATTTGACTTGTTTGTCAAAGATTGGGCAGGAGATTCAATTGTTTCTCTCAACAAGTGAAGTTGCAGTGCAGCAGATCAGCAATGGCAGTGCTATGAGCAACACAAATGCAGCATATTGAGAGGGAGCTGCAATACAGTGGTTGCAATGGCAGTGGTAGAGTCATGGGCAGCAGTACAGAATGGCAACAACAATGCATAGTTGAGTGGCAGGAGGCCAAGCTTCAGCAGCACAGAACCAGTACTCAAAGTCATGCAATGCATAAGTGTGATGTGTTACTAGAGCACACCCTTGATGCTAAGAGGGAGTGTTGAGATTTTGTGTATTTGGGATAGCATCGGTTGTGCTCTAGGTCCCAAATTTTGAGGAAGGACTAGAGTACACTTGATCTACAAGACCCAGAAATGGATTTGGGAAATTTCAACTGGTTTAGGAGATATTAAATTAATTAATTATTTTAATGTATTTCCTAAGTTAAAACTTGGGAAAATAAAATAATTAATGTGAATTTAATTAAACATGTGATGAAATTGTCTCAAGTCACACGGATCAAGCTTTCTTTTAATCTTAGCCATTGATTCAAGATTTGATCATGGCCATTGATTTATCAACGAGAAAAGTATAAAGGAAAGGCTTGGGGTCATTTGTAAACACACACAGAGGCAGAGCACTGAAGCTAAGCTGAGATTCTAGGGTGGGGTTGCTAAGAATACTCAGAAGTGTTTCAGTTGCAGAGAGGGGAATTTAGACCAAGGTGATGATCTGATCCCAGGGTCTAGAATACACAAGAGGAAGAGAAGAGATCAGCTCAAGGACAGCACAGAGGAAGGCAGCAGCAACAGGGACAACGTCATTTTCAGGAAACCCTTCAAGGGTTGCGCAGAGACCCTTAGGGGCAACGCAGTGACTACGTCACCCATTCTAGGGTAACACAGTGCCTTCCAGGAGCAGCGCTGAGGGTTTGGAGGCCATCCAAGGCTGAAGTAGAAGCTTTCAGGGGCTTCATAGGCTGACGTAGTGCATTTCAGGGGCAGCACTGGGGTTTCTAGGCCTGGATCTGACTGAGTTCTGTAAATCCCATTTGAGGGTGTGGATCAGTTAGTATTTTTGGCCCTAGATCAGTCAGGAGATGTATATCTAGAGTTTTCTCTGTTGAGTTTTCCAGATCTGGAACCCAGAAGTTGTGTATTCAGAAATATTCTTAATAATAGAACCCTCCAGCAGCCAAAGACCGGTTTTCCCACATTGGGTTTTTTCGGGGACAGTTTGTCCAGAAATAACTGTCACTTTGTCAATGTGTGCATGTGCTTATTCTAGATCTGAATTGGTAAAGACCTATTATGTGTTTTGCTTCGATGTTAACTTGAATTTATTCAGTTAAATACTTGTTTAAGTAGGAGGAGCTTAACCGGATTAACAGTAATAATTTATGCATAAGATATAAGATTCAGAAATTTCTACAAGGAGGTGGGACCCAAACTCATATCGCATATAGCAAATCAGAGGTTTTACATGAGCAGTGAAGGGTAAACGTTAAGAATTGCGATGTGCGAAGTGCGATGGGAGGAGGAGTGACGTGGCAAGACAGAGGTGGGGCCGCACGCACATCGCAGATCGCAAGTTTTAGTTATGAGCAACGAAAGGTAAGAGCTATATTCTACGGGGAGGGATGTGCGGAGAGCGGGGAATGGATGACGTGGCAAGGAGGTGGGACCCAAACTCATATCGCATATCGCAGATCGTAGGTTTTACATATGAGCAGCGAAGGGTAAACGTTAACAATTATGATGCGCAAAGTGCGATGGGTGGAGGAGTGACGTGGCAGGACCGAGGTGGTACTGCCCGCACATCGCAAATCGCAAGGTTTATATGTGAGCGGCAGAGGGTAAATGCTATAATTTGCAGTGTGCGAAGTGCGATGGGCATAGGAGTGACGTGGCAGGATGGAAGTGGGGTTGCCCGCACATCGCAAATCGAAATCGGAAGAGTTTAGTTATGAGGAGCGAGAGGTAAGTGTTATGATCTACAGGGAGCGATGTGCGAGGAGCGGGGAATGGAAGGTGACATGGCGAATGGATGGCGGTCCCACTTTATATTGCATTTCGAGGTTCGGGAGCGATCAGATGTATGATGTGTAAATGGAAATTGCAAAATGCTGATGCGATATAGGTAAGGAGTTAAGTGCGGTAAGTAAAATTACATATATTATATGTAACATATAATACATGTAACAGTTTGTGGGATGTGGCAATTAACACACTTTGGATCATAATTCCTTGACCGCAACACTTTTCTCTTTTGACTGCGGGGCTTTCCGCCCAACCTGCGCTTGAACAGCTTGGCCTTACCCTTAAACATTCACGCCTCTGCCCTGTGATTTCCTTGTAGGGACCACTTCTCCATGTTATGTGCGGTCACAGGCCAACACCTCTTTTCGTTATATGTCTTTTTCCTTTCATGATTTTTCTTCAATAAATTGCTCGAGGCTTAAAGGACAAGAGCATGATGTGTTAGATATAGCATTAAATACCCCGGATTTTGTAGGGCAGTTCATTGCCCTCCAGGGATTGGGACCGTCATGGGTTCCTGAATGATAAAGGAGGCTCATTTAGGGCCTATGGAACGAGGGTGATGGCCATGGGAATGGGGTAGTGTTCATGTATTGGCTTTTTCCCACGTGCTATATATTTTTCTCTCAGCCATCTTTTGCATTTTATGGTACATTTTCCTGTTGAATGTGGCCATCTTTGCTTTTTATTTTCTTTTTTATTTGCTTCGACCTCCAAGGCATCATTCCAAGCCTGACCCAAGGTTGCTGCATGGGAGAGGGGAGGCCAACCCTATGTCGACCCAGTGCGGGAATGCAGACCGAGGTGGGAGATGTGATGAATAGGGTTACAGTGAGCAGAAATAGGGGTAATATAAGTGGATATGGGAGCGAGACCACGCAACCAAAGTCAGGGTTTCCCAAGGGGGGGCTAACCTAAAACCAAATGGTCAGTAAAGGAGATCCCACTGGACTAAAGTACAAGGGTAACACCCAAAAGATCTCAAGGGGACATGAGCACAAACTAAGTCCACTCTTTCCGTCGAATCCCCCCATGAATCCATGTTCAAAAGTGTCCACGATAAGTAAACCCAATACTCAATTACCAAATAACAAGACATACCTTTAGGTTCGGGAGGCTCACCTTCAAACATACGATCAATACAAATGGGTGAGGGACCACATGGCGGGCTCAGGTGACGGAGAAATGGCATAATGAGCTACCTGAGGATTGCAAGGGGCAGTCGGCTGAGGTCCATCATGGAGAAAAATTTCTCCTAGGGATATCACCCACGAAGTGGTGGATAACAGACCCTAGATGAGCATCCTCTATAATTCAAGAACCCACGATTGTCCCAATCCCTGGAAGGCAATGAACCACCCTATCAAAAAAGGGGTAATCATTGTTATATCTTACACATCATGCTCTTATCCTTTGAGCTCCGAGCAGTTAATCAAAGAAAATTCATAAAAGGCAAAAGGCACATAAAGAAGGGTGGAAAAATCAAGGTCTGGGCACCTCATGTACCATGATTTCTCCCTCCTACACCTTATGTACCCAGGTGTGGGCTTCTTTTTTTCTAGCTACCCTTGTGCCTTGACATGTGGCCCAGGATTGCCCTTCTCATTCCCTATTCCATGTCACCTCTTTATCACATGCTACCACCATTTGAGGGGTGTACCTTGGACATACTATCCCCTCTAAAGGTATAAACCACTTAATAAGGTACTTGGCTAACCCCCTTTGGAGCTTGGAGACACAAGCACATCCCAAAGCCTACTATGAAAGGGCATGCCATTATGAAGTGTCCACTTGTTGTCTATGGTTTGTAAGTTCTTTTAGCTTATTACTTTAATGACTTATTGTGTTGGAAGGCTAGGGGACGCATTGGATCTTATGCAAGATTGCAAATGGTGTCCATCTTGGGTTTGGTCTCCCTATACAGGGTCCTAACCCTCCAAAGGGCTACATTTGTAGGTATAGGGTGTGTGTAGAGAATCATGGGCCTCCACAGCAGTAGACAACACTCCATGGATCCCCAGAGATGTTCATAGATTTCTAGAGATCTGCCTTTTGGACGAGAAAGATGCATTTGGTACACTATGCCCAGCTGGCCCCACAGGTGCACCACACACTTGGAAGGTGTCCCAAGACTTATATGTTGACATGGCAGCAATCATTCCATCATCTGAGCCCTTACAGATGGTCTACAAGAATATTCGACTCATTTGGAGACCCATGAGGTCATAGGTGTGCCCCTAAAGCCACTGGGAGCACCACAGGTTTATTGTTTGGAGAACAAGGGGCCACCCCCTTGTCCATCACTTTGGAGGATCCTATTCATCATTATGGCACTTATGGGCCTCATCAGGCCTCTTGGAGGGCCCTACGACATTGATAGAATATTATTTGACCTCTTG
This sequence comes from Pinus albicaulis, assembly GCA_034641835.2. Classification (NCBI taxonomy): domain Eukaryota; kingdom Viridiplantae; phylum Streptophyta; class Pinopsida; order Pinales; family Pinaceae; genus Pinus; species Pinus albicaulis. The sequence continues at coordinate 1,303,464,284 of CM076575.1, read as the reverse complement.
AGAGGCTTATAATTTTATTTGTGAGCTAGTTTGGTGGGCTTCTCACCAAAAGTTAGTTAATTTGTACATTATTTTATTTTAGAGGCTAATGTAGGCCCACTAGGTAATTCGAACTCCTAATCAATGTATAAATAGGAGTTGGATGGATTCATTTTGTATCATCACTTGGATTTGGATCATTCTCTCATTAGAGAACTTCGCACTTTTTCCTTGGTGGATATTTATGGATAATGGATGAATTTTGATGTATGGATTGGGTTCTTCTTATCTTAGAGCTTCTCATATTGAGAATGTGTTGCTAGTTGGATATATTTTGTTATATGTAAATGCAATTTCAACACTATTTTCTTTCATTTTGCTGCATACATTGGTTATGAGATCTTCGCTATTTTTAGGGCTAATTGTTGCATGCATTAAATGTGGAATTATGTTTCTATTTAGCTTATCTCTATGTATGGGCCATGTTTGATGAACGAATTGTCCTAGAGATCGTGTTATCTTAATAAGCCACTTCTATTTGCAATGAAGTATAAATGCTTTTAAGGTCACTTTTCTTCTCTTGCCCTTAACATTGGACGAAGTCGACTTTAAAGAGCCTCCTTGAAAAATAAATGATGTCCATCTTCACAATTCTCCTAGACTCCATATCCCCAAGAGGAATTAGGCAATGATCCATCAAAGGGTGGTCATTTAAACCATATTTTTCACCTTTTTCCTCCCTCTTCTAGGTCTAGCCACATTGGGCCACCCAGGACATCAATTTCCTTGTAAACTAGCCCTAGAAAAATTTCAATCTCCTAATATCTATTGTGCTAGTGTATCCTCAAGGTCTCCTCTGAATTTGAAGAGATTCCAACGGTGGGATTGAGAGATATCTCAAGCCTTAGGTCTGAGATCAAATTTTGCCCTAGTGTTCCCAAGGTTAGTACCTCATGGGATCAATTTAACATCTTTAGGTGAAAATTCTTGCTTGATCATTTCCCCTTTCCTTAGTCAGGTTACGAATATCATCAATTCCTAGATTTCATTCCCTTAACCTGGGTTGGGTCCACTTGTCCCCGTGTGGATCCATTTCTTATCAAAGACAATTCATCAAGGACAACTCGGGAATCCAAGTTCTATAAGGATTAGGAAATTCCTTTTCAAGTCATATCCCCTTAGCCTAACCCTTAAATCCTCATCTCCTTTCCTTAGAAAGTCGTGTACCTTGCTTAAAGAGCAAGCAAGCTCCATTCTTAATCTTATCTTTGGGAAAGGGTCTCTAAGGTCACTTCACACCTATTTGTTGATCCATCCATTACAAGTGACTTCCTAATTACTAGGTCTCCTCCCATCGGTGAAAGTTCGTAAAGAGTAGGAAGGCTTGGTTGTGGTGACAGTGGGCTAAGTCTCCATCATTGCCCTTGACCTAGCAGTTTCCCTCTTAGGAGTCCATTTTAGGTCCCCTGTTGGTTTTAGTGGTAACAAGAATCACTCCTTATCCTCTTATTGATCTATTCATCTAGTGATTCCCCTTTTGGGTCTTCTCCCATCAATGACAGTCTATAAAGAGCAGGGAGCCTTAACTGAGGTGACAGTGAATTATCGCTCCATTGTTGCTCTTGACCTAGTAGTTTCCCTTTAGGATCCCCTCCTAAGACCCCTGGTTTGAGTGGTAACAGGACCGAAAATCTTTGAGGACATGACAGGTATCCAAGATATTAGTGGTCGAAGAGGACCGATATTCTTTGAGGATTCAGGGCCAAGGATCCAAGATAAGAATATCCCTAAAAAGACATACTTTGTGGACATCTGGATGCAGTATATGCCTTATAGAGGTAGTGCGGTATCACACATAAATCCTCCCAGCATAATGCTCTTGAATGAAGTAGAGCTTGTCTAATTAGGCCTTAAAGACAATGTTGGTTGATCATAATGTTGATGCTTACAATTGGCTTATCAATTTGACTCTTCTTATGAAAACTTTTCAAAGGGAGTATTGTCCTTGTACCAGTTATACAATTATGAATACCTCCCTAGTTAAGAGGGAGTGTTGAATAAAGTAACTAGTTTCGGTCTTCATAATTGTCATTTGACTCATGTAATATGTAAATCTTATTTACAGAAAGAAAACGATGTAAAGAATAAAATAAACTTATTTTTTGGAGCATGGGTTTCATGCTCAAGTCATTTGGAATTAGGTCTCCTAGGTTTATCATGAGTCAAAGAGTCATTATATTGTAAAAGACCCTTTCGAGCACTTGTATCAAAGAAAGAAAATTTATTTTTATATGGAAATGTCTAGAAGGCTCCAAAGAACCAAGTCGGCCAGCCAAATACAAGTCGGCCTTGTGAGGGCTATTCAAGCCCTAGGAAAGGCTATATAAAAGGGAAGGCATTCGACCTATTAACACACACAACAATCAAGTATCTTCTTGGGTTCAATCTGCAATGGAGGAGTGTGAGAGTCCTAGAATACAAGAGAGAAGGCTAGCAGAGGAGGAAGCCCTAGAGAGAATGTGAAGGTCTGAAATCTTGTTATTTTATGCTCACACGTGCGAGCACCCTAAGAAGTCTAGGGTTACCTCAAGTCTGAAAATTGCAGTAAGTGCTACAAGTTGTCATGGAAAAGGACAAAAGGCTAGAAGAACCCTAATTCGCTTGGAGATCTGCCTTGAAAGATCTATTGGTTGACTTGGTTCTTGGTGGCAGAGTGGGTATAGGGTTTGGTCTTGGTAGTCTCCTTTGAAATTGATTCTAAGAAGAGAAATTCTTTCTGGGTTTTCCTCTTGGAGGGGTTTTTCCTTGGCTTGGAGCCTATATGTTGTGCTCATTGTGTATGGTTGTGATCTTCTTGTTTTGGCATTTATTTGATGATAAGAACATAAACATAATAAACAAGAAGAAGAATATAAATCACAAATAAATGTCATGAATGGAAAAATGAATTAATATGCTGCCCTAATTAATTTTCCAACAACTTATTGGCATCATTACCGTTGATGATAACATTTTTGTGATTATGGTTTCACAGCAGAAAGCGCCATATCCCAATGAAACAATAATACTGAAAATCCCAGAATTGTTATTTTCTCAGGATTTTGACGTTTTGATCCACAGCTTTCTCCAGATTTGTAGTTTGTTAAATTTAGATAGCCATGGTGTTCTATGCTTGATGCAATTTTACTTCAATCTTTCTTAGCCCCGATACAAAATAGCAATCACATAAACATGAAAGTAAAATTCTGATAGAACACAATAATAGATCAACAGAAGACAAGACAATATACAGCAGATTTACAATTCCTTTTGTCCAACAAAGATATGAGATATTGTTGCGTTACGGCAGTCAACGAGATGCTTCAGCCAGCAAAGTCTTTCTCGGTCAACCAATCCTCCAAGTGTCACACCCACAGCCCTCAAAGACAACTCATCACAAGTCGACGTTGGTCAACCCAAAGTCAACGCAGAAAAAGTCAACGTAGGACAGCAACAGAAAGTGAACGTTGCAAATTAGGGCTTCAGTCAAACTTCTCTAATTTCCTCGATTTTAGTGCCCAGCAATACGGCCTCTCAAAATCAGAATTTTGGCAGAGTTTTGACGTCAAACGACCAAGGGTTGACCATGGTCAATGCTAGTCAACGCCGCAGCAAAAAGCCCTAAACAGATCCACAGAAAACAGCAACTCAGTGCCACACGTGTGAGGGGAAAAAAGGCCTCCAAAGGCTATCAAACCAATCACATCACAATGAGAGAATGTGTGATGAGATGATGAGAAAATGACCTCGAACTCTCTCCAATTTATATCCATCAGTGAGGGTGTGCGACACATTTATTAGGCATGTGAGCCTACATTACAAATCTGGCCGACCTTGCACATGTGGAAAATAAATTCAAAATAAATGTTCTTCTCATCCAAACAAGATGATCTTTAGATCAATCTTGCACCTCTCTGAAAGAGGAATCCAAAAAAAATATGACCATCGTCATATGAGCAGTGCAACATGGAGTTTGGACCTAGTTGCCCAAAATTAACACTCCCTCTCACCTAGGGAGAACTCCATCTGTCCACAAGAGCATTGGTACCATCATGTACTTTCACCAAACATCGTGTGTCATCCTGCCGTAACTTGCTTTGCTGGCTCTTTCTGAGATAGAACAAAAAGGTGAGTCAGAAAGACATCACACTCAGCTGACCCGAAGTCAGCTTAGCGGTAAAAACCTCTATTGGACTCAAAAAGAGTCTCATACTAACCCGAAGTCAATTTAGAGGTAAGAACCTCATCATACTTGATCCCAGATCAAGGTGTTGGACACGTGCCATCCTAGACATAGAGAGTATGGCAATCTCTGATGCGTCCATCGGTCTTGCTATTGGTCTCTATCCACATTTCCCTTCTCAATGGCCAAATGAGAAGTACTTCCCATGAGTTTGAAACTCCATGGGTAGGATGTGTGCGGGGCACAGATCAAAGAGAAGTGAACAAATTGAATATCATAACGGTGGGGCAGAAGCACAACAAGGTTCGGCAAGCCTAGCCCTGTATGTGCTTATAGATCCAAGAAGTTATCCCCAAGCCCCCTGGGGCTCCCAGAGCTCATAGTCCAACTTAATCAGGACCCTCATAATAGGGTCTTTCCACAATTCGAGGCTTCTCACAGAAGGTTAGGAACTTGACCTTCCCCAGGGGCTTCGTGAGAATATCCCCGACCTACTCATCAGTTCCTATATGATCTAGCCTTACGGCACCTCGTTGTACCATATCTCGGATAAAGTGGTACCTGGTATCAATATGCTTGGATCGATCGTGAACACGGGATTCTCAGAAAGACAAATACCACTCTGGTTATCACAAAGGATAACAGTGGTATCTAGCACATGCACAAACAGCTCACTGAAGAGCCTTTACAACCAAATAGTTTCACAACAAGCCATACTCGCTGCAATGTATTCGGCCTCAGCGGTGCTCAAAGCCATCGAATTTTGCTTCCTGCTCATCCAAGATATCGAAGCAAAACCCAAGGTGAAGCACCATCCAGATGTGCTCTTGCGATCCACCACACTACCAGCACAATTGGCATCAGTATATCCATGGAGTCTCAAACTCCCGTTAGTGTATCTCAGCCCATGGGTGATTGTGCCCCAAAGATATCTCAACAGATTCTTGGCACCAATCCAGTGAATGTGATGAGGATCAACCATATGTTGACTCAAAGTGTTCACTGCAAAACATACGTCCGAACGAGAGTTCACTAAGAACATCAGGGCCCCCACGAGTTGTCGATACTCGGTAGGATTTGCTAGCACTGGCCCAGCAGCATTTCCACACAACTTCTTGAATTTGAGTTCCATCAGTGCTGACACAAACTTATAGTCCACCATACCAAATCTCTGCAGCAGCTTCACGACACATTTTCCTTGAGAAAGGAAAATCTCACCTGCCCTCTACCAAACCTCCAAGCCTAGGAAGTAGTGCATCAGTCCTAGGTCTTTCATCTCAAACTCGGAAGCTAGCTCCCTCTTACACTGATGAATGAGAGGGTCAGCATCTGTCAGGAAGACATTGTCCACATAGAGAACCAGAATGAGAGGCCTTTCTTTATCAACCTTAAAATAAAGGTTTGGATCAGCATTACTTCGAGTGAAGCCCAGCTTCATCAAGTAGCTATCTAAACTCTCGTACCAAGCCCTGGGGGCTTGCTTCAACCCATAGAGGGCTTTCTTCAACCTGCATACACGAGTGTCTCTATCTCAGACTTCGAACCCTAGAGGTTGCTCCACATAAACCTCTTCCTTTATAGAACCATGCAGAAAAGCGGTCTTCACATCCATCTGATGTAAACTCCATCCTTGCATTGCAACAAGGGCAATAATAGATCGAATGGTGGTATAGTGGACCACAGGTGCAAATATATCATCATAATCTATGCCTTCTTTTTTAGAGAAGCCTCGGGCAACAAATCTTGCCTTGTACTTTCCAGCACTTCCATCAGATCTATGCTTGATCTTATAGAGCCATTTCGAGGTGACAACAGATTTGTTCTCCAGTCTCGGGACCACTTCCCAGACATCATTTTTCATAATGGACTCATATTCTTCATGCATAGCATCCTTCCAAACTTGATGCTTTACAGCTTATTCAAATGATCCAGGCTCAGATTGTACTATCGTACTCATGGCTGCTAGATACCCTTGGTATCTCTTCGGCTTCTTGCTTTCACGAAATGTCCCCCTTGGGGCAACATGTCTCTCGACATTTGCGAGAGTATCCCTGAGCCATGAGGGTCTTCTCTTATTTGACGGAGGTGGATCAATGCGATCCATAGGTCCTTCAACATCGGGCATCAGGTCATCCTTCGGCTCTTCCTACTTCCCTGCTTCTTCATCTTCTTGTGAAAATTCTACTGCAGTGTATTGGTCTATTTTCTCCTACTCGATTTAATTAATCCAAGTTATTTCCAGAAATTAGATTCAGAAAATACCAAAAATAAACACAACTACAGCCTACACATGTAGATCATTAACTGAATAATACACTCATGAACAAAGTGACACATGGATTTTCGGATAAGTCCCTAGAAAAACCCAAAGCGAGAAAACTGGTTCAGCAGATATGAGGATTTATTATTAAGTAGTTCTGAGTACAACAAATCTGAGTACAGAATAAAAGATATCAAATCTGCAGCTAACCTGAAGATCTAGTGTCAAATATCTGACTGATCCACACCCTCAAACGAGATTTACAGGACTCTGCCCGGATCTGACCCTAGACACCCTCAGCGCTGCTTTTGAAGCCCCAATATTGCCCTAGAGGGCCTGTGTCAGCCTCTACGTGGCCCTAGGAGGGCCTGCGTCACCCCTGGAGGGTCTACGTTGCCCCTGCATTGCCTTTGCTAGGCCAGTGTCAGCCCTGCATGGCCCTAGATGCCTATGCCCTGCCCCTGCTGCTCTGTGTGGCTCTGAAGCCCCTCTGCGTTGTCCTTGTAACTACTCCTCTTGCCTCTTGTTGTCTCTTGGCCCTGGAATCAAATCATTCCCTTGGCCAATACTACCCCTCACTCCAGGAAATTCCTCCGGAAATTCTTAGCAAACCCGCCCTAGAATTCCAGATCTATTCCTCAGTTCTACCAAAATGTGTGTCATCAACTGAGCCTCAAGCCTTTCTGTTATACTTTTTCGTTGAACCCTTCAACGGCCGAGATTAAATCATCCATCAACGGCTATGATTAAAAGAATGCTTGATCCATGTGACTTAAGACAATTTCAGCAAATGTGTTAATTAATTCACTTTAATTATTTTATTTTCCTAAGTTAGACTTAGGAAATCCATTAAAAATAATTAATTATTTGAATAACTTGAACACCAACTGAAATTTCTCAAATCCATTTCTGGGTCTTGTAGATCAAGTGTACTCTAGTCCCTCCACAGAATTTGGGAGCTAGAGCACAATTGATGCTACCCCAAATACACAAAGTCTCAACACTCCCTCTTAGCATCAGGAGTGTGCTCTAGCAATACATCACACCATGCATTACAAGACCTTGAGTACTCGATCTGTGTTGTTGATGCTTGGCCTGTTGCCCTCCATCTACTGCACTATTGCTCTCTGTACTGCTACCCATGTCACTGCCACTGACATTGCCACATATGTACTGCAGCTCCCTCTCAAATTGCTGTATCATGCTGCCCATAGCACTGCCACTGCTAACTACTGCACTGCAACTCAGTTGTTGAGAAGTAAGCAACTAAAAGACTTTGCCCAACTGTTTGACAGACAAGTCAAGTTTCCCTCCACCACTGAAGCTCCCTAGATGTTGAATCACGTTGTCCCCCTGGAGATATTGTCATGTTGCAACACTGCATTGCGTGATCCCAGCTTCTTTGCGCTGCTGAAGTCCCATCAACCTCTCTACATTGTTGCCTCCACACTGCTGCTGCTGCCTCTGCATCACGTTGCTCACTCTTTAGCTCTTCAGCCCCCCCTTGCTCTTCAATGTGGTTATCTACAACCATCTCCCAACTCGTCTCGCTACCGTCTTAAGGCTCCCATAGCTCGTATGTGATCCAAGAGTAAGGCTGACTCAAGGATCCCACCATAAAATATGCATACTCTATATATCCATGTCACCCCACCTCTTCTCTCGAGGTGCATGAGCACTCATGGCTACATCATCATCAGAGCCATCGTCATTTGTTGTTGCAGCCTTGGAATCAGAAGCTCCTTTGTCCTTCTTCTTAGGACAACTACTAACAAAATAACCAAGATCACCACAGTTAAAGCACCGGACCTTGGAAAGGTCCTTCTTCTTCTTCCCTTGATGCAAGGGTTGCATCCTCCTCCTCTTCTTTCTTCATTCTGGCTAATCCGCTTCCTCCACTGATAGATTATTTCTTAGTGATCCTCCTGATCTCCTCTTGTCGGAGAATAGCCCACATATCTGCCCATGATGGTAATGTTGCCCTTCCTAGAATGCTCTGGACAAATGTTTCCCATTCTTCAGAGACAGCATTCAGGGTTATCCTCACTAGGAGCCCTTCATCTGGATTAGCACCCATGCCAATTAGTTGGTCTCGGATAGCTTGAAGTCTGAAGAGGAATCGATCTATCTCTTCACCCTTCATCATTTGGAACGTCCGCATCTGATTCTCAAGAAGCATTCTTCTTTGCACAGAGCCTCATTGGTACATCACCTCCAAAGCTGACCACATGTCATGTGTTGTATTCTTACCAGGAATATGAGGAATCACGTGGTCCTTGACTCCGTCTATGATCAAACACTTCGTCTGCACTTGATTTTCTTCATACTTCTTGAGTGGATCTACATCGGTTGGTACAGCAAGTGTCTTCTCTGCATGATCTTCGAGACCATACTCATCCAGAATTGAGAGGATTCTGGCCTTCCAGATAACGTAGTTGGACATGCCATCCAATCTATCTTGATCCCTCAGTCCATATCAAGCCATCTTTGCTCAGATTTGAAAGAAATAGTACTTCTCCCTCTGGATCTAGGTTTCTTGGTGACTAGAAACCCTCTAGTAGCTACTTCTGCTGAAAATTGACTTCCCTCCTGGAAATCTTCCACCAAATCTCAAACGGACAGTATCCTCCGATCCTCTTGATCGAATCTCAAATATGTTGGATGACTGTGTTCCTCTCGCCTTTGTTGCCTTAGCTAGGCACAATTCTGCACCTATAGAATCTCTACCCCACTAGCACTGCTGAAAGATCCGAAGCACTGCTTCCAGATCTTGGCAAAAATCTTCTGCAACAAGAGAAGTGACTGGACAGCATCTTCCTGGCTGGCCCAACACAGTCACAACGCTGCTCAGAAGTGGACTACGTAACCCCAGACTGGGTGACGCAGTCCTTACACTACCCTGGGAAGGGTCTGCGTAAGCCTAGAGGCCTTCAACAGCTTCAGCGTTGTCTCCTGGATTTTCTTTCCCTTGCTGTCAAGTTGCCCTTTCCAGATCTGCTGCTTCTTCTGCCACCCTGCAGAAAAAAAATTTCTTCAGCTGATTGTTGGAGATTCAACTTGATCTTCTATCGCTCTAATACCATGTGAAAATTCTACTGCAGTGTATTGGTCTATTTTCTCCTACTTGATTTAATTAATCCAAGTTATTTCCAGAAATTAGATTCAGAAAATACCAAAAATAAACACAATTGCAGCCTACACATGCAGATCATTTACTAAATAATACACTCATGCAACAAAGTGACACATGGATTTTTGGACATAAGTGCTCGGAAAAACCCAAAGCGAGAAAGCTAGCTCAGCAGATATGAGGGTTTATTATTAAGTAGTTCTAAGTACAACAAATCTGGGCTCCAAGCTTGGAAAACCCAACAGAGAATAAAAGATATCAAATCTGCAACTAACCTAAAGATCTAGTGCCAAATATCTGACTGATCGACACCCACAAACAGGATCTACGGGACTAAGCCTGGATCTAACCCTAGAAACCCTCAGTGTTGCTTCTGAAGCCCTAGTGTTGCCCTAGAGGACCTGCGTCAGCCTCTACGTGGCCCTAGGAGGGCCTGTGTCACCCCTAGAGGGTCTACGCTGCCCCTGCGCTACCTTTGCTAGGCCAGCGCCAGCCCTACGTGGCCCTAGTTGCCTTTGCGCTGCCCCTGCTGCTCTACGTGGCTCTGAAGCCCCTCTGTGTTGTCCTTGTAGCTGCTCCTCTTGCCTCTTGTTGTCTCTTGGCCCTAGAATCATATCATTCCCTTAGCCAATACTACCCCTCGCTGCAGGAAATTCCTCCAGAAATTCTTAGCAAACCTGCCCTAGAATTCTAGATTTATTCCTCAGTTCTACCAAAATGTTCGTTGAACCCTTCAACGGCCGAGATTAAATCATCCATCAACGACTGAGATTAAAAGACTGTTTGATCCATGTGACTTAAGACAATTTTAGCACATGTGTTAATTAATTCACTTCAATTATTTTATTTTCCTAAGTTAGACTTAGGAAATCCATTAAAAATAATTAATTATTTGAATAACTTGAACACCAACTGAAATTTCTCAAATCCATTTCTGGGTCTTGTAGATCAAGTGTACTCTAGTCTCTCCACAAAATTTGGGTGCTAGAGCACAACTAATGCTACCCCAAATACACAAAATCTCAACACTTCTTTGTCTTCATTGGAGATAGGAAGATTTCTCACTTTCTTGAGGGCAGCATCTTCATCAAAAGTGACATCATGGCATATCTCCACTTCTCTTTGACCAGGCACATAGATTTTATATGCCTTCGAAGTTTAACTGTAGCCCACAAACATTCCCTTCTTTCTAGAAGCATCCAGCTTGCTTCTCTTTTCTTTCGGCACATGAAAGTAAACAGGACAACCAAAAACTCTATAATGAGAAACATCAAGATTCTTACCAGAGAAGACTTCTTCGGGAGTTTTGGAGTCTAGAGTGGAATGCGAGCATCTATTTTGAACATACATAGCAGTGTTCGCAGCATCTCCCCATAGAAACTTCAGAAGACCTTGGTCACATCACATGGCGCAGGTAGCTTTCACAATGGTCATGTTCTTTCTTTTAGCAACGCCATTTTGCTTAGGAGTGTACGTAGTTGTGGTCTCCCTCTTAATGCCAGCTTCTCTACAAAAGTCATTAAACTCATTCGACTCATTCTCAGTCCCATTGTCGGTCCTCAAAACTTTTATTTTCTTCTCGATTTGATTTTCCACCAAGGCCTTGAAGGTACGGAACCATTTGAATGCTTCGTCCTTCTTCTTCAAAAAATATATCCAAGTCTTGCGGGAGAAGTCCTCTGTAAAAGTCATGAAATAGGAACATCCTCCCAAGGATGTCACAGACAGCATACCAGATAAGTCAGAATGTATCAACTACAAGAAATCAGTTGTCTATGTGACACTTGAGGGGAATGGTCCCCATGTATGCTTTCCTTCGGCACAACCCTGACATATACCTTCATGATCATCTCTGAATTCGAGCATCCATGTCACCACCTTCCTTGCTTCAGGAAGGGCTTTGTAATGAAGGTGTGCAAACCTCCGATGCCATAACTCTGTTTGAAGAGTTGTATCACATGACATAGCCCCCAATGGACTTCCTCCAACCTGGTAGAGTGTATCAACTCTAAAACCAATAGAAAGACCTTCCTTGAAGTTCTTCCAGATAAGTACCTTTCCATCAACAAATGCCACCTTGAACCCTTTGTCTTCCATTGTCAAAATGGACACAAGGTTCTTCTTCAAATCAGGTACGTACAACAGATCTTGTAATTGAAGGACTTGACCTTGAGATAGATAGAGAGTAACAATCCCTGTCCCTTTCACAGGATAGGTGGCATTATCTCCGAGGATAATTTCCAGATTAGTATCCTTCTCAACCAAATTAGAGAGGGCTTCTTTATAACCAGTGAGGTGCCTTGAAGCACCATGATCAATCAACCAGACATCTAGGGTGTTGAGTGGAGATGCAGTAGAGAGGGCAGATACAAGAATAAATTCATTTCTCTTATTATCATCAACATTAGACACATCGTACCTGGAATTTCTTGACCTCTTGAAAGGTTGCCCATTTCCACTACGATCAGAGGGAGCCTTCCTTTTTCCTTTGAACCTATTGTTCCTGCCATTCCCTCTCGAGTTGTTGTTGTCATCATCCCTGGGAGAGTCTCTTCTATTAGGGCACTCTCTTGCATAGTGACCAGTCTTGTTACAAGTGTAACATCTTCCTTTCCTTCCTTTGGGCCCCGCTCTATCATGGTTTTGATTTCTCGGGCCACCATGGTTCTTCTTCTTTGCATGAGCGATGAAGGCAGTAGGGTCACCTCCATTTCCATTAGAGGCATACTCCATCATTCTTGTTTCCTCTTGAGTGCATCTCGTCAATATTTCATCAAAATCAAGAATCACAATATTATTAAGAATAGTGGTATTGAATGCATAACAATCACGGGGGAGACATCTAAGTGCAATAAGAACCATCTCTCGATCAGATATTGCTTCACCAATACTAGGAGGCTATTCCCGATTTCAGTGAGCCTCATAAAATAGGATTGAATAGCTTCATCCTTGCCCTCCTTGATATTCTTCAATTGATTCTTGAAGAAAAGGATTTGATTAGCATTGCTAGCCCTGAACATGCTCACCAGCTTATCATACATCTCTTTAGATGTGTTCAACTCAGAAATGTAAGCAACCAAGTGCTTATGAATAGAATCCCGGATAATCATCTTTGTTTTGATTTCCCCTTTTCTATACTTCGTCTTCATGGCAACAGTTGCATTTGATGGAGGCTCTTGAATCTTCCCCTGCACATAGTCCATGGCATCTTGATCTTCTAGCACCAAATCCAAGGACATCTTCCATGCATGATAATCAGACATATCAGTCAATTTATCATCAGCCTTGAAACCCTTGTAGGTTGAAGAGGCCATTTGTCCTTGATAGGATTCCTTCCTTCAGTGATTGCTTCTAACACAAGCTTGGACTTTGTCTTCACCTCAGCTTTGATACCATGTTAAATTTAGATAACCATGGTGTTCTATGCTTGACGCAATTTTACTTCAATCTTTCTTAGGCCCGATACAAAATAGCAATCACATAAACATGAAAGTAAAATGTTGATAGAACACAATAATAGATCAACAGAAGACAAGCCAAATATAGATCAGATTTACAATTCTTTTTGTGCAGCAAAGATATGAGATATTGTTGCGTTACGGCAGTCAACAGGGTGCTTCGGCAGCAAAGTCTTTCTCGATCATCCAATCCTCCAAGTGTCACACCCACAGCCCTCAAAGATAGCTCATCACAAGTCAATGTTGGTCAACCCAAAGTCAATGCATGACAGCAACAGAAAGTCAACGCTACAAATTAGGGCTTCGGTCAAACTTCTCTTATTTCCTCGATTTTAGTGCCGAGCAGTATGGCTTCTCAAAATCGGAATTTTGGCAAAGTTTTGAGGTCAAATGACCAAGGGTTGACCACGGTCAATGCTAGTCAACGCTGCAGCAAAAAGCCCTAAACAGATCCGCAGAAAACAGCATCTCAGCTCCACACGTGTGAGGGGAAAAAAAGCCTCCAAAGGCTATCGAACCAATCAGATCGCAATGAGAGAATGTGTGATGAGTTGATGAGAAAATGCCCTCCAAGTCTCTCCAATTTATATCCATCAATAAGGGTGTGTAACACATCTATTAGACATCTGAGCCTACATTACAAATCTGACCGACCTTGCACATGTGGAAAATAAATTCAAAATAAATGTTCTGCTCATCCAAACAAGATAATTGTTGGGCAATTTATTTGAACAAATTGCTGCATTAAATTATCGACCAGGGAAACTCGTGAGCTTGTGATGGTGCCAGCAATATATATGCAAGAGTAGGCAACTAACTCTATGTCTAACTAAATTATTTATGATTCAATATAATATGCAAGGGAAGAGGCTCCTAACTAAGGAGGTCTTGGTTGTCCTTCCCTACAGTATCATAGAGAAATCATTCATAAAACCAGAAACTTGAAATAAAGACAAGAGAATGAACTTTAATTGTTGTTCAGATTCAAAGAGAGAGAAAGACTAACTTAGTCTTTTGATTGTCCTCTCATGTACTAATCCAAACTAAACTAAGATCCATTCATAAGCATAAGAAATGAAATGACTTGAAACATAAAAGCAAAAGAATGAATTTCAATTATTATGCAAATCAAATAGAGAGAGAGCCTAACTTAGACCCTTGGATATCTTCTCACATGTTGATAAGATTCTAATTTAAAACTCATTCATCAATCACAAACAAATCCTTAAACATCTAAGCAATGAAATGAAACAAAATCTAATATGAAATAAAATGTTTCTCTCATCCTTTTAGAGTGAGCTCAATTCTCTTAAGAACAAGACAAATTCTTCCATATACTACATTAAGGAAACTTATATCTAAAACTACATAAATTCCATAAATTCATATTCTACATTAACACAATTTACATCTAAAACTACATAATGGAAATATATGAAAAATGAAGCTTTATTCTATTCCATCATTAATTGGATACAATGCTCTAAGAGTCCTCCCCTTGGAATGGAGGAGGTACTCCTATTTATACAATGAGAGGAGTAACAAACTCATAATGATCATCCACTAATATCTCTAACCATCTAGACACATAACCCTATCCTCCATGATCTCCTCCATGATCTTTTCCATGAGGTTATCTTCTTAAATTCGAATTTGATCATCCAAGGCCACATAAAGGTGTCTTGGAAGCTTCCTTTGTGCCTACACATGTCAACAAACTCATGCTAATTGTTAGGTATAAGTATAAGCATATTATTTTCTAAGTGTTAGCCATAAATTCACTTTAAAATGTTAAGAATTAATAAACTTTGGAAAAACATAGTTATGACCCAATAATGAGGTGAATGTAATGATATGGAGGTAGAATGGAGGTGACATGAAGGTAAAATGTGAAGATATTGATGAATAATGGAGTGAAAATAGGGACTATTTTGAGGCCCAACAATAATCTTTAGATCAATCTTGCACCTCTCCGAAAGAGGAATCCAACAAAAATATGACCATTTAAGTGTCTGTGTCTGAAGGTCTCAAGTGCCTGGCATCGTTGGTCGGTGTATCTAAGGAAGCTGGCCAGGCTCTGGGGGCCCCTGAATAAGCAATAAAAGCTCCCGCGGATCTCATAGTAGACCGGGCATCTAAAGATGAAGTGTGACTCAGTTTCCACCTCCTGTAAGTGACAAAGTTGACAGATCCTCTCTGTCCTATCAATATGGTGGTATGTTTCCACCCGGAGCCTGTGTGATCCAACTCTGAGCTGCCTGAGGGGGATCCTAATGGCATGCATCCAATGTTGGGTCAAGTGATGAGTCCATCTCTGATCTGTAGAAAGTGCTCAGCGTAGAAGGCCATCTTTGGGCGTAGGCCGCCCGAAGGATTGACCCATGTAGTCTGAATGTACTGCCTGTAGATGTCCTCCCTAATGATTTTGTTGAGTTCCTGCTAGTTTGGAAGAAGGTTCCCCGGGGCATTCAGTGAATACTGGAACGGGGGGAGATGATCTCTCTGGATACCGATAAGGCCAAGGAGCTCTGTCACCCAGGTGAAACAGCATTTGGTGCGGTCGGTCTGCGTATGAGCAATGTTCTCCGAGGAGCAACAGGCCAAGTATGGGTACCTCTCTCTCCCCTCTCTTGTGTTTGCCAAGCCACAGATCCGAAGAAGGTAAGAGACTATCCTGAATATTGCCTCCAAACAGAAAGGCTTAGCTCCAAACTCTGCTAGGATGATATTTTGAGGAATTGTCTGCTTGCACCGGATGAAGCGGCACAAGAGAAGAGTCTGGACTCGCTCAGCCGAGGGCCAATCTGACTCCAATAGTGAGGGGCCCCAAACCTCCAATCCATAAAGCACGGTGGGGAGGATCAAGGTATCCATGATGTTCATCTTGGATGGTATATCCTGGAAGTGGTGACGGAAGCACTGTCTCTCAAGAAGAGCCAAGGAACCATACCCTTTGTTTATCCTGGGCTGAAGGGCCGACCAAAGGCTGAAGCGAAGACCCGAGAACTGCACTCCCAAGAAGGTGTAACTGCTGACGACTTCTATTTCTTCTCCCTTGAATAGGAAGCGGAAACTCGAGGTCTTCTTCACCCCATTGAAGATTATGACTTTGGTTTTGCTCAGGTTCACCGTCAAGTGCCGAAGATCACAAAATGTTGCGAGGGCGTCTAGCTGTCTCTGTAGTCCTTCTGGGGAGGAGGCTAATAGAACAATATCATCTACAAAGAATAGGATGGAGATCAAGACATGGTGGAGCAAGCACCCATCGGACTCTTGGATATGCTCTCGGAAGAAAGATTCCATCTCATCAATGTAGATCCCGAAAAGAGTGGGGGAAAGCGGGCAACCCTGCTTGACTCCGACAGTGCTTCGGATGAACTCTGACATCCCTCCAACAGTGCGGAGACGGCCAAGTACGGACTCGTAGAGACGCATAATAGCAATCAGAAGAGTCGAAGAGATGCCAATCTCTCTCAGCCTCTAAAAAAGGTCCTCCCTTGGACCGAATCGAAGGCCTTCCTGAAATCCACAAAGCAGCAATACACCTTGGAGGACCAATGTCGGGCCTCCTCGATCGTTGCCCGAAGAGTGAAGATATGGTCGGTGGTCTGGTGATCCGGTCTGAAAACAGCTTGGCCCCTGGCCCTGAGATGTTTCTACTCTAGGAGGCTGGAGAGTCCCCTGTGGAGGGCAGTGGCATATAGCTTGGAGAATGTGTGTCCGACCATGATTGTTCTGTAATTGTTCGGGTCAGATGTAGATCCTGCTTTATGGATAGGGTAGATAATATGGTGGGACCATCCATCAGAGAAACCATCACGAATAACATGGTTGAATAGATCCGCTAGATAACCCACCAGAGGACGAAGCCCAAGTTTGAAGAATTCTACCTGGAAGCCTTCCTTGTCTGCGACTTTGCTGTTGTTTAAAGCCCAAATTGTCTCTCTGATATCTTTGTCGGAGAAGAAGTGACAAGTGGCTGGGGGGGAAGCAGCTTCAATGGGGGGTTGGCCAGGGATGTCATACAACTTGGAAGTGTGGGAGAACATGGAGGTGGGGTCAAGGTCGGTAGGGATGGGAGATCGCCTGGAAGGAATGGTGCCCCAAAACTCCTTAGGAGAATGGAGAAGAAGATCAGAAAGGGTCTGTCGCTGGTCGGAAGTAAAAGTTTTTTTGCGGCGAAGGAGGTGACGGTAGGCAGAACGGATGATGGGGAATGATGGTAGGGAATGTCTGAAAGCGTGTCGAAGATCCTGGTGCAGAGATTTGCACTCGTAGTCATACCACTTATTCATAGGACATCCTCCTGGTTTGGGGGGGCGGCAATGGAGCAGGTGGAGGAAGGGAAGGACTGGAGTGCGGCCTCCCAGATTGCAGATGAGAGGCAGTGGTCTTTATCATTGGCGGATTCAAGAGAGGCGAACTGGGCTACAGGAGGAAGTGCATGCTTGAGGGTAGAGGAGAAGACGTCAAGATCGCCTTCCTCGAACCTGAAGAGGGTACGGGGTGGGTCGTGCGGGGTGGTGGGGGGTTTGCGCGGGATGTCAAGCTGAAGCGAAAGTGAGAGAAGTGCATGATCAGCCAGGTGGATAGGTATGATAGAAAAGTTTTGGATGTGTGGGAGGAGATCCGGGTTGGCAAGGGCATAGTCAACCACACTCGCGCCCCCCCCCCGTGGGGTCGGCAAGTAAAGAAGTGGGAGGATGGAAAGCAAGGGAGGTCGTTCAGGATTATCAACTCGTGAGATTCCCCCATCTACAAAAGGTGTTTCTCGTATGTTGTAGTGGGGCCCAAGCTATCCTCTGATATTCGGTGCATGTTCACTGAGGTCGGATCTATCCCTTGAGTGCAGAACACATCCATCTGGAGTCTCTAGTTCGGGCATTAAAGTCCCCCATGATAATGATGTCTCCTACTGCTGAGTATTTGGTAATGTTAGAATACAAGTCTTTGAAGGGGTCGTCGTCACTGCTATGGATGGCAAAGGATGATGAGATGGGGGGGAAGTAACACACCGCAATATAAATGTCTCTCCGAGGGGGGACGTTGCCTCTAATCTGGATCCACATGAATCTGGCGTGATCATTGGTCGCTACAACAGAGATTCTGTCTCTGAGATCATTTCTGGCGAGGCATGCTACTCCTCCAGAACCTTTGACTCCTCCTGAACTCCATGTTTCCTGTCTGCAAGCTGAGGTCCACTGGTACCCTGTGATGTCCAGGAGAGGGCAGACAGGGGCTCGCGTGTGTTTCGATAACAAGCAGGATGTTTGCTGAAGCAAGGGCGTCATAAAGTAGGCCAGGTGATGACCAAAAAGAGCCATTTCCATTCCAGCAGTGGACCGAAATACTCGTGCCCCGTCTCCTCTTCGCTCAGGCCCGTCATTTAGAACTACTGGTTCGAGGGACCCATCCCGGGGGGAAGGAGTCTCGAATATCCACTCGAAGATTTCTAATGACTGCCCACTTTCCTGCCTGCCTTGCTGCCGCAACCTATTCTCTGGCCTGTTTAAGTTCAGCTACATGTGTTCTTGTGAGGTCCTCATCCAGGAATACCTTGTCTAGGAGGGAGAATAATTTCCGCTTTGCACGAAGCACCCGAAGTCTATCCGTGGAGTTGCGAAATCGGAGGAAAAGAGTAGATTCATGTCCCAGCCATGCCCTATCTAGTGTTATAACAAGTATGTCAAGTGTGTCACGAAGAAACTTGTGGCCTAGCTCTGGTATGTCCGGTGAGGGAGTTGGGGGAGGAAGTCCCCTTACCTTGAGGTTTAGTTCTCTTGCTCGCCTGGTCCTTTCCTCCACAAGCTTGGCCTGTACAACCTCTTCCACCGCTGTGAGGGGTGGGGCCTTCTCTTTTCCTCTGACCACCTGTGCCCATGAACTTATATGTGATTCTGTTTCTTGTTTAAAGGATACCTGCTCTGATCTGATTTCTTCTTGTTTATCCTTGAGAACCTGAATTTCCGCCTGTAGGGCCTCATCCAGCGGGCGTACCGCAAGGAGTTCTCTACACTCCTGCAGTTGGTTCTTCAAGGATGAGCTGTCTTTCTCGACCACCTCGACCCTGTTGGACAAGGTGCCAATCTCAGAGTGTAGCCTGTAGTTTTCCGCTTCAAGGAGTTTCGTTTTCCTCAGCAATTGCTTGATTTGGGAAGTCCAGAAAATGAAGTCAGTTTCCAGCGCGATGTTGGTGGGGTTGTACACAGTTCCGGGTTCATTGTGGCACTGCTTGAGATACTTGAGAGGCCCCCTGTCATTGAAATTTGGGGAAATAGCAAAATTTATGCGCTTCCCCGAGGTCCTTGTTTTCCTTCCTCTCCATCATCCCCGCCAACGGAAGTTGTTGCGGGATCGATGAGGGAGGTAGCTGTTGTAGTGGAAATCGGCGTTAGGCTGTGGGGGGAGGGGGGGCCAGCCAGCGGAAAGAGTCTACAAGGAGGGGGCTGCGGGAGAAGCAGCAGAGGAAAGTTGCAGTGCCGAAGATCCCTTGTCTTTTCCTTTTGCTATAGGAAGAGGCAAAAGGCTAATGGAGCCTCTAAACTCGTCGAGGTTAGCTACACCAAACAGCTTGGGCTATTAAAGAACCTCGATCTGGGCTATTCCTCCCTTGTTGACGAGGGTGCATAAAACCCGCATCTAACACCCCACCCCCCCCCCCCACTCTTTCCCTCACCCCAAAAAACCATCCCATCCACTGCCTCCAATGCATATCTCCTCTGTTGAGATTTTGAGGTGTTTGGGTAGCATCAAATGTGCTCTAGCTCCCAAACTTTGAGGAGGGACTAGAGTACATGAGATCTCCAAAACCCGGAAAGCGATTTAAGAAATTCCATCCTGTTTAAAAGATATTTAATTAATTAATCTTTTTAATTAAGGACCCTAAGTCTAATTTAGGAAAATTAAAAGATTAAAGTTAATTAAATTAAACATATGATGAAAATGACTTAAGTCACACAGATCAAGCATCTTCTAATCTTAGCCGTCAATTCAAGATTAGATCACGGTTGTTGATGTATCAACGAAAAAAATATAAGAAGAGGGCTTGGGGTCAGTTGGAGAACACACATAGTGGCAAAGCACTAAGACTATGCTGAAATTCTATGGTTTGGTTTGCTAAGAATTTCAGAAGTGTTTCAGCTGCAGCGAGGGGTAGTATTAGCGAAAGGGATGGTTTGATCCCAAGCAAAGAGTGCAACAAGAGGCAGAGGCAGTAGACTAAGCAACGCAGCAGAGCAGTCATAGCCCAGCAGAGGCAGAGGCAACAAACTAAGCAGCGCAGCAGAGCAGTCATAGCCCAGCAGAGGCAGAGCAGAGGCTTCAGGGGCTACGCAGGGCTGACGTAGGCCCAGAAAGGGCAGCGCAAGGGCCACAAGAGGCCAGCAGAGCTTACGCAGGCCCAGCCTGGGCAGCGTAACCCAGTCTAGGGTGACGCGGGCCCATCCTGAGCAGCGCAGGGCTGATGCAGGATAGCAGAGCTGACATAGAGGGCTTCAGAGCAGCGTTGGGGTTTCTGAAGACTAAAAAGTGCTGAGTTCTATAAATCTCGTTTGAGGGTGTGAATCAATCAGTTTTTTCTGTCTCCAGAACAGAGGTATAGCTGTAGATTATTTATTTCTCTGTCGGGTTAACCAGTTGGTGCCTAGATTTGTTGTACTTAGATTCTACTTAATAATAAAATCCTCCAGCAGCTAGAAGACCAGTTTTCCCGCATTGGGTTTTTCCGGGGACAGTTGTCCAAAATATCCTTGTGCCTCACTTTATCATTGTGCATGTATTCAATTTAGATCTGTATCTATAGGTTGTTGATGTATTTACTTCGATGTTAATGCTGAATATTTCACATTAATAGCTTAATGTAAGTAGGAGAAGTAAATCTGAAAATTAATAGTAGGGTTTCTGTTTGAGATATTTAGAAATTTTCACATGGTATCAGAGCGATTGCAAATCTAGCCTAGACCTCCAGCAAGAAGACTAAAGAATCTTTGCTGCAGAAAGCAGCAGCAGCAGAAAACCGAACCAGAGAAGGCAACACAACAGCAGAAAGAAGAAGAGCCAAGCAGAGGCTAGGGTGACGCAGTCTCCACGTAGATCCACGCAAGCCCACGCACTTACTGTGAAGAGGCAGCGCAAAAGCTGCGCTGAGATGAGACTATCTACTCACACAGAGGCCAACCAAGGTGACGCAGTCTTGAAGTTGATTGTTGATTCAAAGTGTCGGAAGCTGAGTTGCAGACCTTCAGCAATTGTTGGTGGGGTTAAAATTTTGTCGATGCAGAATTTAGCCTAAGCTAAGTAAACGAAGAGTGGGAGGAGAACAGCTTCTCAGAAGATTTCCAACAAAAGAAGTTTGAAGATCGATCAAAGGATCGAAGAGAGCTGATTTGTTTTGTTTAGTAGACTTCCAAGAGAGGGAATCAATTGTTAGAGGGAGCAGGGGGTTCCTGTTTCGCCAAGGACCCTAGATCTGAGTCTCTAGCAAAGAGAGGAGGATTCGTTCCGACACATTTTTTGAGCAGATGGCACCTCATGGACTACGTGATCAGGATAGGTTGGACGGCCTGTCCAGCTTTGCAATCTGGAAGGCCAAAATCCTAGTAGTCATTGAGGCATAAATCTTGAAGGAGCATGTAGAGAAAGTCTTGGCCACGTCAATCGATGCTCTTCTCCTAAAGAAGCATGAAGAAACCACAGCACACACCAAGCGCTTCATTATGGACGGGGTCAAAGATCATGTGGTCCCACACATAGCCGAGGAGGCAACGAATCATGAGATGTGGGTGGCTCTAACCACACTATATGAAGGAAGATCTGTCCAGAGGAAGATGCTTCTGGAAAACCAGCTAAGGTGATTCATGATGGCCAAGGGAGAGGAGATCGACCCTTTTCTATCCAGACTACAACCGATCTGGGATCAGCTGACTGGCATGGTAGTCAAGGTAGATGGCGATGTCATGTTGAGGAGTGCTCTCAATGCAATCACAAAGGACTAGGAAACTTTTGTCCAAAGTATCAAAGCGGACCTTCCCAACTGGAACAACATGTGGCCTATCCTCCGACAAGAGGAAATCCGTTGGATGACGAAAATACAATACAGCACTGGTTCGAGCAAAGTGAAGAAGGAAGAAGTGGAAGATGCAACCTTGGCATCAAAGAGGCAGTAAGGGAGAAAGAAGCATGATATATCGAAGATCAAGTGGTTATAGTGTGGCGAACTAGGACATTTCGCCAACAATTGTCCTCAGAAGAAAAAGGACAAGGAAGCTTCTAGCTCCAAGGCTGTTGTGGCAGACGATGGCTCTGGAAATGATGTAGCCATGAGCGCTCAAGAACCACGAAAGTGGGGCGATCTTGATCTATAGAGCAACTACAGAGTAGGGGCAAGATCCTTGAGTAGCCCAACTCTTGGATCACATACGAGATACAAGAGCCTGAAGACGGTAGCGAGGCAAGTGGAGCAGTGGGTGCAGAGAATCACAGATGGAGCAGAGGCAGAGTTGGATGCTGAGAGGGAGTAGCGCTATGCAAATGCAGCAGCAACGCAGAGGGGCTGATGTGATTTCAGTAGCACAAAGCAGGCATGCTTACGCAGCAGAGCTCCAGCAGCGTAGAGACTTCAGGAGGACAGCACAGAGGCTTCAGGAGGACAGCGCAGCACAGCAGCAGCATAGGGGACTTCAACGCAGAGGAAGTCTGCGTACGGAGTGCAAAGCTGCAACAGCCTCCAGATGTCATCACAGAGCAATAGCCTATGGAGCTTCAGTGATGAGGATGTAGCCCAACTGACTTGTTTGTCAAAGATTGGGCAGGAGAACTTCAGTTGCTCACTCTCAGCAACTAAGTCGCAGTGCAGTAGTTGGCAGCACGATGGAACAAATTGAGAGAGAGCTGCAGTACGGATGTAGCAGTGGTGGTGGCAACGTCATGGGCAGCAGTACGGGAGAGCAGCAACAGCGCAGTGATGAAGGTCAACAGGCCAAGCATCAGCGCAGAGACCCACACCAGAGATCAGTGCAGAACTTAGGGGTGCAGTAATGTTGTTAGAGCACATTCCTCGCGAAGAGGGAGTGTTGAGATTTTAAAGTGTTGGGGTAGCATCGGATGTGCTCTAGCTCCCAAACTTTGAGGAGGGACTAGAATACTTGAGATCTCCAAGACCCAGAAAGCGATTTAAGAAATTTCATCTAGTTTCAAAGATATTTAATTAATTAATATTTTTTATTAAGGACCCTAAGTCTAGCTTAGGAAAATTAAAAGATTAAAGTTAATTAAATTAAACATGTGATGAAAATGACTTAAGTCACACAAATCAAGCATCTTCTAATCTTACTCATAGATTCAAGATTAGATCACGGTCGTTGATGTTTCAACAAGAAAAGTATAAGAAGAGGGCTTGGGGCCAGCTGGAGAACACACACAGTGGCAAAACACTGAGACTAAGCTGAAATTCTAGGGCGTGGTTTGCTAAGAATTTCAAAATTGTTTCAGCTTCAGCGAGGGGTAATATTGGCGAAAGGGATGGTTTGATCCTAGGCCAACAGTGCAACAAGAGGCAGAGAAGTAGCAGACTGAGCAGCGCAGAGGGAGCAGCAGCTATGCAGAGCAGCCACATCCCAGCAAAGGCAGCACAGAGGCTTCAGGGGCTACGCAGGCCTGACGCAGGCCCAGAAAGCGCAACGCAAGGGCAGCAAGAGGCCAGCAGGGTTGACGCAGGACTAGCCAGGGCAGCACAGGCGCAACGTAACCTAGTCTAGGGTGACGCATGCCCATCTTGAGCAGCACAGGGGCTGACGCAGGCTAGCAGAGCTGACGTAGAGGGCTTCAAAGCAGCACTGGGTTTTCTGAAGGCTGAAAAGGGCTAAGTTCTGTAAATCCCATTTGAGGGTGTGAATCAGTTAGTTTTTTCTAACTCCAGAACAAAGGTATAGCTGCAGATTATTTATTTCTCGTTCGAGTTAACCAGTTGGTGCCTAGATTTGTTGTACTTAGGTTCTACTTAATAATAAAACCCTCCAGCAGCTAGAAGACCGGTTTTCCCGCATTGGGTTTTTCCAGGGACAGTTGTCCAGAAAATCCGTGTGTCACTTTGTCATTGTGCATGTATTCAGTTTAGATCTGTATGTGTAGATTTTTTATGTATTTAATGTTAATGCTGAATATTTCACATTAATAACTTAATGTAAGTAGGAGAAGTAAATCTGAAAATTAACAGTAGGGTTTCTGTTTGAGATATTCAGAAATTTTCACATCCTCCCCTTTCCCCCTCATGTTATTTATTTTTCCAACAAACATCAAGAGAGCAATCAGGATTATGAGCACTAGCAAAGCTACAAATGAGGAAGGTTTTTAGGTGGAAATTCCTCAATCATAGTATTGGCTCACTAGAATTTTAAAATTTATATGATGGACCTATTTAATCATGTTGTTTGTCCAAGTTTCCCTCCTTCATGGCCTCCCCATATCATCCAACCCATTTTCAAATCGAGGAATACATCAAACCCTAATAATTTTTTAGAGCCATTGTGATTGGGCAAACTTTTGCCATGCTCTATGCTACAATAATTAACATGTGACTTTTTGACTAGCTTGAGAGGAGGGACATCAAAGCTAGAGGAAAATCAAGGTTTCACCAAGAGTACTAGACTACTAACCACATCTTCACTCTCACAAATATCATTGAGGAGATTCAACATCACTCTTTTAGGGGCTGATTTGGCACTCCTACAGTTTGTCACCACTAGATTGTAATTCTGACTCCTGAGTCCCATTGACTGCCCCTTTTAGTCATTTATGGACATTAATAAAATTATCATATCATTTAATTTATCATATTATCTCTAGTTCAATTTATGATGGTTAGAATTTGTTTAGAATCTGAATGTCATCTTTTGATTGTTTTCTTATTGCTTCATGTGCATTTTATTGGATTGCTCTTCCTGGTTACCTTTCAACATTAGGCCAAGAACAATTAATACAACAACCCCTTTGAATATGCAGTTATGCTCATATTTCCCACAGTGATGTTAATTACCCACTGCCCAATTCTGCAAGATATCCTTGAACCCTTTTTGAATGTTATTACTCACAATATGGCCATGGCCCGTGACATAGGCTATAGCATGATAAAATCTAAAAGCAAATTGAACCAATAAATTACTAAATCTCATTATTCATCGAGTTCTAACAGACTACTCGTCAAATGTTCGTCAAGAAATAAAATTTATCTACACAAATGCTCTCATACATCTTATATAAGTTAATTGTGGATATTGAACATTGTACAGCAACAAAAGAAAGGAAGAACTATGTACATATTGGGAATGAACAGCACCACACTTGTATTTGAATCTTACATAATTTATGCATAAATAATGGACAAATATTAAATATTAAGGATACAATTAGAAACAAAAATGTCAATAAAGATAACTGAAAATGTACAAAAACCTCCATGTATTTTGAAAGCTAGAACGATAACTAGGGTGTTAGCCTCACTCTCACATAACAAAAATAATAGTAAGTCCAAAATATTAAAATAATTAAAATTGTAAAAGTTGGATTTATTCCTACTTTTCTAGATTGAGTTAGTTCTTCATACTTGGGAGTTTGTTTAGGTCTAGTTGATTGAGAGATTCTCTCCAACTAGTTAGGCTCCTAGATTAGTGTGTGGTTGAGATATTCTGTTCAACCAAAGTGATTGTGTCCAAGATATACGCACTATCTTGAGACATTCTCCTAGTGTATTTATAAATTGTAACATTATCATTTTTTGATACGTGAATGTGAGGAATACAATACATTAAGTCTCAGAAGCCTTTTCCACCATGTCTCTTCTGTTTATGTCTCTGAAATATTAATTTATGTCTCTGAATTATTAATTTATGTTTACTTAATTTTCTTCATAGGGAAAAAGTTGGAAGTTAACTAATAAGGGGAAATAACTCTTGTTTCAGAATATTAACATTGCATAATAGATCCCACCAAAAACGACTACTAATTTTGAACTTAATTTATATGGTTGAAAGCAGCTATGCAGCTTATGATTTATCAGAAAATAAATTCTCACAAAGAACCTCAGTTTTTACCTGGCCACCATAGAGCTAGTAGAGTGAATAATCCAATATAGCCAAATATCTTTTGCACGTCAGCCTTCTCACCTTCAGCACCTGTGAGCTTTTTTAACATTACTGTGCAGCAAATATAGCCATGCCAATGCTATTATGAGAATCAAAATTATTGAACATGAAAATCTTATTGAAAAAGCAGAAAATCATATCTGACAACTATGGCAGTAGAAAAAGGAAAAGCTTGGAAAACAAAGGTAGCTCTACCAGTGAATAAGCCATAACAAACTGCTGAAAGAAGTCCAAATATATCTCCCGTAATTGAGTGTTCACCATTCCTGCTCAACATTATTCAAAAACCAAACCAACTACAACTTATATTTGCGATTGTGTTTCTAGATGTGCATTATAGTATCCATAGCCCAAGTCCTCAATAACTACCATCTATAAATTTCAAAGCGAAGCCCAATTCAAACATAAACCTTAAAATACTTTATACGTAATGGTGGAATTCCTTATTTAAAGTCCAATAACAAAATAAACATAATACTGATGTGACAGCTGACTATATTATATAAAAATAGAGATCCCATATTATTGCCAAAGAGACAGAATCTTAACAAAGCCTCAAAATCTCTCTCTTGGGGACCCAATAAAATAGAGAGGGATAGATAACTAACAAAGAATTACTTTGAACGGCATCATCAGCAGCCCATGTCTTTCCAAGCGTGGTCATGGCTACTCCAGCCATACTCACACATACAGCAACAACTTTTGCAATATTGAGGGAATCCTGACCAAACAGTGCTCCAAAGAAGAGTGTGAATAGCGCCGAAGTTGAAGATAAGATGGTTGTGCTTGCCACACTTGTTCTTGCCAAGGCTGCATTAGAAAAATACTGCAATCAAATAGTAACATGTTAGTTCCTATATATAGCAGCATAACAATTTAAGGTGCTAAGGTGCAAGACACTCATGAACAAATTAAATCACAAAGCAGGCAAGCTGTTCAAGCCTTAACGCTAAAGTTTGAATTAAAATTTAAAAACTAGAATATAAACCTAGCAGAGTATGATTGATATGGGAAAATCTCTTTACTGATGGATCAGTAAGGCATTTCATGTAGATGTTTCATTGAATTGCTGATGCCTAGACTACCTGATGTTTTATGATAACTTGGGAGAAGGGATGACAGCTGGGTTAAAATTATTTGACAGAACTTCACTGCTTTGACACCAAAGTCATCAAACAAGTCCCAATGCCCAAAATAGCTTTCCTTTTGTTGGCTGTCTTTTTTCACATAAAAGAGTAAATACTAAAAAATTTCAAAAACAAGTGCCCACTGCCTCCTTATCACCACAGCGCAGTTACCAGACTTGCAGATCAAAACCATGATCCAAGTTTGCCCCAACTTGCCACTCAAACAGGTCGTTTTGACTCATCAACTGACAACAAGTCTGAAATGCTGACCCAGGTTCAATCCATTGACCCACTGAAAAACTCCCCACCTTGTCCATACTTTTATATAGCCGAGCTTTTTAATATTTTCTTAATTTTTTGTACTTGTCAAGTTTTTCCGGAGCTGAGTCAAACTCAACTCTTTTTCCTTGGCAAGTTTTTTTCCAGCACAAGTCTTGTGGCTATGATTCGAAATGTTATGGACTGGACGAATTTTAGGTGTTTGATTGAGCATAAATTTAATTGTTATTATTGATGTCCATAATTTATTCGTTAAGGGAGAATCGACTAAAAAATAGTGCCCAAGGTTTTGTGCCCCATTAATGTGAATTGAATTAAATGAAGTGTACAGTGTATAATTTTTAACAATTCATTGTGAGCATGGGTTTTACATCTCTAGAATCGATGTCCCATATGGTTATTCATCAGTTTGTAACTTTGTACCCTCTTGGAGGAAGTTCAAATTTGTTGAAACATCATATTTCTAAAAACAATTGAATAAACTGTTGCAATGGTTTTCAAGACAGGGGAACAGCGACAATGGGGTGACGGATCCTGAGGGTAGCTAGAGCACACCCCCAAACTTTTTGGAGGCAAGCAATAAAATATATAATACTATATAGTAATAGACTATTATGCTTACAAGAAACTGCAAATGTTCTTGGAGAATTCCATTTTTTTAATTCACCATGAACATTTGTAACTGCTTGTAAGCATAATAGTATATGCTACATAGTATTATGCATAGCCATTATACTGACTAATTCTGAAAACTCTCAGACGATTCAGCAAAAGAGCCATGTGCCATTCCATAATTGGCAATGGGACATGAGCAAAATGAAATTTAGCTATAGGGAACCTAAGTGTACTATTTTCAATTTGCAATAAGGTCCATGAAGGGTCTATAAGACAAATGCCTCTCCTCAGTCCTCTATAACACTTCTTTTCCTCATATTTCTTATTTATAATGATAAAAGGCATTTTGGAGATTTTTACAGCTCTGTTGAAAACCACAACAAAAAACTTTGGATATACCTGCATGCATTCTCCATAGAGATTAGATTCATATTTCAATTAAAAAGATGACTAAATAAGAATTTATTCAACATTTAGTACCCAATTCAAATCAATAATACTATCTGATTGTCTTCACAATGCTCGAAGTCGGCATCGTGGAAGACTGGACTTCAATAACTCCTAGACACCCTTATACAATATGTAAAAGCTAAAATGACCCCAAAAATGAGAAGAACAAGAGCAATAACCACAAGGTTTGGACCATTCAGATGTTACATTTCTTGGTTTGTTGACATGGAGGCTTTGCTGCTTGTAATGTTGTTGATAAAAAGACCATAGTTAAATCACCAGAAACCCAAATCAAAACCCATCATACAAAAACCATGTATTATATAGATTCAGATTTAGATTTGGTATAATATGAAAAAAATGCATGGGAAAAACAATCGTCAATGTCCATTGTCACGTTCATGTCATTATAGCCACATACACAAAGAAAATAGCTTAACAATATCTAGGAGTCTAGTATTGAGCACATTGTATGTTAATTTTTTTAGGGCTACATGTTGATTTGTGGTAGCATCGGATGTGCTCTAAGTCTCAAATTTTGTGGAGGGCTTAGACACATGCATTACAGATAACCCAAGAATTGTTTTGGGAAATTCCACCCAAAAACAGTTTTATTTGATAAATTAATTATTTTTAATGAGACCCTAAGTCTAAACTTAGGAAATTAAAATAATTAATGGAGTATTAATTTAAACTGTGGGTGAAACTTCTAAAAAAAACAGATCAAGTCTAAATGTAATCTTAGTCGTTGATTGGAAATCTAATCTCGATCGTTGAAGCTCAACGAGAAGACTATAAAGGAAGGCTTGAGGGTCATTTGTAAAATACACTAAGAAGATCTAGTGATAGAATTTTCTGACAGAGCAGTGCTCAGAGGAAAACTTCGATATAAGTGATTCTTCAGTGCAGTTTAGGGGCAGAGATAGTTTTGGCAGGAGGATCTTCCCCGAGGCCAAGGATCATCAGCAGAGAGGCAGAGAAAGACGCAGATGGAGCAGCGCAGAGCCCAAAGAGGGTGACGCATCAACCAGAAGAGGTGACGCAGGGCCATGCAGGCCACATGCAAAGGCAGCACAGCGTTTCCATGTTTCAGTCTTAATTCAGTTGGATCAAGTTTCCTAAGAGCTTAAAGATCACGCAGAAGGGGTGACACAGTCCTTCAGAAGTCCCCACACAAGCCTACACAACTACTGTGCAGAGGCAGCACAAAGGGTGTTGGGGTTTCATCATTTCAGCTACCGGATCAGCTGGGACTTGCAGATTGAGGTAAACTCATTATTTTTCTCTACAAGTATTCTCAGTAACTGATTTTTCCGGTGAGACAATCAAAGATGTATTCAGATATAACTGATGCTTAATAATAAAACCCTTAGATTTGTTGCACCGGTTTTCCTGCATTGGGTTTTTCAGGGGACAATTGTCCAAAACTAACGGTGTCCTCTGTGTGTTATTAACTTATTTCTTTTGCTCAGTTTCCTGTTTCCACATCTAAATTAATTAAGTGGAGGCTACTTCAGTAACTGCTTCAATGTTTTCAGAAGTAATCCACAAAATAACTTGTTAATGTAATTTACAAGTAGGAGAAGTAATTCAATTTGTTGCAGTAGGATTCCAGATCTAGGACGAGGAATTTTCACACTACATTGTTCTCTGCTTTAGATAATTGCATTCTCAAACATTTTAACATTTTGCATTACATTCACCCCATAACATTACATTATCTAAAGCAATTATGTAGAGAGAACAATAACATCAGTAATGTAGTAGAACAGTAAACAACAGAAGAAAAGCATGCACAAAAGAGACACCAGGGTTTAGGTCAGAATCCAACGCAAAACCCCAAAAGGAGGAAACCCAAACCAAATTCCTCTTCTTTAGATATTCATCAAATGTTTAGCTGAGGAATTTTCATACTACATTGTTCTACGCTTTAGATAATTGCATTCTCAAACATTTTAACATTTTTCATTACATTCACCCCATGACATTACATTATCTTTAGCAATTAGGTAGAGAGAACAATAACATCAGTAATGTAGTAGAATGGTAAACAACAGAAGAAAAGCATGCACAAAAGAGACACCAAGATTTAGGTCAGAATCCAACGCAAAACCCCACAAGGTGGAAAACCCAACCAAATTCTTCATCTTTAGATATTCATCAAATGTTCAACTGAGATACCAAGTACATTCATTATGAGATACATCAACCACACCAGGCCTTTAAGGCCAATCTAAGTCAGCTGTAATATTCCTAATTAGCAATTTTGCTAATAGGAATATTAACTTTTGCCATTTTGTTAACTATTACATTTTTTACTAAGAGGATGTAGGTTTGGGGGGCCACAATTAGACTTAGGAAACTATAGACATCAAAACATTAGACAAAGGAAAATATTGCGGTTGTAGTGGAGGATGGTGGCCCAATGAGGATATCGAAGTAATTACTGAAGCAGTCTACACAAATAATGTTGCGGAATAAA
Source organism: Pinus albicaulis (assembly GCA_034641835.2). Lineage (NCBI taxonomy): Eukaryota > Viridiplantae > Streptophyta > Pinopsida > Pinales > Pinaceae > Pinus > Pinus albicaulis. The sequence goes on along the minus strand of CM076575.1, from coordinate 1,303,433,146 downwards.
TCTAAGTGCTGAAACAAACTGAACAAAATACAATCAAAAAACATCCACATTTAACACAGTTAATTTTGGACTAATTCCCCGGAAAAACCCAACTTGGGAAAACCGGTGCAGCAAATCTGAGGGTTTTGTATTATTAAGCAGCAGAATCTTGAAAACAACTAGGGTGCCAATATCCAACTCACCCTTCAAAGAAAATCTCGACAACAAAAGAAATGTGAGATATACCTCACGCTGCAAGTCCCCAGCTGATCCGAAGCAGCGCTAGTGAAGCCATTCTCTGCCTCTATGTGATGCCTACACTACTACTGTGTAAGCCTGCATGGACAAGCTAAGGAACTACGTCACCTCCTCCTCTACAACGATCACGCTGATCTGGAACTGAGTTTTGACCCGCCTGGCTCAGAAACCACAGCTTCCAGCTATCTCCGGACTGAATCTAGAAGGCATTGCGTCACTTCTGCGTGATCCCCTTCAGGGTCTGCGTCACGCCTCCAGATGATTGCGCTGCCTCTACTGTGTCACTGTTGCCTCTCTCTGAAATGTACTCCTGGTCCTCCTGACCAGTTACTGCATCTGCACCTCTCTGGAATTGATCACTAGATCGAAATCACTTAGCCAGCCCTGCCCTAGTGATTCAATCTTGATCAAAAGTTGTGTCTCTCTCACAAGCTCGAAGATGTCAATTTATCAAGAAGTGCTTTGAAGATGTCAATTGTTTAGGGTTTTGTCAAAGGGTGCAGGAAGTAGGTTATCATGTGCAGTTCACAAATATTTTTGCCATCACTTTGAAAGGAGAAAAGGCTACTATTGCAGGGATTGATTTCATATTTTCAGTAGATGCCATATCTCATGCTAGAGGAATACCAAATCATGGTGAGAATTGGTTCAAAGGCATGAACCTAGACCTTGAAGAATACAAGCCCTACTTGAAATCATCACAGTACAAACAAGCTCAATCACATGTTTTCCCATTTAGATATTTGTTGGAGAGATATGCACCATTAATGAAGGTTGTCATGAAGTTCTTTACATGCGAGGGCAGATTTTCAAGGATGTATCAATATCACATAAGACTGCTCATGCACTTCACAACTGCTAAATCTCTCAATTTGTGCAATTTCTTGTATAGGAGCATGATTAAAATGTCTGAAAGGGTGCAAATGAAAGGCAGAGAGCATTATCCTAGCCTTTTTAATCATAGTTTGGTAAAGGTTATCAGTTAGCAGAAAAGAATATGACATGGGATTCCTTCATTGAGGCAGCTTTGCAAATGCACAAAATTACTACACCAAGCTAGCAGCAAACCATGTCACCTACCATGCAGGAGGTGGGTTCATCAGACAAGGTGGAAGCTCAATCACCCAAAGAATCAGTAACAAAGAAACCTAGGCCTGAGATCACTCAAACATAACAGAGAGGCAGAAGGCTTGTGTTTGCTCCTAAAATTAAGGAACCGGCCAAGCCTACATCAGTAGAGCAGGGAACATCATTACAGCATGAGACATCCATGCATGAGGAAGAGCGTGATTTTTATCTAGTAGACTTGGAGGCTAGTGATGAGCATGAAAACCTAGAGAGGATTATCAAAGACAAAGATGCTCAGATCAAAGAGCTCCAAGACAACTTGGCAAGGGAAAATTTCATCATTTCCTTCCTAGAGCAAGAAAACCATCAGTTGAAGGCAAAACAATTGTCTTTGGAGAAAAGTCAGTTTGAGGCAAGCATGCATGATGTGAAAGGCAAAGCAGTCGCTGACATAGAAGATTCTGATGAGCATGATGAACATTAAGAGCAGGTTAGAAGAAAGAGGCCAAGAAACATGGGTCTCAAAAGAGCATTGCAGAAGGAAGGAGAGCAGAACCAAATGAAGAGTTGAGTTTTGAAGAAGGATAGCCAATGAAATCAATGAAAACAGGGAGTTTTGGCTTGAGAAAGTCAACATGCACTTGGAGAAGCTCCTTGACAAGGCCATCGGGGATAACAAGATACATAAGCACATGGTTGACCATTACTATGCAAGAAATCAAATTTGTAATATTAAAGTCATACGATTACAAGCCAAATTAAAGGACACCCTAATTAGTCAAAAGGAGAAGGGTAAATTGGACCTACTTGTTGATGCATCCATGATAGAATAACACACCTTCTTTGGCATCTCTAAACCAATTTTGAGAAAATTTGGGGCATTTTTGAAAATTTTAGAAATTTTGACTAGGTCCAGTAGCGGAGCGAGCTCATGCTGTGCTTCTTCCCTAGGCCTCCAAATGGCAAAAAGTTGTACATTTTTGGAAAGTTGCTAGCCTCCTCTCAGAACCCATTTGCTCAATTTTTTGATCTAGGGCACAAATTTTGAGAAAATCCAAAAAAGGGTCAAAAATCACCATTTTGCCTCTCTTTTTTACTTTCGCTGCGCACCTAGAGACACCTTGGGAGAATGGCCATATCTCAGCCTAGAAAGGGCCATTTTGTACGCTTAAATACTCTAAAGGCATCTACACTCTCCCATCTTTCCAGAACAAGGCTCAGATTTGAAATTGGACTTCAGCCACGCACCCAAAAATGGCCTCCAAAAGCTCGTTGCGCATTTGCAAATTACTAATAAGTTTTCATGAAATTTCACTATGTAAATTTTGGCAATTCTCAGTTTGACTTTAGTAAAAGTCAAGAGGTTAAAGTAAATGAATTTAAGGGGTCAAAGTAAATGTAAATGGGTAAAAATAGGGTTGCTTAGGTGTCTTATCCTCCCTTTAATGCCTTGAGGAAATGTCTCATAATGGTTAGAAAAAGGAGGAAATGGTTGAGTAACCTCCCTTGTATGAAGCAGACATTGGATAGGTGCATGTATTTGGCTTTTCTTGTTGGCAATTCAAACTCCAATGGAGAATTTTGACCTCAGTAACTATATGAGGAACTTTGGAATCATTTTCAAAGGTTGGATGATGTGGAGTTGAGCCTTGTGGATACTAGTGTACTTGTGAATTTGGCAGGAAGTAATAGACAGAATTTGCAGCTATTGTAGTGGGATTCCTGTGGTATGTGCTTTAGCAATGTTTTTCCTTCTGTGATCATATGTTTCAATATATTGTACCTTCTGTTGTCGCACAAAATGTCTAGGCACCGCAACGACGACTCAAATCAGGGCTGTCACCCTAATCCCCAATCTCTCTGTCTAAGTTGTCTCCTTGCAAGCTAAGGGAGGTAGACCCTAATGAAAATGAAGAAAAAAACCGATTGAAAAAAAACCAATTCAGGAGACACAATTAAATCACCAAATACTTGTTAAGATTAACAAGATTATATAGATTCAAATAGTCTTGAAGATTAAAACCAGTGCCTTGTGGAGTCAAAATATCCCGCTATGAAATTAAAGTCAAGTATCTAATATGTAACTGTTGTTATGAAAAATCAATCCACCACAATGAAATTTAATAAAACACCCTCACAATTACGCATTAACAATGTTCGATGAAGATACACAAAATATCATCACTTGAAATATTTCCAAAGTTAGACTAAGCAATTGATCGCTAATTTCAAGTAATTTAAAATCACAATTAAAGATAGCTCAACAATCATCAACCACAAAAATGTTATCATGAGAAACCCATCCAAGTTAAAAGCCAGAGATTTCCAATATTTCCAAATTAAATGATATTCAAAATAATTCCAATTCAGAAACCTATAGTCAAACTTTAGATAGGAAATTAAAGATCAACTTGACTATATAAATAAAAATAAAAAAATAAAAAAAATTTGAGAAATTTTCTAAATTTTTATATTTTTTATATTTTCTCTAAAACCAAAAAAAAAGAATATAAAACTAAAGCTAAAGTCTAATAAGAAAGGTTGATTTTTTTTTTTTAATTAAATCTAAAAGCAAAATATATACGAATAAAACTAAAACTATGGACAAAATTAAAATCTAAAGTTAAATCTAAAAAATTAAACTAAGATTAAAAATCCTAAACTAACATAAGGTTAACAAAACAAAAAAAAAAACTAAAATCTAAAATCTAACGTGAACCTCTAAAAAACCAAAATTTAAAAGTCTAAATCAAAAATTAAAACTTAAGCCAAGTCTAAGGAAAAAAAAATCGAAAATCAAATATTAAAATCTAAAAGCTAATGTTAAAATTAAGAAACGTCGTGGGTTTGTTTGAACTTTGTTTTATGCAAGCACAGCCTTACGGATCGTACGGACGGCAAGGAGAAGCTTGACAAGAGAGAGCAAGAAATTTGATGGTGATTGAGGACAGGGTCGGGAAATTTGCTGAGCATTGAAGAAAATGGATGCAGAGGAGCAAGTTGAGCAATTGATGCAGGTCGTACGATATGTACGGACGACAGAAATGAGGCTGCAGCAGAGAAAAGATGGATCGATGGCAGGGAATCCGACGCGGCAAGGAATGAAGGATGGCATTGAAAGAGCAGCGTACAGTGAAGGAGCAGCGTGCGGATGACAAGCAGCAAGGATGCAATTTACGCAGGTCGCACGGCTGTACGGATAGCGTACGAACAGCAACGTGAGCAGGGAGCAAGGCTGCGGGCAGAGGGAAATTCCGTACGGATCTGTACGAACAGCAGTAGTTGAATTTTGAATAAATTTTCTCAAAACAGTAATTTAACAGTTTGCCAATATAGCTCAGATCTTCGAAATATGATTTGGATGCACCTGAGATTCACACTTTGCAGCAAAATTATGCCCAGATCTGGAAGCAAAATCGATCTTGAGGCCAGATCTCACAATTTTCTGAAGATCTCCGTGTAGAACCTGCACAGAACAAGAAACTAGAAACCAGCAAACCCAGTAAAACAGTATATGTACACAATAAAAAACAAACCCCAAAAACTCTAGTAGATTAAAAAAAATAAAAATGAGCGGGATTTACACTGCTAATTTACAAATCAGAGGCCCTCTTGGCCAGATTTAAAGCAATTCAGCACAATTTAGAAAATAGAGATTTAAAAAAGAGGCACAAGCCCAATAAAGATCCCTGCAAAAAATGGAATTTAAGATAAGCCTGGGGAATTAGATCCAGAGGGCTCTTCAGATCTCATCTCCTATGAGTCAGTTGGTCCAAACTAGGACTTCCCCAAACACCCAATTCTAAATCCGGAAGATTTCTGCAAACTTAAAGTTAAACTGTCAGATTAATAGAGAAATAGTGATCAAACATAAAATTTAAATGAGTTGGAGATAACTGTCAACTCGATCCAATTAATATTTTTACCCTAGATCCAGTAACCTAGGCAAGATACCTGTAACCAAAATTACTCTACAAGAGCCATTAATTACCAATCCATTAGAATAATCACTAGCAGAATATTAAGAACAAGTTTACCATAAAATGTTGAAGAGGAACACCACCATCAGAATAAAATCCCAAAGTCTTCGTTTGTATTATTCCAGAAAAATATTACAGGAGAGTTTCAAGAGCGAGTGCACGATCGAGAGATCGGATGATTGAAAGACTGATAAAAACCTCTAATTTATAAGATAAAATCTCCAATGGCTAGTTTAGTTGATCAATGTCAAAGTAATCTCGATCGTCAAAAAGATTTAATCATCTTTTAATCTGGACCGTCGAAATTATAATTTTGAGAAAATTCGAATTTATCATTTAATTCCATTTTAATTAACTCAAAAATAATATTTTTAGTTAATTACCTCAAAATTTTGACTTTGACTCAACCACCTAGGCCCAAGGGTCCAAAATTTCTTGAAATTCTCAATATTCCCTTGACCTGGGACCTTTAAAAATTCATTTTTTAAGAATCAACGAATTTTGCCTTTGAAGAATTTTAACTCACCTAGGACTTAAAATTAATTAAATTTTTGGCTTAGGATTTTTAATTAATTTGGCCAGAAATTTTAATTAAATGACTAAGAAGGGATTTAATTATTTTTTCCAACCCTCTTTACATAAGATAAATACATTTAGACACATGAAGGGCGAATACCCATTCGTATAGACCCTCAAATAGGTACCCAATTCTGCGACTCAAAACATGATCTAGTAGACCAAGCAGCGTGTAATAAAATAATCTAGCCAATTAGCTAGGATTATTCCCAAACTACTTTTACAAAGACTCGATAGAAAACACTAGAACTCACTTAGCATCTTGATGAAAAAATCCATCCTAGCTTTGGGGTGAAGCTGGAGGGGAAAACTCTGTCGATCACTTGTGTCGAAAAACACAAGCAAATCAGTGAGACAAAAAACCTCCTAGGATAGAAATCGTCACCAACATACTAGGCTTACCTAGGTTGTTACATACATGGTGGTTTCACTTAGATCATTTACATCATAAACATGCAGAATGGGTTTACATCATTCATAAAACTGTCGGCTGTCGATGGAATCTAAATGGCGCAAACACGTCGAACATGATGAATCCCATTTTAAAAAAAAATGGGGGTGTACTGCTATGGGGTCGTTGACAAAGTGTGGTCAACATCTGGCTCTACTTGGGGACACGTTGCTTCATCAGAGGAATGTGAGAATCCAGAATCTGTATCCAAGCAACACAAAATTACATAAATAGCGTCCATCCAAATATCATCATATAACATTAAGCACCCAAATATCATCATATAACATTAAGCACATGAAAAATAGAAGCTCTTCTAACATTTATTATTCTACTTGACATGAAAAGTAAATCTAATCTAACTACAAAATGAAATGTTGAAATCACAAGGTGTAAAGTTAGAGATACAATACAAAGGATGCCCTGTGGCATCAGATGTGTTCAATATAGTGCATGCTGAGCATTTGTTTGCTTTCAGGCAAGTCTGTAGATTGCTTTTCAGATGTGCCATGTCCAATCTTGCATATTGTAGGACTTTGTCTTATCCAAATGTCAAGCTGTGTTTGGCCATCAGACGAATCAAACCACTTACTTCTTCTTTTCTACTTTTTTCTCTTCTTCTTAGTGGGTTGTGATGTCAGTAATGAGACTTTCTTGTCCTTATCTTGAAAATGCTTGTACAAAACATCTGATGAACCTGGAGTGTGACCAATCTTATTCTGAATATACTCTGTTAAAGGTGACACATAAGCTTGCTCTTTCTTAACGTCCTTTGTAACCATAGTTAATTTTTCCTTAATGGGAAAAGTGACCTCCGTGTGATGAGACGGAAATTGCTTCAACAAACTGGGAAGCCTATGATCTGTTGACAAATCTGACTTGGATTGGAAATTCTGCATGTGTGATCTTTCCATTTTTTCCAACTTATTCAGAATAGCAGTTATTTGATTAGAATGCTTAACATTTACAACACTAATTTCCTTCGCATGACTCTCTTCAATCGTCGACAATTTGTGTTTCATGTTTTTTATTGCTTCATCATTATCCACTTTCATGGCCATGAAGAAATTTTGCATACAGTTCATCTCCTTCTCATGATTTGCTTCCATGATCGTCATTTCCTTGATATGTTTTTCTTCCATGGCAATTATTTTATTGGAGTGATTGAATTCCGTGATTGTTGTCTTTTCCTCTAAGGCCAATAACTTACTCTGCATAGAACCAATTTCCCTGGCATGATCCACTATTATTTTTTCTTGATCAAGTTCCATATTCTTAATTACCTGAGCTTGATTTAGTTGTATATCCTTAACCATCTGAATCAATTCGTTAAGAAGATGCTTATCGTTGTCAACACTGATTTGACAACTTGCTTCTGCTTCACCACTATCATGGATTTGTGCTGTCGTGGTACAAGTGGATTCATCCTGAGAACTGTCTGGAAATCTCCTGTTGATAATTGAGTTCTCTACAAGATCAATTTCATTATTTTGCATAATACTGGGAGCACAAGGCGAGTCAGCTTGTTTTATATATTTATCTTTAAAAGCATTGGTTATGTGTTGTAAACAATAAAAATACTCCTCAGGGCAATTTCGAAACCAATCGATAACATCACCTTTTAAGGAATAGCCAAAGATACGTATCTTGACATCTTCATGATTATATTGTGAAGGACGACAATATTTATTTATGAGCAATCGCTGGATTACCACCTGAGAAAAAAGGCAATTTAGAAATGGCCTCTTCTGGCATGTCATGAAAGGTGTCATCCATGATGACCTGCTTAAAGGTTAAGTGGATGTTAGAGAAAGAGATCCGTGTTCAAGAATAGTCAAAAGGTCCTCAAGAAGCGAGCTTCTTAGCAGGAACTCTTGTAAGAAATGAAAGAATTGGAGTCGTCAATTGAACATGAACCTAATTCTAAAACAGAAGAAATAGTCGAGAGTAGCAGATGGATATCAGAGGGGGATTCTTGTCTGGGAGTAAATAGATAAATAAGCGGAGTCACCACCCAAACAAGAAGCCAACCGAAATGTCCAGGTGCTAAAGGTGCAAATGATGAAATGAGGAAAGATACGATGATGAAATGATGAAGAGATGAAATGACGCCAAAAAATGTTATGTCATGTGACAGGCTAATGAATGGCAAAAGAAGATTAGAAGATTAGAAAATGTCGTTAAGACCAAGGAAATAAAAACTCTATCCCCGAAAACGACGCCAAAAAATGTTGTCGCACAAAATGTCTAGGCACCGCGACAACGACTCAGATCGGGGGCTGTCACCCTGATCCCCAATCTCTCTATCTAAGTTGTCTCCTTGCAAGCTAAGGGAGGTAGATCTTAATGAAAATGAAGAAAGAGAACCGGTTGAAAAGCAACCAATTCAGGAGACACAATTAAATCACCAAATACTTGTTAAGATTAACGAGATTATATATATTCAAATAGTCTTGAAGATTAAAACCAGTGCCTTATGCAGTCAAAATATCCTGCTATGAAATTAAAGTCAAGTATCTGATATGTAACTGTTGTTATGAAAAATCAATGCACCACAATGAAATTTAATAAAACACCCTCACAATTACGCATTAACAATGTTCGATGAAGATACACAAAATATCATCACTTGAAATATTTCCAAAGTTAGACTAAGCAATTGATCACTAATTTCAAGTAATTTAAAATCACGATTAAAGATAGCTCAACAATCATCAACCACAAAAATGTTATCATGAGAAACCCAAAGCCAGATATTTCCAATATTTCCGAATTAAATGATATTCAAAATAATTCCAATTCAGAAAGCTATAGTCAAACTTTAGATAGGAAATTAAAGATCACCTTGACTATATAAAAAAAATAATAATAATAAATAAATAAATTTTTTGAGAAATTTTCTAAATTTTTATATTTTTTATATTTTCTCTAAAACCAAAAAAAAGTATAAACTATGGACAAAATTAAAATCTAATGTTAAATCTAAAAAATTAAACTAAGATTAAAAATCCTAAACTAACACAAGGTTAACAAAAAAAAAAAAAAAACTAAAATCTAAAATCTAACGTGAACCTCTAAAAAACCAAAATTTAAATCTAAAAATTTAAAAGGCTAAATCTAAAATTAAAACTTAAGCTAAGTCTAAGGAAAAAAAAATCGAAATCAAATATTAAAATCTAAAAGCTAATGTTAAAATTAAGAAATGTCGTGGGTTTGTTTGAACTTTGTTTTATGTAGGCACAACCGTACGGATCGTATAGACGGCAAGGAGAAGCTTGACAGGAGAGAGCAAGAAATTTGATGGCGATTGAGGACAGGGGCGGGAAATTTGTTGAGCGTTGAAGAAAATGGATGCAAAGGAGCAAGCTGAGCAATTGATGCAGGCCATACGATATTTACGGACGGCAAAAACGAGGCTGCAGCAGAGAAAATATGGATCGATGGCAGGGAATCCGACGCAGCAAGGAATGAAGGATGGCATTAAAAGAGCAGCGTACAGTGAAGGAGCAGCGTACGGATGGCGAGCAACAAGGATGCAATTTATGCAGGCCGTACGGCTGTATGGACAGCAACATGAGGAGGGAGCAAGGCCGCAGGAAGAGGGAAATTTCGTACGAATCTGTATGGACAGCAGTAGTTGAATTTTGAATAAATTTTCTCAAAACAGTAATTTAACAGTTTGCCAATATAGCTCAGATCTTCGAAATATGATTTGGATGCACTTGAGATTCACACTTTGCAGCAAAATTATGCCCAGATCTAGAAGCAAAACCGATCTTGACGCCAGATCTCACAATTTTCTTAAGATCTCCATGTAGAACCTACATAGAACAAGAAACTAGAAACCAGCAAACCCAATAAAACAGTGTATGTACACAGTAAAAAACAAACCCCAAAAACTCTGGTAAATTAAAAAAAAAAAATGAGCGGGATTTACACTGCTAATTTACAAATCAGAGGCCCTCTTGGCCAGATTTAAAGCAATTCAGCACAATTTAGAAAATAGAAATTTAAAAGAGAGGCACAAGCCCAATAAAGATCCCTACAAAAAATGGAATTTAAGATAAGTCCGGGGAATTAGATCCGGAGGACTCTTCAAATCTTATCTCCTGGGAGTCAGTTGGTCCAAACTAGGACTTCCCCAAACGCCTAGTTCTAAATCCGGAAGATTTCTGCAAACCTAAAGTTAAATTGTCAGATTAATAGAGAAATAGTGATAAAACATAAAATTTTCATGAGCTGAAGATAACCGTCAACTCGATCCAGTTAATATTTTTACCCTAGATCCAGTAACTTAGGCAAGATACCTGTACCCAAAATTACTCTACAAGAGCCATTAATCAACAATCCATTAGAATAATCACCAGCAGAATATTAAGAACAAGTTTACCATAAAACGTTGAAGAGGAACACCACCATCAGAATAAAACCCCAAAGTCTTCGTTTGTATTATTCCAGAAAAATATTACAGGACAGCTTCGGGTTCCCCATTGTCCCCCATAGTGGCCAACCTCTTCATGGAAAAATTTGAAAAGAAAGCCCTGGACTCCTACCCATTGAAACCTAAATTCTGGATTAGGTTTGTGGATGACACTAATGTCAATTGGCCACATAGCGATGAGGAATTAAAAAACTTCCTGGACCACCTTAATAGCATTTCCAAAGATATACGATTTACTATGGAAGGTGAGATAGATAACCGTATCCCTTTTCTTGAGCTTCTCCTCCTAAGAAATGAAGACGGAACCCTTGGGCACAAAGTGTTCAGAAAGAAATAACACACTGACAATTACTTGCATGCCGATTCACACCACTACCCGACCCAAAAGATGGGGGTCCTATTGACTCTTTTCACAAGAGCTTTTAGAATATCAGACAATTCTCACATTGAGGAAGAAATAGAGCATCTAAGAAGATCATTTGTGAACTTGGGATACAATAAGAAAGACATCAACAGAGCTATTCAAAGAGCTAGATCCGGTAACAAAAGAATTCTAATGGATAATACCGCAACAAAAAAAGCATATCTCCCCTATGTACAAGGGGTCACAGACAAGATGGCCAAAGTTCTAGCCAAGAAAGACATTAAAGCATCCTTCAAACCTCTAATGACTATCAGACAAAGAATGAAATCGGTCAAGGATGATCCTGATCACCTCCAACGAAAAGGGGTCTACAAAATTAATTGTTCATGTGGAGGGAGCTATATTGGGGAAACAGGCAGGACTTTTAAAATAAGATTCAAAGAACATGGGGTAGACATTAGACTAGGAAGAACCAAAACCTCGGCTTTAGCAGAACACTCTAATAAGACACGTCACCACATATGCCTAGAGGATGTTGTAGTCATTGCCAATGAAAAGCATCAGTTTAAGCGTAAAGTGCGGGAAGCCCTGGAAATCATTAAGCACCCTAACAACCTCAATAGACATGGAGGCTTAGAGATTAGTAGGAATTGGATTCACATCCTTTCCCGAAATTAAAAACTTCCTCTACTCCATTTTGGTTGTCGTGTCCTGATCTTTCCTCTCACTCAGCATTGCCCTTTCTCGCTTCCCTGACATGGCCTTTTCATTTTCTCCTACCTTTCTCCTCTCCCCTTCCACTCTCCTTCCTTTCTCCTATTTCCGTTCTAGGCCTTCCTCCCGTCAACCTTCCACCTTTCCATATTTCTTTTCATATCACTTAAAAACCTCTCATCCTCCCCTTTAGCCCTTCCCTCTTGTCTCTGCGTCCTCGTTTATTTTATCTTATTAAGAGTAGTTGCATTACCTAATTATATGCCCTTTTAAATCCTAATTAAAAATAGCTATAATAATCTACTTAATTTCTACCTCATTTAGGAACATTTTCATGACCATTCTCTTCCCTTCTAATTTAATTAAAAATACCCTAGTATTGTCCCTTAGGGTTAATAACAACCTTCCTTATAGTTGGATAACCCTCACTTTTATAATTAATTCAAATAATATAAAGTAATTAATTTTAATGAAAGAAATATTATATTAATTTTACATCATAATAACATAATTGAATATTATATAAATATTACATTAAAATAAATATTATATTAATAATTATTATATTAAATAAAATTATAATTATTTTACTTTTATACACTATACACTCATCCTCTTATAATTATAATTATCTTCTATAGACCTTTAGGATCTCCATTATAATTAAAGTTTCCTTTTAAATAATAACATTATTTCTAATCTAGGCTAGATTTTCCTTTAGACATAAATTAACATTAACAGAAATAAATTAGAGAAGAATAAAAAAATTAAAAAAAAAATAAAAATTAAAAACTGGTCGGCCCTTTTCATCTACCTTTTTCCACTATTTATTGACCAATGATTTGTTCTCTTCTTTGCAGGTTGTCCTGAAGATGAGTCTTGATTTAGACTCGAAACGTAGACCAAAAAATGACGACTGTGGATAATCCGAGTTTGACATCTAAAAAACTACACCACAGAAACCTCCAATCAAGCATTACAGGAGAGCTTCAAGAGCGAGTGCACGATCCAGAGATCGGATGATTGAAATACTAATAAAGACCTCTAATTTATAAGATAAAATCTCCAACGGCTAGTTCAGTTGATCCATGTCAAAATAATCTCGACCGTCAAAAAGATTTAATCATCTTTTAATCTGGACCGTCGAAATTATAATTTTGAGGAAATTCGAATTTATCATTTAATTCCATTTTAATTAACTCAAAAATAATATTTTTGACTTAATTACCTCAAAAATTTGACTTTGACTCAACCACCTAGGCCCAAGGGTCCAAAATTTCTTGAAATTCTCAATATTCCCTTGGCCTGGGACCTTTAAAAATTCATTTTTTAAGAACCAACAAATTTTGCCTCTGAAGAATTTTAACTCGCCTAAGACTTAAAATTAATTAAATTTCTGGCTTAGGATTTTTAATTAATTTGGCCAAAAATTTTAATTAAATAACTGAGAGAGGATTTAATTATTTTTTCCAACCCTCTTTACATAAGATAAATACATTTAGACACATGAAGGGGGAATACCCATTCGTATAGACCCTCAAATAGGTACCCAATTTTGCGACTCAAAACATGATCTAGTAGACCAAAAAGCTTGTAATAAAATAATCTAGCCAATTAGCTAGGATTATTCCCAAACTACTTTTACAAAGACTCGATAGAAAACACTAGGACTCACTTAGCATCTTGATGACAAAATCCATCCTAGCTTTGGGGTGAAGCTGGAGGGGAAAACTCTGCCGATCACTTGTCAAAAAACACAAGCAAATCAGTGAAACAAAAAACCTCCTAGGATAGAAATCGCCACCAACATACTAGGCTTACCTAGGTTGTTACATACATGGTGGTCTTACTTAGATCATTTATATCATAAACATGCAAAATGGGTTTACATTGTTCATAAAACTGTCGGCTGTCGATGGAATCTGAATGGCGCGAACACGTCGAACATGATGAATCCCATTTTTTTTAAAAAGGGGTTGTACTGCTATGGAGTCATTGACAAAGTGTGGTCAACACCTTCCATTTCCATGCTTCATTTGTTTGTTTTCTAGGATAATAAACATAATTCATTGATATAATCCTCTGTTTTGGAGAAGCTTTCACATTTTTGTTTATTATTCTTCTGATATAAACGAATTCATGAGATTCATGCCCGTTTTGAAACCTTACCAATCTACCCTATACACAAAGATATCTTTAAAGTGCTAAAGTATGTGCCTACCTTGCCCCATTACATCTCTGCAAATCTGATTTTCAAGGCCCTAACCTAGTCCTCCTAGACCTAAGCCACAATCCAACACAAAACCATCAAATCAACCAAACCCTGATCTAAATATATCTAGCCTAATATCTTTCATGTCACAGTCAATCCTTGGTTGTGATCTCATTGAGAGAGCGCTCTCAGCCTAGTAGGGCTAGCTACTAGGTCAAAGTGGTTTGTGGTTACCTTTGTTGGTCTCCTTTTCAACCTTCGGAGAACTGGTGGAGTGCTAACACTCGGTTCCATTATCGACCCTCAAAATTTTGATCTTCTTCCCTGTTAGATTTTCAACCAAGGCCTTGAACATGCAGAACCACTTGAATGTTTCGTCCTTTTTCTTCAAAATGTATATCCAAGTTTTGCAAGAGAAGTCATCTCTAAAAGTGATATAATATAAGCATCGTCCCAAGGATGTTACGGGCAGCATACCAGATAGAACAGAATGTATCAATTGCAAAATATCAGATGTCTTTGTGACACTTGAGGGGAATGGTCCCCTTGTATGCTTTCCTTCGGCACAAACCTGACATACACCGTCATGATCATCTTTGAAATCGGGCATCCCTCTCACCACCTTCCTTGCTTCGGGAAGGGCTTTATAAGGAAGGTGTGCAAACCTCCCGTGCCATAGCTCAGATTGAAGAGTTGTGTCACATGTCAGGGCCCCCAACGAACTTCCTCCAACCTGATAGAGTGTGTCAACCCTAAAACCAAGAGTGAACGCTTCTTTGAAGTTCCTCTTCCAAAAGCGTACCTTTCCAGTGATGAATGTGACCTTGAATCCTGTCTTCCATTGTCTAGATAGACACTAGATTCTTCTTCAAGTCGGGTACATACAACACATCTTGCAAACAGAGGACTTGAACTTGATTTAGATGAAGGGTCACAGTCATTGTTCCTTTCACAGGATAGGTGGCAATGTCTCCAAGGATAATCTCCAAATTAGTATCCTTTTCAATCAAATTAGAGACGGCTTCCTTATATCCAGTGAAGTGCCTTGAGGCACCACTATCAATCAACCAATTGTCCAGGGTGTCAGAAGGAGATGCAGCAGAGAGGGCAGATATAAGAAATATCAACAACATTAGATTCATCAAACGTGAAATTCCTTTACCTATTGAAAGGTTGACTTTGATCAGAGGGAGCCTTCCTCTTTCCTTTGAACCTGTTGTTCCTTTGATTCCCATTCCCCCTTAATGAAGTTGTTGTTGTCATCATCTCCGAGAGAGTCCCTTCTATTAGAGAACTCTCTTGCATAGTGACCAAACTTGTTACAAGTGTAGCATCTTCCTTTTCTTCCTCTGGGACCCGCTCTTCCATGATTTTGATTTCTTGGACCAGCAGTGTTCCTCTTCTTTGCATGAGCAGTGAAGGCAGTAGGGTCACTTCCATTCCCATTAGAGGGATGGTCTCTTACCATCATCCTTGTCTCCTCTTGAGTGCATTTCGTCAACAATTCATCAAAATCAAGAATCACATTATTATTAAGAATAGTAGTATTGAATACATACCATTCTCGAGGGAGTCCTCCAAGAGCAATGAGAGTGAGCTTTCGGTCAGCTATGGCTTCTCCAATAGCTAAGATATCATTCTTGATTTTGGTGAGCCTCATGAAGTATGATTGGATGGATTCTCGTTTGCCCTTCTTAATATCCTTCAACTTGTTCTTCAAAAATAGAATTTGATTAGCATTGCTAGCCCTGAACACGCTAACCAACTTATCATACATCTCTTTAGATGTGCACAGCTCGGAGATATAAGCAACCAAGTGCTTATGAATAGAATCCCTAATGATCTTCTTTGCCTTGACATCCCCTTTCTTGTACTTTGTCTTAGTGGTAGCTGGTGCATTTAATGGAGGCTCATTGATATTTCCCTGCACATAATCCATAACATCTTGATCTTCCAATGTCAGATCCAAAGAGATTTTCCAAGCATGATAATCAGACTTATCAATCAGCTTATCATCATATTTGAAGCCCTTGTATGATGAGGAAGCCATTGATCTAGGTCCTTGATTATTCAACTTCTTCGGTTATTTCTTTTCACTCTTGCTTGGGCATTGTCTTCACCTTAGCTCTGATACCATGTTAATTTTAGATAACCATGGTATATTTTATGCTTAGAGCAGTTTACTCCAATCTTTCTTCTTATTATCCCGATTCAATTTCAGATTAGCAATCACATAATCATTGAAAGTAAATGTTGATAGAACATAAAATAAATCGACAGAAGACAAGCCAACACAAGAGACAAGAATTTGTAATTCTTCTTATTCAGCAGAGGGAGAGAAAAATGTATTTAACAGCGGTCAACAGGATGCCCTAGCCAGCAAAGACTTACTTGGTCAAACCAGCCCTTCAACCTTCAATGAGGTTTAGTGAAACACAATCAAACTCAGCCTTCCTTCGAAGTCAAACTTAGCCCAAAACCAGTCCTCAAAACAGTGAACGCAGTAGTCAAAATCTGCGATCAAACTAGTCAACATTTGACCTTGATTTCTTTGCCCTCAAATGTAGCCTTCCAAAATCGGACTTCCTGCCTCAAAAACGCAGTCAAATGGTGAAAGCTGACCCAAAGTCAACGATGGTCAACGCAGTCCAGATTTGCCCTAAACCAGTCTGGAATCGCAGCAACCCTGATTTCACATGTGTGCAGGAGAGAGAAGCCCCTAAGGTTGTACGAGCCAATCAGATGAGAGAGAGATGTGTGAGATGAGTGAATGATGAAACGAGCATCATGTCTCTCCTATTTATATCCATGACTAGGGGTGAGTAACACATCTTTGGGGACTGAACAATTCTGGCCAACCTTGACAATTTGCACGTGTCGAAAATAAATTCAAAATATAAGTTTTGCTCATCCAAACAAGATGATCTTTAGATCAATCTTGCACCTCTCCGAAAGAGGAATCCAACAAAATATCATCTCCAACATATGAGCAATGCAACATGGAGTTTGGACCTAGTTGCCCAAAATTAACACTTTGACCTAGCTGTCACACACCTAAGAAATCCATCCTAACTAACATTACAAGGGAAACTGAAAATGGGGACATTACAGGGTGATCTCAATTAGTTCATCTTGAAAGAAGAAAGGAATTTTGGAGAGAGCATACATGTAATATTGAAGACTATAACCTTGGTCTAAGACTACTCTCTAGCTAATGAATCTCAAAGAAGTACAACGAGGGCATCAAACTATCTACGATTCTACGTAACCCTAAGGTAAATAGGTGAATATGCTACAAGGACTACAAGATCAACAAAGAGAAGCACTAGAATTAGGGCTTGGTATAAAGTGCAACCATCTTCCACATATGTGCTCTCTCAAAGGAATTCCTCAAGCTCATCAATGTAGATCCTATACAGAGTGAGCCCCAAGGGTGATCCAGATCATTTACTTCATCAATGTATTCAGAATTGCATGTAAAAAGAGCATGAAAACCACATGTGCATACACTTTAAAGAAGAGGAAAATTAAAGGCAAGCATAAAGACAAGGAGCACACACAACTTGATAACGAAGTTCGTCCCATGTGGACTACGTCTTCAAGCCCTACTCAAAGTGGGGAGGCCTCTTTATTAATCTCGGAAAATATCAAAATGCATACATGGAAAAATTAGACATTATACCTCCAAATCTGGGGATGGCCTGAAAATGGGCTACTCAGATCAGAAAACAGACTGCACCATCAAATTCCTGATGAAAAATCATGAAATTTGAGTATAAAGTTCACTGGTTTATGTCACTGTGACCCCTAAGCCTCTAGGGAATCTAAAAGATACCCTACATATTCCCTCAAAAGAATATTCCCAAAATATTCCAAGGAATGTGCCCTGGTATATTCCCCGGCCTCGATCTACGTGCACGCTAAATTGCACTCGCATGTTGGTTATCGGACTCGAGTTAAAACGTTGTATCTCCAAGGGTCACGGGGTCAACCCCGCAGACTCTCCACCATACATATGTTTTGTATATAAAAACAAATGCATCGTTGGTATTTGGTTAGCTAGGCAACAAATCTTGTTTAACTGTTCGAAAAATTTCGCTATTAAAATTGGTCATAGGTTTGACCAAGGGTTTTGTGGGTCCACCAATTTGGTGGCTAGCCAACCCCTTTAATTGACCTCTGATAAACTTAGCGTTGGCCACTGAATTGACCTCCGAATTTGGCAAAACCGCCAAACAAACTTCCACCATTCTTCCTGCCAAGTTGCCTACCAAATCTAGCTCGGTCCAGGCCCAACCGGCCAGTCACGGGGTTCCATGTCACACCCTGTGATTGAGCCAAATGGCACCCCTAGATTGGGCCTTATCAAACCAATCTGAGCTTGCCATGTGTCGGATCTGGATTGGTCTAGAATATTAACTTCTGATATCATCTGTACTGATGATGTTAACTGCCACGTCCCGCCAGTGGGACTATCATAACTGCAATTTTTTAGTTGCTTGTCAAAAACTTCAGTGGGCCATAACTTTCACATACGATGTCGAATTGAGGTGTCATTCGCACCGTTGGATTCAAGACGACGAGCTTTTCGATTTGAGATAAACTTTGTTGAGATTTGAAGACTTTGAAAAAATCCTTTTAGGATCCTCTTGGATCAAAGGGTTAGCTCAATTAGTGGAAGCATCCGTTGAAAGCATGTTGCCGACAAGGTACATCACAAATTTAAATCCAATTGAGTCCCTTGGGCCTACCAAACACTATTGTGGTTGGCAGTTGAGCTACCCTCCATCTAAATGTTCTTGAGAAGAGGGGATATCCCCCAAAGTTTTTCTTTGGGAAAAAAGATCGCGTAAAGATTTAGTGATAGGGGGGATGTCTGCTTAACTACAATAGTACTCTTAACAAAGACTATAAAGTCATCAGTTGTCCAAAAATGGCCTACCATTGGCCCACAAAACCTCATGATAGCAACAATAACAAGCTCAAAAATGCCAATGTCACATAACTTTTAAAACAAATGCATGGGCATGGAGTGAAAGGCTTGTTTAAAGCCTACAAAGCAACAAAAGACTTCAAAATGTCATTGATTAGATTCAATGATAGCTCAAAGAGTAAGAATGCGATCAATGGTTTAGTAATCCATTATAAAACCAACCAAACCTTGAGCTCTAACTAGTGGAATGATTGATTAGGCGTGATTGCCTACAACTAGACTCCATAACTTACAAGTAAAATTTACAATTATTACATTCTCAGAGTATAGGCCTTTGTGAGAAGATTAATTTTGTTCAGGCAATTTCGAATTACTCACATCAAAAAATTTATTATCGATGTTTTGAGTCAACAAGTGTGGTTGATCCTCAGAACGGAGATACGAAATTTAATCTAGTGTTGAGAGATAAATAGGGGAGAGATGTGGGGTTAGAAATGGAGAAAAGGCATTAGGTTACTTGAATGTTAGGAGGTAAAATATGAAAAAATTGAAAAAAAGGATTAACCAGATTAAAGCATTCACAATAATTAATGAAATTATTGACAAAAGGAAGTCAGTCAAAAAGAATTTAAAAGGTTTTAAATGCTAAAAAATTTAAAAAGGATAAATAATTATTAAATAATATAAAGAATTAGAAAAAAATAAAACAAAATAAATTAATGATCAAATAATTTTAATAACTTAATAACAAACATAATAAACAAATAAATGAGTATATTAATAAAAGGAAATGAGTCAAAAAAAAAAAGGCATGAATATTAATATATCATATTAATAATATTATAAATTTTATATGTTAATATATATATATATGAAGAAAAAATATAAAAAAAATTAGAAATTAATAATAAAAATAACTCTAATTATCATGATATTAATAATATAATAACCCTAAATATAATAATAATAATAATACAGATTGATATATGAAATAATATAAATTATATACATTAATTTATATGAAATTACATATAATTTATATAATTAATTTACATATAATTTATATGAAATTATATGAAATAATATAAATTATATACATTGAAATTGTCTTAAGTAACACGGATCAGGCTTTCTTTTAATCTTAGCCATTGATTAAAGATTTAATCTTGGCCATTGATTTTTCAACGAGAAAAGTATAAAAGAAAGGCTTGGCGTCATTTGTAAGACACACAGAGGCAGAGCACTGAAGCTAAGCTGAGATTCTAGGGCGGGGTTGCTAAGAATTCTCAAGTGTTTTAGTTGCAGAGAGGGGAATTTAGACCAAGGGAATGATCTGATCCCGGGGTCTAGAATACACAAGAAGCAGAGAAGAGATCAGGAAGGACAGCGCAGAGGAAGGCAGCAGCAGCAGCAGCAAACGACAGCAACAGCAGCAGACAGACGACAGCAGTAGCAGAAGACAGCAGACGGTAGCAGTAGCAGAAGGTAGCAGCAGCAACAGCAAATGGTAGCAGCAGCAACAAGGACAGCGTGATTTTCAAGAAACCCTTCAAGGGTTACGCAGAGACCCTTAGGGGCAGCGTAGTGACTGCATCACCCAATCTGGGGTAACCCAGTCCCTTCCAGTGACAGCGCTGAGCATTTGGAGGCCTTCAGACGCTGACGCAGTGTCTTTCAGGGGCAGATCTGGCTGAGTTCTGTAAATCTCGTTTGAGGGTGTGGATCAGTCAGTATTGTTGGTCTTAGATCAGCCAGGTGCTGCAGATCTAGAGTTTTCTCTGTAGGGTTTTCCAGATCTGGAACCCAGAGTTGTGTATTCAAAAATATTCTTAATAATAGAGCCCTCCAGCAGCCAGAGACCGGTTTTCCCACATTGGGTTTTTTCAGGGACAATTTGTCCAAAAATAACTGTCACTTTGTCTATGTGTGCATGTGCTTATTCTAGATCTGAATTGGTAGAGATCTGTTATGTGTTTTGCTTTGATGTTAACTTGAATTTATTCAATTGATAACTTGTATAAGTAGGAGAAGCTTAATCGGATTAACAGAAATAATTTATGCATAAGAATTAAGATTCAGAAATTTCTACACTGACATGTATGTCAATTGCCACATCCACCTGGTCCTCGTCAACCCGAACGTTCTCATCTGTGTCACCATTTGCAAGCTTCTGGGGTGTAACTTTCGAGCTTACGTCACCCCAGGTTCTTCCACTATTGTTGATCTTGTTGATTTTTGTAGCATTGGAAAGTGATCTAAGTCTCAAATTTGGTGAGGAGGCTTAAACACCAATATTCCAAAGAACCCAAAAACCGTTTCTGGAAATTCCACTCGGTTCATGTTTTATTAATGGAGACACTAAGTCTAAACTTATGGAAATTAAAAAATTAACGAGTATTAATAAAACATAGTGTGAATCTTCTAGAGAACAAAGATCAAGTCAAGTTTTAATAATAGCCATTGATTAGACTTCTAATCTGGGTTGTTGATTCATCAATGAGAAGATTATATAAAAGAAGGCTTGAGGGTCATTTGGAAAGCAAGCTGGGCAAACATTCAACAACCCGAGGGAAGTCGATTTTGAAATAAGAGAATTCAATTTTAGAGGGAGATTTGCAGGGTGGAGGAAGCAGACGACATCAGCAATGTCAGGGCTCAAAGAAAGAAGGACGTAGTAGGGCAGAGAGGCAGCACTCAGCAGCGGCGCAGAGGCCTCATGCAGTAGTGACGCAGTCTCACGCTAGCTCTGCACATGTTAGGTCCCTATATTACTAGTTTAGTCCCTTATTGTTATTAGTATAGCCCCCTTATTGTTATTGTTGTACCCCTGTAACCCCAATATTGTTATTATTGTGCCCTTAAATTACTATTGTTAGGTCGACTAGGATTATATTGTGGCCCTATGGACTCCTATATATAGGAGGTTTTTGTCATTTGTAGCATCCAAGAATTGTTCATTTATGTAATGTATTGGAGGTTGCCCCCTCGAAGTGGTTGATTTCTAAGGCATTGATCTCTCTTTTCTTCTATTTTTGGAGCTGGTTTCACAACATTTGGTATCAGAGCTTTGGACTCTAGGGTTTCGCTGCACCAAACAGGTCATCGTGGCATTTTCGCTATAACTTTTTTTCTACGAAGGTTCAGAAGCTGAAATTTTTAGAGCGAGAAGCCGAAATCCTGAGGAACATCGTCGCAAATTTTCAAAGCTTGATTCGCAATGATTTCGGAGATATGGTCTATGAAAGTTAGGGCTTTTTGTAGGCTCCTGAATTTAACCTAAACAGATTATCGTGACATTTTCTCTTTAACTTTTTTTCTACGAGGTTTCAGAAGCTGAAATCCTGAGGAACGTCGTGGAAAAATTTCAGAGATTTATTCGCATTATTTTGGGAGGCAGGATCTGTGGAAGTTAGGGCTTGTTCAGGCTCCCGAATTCCATCTCAAAGAGGTGATCGTGGGAAAATCTTCATAACTCTCTCTCTAAGCACCGGATTGGAATTCTGTAAAGAGTGGCCCGCAAGTACACAGACTGTAGTTTCTTGTCTATCAATTTCAGAGCTGAAGGACGAAACAGTGACACGTGGCAAGCCTACCACTCACATCTATAAAGATGGAAGTGTTCCTACTCCTAGACTTACAAAACCTACAAGGTTGACACCACAACAATTGAAAGAAAAAAGAGCAAAAGGGCTTTGCTACAGTTGTGATAGCAAATATACTAAAGGTCATAAGTGTGCTGAGAAGAAATTATTTTACATAGATTGTGAAGAGGAAGAAGAAAATGAACAAGAATCTTCAAAAGAAGAAGATATACACCAGGAACCAACCCTAGAAGAGGAAGAAATGAGTCTGACCATATCGTGTAATGCATTGGCAGGAATTACCACTCCTCAAACTCTCAAGATAGAAGGACATATCAAGAAGAAAAAGGTAATAGTGTTGATTGATTCAGGTAGCACCCATAATTTTATTCATTGTAAGGTAGCCAAGTAATTGAATTGTTTCCTATACCCAGCACCAGAATGTCAAGTGATGGTTGCAAATGGAGGAACTATAAATTGCTCTGGAAAATGCCATAATATCAAGCTAACCATGGGGGAATATGTATTGAATAGTCCAATGTTTTCCATTCCTATGGGAGGTGCTGATGTTGTACTAGGAGTACAATGGTTACAATCTTTGGGGACGGTAGCTTTTAATTTTCAAGAACTTTTCTTGAATTTTTTTTCAGAAGGAAAGGAAGTCGAATTACGGGGTATTGCGGGGAAGCCAGGAAGGATAATAAGCTCTAATGTCGTGACAAAGCTTCTAAAGAAAGAACAGCGAGGCGTAATTGCACAATTATGCTCACTAGAAGTTCCAACATCAAAATCATCTATTTCTGCAGATCTCCAACAAGTCTTGGACAATCATTCCAAGGTGTTTGAAACTCCCAAAGGACCCCCACCTATTCGTGATCATGATCATGCTATTCATTTGATTCCAGGAAGTGTTCCTCCAAACATCAGGCCTTATAGATATCCTTACTTCCAAAAGAGCGAAATTGAACGTATGATTGCAGAAATGTTAGAGGGGGGTATAATTCAACCTAGTCAAAGTTCTTTCTCTGCTCCTGTAGTTTTGGTACACAAGAAGGATGGATCATGGTGAATGTGTCCAGATGATAGGGAGCTCAATAAGCTCACCATTAAAGACAAATTTCCCATTCCTATGATTGATGAATTATTGGATGAATTACATGGAGCAATTTATTTTACCAAGTTGGATCTTCGTTCAGGATATCATCAAATTAGAATGAAGACTGAAGATATAATCCGAAAACAGCATTTCGAACTCATGAGGGTCATTATGAATTTTTGGTCATGCCTTTTGGCCTTACCAATGCACCTTCTACATTTCAAGGGTTGATGAATTCCATTTTCAAACCTTTCCTTAGAAAATTTGTGCTAGTATTTTTTGATGATATACTAATCTACAGCAGGTCTTCGAAGGATCATGTTCAACATGTTGACATGGTGCTCAAACTATTGCAGGAGAAACAATAATACACAAAAGCATCCAAATGTTTCTTTGGAGTACAAAAGGTGGAATATCTGGGTCATATTGTATCTCACGAGGGTGTTAAGGTAGACCCTAACAAAATTAAAGCCATCAAGGAATGGAAAGTCCCCACAACCATAAAGCAGTTGCGAGGATTTCTAGGGTTAACAGGGTATTATCGCAAGTTTGTTAAGGATTATGGGAGAATAGCAACACCTCTAACAACATTATTGAAGAAAGATGCATTTTCATGGACTCCTGAAGAAACTAAGGCCTTTGAACATCTTAAAGAGGCAATGTGCCTAGCATCGATCTTAGCTACACCAGATTTCACAAAAACCTTTATTGTGGAATGTGATGCCTCAAGAAATGGAATTGGTGTTGTTTTAATGCAAGAAGGAAGACCCGTTGCTTTTGAAAGTCGTCCAATCAAAGGAAAGTATTTACAGAAGCTATTTATGAGAAGGAAATGTTAGCAATAATACATGCCCTAAAGAAATGGCGACCTTACCTAATGGGAAGACACTTCAAGGTAAAAACTGATCATGATAGTCTTAAACACTTTTTGGAACAAAGACTATCTTCAGAAGAGCAACGAAAATGGGTCACAAATATGTTGGGTTATGACTTTGAAATAATCTACAAAAAAGGGAAGCTAAATGTTGTTGCAGATGCACTCTCAAGAAAGAATGAAGAGGTGGGAGCATTGCTTTGTGCCATTTCTATTATCCAACCGGATTGGATAACCGAAGCAAGGGATGAATGGAAGAAGGACGAAGAAGTATGGACAATCATTCAAAAGTTGCAGCAAGACCCTAGTACCTCTAATACATTTTGTTGGAAAAATGATTCCTTATGGTACAAAGATCGCTTATATCTTTGTAAGAGTTCCCAACTAAAACAAAAGATTCTTTTGGAATTGCACACTTCTCCTTTAGGAGGTCACTCTGGATTTTTAAAAACTTACCACAGGGTGAAGAAAGAATTTTTTTGGGATGGCCTTAAATCTGATATTCAAAAGTTTGTAGCGGAATGTTTGGTTTGCCAGCAAAATAAAGTTGAGACAATTCAGACCCCGAGTCTTCTACAACCTTTATCCATTCCAAGTCAACATTGAGAGGAGATTTCAATGAATTTTATCACAGGTTTACCCAAGTCCGAAGGAAAGAGTGTCATCATGGTGGTAGTTGATAGACTTACCAAGTATGCACACTTTTGTGCATTATCTCATCCATTTAAAGCAAGTACAGTTGCTACTACATTTATGGACACAATTCAAAAGCTACATGGAAACCCAAAGATTATTGTGAGTGACAAAGATCCCATTTTTACTGGAAATTGTAGAAATTTCCTCTTTCCCACCCCGGTTTTCAGTTTCACCTTATTTCTCCAAATAGTTAAATGCCCTTTCCCATATCCTAACATTCAACAAACTGGAAAATAATTTTTTTGCTGAAAACACAAATTCTGGAAAATTTACAGAACGCTGGAAAATGCAGAAATAAAAATTAGCAAGCATAAAACAGCCATTCAACACATTTAACACTGATATTTTTGGTCAACATGACCCTGGAAAAACCCCCTACAAATCTTGGGGAAAACTAGTTCGAAAGCTCCTTCTTATTTCTGGAAAATGCTTTTTACAGTGAGAGAAATATTCAGCAAAAATCAGCAAACAGACTTTACAACTTATCTCGTTTTCCGTGCTTAACCACTGCCTCAGAAAATGTGCAAACATCCAAAACAGAACAGCAATAAATGTTGTATGGCCTCCTCGATTTTCGTGCCCAGAAAATCTTCAATAAATGCCTTGTATGGCCTCCTCGATTTCTGTGCAAACAGCAATAAATGTTGTTGTATGAAATCTCGATTTTCATGCCGAAAAACACAGCAGAACTTTGCTGTATGGAATCTGCCTCGATTTTTGTGCAAGAGGACAGCCACTTGTTGTACGGCCTGCCTCAAAATTTGTGCCAAATAAATCTGCCTTCTACTGCCTCGAAAACTGAGCCAAACTGTTGTACGGCCTCTTGGAAAACGTGCCAAAAAGTGCCTTGGAATGTGTGCCAAACTCTGCTGTACGAACTTGCTGAACCGCTGCCTTGGAATGTGTGCCAAGCTGCTGCCTCCTTCTCCTCACTGCCCAGAAATCTCTCTTGCTCTCTTGCTCTCCTTCTCTCAATCTGCTCATGAAAGAATGAATGACCTTTTCCCCTCATTTTCCTCTTTTTAACCTAACCCTATGACTTTTGGGGAATCCCTAAATCCAATGGCTGAGATAGATTGAGATCTAGCGCCGAGATTAAATGCTCATTTAAATCTCACTTTCTATTTTTTAATTCACCCCTCTTTAATAAAGACCCACTTAGTCATTTATTTCCAAAGTCACTTTTTCTTTCTAATTTTACATTGACTTTATTAAAGTCACTCTAAAATTAGACTTTAGTAACTTTATCACTTAAAGTCAGTTTTAAATTAGATTTGACTTTATACAATTATAAAGTCACTTTAGGAGAAAAATTAAATTCTTTTGGACACTTTTCCCTAGGCCAAAGATCAAAGCCTTAGGGAACCACCTATCCTCCGGTAACCAAATTTCAACACTTCCTCTTACCGAGGAAGGTGTTCCTCACCACACCCATATTGTCTCTGAAGTAGACATGCTTGCTCCGTGGTAAGGCTTTGGTAAGAATATTTGCAACCTACTCATCAGTGGGAATATACTCAAGCTTCACAGCTCCTTTCTCCGAACATAGTCTCGATGAAATGATATTTGATCCCGACATATTCTTGGATTCGTCATGAAATACCGGATTCCTCCGCAGCTAATGCAACTCGATTATCACAAGAAATCAACTGAAGGTCTCAACCGCCGACCAAATAAGCCAAACAACATCTTGCGAAGCTAGGTGGCCTCACAACTAGATAGACTGGCTGCCATGCACTCTGCTTCCATTGAACTCAATGCTACTGACTGCTACTTTCAGCTGAACCACGACACCATTGCCGAACCCAACCGAAAACATCACCCTGAAGTGTTCTTCCTATCAGAAGCACAACCTGCCCAATCAGAATAAGTGTAACTCGCCAATCTCACTCCATCTCCCTACCTATAATCGAGACCATAATCCA
This sequence comes from Pinus albicaulis, assembly GCA_034641835.2. NCBI lineage: Eukaryota > Viridiplantae > Streptophyta > Pinopsida > Pinales > Pinaceae > Pinus > Pinus albicaulis. The sequence continues at coordinate 1,303,405,998 of CM076575.1, read as the reverse complement.
CTGTCCCCTACAAGTACCACAAAATTTGTTTTGCAACAACCTAGTGCACCCTCCTAGGCTCACACATGAAATGGCTCATCGTGTTGACTGCAAAACATATATCTGGTCTAATGTTGATCAAATACATCAAGGAACCAATCAGCTGTCTATAAAATGTGGGATCCACCAACTTCTAATCAAGCGTGAAGCTTCTTCCAGTTGGTGATCATCAGTGTCGACAGGGGTCTACAATCCTCCATGTGGAATCCGCCAAGGATGTCCACAATATACTTCCCCTGCCCCAGGAAGAAATGCCCCTCCTCCTGCCACACTTCCAAACCCAAAAAGTAATGCATCAAGCCAATGTCCTTCATCTCAAACTCAGACACAAGATCTCTCTTGCAGCTCTCTATGAGTCTCTTTGCACTCGTAATGACCAAGTCATCCACATACAACACCAGAATGAGAGGCTCCTCACCTATCACAATAAAGTAAAGGTTCGAATCTGCATCACTCTTTGTGAAACCCATCTCCTACAAGTATGTATCTATCCTGGAGTACCAAACTCTCGGAGCTTGCTTCAGGCCATAAAGGGCCTTCTTTAGTCTGCACACATGGGACTCCTTTCCATGCACCTCAAAGCCCTGTGGCTGCTCAATGTACACCTCCTCCTGTATGAAGCCATTGAGAAATGCAGTCTTCACATCCATTTGGTGGATCTTCCAACCCATCTCTGCCGCTATCGATATAATGGAGCAGATCGAAGTATATCGAGCCACGGGAGAGAAGGTCTCCTCATAATCAACTCCCTCTACCTGGGAGAACCCTCTAGCCACAAATCTCACTTTGAATTTCTCAATGCTGCCATTTGCAACATGCTTTACCTTGTAAAGCCATCTAGAAGTAACCACGGATTTTCCCTCAGGCCTCGCACCACCTCCCAAACCTGGAAATATGGGATGCAGATGCTGTCCTCGATGGCAACCCACTAAATGAAGATGAAGACATGCGATCGTTGACATGTGTTGTCCTTGATGGCAAACCCCCGATGAAGTTATTCTTTGACTTGATGGACTTGTGAGAACAGAAGGGAATGAAGAAAGGAATTCAGAATGTGCTCAAAGTATGATGTAAAGAGTATGTCTCTAGGCCTACGTGGATATGTCTAATGGAAGTAGCGTATGCACGTGGGAATAAACGTTCCAAGTCGCGTATGGGTAAAAGCGCTCAAAAAGAGCAAAACAGGGGTAACCACCATGGTATTATTTTGGCTCATGGTATTGGAAAAGGGGCCCGTGGTATTGAAGGCTCGTGGTATTGGTTTGGCTCATGGTATTAAAAAAAAAAAAAAAGAGGGGCCCGTGGTATTGAAAAAGGATAAGCCTATATAAAGAGAAGAAATTCATTGTGCAAATGATGAGGGTGAGAGCAAGATGTCTGAGCTTGAATGAATACTTCTCTATGAAGTATATCTATATGGAAAGGGTAAAGGTTTGATGATAGATCTGAATCTATGATGCACTTATGAAGAAATGATGAAGCGGGATCTCTGGATCTGAAATGTACTTGTATTTGCTAGATCTGTTTATGGAGTGATTAGATCTGTGATGAGGCGAACATTTGTCTGAAGTAAAAGGGTAAATCTGAACTGAATATCTGATCTGATGAAGTATGCTGCTCTGTAATGATTGAAGATCTATACGCTACTTCGCCGCGGAGGAAGCGCGTATATACACGTCTTCGCTGAAGAAAAAGCGCGTATGCGCAATGAAATATACATAGATGTATACGCTGGTTTGTGTGGACGGAAGCACGTATATACACGACATCAGTGAAGGGAAAGCGCGTATGCAAACTAGGGTTTGCTGAAGCAAGGGGTATGAAATATCTGATATGTTCTGCTATGTTTCTGCTATCTTATCTGTGTTGTCTGAACTGGTAAGTATCTGTTGGTAATGTATGTTTGAGCTTAAAAGTATGGAAAGGTTCCAGTCTGAAAATATGATGAAATGTGGCCTGCAAGTGGTGTACTATTGAAGTTGTTGGATCCAGTGTGAAAATTGATGAAACGTGGTCCAAGGTGGTGCTGAAGGTTGTAGCCTTCAGTCAGGGGGTTGTAGCTCCCTTCCAGGTGAGGCTGGTAAACGAGATCAGGGGGTCGTAGCTCCCTTCCAGGAGAGGCTGGTAAACGAGTCAGGGGGGTTGGAGCTCCCTTCCAGGAGAGGCTGGTAAACGAGCGCAGGTGGGTGCCTGCGTGCTGGTAGGAGTCTGCACCAGCACATATGTTGTAAGATGTTTTCTCTATAATAAAATATTGAAGGCTGAGCAACTGCAGCGGTGGTTTTTTCTCGACTTGGGTTTCCACCTAAAAATCCTGGTGTTCATGTGTGATGCTTTGTGTGATGGTTTATTCTGTTCTTACTGCACATGTTTACTGTTTATTGAATATCTGATGAATAAATGATGGAATGGTTTAAGTGAATAATTAATGACATAATTAGTTCTCTGTGTATACGCGAGTTTAATAAAGGGTATCCGCGTATATACGCGAGTCTTCTTCAGGAAAGTAGCGTATGGGTTTTGAAGTAAAGAAAAGTAAAAAGTTTTGAATATGCTGTAAATACTGATTCACCCCCCCCCCCTCTCAGTATTTTTCCCAACAATTGGTATCAGAGCAGGTTCTTCTATAGAAGCTTGATCGCTTGAAGGAGATCCGTCGCAATGGGAAGTCAAGGAGTGATGTCTATAAAGCCACCTCTATTCAATGGAAGCAATCTGATATTCTGAAAGGTACCAACAAAATCTTATTTGCAAAATCTTGGTACAAAACTATGGGCCATCTTGAAAGGATGTGAACAAGAATTTAGAGAAGAAAAGGGTATTTTTGTGGATTCTCTAGAAGACAATAATCTTCTTGAAGAAAACACTCAACTCAAGGTAAGCCACGAAGAAAACAACATAATCATAGAGACTCTTAAAAATCAGCTTGAAGCAGAAAGAAAACGCATTGAGGAATTGGAGTGTGAAGTAGTGAGTCTAAGGAAAGATAATGAGAAAGTGAAATCTCTCAATCTTAGATTTGCTAAAGGTTCAGAAACCTTGGATGAGATTATCAAGGTACAACGGTCTCCTCTTATAAAAACACGTCTTGGATACACTGGGGAATCTTCCCAGACATCAGCACCAAATTTCCTAAAAGCAGCCACAGCTGGTTCTCTACATTCAGCCACTCAGCAAGGGAACAATGGATCTTTACAGGTGAAGCATGATCATTTCAATTCAAGAAACACTGACAAGGAGATCGTTCAAAGAAGCTACAACCAACAGGTAAATTCTAATAGAAGATTTCATGATCACAGAAACTTCTACTTCAATGGACAATGTTTCTCATGTCACAATTTTGGTCATAAAGCTGTTCAATGTGTTGCATATAAAACCATCATGACAAGAGAAGCAAGAAATAAAAGGATGAATATCGAACCAAAGAAGAACACCTACAACAACTTTTCGCCTCTTCAAAACGAAGTTGAATGTACTTATTGCAATAACTTTGGTCATGAAGAATCTGAATGCAGGAGCAAGGTCCAGCCAAAAGAACATGTTCCCTCTAGCTCTAAAGTATGGAAAGAGAAAGAAATACCGGTTGAAAATTGTGGGATAGCATTATTTGCGGAAGGTGAAGAAAATCAATGGTACATTGATAGTGGATGCTCAAGACACATGACGGGTGACAAAAGCAAACTTCATACTTATAATGCTCTGGAAAAGGAAAAGAAAGTTACATTTGGAAATGATACTCCTGCTGTAATTAAAGGAAAAGGGGCAGTATTTCTAAAAGAAAAAGTGAAGGCTAAAGATGTCATGTATGTGGATGGATTAAGACATAACCTTTTAAGTGTTAGTCAAATGTGTGATCAAGGAGCAGAAGTGGTCTTCAGTTCCAAAGAATGTGTGGTTCGTGATCTTGATACAGGTAAAATCATTATAAAAGGAAAAAGAAATCCAAGCAACTTGTATGTACTAAACGGCATAGATCAATGTTACTTAAGCAAGTCTTCAGAAAATTGGCTATGGCATAGAAGGCTGGGGCATCTGAGTTTCTCTCAAATCAACAAAGCAAGCAGACTTCAAGTTGTTCGTGATCTTCCCAAGGTCAATCTTCCGGAAAGTACCATATGCAAATCTTGTCAATTTGGTAAGCAGACCAGAGTACGATTTAATGCCAAAGAAGGATCATCAAGTAAACCTCTTGAACTCATTCATACTGATATCTGTGGACCTATGAGGAAAAAGTCATTACGTGGGGATGAATACTATATCTTATTTATTGATGACTACTCTAGAATGTGTTGGATCGGGTTCATTAAACACAAAGATCAAGCACTTGAAAAATTTCAGAGCTTCAAAGCATTGGCAGAAAATGAATTTGATCTAAAAATCAAGTGTCTTAGATCTGATCGAGGAGGAGAATATTCATCAAATGAATTCTTTGAATTTTGTGAACAACATGGCATTAAAAGACAGTTCTCTGTAGCAGGCACTCCACAACAAAATGGTGTAGCGGAAAGAATGAATAGAACAATTGTTCAAATGGCTAGAGCTATGCTTGCTGATTCTAATGTTCCTGACATGTTCTGGAGTGAAGCAGCACATACAGCAGTTAACATTCTCAACAAAGCTCATGTTCGGGTAAACAGTGACAAAACTCCATATGAACTCTGGTATGGCAATTCTCCCACTGTGAAGCATTTTAAAGTTTTTGGAAGTAAATGCTTTATCAAAAATAATGATGAAAAGCTTGGGAAGTTTGAACCTAGATCAGATGAAGGGATATTTCTTGGTTACTCATCTTCAAGCAAAGCATTCACATGTTACAATAAAAGGCTTCGAAAGACTATTGAATGTATTGATGTTGTTATTGATGAGTCTCCTGCAGCTCCTAAAGAAGAAAAACAAACAACAAAAGAAGATGATAGTGACATATGGCCTTCTACATCAGATGGAAATGATATAGACAGTGGATCCAATGAAGAACCTGAAAATGATCTATCTGAAAAAGCTCCATCCAGATATGTTCAAAAGAATCATCCTGAATCTCAAATATTGGGAGACAAGGAATCAGGTGTACGAACAAGGAGAACTCTTGTAGGATCTTCTAGTAATCTGGCACTTCTATCCACAATTGAACCGCACAATGTCAATGAAGCTAGCCAAGATGAATGCTGGAACCAAGCCATGAATGAAGAGATTGATCAAATTGAAAAGAATGACACTTGGGATTTGGTACCCAAACCACATGATAAAAATGTCATTGGAACTAAATGGATCTTCAAGAACAAGTTAAATGAGAATGGGGATATTGTAAGAAACAAAGCTAGACTGGTTTGCAAAGGGTATACTCAACAAGAAGGTATAGACTTTGAAGAAACTTTTGCTCCTGTAGCTAGACTTGAAGCCATAAGAATGTTTCTTGCTTTTTCAAGTCATCAACAAATCAAAGTTTATCAAATGGATGTTAAATCTGCTTTTCTTAATGGTGATCTAGAAGAAGAAGTATATATAGAACAATCGGAAGGATTCATTTTGGGAAATGATGAAAATCTTGTTTGTAGACTTAAAAAGGCTCTATATGGTCTCAAACAAGCTCCAAGGGCTTGGTATTATCGTCTTGACAAATATCTTCATCAACAAGGATTTTTAAAGGGGTCTGCTGATAGCAACTTATACACAAAAGTTGAAAATGATAAACTATTGATTGTAGTTGTATATGTTGATGATATCATTTTTGGGAGTAACGAAAAATCTATGAGTCAAAAATTTGCTTCTGTCATGCAGCAAGAATTTGAAATGTCTTTACTTGGGGAACTAACATTCTTTCTTGGCTTGCAAGTGCATCAATCTGCAGATGGTATATTTCTATCACAAGCAAAATATCTTAAGCAAATTCTGAAGAAGTATGGCATGGAAGAATGCAAACTTGTAAGTACACCAATGATAACCGGATGCAGTCTCAGTTCTAATGATGATTCTCCCACTGTGAATCAACCAGAATACAGATCGATGATTGGAAGTCTGCTTTATCTCACTGGGACCAGACCAGACATTATGCATGCTGTTGGGATTGTTGGACGATTCCAAGCTAATCCAAAAGAGTCTCACCTTCAGGCTGTCAAAAGGATATTCAAATATCTACAAGGAACTCAAGACTTTGGTCTATGGTATCCAAAGAATGCTGATCTTACTCTTCATGCTTACACTGATGCAGATTGGGCTGGAAGTGTTGATGATCGAAAAAGCACTAGTGGTGGTGCATTCTATATGGGACCTCGGTTAGTATCTTGGTTCAGCAAGAAGCAAAATTCTATTGCCTTATCTACAGCAGAAGCAGAATATGTGGCTGCCGCATCTTGTTGCACTCAACTTCTTTGGATGATGCAAACCTTACAAGATTTTAAAATCAAATGTACTCCTCATGTCCCCATTAAGTGTGACAATACAAGTGCCATCAGTATTTCAAAGAATCCTGTTATGCATTCAAAGACCAAGCACATTCCCATCAAGTATCACTTCTTACGTGAACAAGTGCTTGAGCAAACCGTGAAGTTGGAGTATGTTCCCTCCAAAGAACAAATTGCTGATATCTTTACCAAACCTCTGCCCAGGGAAGCGTTCGAGTATCTAAGACAGAAGCTGGGAGTGTTCTCTGCCAGTCAAAAGAACAAATCCGCATAAATTTAGAAGATGGCATTGGATACGCGGGTTTCTTGAAACACAGTCGCGTATATACGCGAGTACCTGCACAGAAAACCGCGTATGTTTGGTTGCTGGCAAATTTTTGGTTGGATTGGATACGCGGGTTTCATGAAACACAGTCGCGTATATACGCGAGTTCCTGCACAGAAAACCATGTATGTTTGGTTGATGGCAATTTTTGGTTGGTTCAGCTCTCTTCAGCACAGCTGCAGTGCTGTTTGGTATCTCTGGTGGTGTTCCAGTTCTCATAATTCTGTTTCTAAATGTTTTGATGAAGATGCCTTAATGATTTTTTGGTGAAATTTTTCAGGATGCACAAACTAAGGGGGAGCCTTAGTCATATGAAAAGGATGCTTGGAGGCACAAATTCAGGGGGAGCATTAGCTTTGCTGAGTATAATGCAGTGTTGGCATTATGATGGTTCTGAAATATGTTCTCTTTCTTGAGGACTTTCTGGTGTTGGTCTTAAAGTTATATTTGTAGTTTGATGAAAAGGTCTTGTTGAGACCCATGTTGTAAAATTGTAATATTCAGTCATGTGAAGACTTGTTAAATTTGTAAACCCACTTGGTTGGGTAGCTGAGTCATTTTTTTTGTAAACCCACTTGGTTGGGTAGCTAAGTTGATATGTGTAAACCCACTTGGGTAGTTGAGTCTCTTATGTAAATCCACTTGGTTGGATATTTGATGTAAGTATGAGTCTTTGGTGATAGGAACTTCATAGAGTCATGTACTTCATTGACAAATATGTTTGAAGATTCAGCATGATCTCAGGGGGAGCTTGGTCACTTCAGTACATCTCCGATCTACAGAACGCTTCTTCCACATGAGGAGAAAAGGGGAGAGTATGTTGGTTTTTGATCCACCCTTTGCCCTTGATGTCAAAGGGGGAGAGTGACATGGTGTTTGCATGAAGAATGGTGTCAAAATGGAGAGAGTGACACGGTGTCATTATATTCTTAATGTACCTATCTGTTATGGTGATCAAACACGATTGTGGTTGCCATCAAGTCCAAAGGGGGAGATTGTTGGAAATATGATGCAGAGTGTTTTCCTTGATGGCAACCCACTAAATGAAGATGAAGACATGTGACTGTTGACATGTGTTGTCCTTGATGGAAAACCACCTGATGAAGTTATTCTTGACTTGATGGACTTGTGAGAACAGAAGGGAATGAAGAAAGGAATTCAGAATGTGCTCAAAGTATGATGTAAAGAGTATGTCTCTAGGCATACGCGGATATGTCTAATGGAAGTAGCGTATGCATGCGGGAATAAACGTTCCAAGTCCCGTATGGGTAAAAGTGCTCAAAAAGAGCAAAACAGGGGTAACCACCATGGTATTATTTTGGCTTATGGTATTGAAAAAGGGGCCCATGGTATTGAAGGCTCGTGGTATTGGTTTGGCTCATGGTATTAAAAAAAAGAGGGGCCCGTGGTATTGAAAAAGGATAAGCCTATATATAAAGAGAAGAAATTCATTGTGTAAATTATGAGAGTGGGTGCACGATGTCTGTGCTTGAATGAATACTTCTCTCTGGAGTATATATGAATGGAAAGGGTTACAATTGAATGAAGGATCTGAATGTATGATGCACCAATGAAGGAGTGATGAAGAAGAGGATCTAGATCTGAAATATACTTGTATTTTCTTATGGAATGACTAGATCTGTGATGAGGCGAACATCTAGGCGAACATCTGTCTGAAGTAAAAAGGTAAATATGAACTGAATATCTGATCTGTAGATGTATGCTTCTCTATAATGATTTAAGATCTATACGCTACTTAGCCGCGGAGGAAGCGCGTATATACGCGGATTAGCTGAAGAGAAAGCGCGTATGCGCAATGAAATATACACTGCGGTATATGCTGGTTTGTGTGGACGGAAGCACGTATATACGCGACATCAGTGAAGGGAAAGCGCGTATACAAACTAGGGTTTGCTGAAGCAAGGGGTATGAAATATCTGATCTGTTCTACTATGTTTCTGCTATCTGATCTGTGTTGATAAGTATCTGTTGGTGATGTATGTTTGTGCTTAAAAGTATGGAAAGGGTCCTGTTTGAAAATATGATGAAATGTGGTGTGCAAGTGGTGTTCTATTGAAGTTGTTGGATCCAGTGTGAAAATTGATGAAACGTGGTCCAAGGAGGTGCTGAGGGTTGTAGCCTTCAGTCAGGGGGTCGTAGCTCCCTTCCAGGTGAGGCTAGTAAACGAGATCGGGGGGTCGCAGCTCCCTTCCAGGAGAGGCTGGTAAACGAGTCAGGGGGTTGGAGCTCCCTTCCAGGAGAGGCTAGTAAACGAGCGCAGGTGGGTGCCTGCGTGCTAGTCAAGTCTACGCCAGCACATATGTTGTAAGATGTTTTCTCTATAATAAAATATTGAAGGCTGAGCAACTGCAGCGGTGGTTTTCTCCCGACTTGGGTTTCCACCTAAAAATCCTGGTGTTCATGTGTGATGCTTTGTGTGATGGTTATTCTGTTCTTGCTGCACATGTTTACTGTTTATTGAATATCTGATGAATAAATGAGGGAATGATTTAAGTGAAGAATTAATGACATAATTAGTTCTCTGAGTATACGCGATTTTGATAAAGGGTATCCGCGTATATACGCTAGTATGCTTCAGGAAAGTAGCGTATATGTTTTGAAGTAAAGAAAAGTAAAAAAGTTTTGAATATGCTGTAAATACTGATTCACCCCCCCCCTATCAGTATTTTTCCCAACAATCACCTCCAAAATTTATGTTACATGCATCTTATATCTAAGACTAATACTTCTTGCCCTTATGGGTGAAATGTTTCGAGGTAAAGCCCATTGACAGGATTATCTAGGCATGTACCATCGGGCTCAGAAAATATGTATGCTCCTTTGAGGAGGAAACATTTTATGATTTAAGGACCCTTCCATAATGTTTCAAACTTTTCAGGTCCTAAGGCTTATTTTTCCACATCGTAGCGGAGGACTAACTCCCCCTCTGAAAATGAGCGAGGGGTGATGATGCAAACGAATGATGCTTTTACCCTTTTCTTGTTTGCCATGTTATGTTGGAGAGACTCTTGTCGATTTTAATAGATGAGTTATAAATATAAAATCCATTTCTCTAAAGGCTAGATTGTTATAAAACAAGCTCAAAAAATAGAATAAAAGAGAGATCAACGCCTTAGAAATAAGCCACTTCGAGGGGGAAACCTCCAATACATTACATAAATGAACAATTCTTTCATGATACAGATGACCAAAACCTCCTTCTATATATAGGAGTCCATGAGGTCACAATATAATCCTAGATTACCTAACAATAATAATGTATGGGCACAATAATAACAATTTTGGGGTTACAGGGGTACAAAAATAACAATAAGGGGGTCACACTAACAACAATATGGGACTATACTAGTAATATAGGGACCTAACATGCCCCTCTCCTTCAAAAAAGTGTTGTCCTCAATGCTTGAATAGATCTAGATGCTTTTGTAGAAAATTCTCATCGTCCCATGTAGAACCTTCAGTGGGTAAGTTCTTCCATTTGATGAGATACTCTGAAATTGATCGATTTCGTAGATGTCGAGCTCTTGTTTCCATGACTGCTTCAGGTTCCAATATGATTTTTCCTTTCTCATCAAGCTATAGAAATATTTTTTGAACTAGAATTTTGTATCCTATAACATTCTTTAAGTATGAAACATGGAAAATTTGATGCACTCGCAAAGAAGCAGGAAGCTCCAATTTGTATGCCATTGTACCAATCTTTTGCAACACCTTGTAAGGACCATAGTACTTTGGCGATAATTTATTATCCTTCTTAGCTTGCTTGAGGGACATTTGTTTGTATGGTTTTAGCCGTAAATATACCCAATCTCTTATATCAAAAATTCTCTCGTTGTGATGTTGGTTTGCCTGTTATTTCATTCAGTTTTGTGCCAAATTTAGGCTATCCTTTAATATTTTGAGAAATTCTTGTTGATACTCAATGTGATCTTCCACTGCTTGAACCTTATAATTTTCTCCTAAATAAGATGTGATGGACAGTGGATGATATCCATTAAGTGCCATAAATGGGGTCATTTTTGCTACAGTATGGAAGGAAGTGTTATACCACCATTCAACGAGAGGTAACCACTTGACCCATTGTGTTTTCTTATCAGATACAAAACAACGAATATATCCTTCGAAACATTTATTAACTATCTCAGTTTGACCATTGGATTGAGGATGATAAGATGAGCTATGAGCTAGTTGAGTACCCAAACAAAAAATAATTTCGTCCAAAAATTTCCAGTAAAAATGGGATCTCTGTCACTTACAATAATCGTTGGGTTTCCATGTAGATTTTCAATTATTTCCATAAATGTAGTAGCAACTGTACTTGCTTTCAATGGATGAGATAATGCACAAAAGTGTGCATACTTGGTAAGTTTATCAACTACCACCATGATGACACTCTTTCCTTTGGAATTAGGTAAACATGTGATAAAATACATTGAAATCTCCTCCCAACGTTGACTTGGAATGGATAAAGGTTGTAGAAGACCTAGGGTCTTAATTGTCTCAACTTCATTTTTCTGGCAAACCAAAAATTCTGCCACCAAATTTTGAATATCAGATTTAAGGCCATCCCAAAAAAAATTCGTTCTTTACCCTGTGGTAAGTTTTTAAAAAGCCTGAGTGTCCTCCTAAAGGAGAAGTGTGCAATTCCAAAAGAATATTTTGTTTTAGTTGGGAATTCTTGAAAATATATAAGTGATCTTTGTACCATGAGGAATCATTTTTCCAACTAAATGTTGTAGGTTTTAACCCTGAATAGAAATTATCTACACACGAACCTTATAACAGAAAATAAACAATAGCGAGAGCATAAAACATAAAACAGATAAACACAAATATTCTCCCCTGGATCCCAAATCAGGATGACCAGCTTGATTTTTCATTATATTCCTTTTAGTGTTAAACACATATATATACATGCCGAAGCATACATAAACCCCAATGCATTAACCTTGGATTAGAGCATAACCGTAGTTCCCTTGATTGGATCTACAAAATACCAGGGGTCGAAAACCATCGTACCCCAAAAAACCATGTGCAAACTCATGCAAAAAATATGGGTGGGTCTGCCTATGAGTGGGACCGCACACCAACAAAAATTTCACGGGGCGCTGCCCCGAATCTCGACAGCGGGGGGGCTACCGTCCCCCTGTGACCCCCTTGCTGTGCCCGGCGCAACGTACAACACTTAGAGCTAGTCGTGGAAAGAATATAACCAACACCCAACAAATGTATCAGATCTACTAGGATTTTGCTGCAACTTTTGAATGAGTGTCCACACTTCTTCATCCTTCTACCATTCATCCCTTGCTTCGGTTATCCAATTTGGTTGGATATTAGAAATGGCACAAAGCACTGCTTCCACCTCTTCATCCTTTCTTGGGAGTGCATCTGCGACAACATTTAGCTTCCCTTTTCCGAGGATGATTTCAAAATCATAACCCAACATCTTTGTGACCCATTTTAGCTGCTCTTCTGAAGATAGTATTTGTTCCAAAAAGTGTTTAAGACTATTATGATCAGTTTTCACCTTGAAGTGTCTTCCCATTAGGTAAGTTTTCCATTTCTTTAGTGCATGTAGCATTTCAAACATTTCCTTCTCATAAATATCTTTTTGTAAATACTTTCCTTTGATTAGATGACTTTAAAAATCAATGGGTCTTCCTTCTTGCATTAAGACAACACCAATTCCATTTCCTGAGCCATCACATTCCACAATAAAGGTTTTTGTGAATTCTGGCGTAGCTAAGACTGGTGCTAGGCACATTGCCTCTTTAAGATGTTCAAAGGATTTAGTTGCTTCAGGAGTCCATGAAAATGCATCTTTCTTCAATAATGTTTTTAGAGGTGCTGCTATTATCCCATAATTCGTAACAAACTTGCGATAATACCGTATTAACCTGAGAAATCCTCGCAACTGCTTTATGGTTGTGGGGACTTTCCATTCCTTAATGGATTTAATTTTGTTAGGGTCTACCTTAACACCCTTGTGAGATACAATATAACCCAGATAATCCACCTCATGTACTCCAAAGAAACATTTGGATGCTTTTGCATATAATTTTTTCTTCTCTAATAGTTTGAGCACCATGTCAACATGTTGAACATGATCCTTCCAAGACCTGATGTAATTGAGTATGCCATCAAAAAATAATAGCACAAATTTTATAAGGAAGAGTTTGAAAATGGAATTCATCAACCCTTGAAATGTAGAAGGTGCATTGGTAAGGAAAAAAGGAATGACCAAAAATTCATAATGACCCTCATGAGTTTGAAATGTTGTTTTCAGAATATCTTGAGTCTTCATTCTAATTTGATGATATCCTGAACGAAGATCCAGCTTGGTAAAATAAGTTGATCCATGGAATTCATCCAATAATTCATCAATCACATGAATGGGAAATTTATCTTTAATAGTGATCTTATTGATCTCCTTATAATTTAGACACATGCGCCATGATCCATACTTCTTGTGCACCAATACTACTGGAGCAGAAAATAACTTTGACTAGGTTGAATTATACTAGCCTCTAACATTTATGCAATCATACATTCAATTTCACTCTTTTGGACATAAGGATATATGTAAGGCCTGATGTCTGGAGGGACACTTCCTGGAATCAAATGAATAACATTATCATGATCATGAATAGGTGGGAGTCCTTTGGAAGTTTCAAACACCTTGGAATGATTGTCCAAGAATTTTTGGAGATCCAGAGAAATAATTGATTTTGATGTTGGAACTTCCAACGAGCATAATTTTGCAAATACACATCATTGTTATTTCTTCAAAATATTTTTCATGACATTAGAGCTTATTATCTTTCCCAGCTTCCCTGCTACACTCCGTAATTCAATTTCCTTTCCTTCTAAAATTTTTTTAAAGAAAAGTTCTTGAAAATTAAAAGCTACTGTCCCCAAAGATTTTAACCATTGTACTCCTAGTACAACATCAACACCTCCTGTTGGAACATGAATCATTGGACTATTCAATATATATTCCCCCAGTTAGCTTTATATTATGGAATTTTCCAGAGAAATTTATAGTTCCTCCATTTGCAACCATCACTTAACATTCTGGTGCTAGGTATAGGAAACAATTCAATTCCTTGGCTACCTTACAATGAACAAAATTATGGGTACTACCCTAATCAATCAACACTATTACCTTTTTCTTCTTGATATGCCCTTCTATCTCGAGAGTTTGAGGAGTAGTAATTCCTACCAATGCATTACATGATATGGTCAGACTCATTTCTTATTCTTCTGTGGTTGGTTCTTGGTGTGTATCCTCTTCTTTTGAAGCTTCTTGTTCATTTTCTTCCTCCTCTTCACAATCTATGTAAAATGATTTCTTCTTGGCACACTTATGACCTTTAGTGTATTTGCTATCACAACTATAGAAAAGCCCTTTTTCTCTTTTTTCTTCCAATTTTTCTGGTGTCAACCTTGTAGGTTGTGGAAGTCTAGGAGTAGGAAAACTTCCATCCTTATTGATGTGAGTGGTAGGCTTCCTTCTCTCCATAATTTTACATTTTATTTTTCTTGCCAACCTGAAAGCCTTCTCCAATGAATTAGGTTCCCAAATGTGAACCTCATGTTGGATGTTATCCTTTAATGTCCCTATGAAGACATCAATCCTTTTTTCCTTTGTAATATCAGTTATAACCTTATATTCAATTTCTGGAAGTCCTCAATGTGCTCCACCACTGAACCCCTTTATTTGAGATTTATAAATTGGCTAAAGAAGGTGTTTCTATTTGTATCCTCATAATGCACTATAATTTCCTCTGTAAAAATTGACCAAGTGAAAAAAAATTTACGGGAGCAAAGCCATCGGTACCATACAAATGTATTTTGTTCTAAATGTAAAGTTGCAATGCATACCTTTTGTGCGTTTTTCACATTATTGAGATAAAAATATTGCTCCATCTCTGGTATCCATGTTACGGGATCCTTGCCATCAAACATCCTCATCTCCATCTTTGGAATATGGTGGTTCTTCCCTCAAAAATTATATTTTATGAAATCACGATTAACATTTATTTTGTTGTCATCATGAGTTTCCTCTACTATCTTTTCGCCATTAGGAAACATTACATGTATCAACTTTGTCAAACCTTCCATGTCTGCTTTTAGATCATTCTTCATGTTTTCAATGTTGTCTTTCATTTTTTCATTGATCTTAGCTTCCATGTCATCCATCTCATCTTCCATGCCATCCATATTAACTTCCATGCTTTTCTTCAAAACTTCCATTTCATTTTTTGTTGATATTTGCAAGAGCGAAATTTGGTGCACTTGCTCTTGTAATTTTGACATGTCATGTTGCAATTCTTCGTCTTCATGGGTCATATTAGAGCCTTCTGAAGGCTTAATTGGTGTTGAATTATTTTTAGGGGGAATTTTAGAAGCCAATACTGATATTTACTCTACAATATTCCCTTGGAATCAATTCAAACTGATTTTTCAAACAAGACTTATGCAATTTGAAAAACAAATACACACCTTTTTCTTGCTTTTGAGGAGTTTGATATTGAAATTGAATTATCTCTGTGATTTAGAATATTCAATATATGAAATTTGGTCCTATATTATCCCTCTGAATCTTCTTTCAGATGTCACAGGTCTGACCTGATTTGGATTCTTCAAGACAACATTATGCCTAATCTCCCATAATGACTTAATTATGGACTAGTTTAGTAGAGAGAACTCGTATGACGTGCCTCGTGTCACTGTTTCCTCCTTCGGCTCTGAAATTCATACACATGAAACTATAGTCTGTGTACTTGCGGCCAAATTTTATAGAATTACAATCCAATGCTCAGAGAGAGAATTATGATGATTTTCCAGTAGTCACCTCTTTGAGATGAAATTTGGGAGACTGAAAAAACCCTAACATCCACAGATCATATATCCGAAAATATTGTGAACCAAGATCTAAAATTTTTACAGGAGGTTCCTCAGGATTGTGGATTCACTTTGTAAATGTTTTAGCTTCTGAAACTTCATAGAAAGAAAGTTATAGTGAAAACTCCATGATGACTTGTTTTAGGTGAAATTCGGCAGCTTGAAAAAGCCCTAAATTCCACAGATCATATCTCTGAAAATATTTTGAACTAAGATCTAAAATTTTTACATGATGTTTATTAGGATTTCAGCTTCGTTTTATATAAATTTCATATTCTAAACCTTTTTAGAAACAAATTTATAGCAAACATGTCATGATGATCTGTTTGGAGCAGCGAAACCCTAGAATCCAAAGCTCTAATGCCAAATGTTATGAAAACAACTCCAAAAATAGAAGAAAAGATGTTGGGTGTGGAGCCTAATTATCTTGTTTACTTTGTATCACAACATTGGACCCCTGTACCTTAAAATGGGGCAGCAACGCCGCCCGTAATTAATCGCTGCCGTGGGGGGTCCAGGGGGGGCGACGCCCCTGAAGCTAAATACAAATGTAAAATTGCCTTGTAAAAGTATAGTAATTTCTATTTAATCTGGGCTGTTCATTAGGCAAATTATCTGACGATAGAAGTTATGTTTAGATTAGGGTTTTTTGCCCTAGAAGGCAACCACTCGTTTTTATGAGGGCATTGTATTGCGGCTATGCATTGTATGTGTATTCTCGGAGCGAGAAACAGAGAGGGAGACTGTGAGAGAGAACAGAGTATATTACAGCGGATTTGCTGTAGGTTTTGTCTCTTCATTTTTTGCTGGATAATAGAAAGGAAGGACTGGCTGTTCGGGGTGGATGTAGCCCAAACTGGGTGAACCATGTATATCTGTGTCTCTCTAGTTTTATGTGTTTTGTGTGCTTTTATTAAACACATATTTTATGTGTTGCATTGCTCTATAATATTTAATTTTCTAACAAAAGAGATATCAACGCCTTATAAACAAGCCACTTCGAGGGGAAAACCTCCAATACATTACATAAATTAACAATTCTTGGATGACACAAATGACCAAAACCTCCTTCTATAAATAGGAGTCCATGGAGTCACAATATAGTCCTAGACAACCTAACAATAATAATGTAAGGGCACAATAATAACAATATTGGGGTTACATGGGTACAACAATAACGATAAGTGGGTTACACTAATAGCAATAAGGGATGATACTAGTAATATAGGGACCTAACACGGATATCATCGAGGAGTTCGATAGCTATGTGTAAGTTGGGGATTTCGCGGTTAATGGGAATCATAGCCTCCACTCCATATACCAATTGGAAAGGTGTGAATCTTGTTGAATATTTAACTGATATGAGATATGAACATAAGGCTGAAAATACCATATGGTGCCAATTATTTTTATGGTTGTTGACCATATGTTGTAACATCGTTCTGAGTACTTTGTTAACAGCTTCTACCGTGCCATTCGATTTGGGGTAGTATGGTGACACAAACTCGTGTTTGAATCCTAGATGATGGGACAGTTCCTGGAATATTTCATTTTCGAAATGATTTCTGTGGTCGGAGACTAACTCCTTAGGCACACCGAATCATGTGATGACATGGTTGAAGAGAAACCAAGTTTCGGTTTTTTCCGTGTTGTCATATGTAGGAATGGATTTTTCCCACTTGGTGAAATAGTCGACGACTACAATAATTTATTTGTGGTTTCTAGACAATGAAGTGTTGCAAGTCATAAAGACCTACTACAATGATCAGGTGTAGAGGAGCGAGAGTTTCTCTTGCCTTTTGGACGAAGCGTTGGCATTGCTCACACAGTTTGACTGCTTGAATGAAATCATGGAATAGGGTGGGCCAAAAACAACCATCCCGTGGGACTTTTTGGGTGGTGGCCATCCCTCAGAGGTGACTACCAGAAGCCCCACTATGGCAGTCATTTAGGTCTTGCTCAATTTTTCATGTGTGAGAAATCAGTGTAAAACAGTGTCAACACCTCTTCGATAAATGGCATCCCCCATGAGAATTTACTTTATATTTTTTTGTTCATCAATTTGCTGTCATGTAACAAAATATGCATGGAAAAAGCTAGAACCAATAGCTGAGTTGGAAATTTTTGTGAGGTACACTAATGCACCTCGCAACTATCAGGTCTACCTTCCATATCATAGGATGACATTTTTTTTTACATATATCAAATTTGATGAAGAGAAGGCCGTGCAAATTTCCCTTGACAACTATCTTCAAGTGCATGCAGTTGAGGAGCTCTTATCTCCAAAAGAAGAACCTCAAGATGTGGAGAAGCCAAAAAAAGAGGAGCAGAGAGTGGAACAACCCACTTATTCATATACATCTAGAGATAGAAGGAAGTTCACAAGAGAGGGTGACATGTTGATGGATAATTCTAGAGAGAATGTGGGAGCACCCACATCACAACGTAGGAAAAGGAGGTCCCCAGAGTGATACACTAGTTACAGGCTCTTATGAGCGAGAGTGTAGAGAATAATCCATCCTCATTCTAGGAAGAAATTTAGTAGTCTATATGGGTTGATTCCATGGTAGAGGAGTATGAATCCATTATTAGGAATAGTGCATAGGAAGTTGTCCCAAGGCCTCAGGACAAGTCAATTGTAGGATCAAGGTGGATGTATAAGCTGAAGCAAGCAATGTGTGAGGCGATCTAGATGAGGAATAACTGTGTTGGGTTGTTCGGTCACTAGATGAATTTGAAAATGATTTACTATTATAAATAGAGTTATGTAAAACTCTTGGTCAATCCAATTTTGCAAGAGAGGTCCAGGAATATTGACATCTCATACAACCATCTCAGATATTGTGTGTAGAGGCAGATGATGTTGTTAGAGTACATTCCTACATAGGAGCGGGATGGAGACATCTTGAATAAGGCACTATCAAGAGGAAAATTCAAGTTCCATAAAGGTAGGATAGGGGTAGCAGAAAATCCCTTCTTGTTGAGAGTGAGTGTTGAAAATGGAAACAAGAAAAGATTCTTATTTAATTTTTACTTGATTAAACTAGAATAAAATTGTAATTCCACATTACATGATAGCTTGTATGGGTTAACTGAGTTAGGATGACCTAGTTGGTTTATTTAGTTCAATTTTAGGGACAAATTAGAGGCATGTAGAGCATCTCGTACATTACAGGGGCCCTGTTTTAGTTTATTTCGAGTTGTAATTAATTAACTTAGTTTATTTTAGTTAAAGTTGGTTAAAATAGTTATAATTGATGGAAGAACTGGTAGGAGGTTATACAGTGGGGTGTTTCTTCATGTGTTCAAACATTTAACTAATAATTCACTCATAAATAACTCATGCATTTCAGTTCGAAGAAATACCTAGTTTAGATTGGAGTTCAAGGGCAGTGCACTATCGGTTGTATAATTATACAAATTGTACATGTGGTGCATGCAGTAAGAGGAAGGTCCTTAATGGATTTCGCAGTATGGATTGGGAATTTCCCTAACTAATAGGAACTAATTACTGAGGGAAACAACACAAGAAAATAGGGATCCTAGAGGGCATAAAATTGCTTAATTACTGAACTAAACTTGTCTGGGAATTAGTGAGACTGATAGATATAGCATAGAGATTTCTTAGGAAGAGAAAAAAAATTGTATTCTGACTTATGAAATATACAGATAGTGGGGTTTTTAGCTGAGGCTTTCCCCTGAATTTTTTTTTGTGTTGTGTGTGATTGAAATTCTTTCTCTTTCTTGTTTTGTGATTTCATAATCTTAATTGGTTTCTGTAATTTGTAGAGTTATTCAAGTCAATTGTTTTAACATATTACACTTTTCAATTTGAATATACGTGGATTTTCAACATAGTATTAGTCCATAGTATTGACCCATGATATTGTAACTTGTATTTATAGATCAAAAAACTCCATGATAAAGTAGCAATAAATATTCAAGAATAATGTTCCATGTTTTTTAAAAATTATACATATTTAGCTTGAATAATAATAATAATAATAAATTTATAATTTAAATAATTTTTTTATTTTTTTTAAAACAATATTATATGTATTATGAGGTGTTTTGATGTTTATTATAGATGGATACCTATCAAAATTTATATATTTTAAAGAAGATAAATATTCAAGACTTAACATAAAGTGACTAACTCTCTCTTATCCAATGAATCAAACTAAAAACTTCTAATCTTAGATGGAATTTGAAAATTTATTTCCTTTCCTTTAAATAATATATTTATATATTATAAGTTTAATACTAAAGAGTAATGTAAAAAATCTCACTATTAATAATATTAATTTAGTGAAACTTTTATCCACTTTTAATAAATTAAGAGTTAATAAAAATTTAAATTGATTTAATTATTTACTAGCCTAGATTTATCTTAACTCTGGATCTACCAAAGGTAGAGATGGATCATATCTCTTTTCAAAAATAAGTTTTCATATAAAGAGATTTTATTCCTATCGATGATTGGTATATCCAGAGTTAAGATGGATCTACACTGTTTCAATTTCTCTCTTTGAATAGGTTACATTCCACATGAATACCATTGGTTGCTACCATAAGTTCTCAATACCATGAGATTTTTTTTTTTGTTATTTGTTTTTATAGGGGTTAGCACAATGATTTTGATGAATGTCTCAACTATTAAGGGTATAGGATATCATCTTGGAGAATAGAGATAATATTAAAAATACTATCACTTCCAAATGTAAGGACAAATTGTGGGATGATAAATACCTTGAGGGGAAAAGGAAGCTAAGGTACTATAAGGAGGTGATCAACCCCACTCTCGCTAACCAGAATTATCCATGTGTCATTGTTGGTTTCCAAGTGTGAATGAATATTAAAACCCTTTCCCAAATTAATTATGGGCGCATTGGTTATTGCAAGGCTAACACGCACAATATATGCAGATGGAAATAGCACCATTCTAGATTAATAGTGGATTCGAAATTAAGAAAATAAAAAATCACTGTAACAACCAATAAAGAAATATAATTAATAATCTTAAAGATTCTAATGCATTCATACCAATAAGAATATAAAAAATTACTCCTACCATCACAACAATTGCAAATTATACATAGCAGGAAATAAAAATAACAATATACAGGAAATATGCAGCACTTGATTGGAGAGTGGGGCCAAATATCTGATCAGAGTTGCAATATGCTCACAAATCACAGAAGTAACATGAAATTAAACTAGCTTTAACTTGATAAAATAGTGTTCTGTTACACAGCTCAAATCCTTACATTACCAACACTATCTCCGTTATATCCCCCTTCTCTCTGATTTGTGTCCTTTTAAATATACAAACAACAAATGGAAATAAAATGATTACAAAATCTCAATAACCAAGATGAGATCTGAAATATCTTAGCATTATGATTCAGCTGACACAAGTCGAATCCGGAAATTACAATTGTGGAAATTTAGAAAATGGCCACAACAGAAAATCTACGAATATGTCCTTGAAAGAACCCAAAGTTTCTCTCAATCAATATCGAATTTGGGAAAAATGCTTATATGAAAACGAATTTGGTCTGTTCTGGAAAAATCCCATATTTCAGATTTTTAGGATTATATTGCAAAAACCTTCTCTTGTTATCCCAACGAATTTCTGAACTAGAAAATTTAATTATCAGCTGAAGATCAAATCTGCAATGTGGAGAGATCTTGGAGGCTAAAATCGTGAGTGATGTTATAAGGAATTCATTAATAAAACATCATTGACAAAATCATGCATAATAATGATTAATTTATTAAAATAAAGGACAACAAGTATTACTTATCCAAAAGAGCATAAATAATTATGAAATGGAATTATAAAATAGATTATGATAAATGATATGATAAAAGAACATTAGAAATGGATGAAATGGATTTTACGAATTCATAATAATGATACAAATTAGTGGCCCAAAATCTCCCCCAAATTGAACATGTTGCATGTCCCCATGCACCCGAATGCCTTTGTATTAACCAAGATATAATACAATAATCAAAATTCTCACCCCCGCACATGGTATTGATGGAAGATAATGCTTCTTCTCTAAATGCTTCCTTAAAACAATTTTCATATTTATTTTCAACCATATGTATATGAAGTTGACACAAAGTATGATACAAGTAAAAACAAAGTTCATTACAAACTGGATTTTGCTGAAATTTCGCAAGAAAATTTATACTATATCAATGATTCTTGAATCTAAAAATCAAATCAATGCAATGAACATATTTCAATATATTAGAAAAATGGTTGTAGGTAATAATGCATGATTTTTTTGGAATTTACAAATTGGTTTAGCTTGAAAATTTCTAGGTTTAATGACACCTCTTTGTTATCCAAAAATCACAAGAATCCAGTTGATAGTTTTAAGGATATGCAAAAACGAGGAAGAAATGGGAAATCATTCATCATGCATAGTAACCCTTCCCCCAAACAAGATAATTAGCATGCCCCCATGCTACACGAGAAGACAAATTGAGGTGGTTTCTATAAGCATGGCTAAAATCTTTGCTTGGTGTATAACAACATGGAATAAATGAGATTTTAAGAATGAATAAGGAGATCGATGGATGATAAAGAATATTAATGGCATGTTCATGATAATGAAAATAACACACCCTCAAACTGAAATATTTTGTGTCTTTGAAAAATGGGAAGTGGTACAGAAGAGGAAATAATGGTTGAAAAATATGAGTGAATAATGCTCAATGGTTTTTCATGACATTCTCCTAAACTTTTAATAAATCAAAACCTTATGCTATTTTACCTCAAGTTTTACCTCCATAAAAATGTGGAATGACGTATGGATTGACATTTCTTGAAGCTGATGTAGGCTGAGCTGATGTTGAAAGTGATGCGGAAGGTGGAAGCCATGCAAGCTGAAAAAAGTAATCAAAAAGTGTAGCAGGGATTCGTTCCACCAAACTGATTAGCTTCCCTGTCATTTATAAAACATCTCATGATTATCCTTAATCAGTAATTCATCGCCTCAATTACCTCATTACATATAAAAGTTATATAATCATATTGAGAATGGAATTGGATAATAATGGATAAGAAGAGAAAAAATGCATTCCCTATATCCATAATATTTGGTTGTTATCAACACAGAAATGATGAGAATTAGTTATCTCAGTCTTTTCTTCTCAAGGTCTATCCAATTACCTGGGATTCAAAATCAGAATTAGGCCTCTTTATTCCACCTCAAAATAATAGTGGTGTTGTTAAGCTATGAATAAATGGTGACTGATTGGGAAAAGAAACTATCTTTGGTTAAAGATATAATACTTGTAGAATAAAGGAATGTTGGATTATATGATACAAAACATCAAATATCAAATATCCTAAAATTTTCATCCCTGACATGTAAAGTAAATATTTATAACTCAATAATAGATATAAACCGTAACCACCATCATCTAAGAACAAATTAAATACTACCCCATGAACCATGAGTTTTGGAAAACCTTGTATATGCAACAATTAGCTTTATCTGAAATCAACTTTGAGAAAACAAGGTAACCAAGTAGATTATAGTATTAAATTAACTTCCATACCATAGGCATAGCCACTGCTACCATTAGGCATCCATAGCCTCACATGCCTCTTTAGCGCATTGAGATGTTATTGTCCCATATAGTATAAATGAGTACATAGTTACAAAAGCCTTTTAGTTTACCTAGATGCTAAGTAAAGATCATTGTTCTGATATGGTAACTAATTAATAAGAATTCCATTCACAGGAGCTACCAAAAGTGAAACATTCAGCTCGTGATGAGACCTCATATCGTCTAGTTGACTATTTATGTTTATAATTCAACTATGGTTATTTTTAATCAATAAAATATTACTTAATAGATGGGGTGACAGGTCAGCTCCTTAAGAGCTAGGAATGACGTAAAAATTTATGTAGTAAATATTTTAAACTTTGATAGTTTTTCTTCTAAAAAATTAATAACCTTCAAATGACTACTGATAAATATTTTTTTCATTTCTGAGATTGGGGTTGAGGAAAAATTCATTAGATAATGGCAGAAATATTTAAATATAGTCATCATAATTTTTACAAGATTAGGGACTTAACCAATTAGGTAGTATGGTGACACAAACTCGTGTGTGAATCCTAGATGATGGGACAGTTCCTGGAATATTTCATTTTAAAAATGATTTCCGTGGTCGAAGACTAACTCCTTAGGCACACCGAATCATGCGATGACATGGTTGAAGAGAAACCGAGTTGCGGTTTCTACCGTGTTTCCCTATGTAGGCATGGATTTTTCCCACTTGGTGAAATAGTTGAAGAATAAAATAATTTATTTGTGGTTTCTAGATGATGCAGGGTTGCAAGTCATCAAGTTGATTCCCCATTTTAAAAAGGGACCTGTTACAATGATTGGGTGTAGAGGAGCAAGAGTTTCCCTTGCCTTGTGGGCAAAGCGTTGGCATCACTCACACCATTTGACTGCTTGAATGCAATTGTGGAATAGGGTGGGCCAAAAATAACTAGCTTGTGCGAATTTTTTTGTGGGGGCCATCCCTGAGAGGTGACTGCCACAAGCCCCAATATGGCAGTCATTTAGGGCTTTCTTAGCTTGGTCATATGTAAGACATCGGTGTAAAAAAATTTCAACACCTCTTCGATAAATGGCATCCCCCATGAGAAGGTACTTTATATTTTTTTGTTCATTAATTTGCTGTCATGTGAAAAAATATGCATGGAAAAAACTAGAGCCAATACCTGAGATGGAAATTTTTGTGAGGTACCCTGATACACCTCACAACTATCAGGTGTACCTTCCATATCACAAGATGACATTGGTTTTTACATATGTGAAATTTGATGAAGAGAAGGCCATGAAAATTTCCCTTGAAAGTGAGCTTCAAGTGCATGTAGTTGAGGAGCTCTTATCTCCAAAAGAAGAACCTCAAGATGTGGAGCAGCCACAAGAAGAGGAGCAGAGAGTGGAAGAACCCACTCATTCATATACATCCAGAGATAGAAGGAAGCACACAAGAGAGGTTGAAAGGTTGATGGATGGTTCTAGAGAGAATGTGGGAGCACCCACATCACAACGTAGGAGAAGGAGGTCCCCAGAGCGATACACTAGCTAGAGGCTCTTATGAGCGAGAGTGTAGAGACTAATCCATCCTCATTCTAGGAATAAATTTAGCAGCCCATATGGGTTGATACCATGGTAGAGGAGTATGACTCCGTTATTAGGAATAGTGCATGGGAAGTTGTCCCAAGGCCCAAGGGAAGGTCAGTTGTAGGATCCAGGTGGATCTATAAGGTGAAGCAAGTAGCATGTGAGACGATTTGGATGAGGAATATTTGTTTTGGGTTGTTTGGTCACCAAATGGATTTGACAATGATTTACTATGATAAATAGAGTTATGTAAAACTCCTGCTCAATCCAATTTTTCAAGATAGGTCCATGAAAATTGACATCTCGTACAACCATCTCAGATATTGTGTGTAGACCCAAATTATGTTGTTATAGTACATTCCTACGTAGGAGCAGGATGGAGACATCTTGACGAAGGCACTGTCAAGAGGAAAATTCGAGTTCCATTGCGGCAGGATCGGGGTAGCAGAAAATCCATTTCTTATTGAGAGTGAGTGTTGAAAACGGAAACAAGAAAATATTCTTATTTAATTTTTACTCGATTAAACAAGAATAAAATTGTAATTCCACATTACATGACAGCTTGTACGAGTTAAATAAGTTAGGATGACCTAGTTGGTTTAGTTAATTCGAGTTTGGGGACAAATTAGAGGCATGTAGAGAATCTTCTACATTACAGGGGCCTTGTTTGATTTTATTTTGAGTTGTAATGAATTAACTCAGTTTATTTGAGTTAAAGTTGGTTAGACTAGTTCTAATTGATGGGAAGATTTGGTAGGAGGTTATACATTTGGGTGTTTCTTCATGTGTTCAACCATTTAACTAATAATTCACTCATAAATAACTCATGCATTTCATTTCAAAGAAATACACAGCTTTAGTTTAGAGTTCAAGGGTAAGGCATCGTCAGTTGTATAATTATACAAATTGTACATGTGGTGCATGCAGTAAGAGGAAGGTCCTTAATGGGTTTCGCAATATGGATTGGAAATTTCCCTAGCTAATAGGACCTAATTACTGAAGGAAACAACAAAAGGAAATAGGGATCCTAGAGGGCATAAAATTGTTTAATTGTTGAACTAAACTTGTTTAGGAATTAGTGAGATTGATAGAGATAATGTAGAGATTTCTCGAGAAGGGAAAAAAACATTGAAATCTTATCATATTTTCTCGACTTATGAAATATACAGATAGTGGGGTTTTTTATCCCGAGGCTTTCCCTCGGATTTTTTTTTGTGTTTTGTATGATTGAAATTATTTCTCTTTCCATTTTTGTGATTTCATAATCTTAATTAGTTTTCGTAATTTGAAGAGTATATTCAAGTCAATTGTTTTAGCATATTACAATTTTCAATTTAAATATACGTGGATTTTCTACATAGTATTAACCCATATTATTGACCCATGATATTGTAACATGTATTTATAGATCAAAAGAATCCATGATGAAGTAGCAGTAAATTTTCAAGAATCTTGTTCCATGTTTTTTAAAAATTATGCATATTTAACTTGAATAATAATAATAATAAAGTTATAATTTAAATAATTTTTTGATTTAAAAAAAACAATATTAGATGTATTATGAAGTGTTTTGATGTTTATTATAGATCGATGCCTATAAACATTTATATATTTTAAAACAGAGAAATATTCAAGACTTTACATAAAGTGACTAACTTTCTCTTATTCAATGAAGCTAACTAAAAACTTCTAATCTTAGATGCAATTTCAAAATTTATTTCCTCTTCTTTTTTTTAATCTATTTATATATTATAAGGTTAATAAAAAAAGAGTAATGTAAAAAAATCTCACTATTAATAATATTAATTTACCGAAAATTTTATCCACTTTAAATAAATTAATTCTTAATAAAAAAATCAAATTGATTTAATTATTAACTAGCCTAGATTTATCTTAACTCTCGATCCACCAAAGGTAGAGATGGATCAAATCTCTTTTCAAAAATAAGTTTGCATATCAAGAGATTTTATCCCTCGTCGTTGGTTCATATATCCGCAGTTAATATGGATATACACTGGCTGAATTTCTCTCTTTGAATAGGTTACATTCCACATGAATACCATTGGTCACTACCATAGGTTCTCAATACCATGGGAATTCTATAGGGGTTGGCACAAGGATTTGGATGAATTTCTCAACTCGTTAGGGGTAGAGGATATCATCCTAGAGAATAGAGATAATATTTAAAAATGCTATCACTTCCAAATGTAAGGACAAATTGTGGGATGATAAAGACCTTGAGGGGAAAAGGAAGCTAAGGTACTATAAGGAGGTTATCAACCCCACTCTCGCTAACCATAATTATCCATGTGTCATTGTTGGTGTCGAAGTGTGAATGAATATTCAAACCCTTTCCAACATTAATTATCAAACCGGGTGCATTGGTTATTGCAAGGCTAACACCCAAAATATATGCAAATGACAATAGCACCATTCTAGATTAATCGTGGATTCGATATTAAGAAAATAAAAAAATCACCGTAATAGCCAATAAAGAAATAGAAGTAATAATCTTAAATATTATAATCCATTCACATCAACAAGGATATCAAAAATTACACCTAATGTCACAAAGAATTGCAAATTATACATAGCAAGAAATAGAAATAACAATATACAGGAAATACGTAGCACTTGATCTGGAGAGTGGGGCCAACTCTCCGATCAGAGTTGTGAAATGCTCATAACTCACGAAGCAAAAATGAAATTAAACTTGCATTAACTTGATAAGATAATGTTCTCGTTACACACTCGAAATCCTTACATTACCAACCCTATCTCCGTTATATCCCCCCTTCTCTCCGATTTGTGTCCTTTTAAATATACAAACAACAAATGGAAATAAAATGATTACAAACTCTCAATAAACAAGATGAGATCAGAAATATCTTTCCATCATGATTCAACATGGCACAAGTCAAATCCGCAAATTACAATTGGGGGCAATTTGGAAAACGGCCACAACGAAAAATCTGCTAATCATGTCCTTCGAAGAACCCTCGCTTTCTCTCAATCAAGATCGAATTTGGGAAAAAATGCTCATTAGAAAACAAACTTGGTCCATTTTGGACAAAACCCATGTTTTGGATTTTCGAGTTTCTTCTTCGTTTTCCGGAAAATTTCAAGACAAAAACCTTCTCTTGTCATCCCAAAGAATTTCCCGAGCTAGAATATTTAATTATCAACTGAAGATCAAATATGCAATCTGGAATAAATCATGGAGGCTAAAATTGTGAGTGATGTTATAAAGAATTCATTAATAAACCATCATCGGAAAAATCATGCATAATAATCATTAATTTATTAAAATAAAGGAGAACAAGTATTACTTATCCAAAAGAGCATAAATAATTATGAAATGGAATTATATAATAAATTATGATAAATAATGTGATAAAAGAACATTAGAAATGGATAGAATGGATGTTAAGAAGTCATAATAATGATACAAATTAGTGGCCAAACATCTCCCCCCAAACTGAACATGTTGCAAGTCCCCATGCACCCAAATGCCTTTGTATTAACCAAGTTGTAATACAATAATCAAAATGCTCACCCCCACACATGATATTGATGGAAGAGAAGGTTTCTTCCCCAAATGCTTCCTTAAAACAATTTTCATATTTATTTTCAACCATATGTATATGAAGTTGCAACAAAGTATGATACAAGTAAAAACAAACTTCATTACAAACCGGATTTTGTTGAAATTTCGCAAGAAAAATTTATACTATATCAATGATTCTCGAATCTAAAAAATCAAATCAACGCAATGAACATTTTTTCAATATATCGTAAAAAATGGTTGTAGGTAATAATGCATGATTTTTTTTGGAATTTACAAATTGGTTTAGCTTGAAAATTTCTCGGGTTTAATGATACCTCTTTGTTATCAAAAAAATCACAAGAATCCCGTTGAGAGTTTTAAGGATATACAAAAATGAGGAAGAAATGGGAAATCATTCATCGTGCATAGAAACCATTCCCCCCAAACTAGATAATTAGCATGCCCCCCATGCTACACTAGAAGACAAATTGACGTGGTTTCTATAATCATGGCTAAAATCTTTGCTTGGTGTATAACAACATGGAATAAATGAGATTTTAAGAATGAATAAGGAGATCGATGGATAATAAAGAATATTAATGGCATGTTCATGATAATGAAAATAACACACCCCCCAAACCGAAAGATTTTGTGTCTCCGAAAAATGGAAAGTGGTAAAGAAGGGGAAATAATGGTAGAAAAAATATGAGTGAATAATGCTCAATGGTTTTTCATGACATTCTCCTAAAATTTTAATAAATCAAAACCTTATGCTATTTTACCTCAAGTTTTACCTCCATAAAAATGTGGAATGACATGTATGGATTGACATTTCTTGAAGCTGATGTAGGTTGAGTTGATGTTGAAAGTGATGCGGTAGATGGAAGACATGCAAGCTGAAAAAAATAATAATGGATAATAATGGATAAGAAGAGAAAAAATGCATTCCCTATACCCATAATCTTTGGTTTTTATCAACAAAGAAATGATGAGAAATAGTTATCTCAATATTTGCTTCTCAAGGTCCGTCCAATTACCTGGGATTCAAAATCATTAGGCCTCTTTATTCCACCTCAAAACAATACTGGTGTCGTTAAGATATGAATAAATGGGGACTATTTGGGCAAAGAAAATATATTTGGTTAAAGATATAATACTTGTAGAATAAAGAAATGTTTGATTATATGATACAAAACGTCAAATATAAAATATCCTAAAATTTCCATCCCTGACATGTAAAGTAAATATTTATAACTCAATAATAGATATAAACCATAACCACCATCATCTAAGAACTCGATTAAATATTATCCCATGAACCATGAGTTCCCGAAAAACCTTGTATATGCAACAATCGGCTTTATCGGAAATCGGCTTTGAGAAAACAAGGTATCCAAGTAGATTATAGTATTAAATTAACTTCTATACCATAGGCATAGCCACCGTTGCCAAAGCAGCGCGTCCATAGCCTCGACAGGGATGCCTCTTTAACTCATTGAGATGTTAGTGTCCCATATATTATAAATGAGTACATAGTTACAAAAAGCCTTTTTAGTTTACTTAGATGTTAACTAAAGATCATTTTTTCTGGCGTGGTAACCAATTAATAAAAAATTCCATTCACAGGAGCTAACAAAAGTGAAAAAGTTGGCTCATGATGAGACCTCTTGTCCTTCGCTTTTATGATCGAAGGCGCTTAATGTGCCTTAGTGATGAGTAGTGGTAATGTCACTTTATTAGGACCTATGATCATGGTAGGTCAGCTCGTGATGAGACCTCATATCCTCTAGTTGACTATTTATGTTTATAATTCAAATATGGTTATTTTTTAATCAATAAAATATTACTTAACGATATGGGTGGCAAGTGAGCTCCTTAAGAGCTAGGAATGACGTAAAAAGTTGTGTAGTAACTATTTTCAACTTTGATAATTTTTTCTTCTTAAAAAATTAATAACCTTCAAATAACTCGCCGATAAATATTTTTTTTCATTTTTTGAGATTGGGGTTGAGGAAAAATTCATTAGATAATGGTGAAAAGATTTGAATACAATCATCATAAATTTTACAAGATCGGGGACTCGACCAATTAGGTAGTATGGTGACACAAAAATAAGTCAAGCATATTAAGAGATTTTACCCCTCGTCAATGGTTGGTATATGTAGAGTTAATATGGATCTATGTTGGTTCAATTTCTCTCTTTGAATAGGTTATATTCCACATGAATACCATTGGTCACTATCATAGTTTCTCAATACCATGGGAATTTATTTTCTATTATTTTTTTATTTTTTATAGGGGTTGGCACAAGGATTTGGACGAATGTCTCAACTATTAGGGGTAGAGGAGATCATCATGAGAATAGAATTAATATTAAAAATACTATCACTTCCAAATGTAAGGAAAAAATCGTGGGATGATAAAGACCTTGAGGGGAAAAGGAAGCTAAGGTACTATAAGGAGGTGATCAATCCCACTCTGCTAACCGTAATTATCCATGTGTCATTTTTGGTGTCTAAGTGTGAATGAATATTCAAACCCTTTCATACATTAATTATCATCTGGGTGCATTGGTTATTGCAAGGCTAACACACACAATATATGCAGATGAAAATAGCACCATTATAGATTAATTGTGGATTCGATATTAAGCAAAGAAAAAATCATTGTAACAACCAATAAAGAAATTGAAGTAATAATATTAAAGATTCTAATGCATTCACATCAATAAGAATATCAAAAATTACTCCTAATGTCACAACAATTATAAATTATACAAAGCAGGAAATAGAAATAACTATATATAGGAAATACGCAACACTTGATTGGAGAGTGGGGCCAAATCTTCCGATCGTAGTTGCGATTGTTGGAAATACCGAGAGCTGGGTGAATCATTACTTCTTTTTCAATTGCTATTTTTTACCAGTTAGATCACTTATATTTAGAACACAAAATGAAAAAATAAGAATAAATTATTTTATTAATTTCTTCTTTACAATAAATCAAGTACAATATCCGTAGGGCTCCAACCCTATATGAAGACACCGATCTTCAATCCCACAAGCTCGAACCTCGTATTTTCCAATCACCGACTTGGAATTCCAAGGCTCCAACCTTGTCAATTTCCGAGGCACCAACCTCAAGGCCTCCAACCCCTATATCTGGTACAGGCTTCAACCTAGTCTCTTGAGGACTCCTATCCTCTAGGGCTCCAACCCTATCTTCTAGGGCACCAACCTTGTCTCTATGAGGCTCCAACCTCATGCTTCAATTTGTCAAGATATATTTGGTTATACTTCACGACTCCCAAAGTATTCTTCAACAAGCCCTCTCAATCTTAGTCTCCATGTCACAACATCAATGAAAACCTTGTCCTCTTTAGAAGGTGTCACCATTTCTCTTCATGTTACCCAAACAATTTCTCCCAAGGTTACCTCATGATGGCTTCAATGCATCATGATCTCCAAGGGTGCGTTCAAGATCAATTTAAGTCTTCAATAATTCTTTCTCAACATGTCTTCACAATATCTTTAACAAGCTTCTTCATGTTGACTTCAAAGGATGATATAAACTCCTTTAGAAGTCTTAACTTCAACAAGACTCAAGTTGACACAATCAGCTTCAAAACCCTTCTCTCAAAAGAGGTTCCAACAAAGCTTCAGCTTTTTCCTTCAAGTGAACCAAAGAACTTCCTTTAAAACTTTATGTCCGTCACGATACTACTCCAAACATAGACCAAAATTTCTTCTCCAAAAGTGTCTTCAAATTTTGTACTAAAATTTCTCAAGTCAACACATAGGCTCTTCAATGAGGTTGCTCAAAGTTGCTTCAAATATTAGTTCTAAATGATGCTTTCAAAAAAATCTCCCGTAAAATCTTCAGGGATTACTTGTTTCAAAGCAAATTTTAAATGAATGCTCTTACAATTCCTTCAATGGAGAGCTTGCTCAAAATAGTATCTTAAACAAAACCAAACTCTGCTCCAAAAGTGTCACAAGATAACCCACAAGTTTGTTCTCCTTCTATTTTCGTGTCCGGGCCTTCAACCGAGTTTAGAATCCAAGCCTTGAAAAAATCCGAGCTTAAGAGATTGGTCTACTATCCACAGTGGCTATCTAAGGTCCGAGCAAAGCAATATGGTCACTATACCGAGCTCTTATATTTGACCGTCTTTCCTTAATCCGAGCTTTACAATTCCGGGGCAAGTAGGAATTTGAACTTCATAAACCTATTGTATGTTCTCGCTCCATAGTCAGCTGTTTGCTTCTACAAGTGATTGTGACTAC
Organism: Pinus albicaulis; assembly: GCA_034641835.2. Classification (NCBI taxonomy): domain Eukaryota; kingdom Viridiplantae; phylum Streptophyta; class Pinopsida; order Pinales; family Pinaceae; genus Pinus; species Pinus albicaulis. The sequence continues at coordinate 1,303,373,304 of CM076575.1, read as the reverse complement.
AGGAATGTCCTCAAGTTGAATGGTTTTGAAGCTTACACGGTGAGTCCGAAGTGCACAGTGTAGGAGCTTCCAGGTGAATGTTAGTTGTCTATGCAATTCGAGTCTCCATAGGATTCAATCAACAAAACCAAACTTGAAGTATGCACTTGTCCGAGCTTCAAATTCGAGTTCAAACGAGCCTTAGTCCTCCACAAATTTGTTGTAGCTCCGAACCGCTGCAAGTCAATAACCTTCATATTCAAGGTATTAATGTTGAGCCTCCAACAATCTGAGTTTTCAAGGAGACCGTTCTTCAAGTTGAAATCTGCGATACTTTCACTAGAGTGTTCTATAGCACCGGTCCAAGCTTCTAATCCATAGTCAATAATATGATACCCAATCACGAAAGTTCGCAATTTGAGGTTATGAGTCTTGTGGTCAAAGTTCCAAGCTTTTATCTCGGTTAATAGACCAAGCAGCTCGATAATATATCTCTACGTGAAGCTCTACATAATATATTTCGTAATCTTCTTTGAAACCCCGATCTTCAATTTGTGTATATGTATATGGTTTTATCTCGCGATGAGGAATAATCAATTGAAATGAACTTTACGAAATATTTATATCTATTGCAATAGTTCGAATTTTTTATGGAGCCGACCTTCGCTTGGAGCTATCATGAATATAGGGTCGACTAGTGTCCAACGATAATGCAACATCCAAATTTCATCAAGCATGAAATTTTCAATGAGGAAATAAGTTATATTATATATCATTTTCACGTCTCCCATAAATTTTTTAATTCTTTAATGCATAGTGATGACATGGACGTGTGGGGATGACCAAGAGTTGTGAACAATTGAGATTTGGGACCGTAGCTAAGTTGTTGTGGATATGTAAATGTTAAATATGTTCTTTGTTTCCAATATTCAATTATATATGTGTTCAATATATTATATATTATATATGTTATATCATATGTAAAGGTATATATGTAAGTACTTCACATTTCGTATATGTTTTTACATTTAGAGTTTAGTTATATTTGTATTTTAGGACTTAGGGTAGCAAGGTTAGGTTTTCCAATAAAGTTAGGGTCAACATTGCAAGGGTTTTGTTTAACTAGGGCTAGACATCAATTAGGCTTTAAGCTCCTTTACTATAGACTGATGATTTCACTCATCTTCAATATTTGGCAACACAAATGTCTCTTCCTTGGAATTTTATTCAACACAACTAGGGTTTTCTAGTGTTAGGGTTTGCATAAGGATATTCTTTCATGAGGATAGGGTAGCATCGTAAAATTGAATATTGATGTATTGCAAGAATATTTCTCGTCTCCAACAATTCCATATTGACATCAATGATAACCTTTATTTACGATATGCTCACAACTCATAGAAGTAACATGAAAATAAACTTGCATTAACTTGATAAAATAATGTTTTGTTACACAAACTCAAATCCTTACATTACCAACCCTATCTCCATTATATCCCCCCTTCTCCCGATTTGTGTCCTTTTAAATATACAAAAAAACAAATGGAAATAGAATGATTACAAAATCTCAATAACCAAAATGAGATTTGAAATATATTTCCTTCATGATTCAAATTCGGCACAAGTTGAATCTCGGAAATTACAATTGGGGCAATTTGGAAAATAGCCACAACAGAAAAACTCGCGAATTTTTTCCTTCGAAGAACCCCCGATTTTCTCTCAATCAAGATCGAATTTTGAAAAATTGCTCATACAAAAAACAAATTTGGTCCGTTCCGAATAAAACCCATGAGACTGATAGAGATAGTGTAGAGATTTCTCAGGAAACATTGTAATCTTATCATATTTTATGACTTATGAAATATATAGATAGTGGGGCTTTTAGCTATGGCTTTCCCCATAATTTTTTTTGTGTTGTGTTTGATTGAAATTCTTTCTCTTTCTTGTTTTGTGATTTCATAATCTTAATTGGTTTCCGTAATTTGGTTTCCGTAATTTTTAGAGTATATTCATGTCAATTGTTTTAACACATTACAATTTTCAATTTCAATATACATGGATTTTCTACATAGTATTGACTAATGATATTATAACATGTATTTATTGATCAAAAAAACTCCATGATAAAGTAGCAAGAAATCTTCAAGAATCTTGTCCCGTGTTTTCTAAAAATTATACATATTTAACTTGCATAATAATAATAATAATAATAATAATAAAGTTATAATTTAAATAATTTTTTTGTTTTTTTTTAAAACAATATTAGATGTATTATGAAGTATTTTTATGTTTATTATAGATGGATACCTATCAACAATTAGATATTTTTAAATAGAGAAATATTCAATACTTAACATAAAGTGACTAACTCTCTCTTATCCAATGAAGCTAACTAAAAACTTTCTAACCATAGATGCGATTTGAAAATTTATTTCCTTTTTCTTTTTTTTAATCTATTTATATATTATAAGGTTAATACAAAAGAGTAATGTTAAAAAATCTCACTATTAATAATATTAATTTAGTGAAACTTTTATCCACTTTTAATAGATTAAGAGTTAATAAAAATTTAAATTGATTTAACTATTAACTAGCCTAGATTTATCTTAACTCCGGATCTACCAAGGGTAGAGATGGATCAAATCTCTTTTTCAAAAAATATGTTTGCATATCAAGAGATTTTATCCTTGTCGATGGTTAGTATATCCGGAGTTAATATGGATCTACGCCGGTCCAATTTCTCTCTTTGAATAGGTTACATTCCACATGAATACCATTGGTCACTACCATAGGTTCTCAATACCATGGGAATGTTATTTTTTTATTTTGATAGGGGTTGGAACAAGGATTTGGATGAATGTCTCAACTATTAGGGGTAGAGGAGATCATCATGGAGAATAGAGATAATATTAAAAATACTATCACTTCCAAATGTAAGGACAAATTGTGGGATGATAAAGACCTCGAGGGGAAAAGGAAGCTAAGGTACTATAAGGAGGTGATAAACCCCACTCTCGTTAACCAGAATTATCCATGTGTCATTGTTGGTGTCCAAGTGTGAATGAATATTCAAACCCTTTCCCACATTAATTATCAATCTGGGTGCATTGGTTATTGCAAGGCTAACATGCACAATATATGCAGATGAAAATAGTGCCATTCTAGGTTAATCATGGATTCGATATTAAGCAAAGAAAAAAATTACTGTAATGGCTAATAAATAAATAGAAGTAATAATCTTAAATATTATAATGCATTCATATCAATAAGAATATAAAAAATTACTCCTACTATCACAACAATTACAAATTATACAAAGCAGGAAAATAGAAATAACAATATACAGGAGATACGCAACACTTGATTTGAGAGTGGGGCCAACTCTCTCGATCAAAGCCGTGATATGATCAAAACTCATAGAAGTAACATGAAATTAAACTTTCATTAACTTGATAAAATAATGTTCTGTTGCACAACCGAAATCCTTACATTACCAACCCTATCTCGCTTATATCCCCCTTCTTTCCGATTTGTGTCCTTTTAAACATACAAACAAAAAATGGAAATAAAATGATTACAAAATCTCAATAAACAAGATGAGATTTGAAATAACTTTCCATCATGATTCAAATTTCAGCACAAGTCGAGTCCGGAAATTACAATTGGGGGCAATTTGGAAAACAGACCCACAACGTAAAACCCGTGAATCATCTCCTTGAAGAACCCTAAGTTTCTCTCAATCAAGATCGAATTTGGAAAAAATGCTCAATCGAAAATTAATTTTGTCCGTTCGGACAAAACCCATGTTTCGGATTTTCAGGATTCTTTTTTCGTTTTCCCGAAATGTTCAACGCAAAAACCTTCTCTTATTATCCCAACGAATTTGTAAGCTGGAATATTTAATTATCACTCGAAGAATAAAATTTGCAATCTAGAAGAGATCTTGGAGGCTAAATCGTAAGTGATGTTATAAGGAATTCATTAATAAACCATCATTGGCAAAATCATGCATAATAATCATTAATGTATTAAAATAAAGGAGAACAAGTATTACTTATCCAAAAGAGCATCAATAATTATGAAATGCAATTATATAATAAATTGTGATAAATAATGTGATAAAAGAACATTAGAAATTTATGAAATGGATGTTAAGAAGTCATAATAAAGATACAAATTAGTGGCCCAACATCTCCCCCAAACTGAACATGTTTCATGTCCCCATGCACCCCAATGCCTTTGTATTAACCAAGTTGTAATACAATAATCAAAATACTCACCCTCGCACATGATATTGATGGAAGAGAAGGCTTCTTCCCCAAATGATTCCTTAAAACAATTTTCATATTTATTTTCAACCATATGTATATGAAGTTGCAACAAAGTATGATACAAGTAAAAACAAACTTCATTACAAATCGTATTTTTGCTAAAATTTCGCAAGCAAATTTATACTATATCAATGATTCTCCAATCTGAAAAATCAAATCAATGCAATGAAAATATTTCAATATATTAGAAAAATATTTGTAGGTAATAATGCATGATATTTTTGGAATTTACAAATTGCTTTAACATGAAAATTTCGGGTTTAATGATGCCTCTTTATTATCCAAAAATCACAATAATCCAGCTTGATAGTTTTAAGGATATACAAAAAATGAGGAAGAAATGGGAAATAATTAATCATGCATAGCAACCCTTCCCCCCAAAATAGATAATTAGCATGCCCCCCATGCTACACTAGAAGAAAAATTGAGGTGGTTGCTATAATCATGGATAAAATCTTTGCTTGGTGTATAACAACATGGAATAAATGAGATTTTAAGAATGAAAAAGGGAGATCGATGGATGATAATTAATATTAATGGAATGTTCATGATAATGAAAATAACACTCCCCCAAACTCGAAAGATTTTGTGTCTCCCGAAAATGGGAAGTGGTAAAGAAGGAGAAATAATGGTTGAAAAAATATGAGTGAATAATGGTCAATGGTTTTTCATGACATTCTCCAAAAATTTTAATAAATCAAAACCTTATGTTATTTTACCTCAAGTTTTACCTCCATAAAAATGTGGATTGACATGTATGGATTGACATTTCTTGAAGCTAATATAAGTTGAGCCGATGTCGAAAGTGATGTGGAAGGTGGAAGCCATGCAAGCTCGAAAAAGGTAATCGAAAGTGTAGCAGTGATTCCTTCCACCAAAATAATTAGTTTCCTTTGTCATCTATAAAACATCTTAAGATTATCCTTAATCAGCAATTCATCACCTCAATTACCTCATTAAATATAAAAGTGATATAATCATATTGTGAATTCCATTGGATAATAATTGATAATAAGAGAAAAAAGGGTATTCCCTATACGCATAATATTTGGTTGTTATCAACACAAAAATGATGAGAATTATTTATCTCCGTCTTTGCTTCTCAAGGTCTGTCCAATTACCTAGGCTTCAAAATTATAATTAGGCCTCTTTATTCCACCCTCAAAACAATAGTGGTGTCGTTAAGTTATAAATAAATTGTGACCGATTAGGGCAAAGCAACTATCTTTGGTTAAAGATATAATAATTGTAAAATAAAGGAATGCTGGGATTATATGATACAAAACGTCAAATATCAAATATCCTAAAATTTTCATCCCCGACATGTAAAGTAAATATTTATAACTCAATAATAGATATAAAACCATAACCACCATCATCTAAGAACCGATTAAATATTACCCCATGAACCATGAGTTTTGGAAAACCTCGTATGTGCAACAATCACTTTATCGTAAATAAACTTTGAGAAAACAAGGTAACCAAGTATATTATAGTATTAAATTAACTTCTAGACCATAGGCATAGCCATTGCTCCCGTAAATCATCCATACCCCTCGACAGGATGCCTTTTTTTAACCCATTGAGATGTAAGTGTCCCATATATTATAAATGATTACATAGTTACAAAAGCCTTTTAGGTTACTTAGATGTCAACTAATGGTCATTGTTCTGACGCGGTAAGTACTTAATAATAATTCCATTCACAGGAGCTAACAAAAGTGAAAAATTCAGCTCGTGATGAGACCTCTTGTGCTTCAGTTTTATGATCGAAGGTCGTTACTATGGCTTGGTGCATCATTGGTAATGTCACTTTATTAGGACCTATGATCATGGTAGGTTGGCTCGTGATGAGACCTCATATACTCTAGTTGACTATTTATGTTTATAATTCAACTATGGTTATTGTTAATCAATAAAATATTACTTAATAGATGGGGTGGTAGGTCAGCTCCTTAAGAGCTAGGAATGACATAAAAATTTGTGTAGTAACTATTTTCAACTTTGATAGTTTTTCTTCTAAAAAATTAATAACCTTCAAATTACTGCTGATAAATATTTTTTTCATTTATGTGATTGGGGTTGAGGAAAAATTCATTAGATAATGGTGGAAAGATTTAAATACAATCATCATAAATTTTACAAGATCAGGGACTTGACCAATTAGGAAATTTGAAAGCTGGCATGATGAAATAATATTTTCATAATTATTCCTTAAAAATAAGATTATTTTAATAGATAAACAAAGATAATTGACTACCCAATCATTATGTCAAAGAGGGCCTAGACCATTAAAAGTATTTCCCGTTCGCCAAAGAGAAAAACAAATCATAAATACCTACATATGTCGAATTCAATGTGAAAATTTGCCAACAACAATAGTTGTGACTGAGGTAACAACAACCATGACTTAGGTAATAACACGGAAAGGGGAAAAAGAGGAATGTTAGGAAGGTGACATGAAGGAGGATTAGTCACTTTACAAGATAATGAGGAATTAAGAATGAATCATTCTTAAGAAGACTTACCATAATAATCATTCTTTAAATACGAGACCTCCCCCCAACTAAAGTATGTCTACCATCAATCATAGTTGGTCATTTCATAAGTAAAATACCAATTAAATCCATGGAGTTGGTCGAGGACGTACTTGGCAACCTACCTTGGCAATGTAACAACACTAGAGGAGTAACAACACCAAGTACTTAGAGAAATATCACTATGGAGTAACATCACCGAAGGAGTAACAACACCAGACACTTAGAAAATTTCCTGGAGTAACAACATCAGAGGAGTAGCAGCACTAGATACTTAGAATCTTTTTTGGAGTAACAATACCAGAGGAGTAACATCACCGAAGGAGTAATAACACTGGATACTTGGAAAATTTTCTGGATTAATAGCACCGGAGGAGTAACAACACTGAAGGAGTAACGACACTAGACACTTGGAAAATTTCCTAGAGTAATAGCATCAAAGGAGTAACAACATCAGATACTTAGAAAAATTTATGGAGTAACAACACCGGAGGAGTAACAACATCGGGTACTTAAAAATAAATTCTGGAGTAACAACATCGGAGGAGTAACAACACCGGGTACTTAGAAAATTTTACGGAGTAACAACATCGAAGGAGTGAAACACCGAAGGAGTAACAACACCAGACACTCTAAAAACTTTCAAGAGTAACAACATTGATGGAGTAACACCACTGAGGGAGTCACAGCAGTGACGGAGTCACGACACTGATAGTACAACATTGACAGAGTAACAACAGTAACGGAGTAACAAAACTGATGGTGTAACAACAAGGACATTGTAACAACAGTGATAGATTCACAACAGTAACGAAGTAACAACACTGACAGTGTAACAACAGTGATAGAGTAACAACAATGACAGAGTCACAACACCGATGGAGTAACAACATCCAACACTTGGAAAAAATTTCCGGAGTAACAATGTCGTGAAACTTATAAAATTCTCCAGAGTAACAGCACTGTGAAACTTAAAAGCTTGCTTCTCTAATTTTGAGAACAAAACCAAAAAAATGTAACTTTGAAGTAAACAATACCTAAAGGATAAAAACATAGGAGAAATCAGAAAAGAAACGACTCTTTATTGAAAATCAATAAATAAATAAATAACTTAAGTTACAATGGTTAGGATTTTTTTTGCAGCAATGTTGTTTGTGAATGGTGAATGAATGGAAAAATGCTTTTTCAGAAATGACTTGGATCTTCAAATATAAATCATTTCTCCATTTCTCATGTTATAATTTAGTTAATTGATGAAAATTATTCATGTTGTTTTCTCCATCTGAGGAAAAATATTTGATTTTTTTTATTTATTTCATTATCATTGCCTTCAAGAATCACTTGCTCATAAATTGACCTCATTTATTCTCCTACGACTTGCAAAAAAATGAGTGTCTACCTGCAATAAAACATGAAATAATGGAACAAGAGAGGTGATCGGGCTCTACTTATCCAAAAAATATGCAAGAAAAAAAAAAAACAAGTAGTTACTCTATAAAACAAATCCATGGAAAAAAATAACAAAGTAAAATTAATGTATTACATGCGGGAGAGTGGTGGCCAACCATACTAACCAACAGTGTTTCAATCATAACTTCTTTGTTTTTAGTCTGATTTGAGTGATTCCAAAGCAAAATAAAATTGAATTTAGAGAGATGTCTCCAATAGAAACATGTTTTCAAAATTCCATGTAATGGTATCTTAAATTTTCTTAGAACAACCTGCATAACAGAGTCATTTTCGATTTTCCATCTCAGACCAAAAATTGATATTTTAAGCATAAATTTCTCATTTGATGATGGATTGAACTGATTCAAACTGGAGATTTAATTATATTCATGTAGCTATGCCCAATAGTAACAGGGTTTGAAGGAAAAAATAATTGATGGCTCTAATATTCTTGATATAAAGTTAGTATTGTGATCATAAATTTCTCATAAAATATCGAAATAAAGTGATTCAAATTGCGTTATAAACTAGATTCATAGGGGAATATACAAAATCTAGTCATTTATGCCTCCAAAAACAGACCGTCCCAACTCTGTTCCTAAGTTGCCTACTAGACATCCTATCATTATTTTGGTCATAAATTTTTCATTTCAAATCAAATTGAGTAATTAAAATCAAGTTAGAAAGTAGACATAAATGGCTATGTAGGATAGAAAAAAGTATTGAAAATATGCCCATCTGGTCCCTCAAAATATGATTGTCCCGGTTGTTTTTCGAGAATTGTCATCAAGCCCACAAGCCATAAGATATGATAATCAATGAATTTTTCCATGAAGGTGATCAAAATGAATATGAGTGTTTGTAGAAATTTTATTTTCAATATAATACATCTTCATACATAAATAAATTCGAATATTGATCACCGATGTTAATTTTCACAACGTGTTGCAACAAAAACAACTATAAAGAAATTTATTTATTTATCTCTTTATTTATTATATTTTCTACACTACACTACTCTACCTTGAAAAATAAAATATACTTACGTATAAGAGTGCCTCCAATGAAGCCATTTTTGAAATAAGGCTTCAAGTATGCACATACCCATAATTGAAAGATGTATGTTAATAAATACACAGGTGTAAGAGACTAGCTTCCCTTTTAAGAATGGTGCCAAGAGTCGTTGAAGTGTGGAGTGATGCTGCAAGAAAACAACAAAGTGAAACTGGCCTTCAATATAGTCTTGATTTCCCATATTTTTTGCATCTTGAAGTTTCTCGATTGAGTTCCAGATTGTGTTGATGCTTTCTTCTTTGACCTCATCCTGTGAGTTTTGGGGGTTTTCCTCTGCCTTTTTGTTTATATCTCTGCTCATAGAACTAGAGAAAAAAAAATTTGAAAAATTCATAAAGCTCAGGACCTATAATAGGGTTAGACTTCCCTCCCCAAGACGAGAGATTGCGTGTTTAAACACAAATAAAGAAATCCAATCAATGAAATATTAAGCTTGGGACCTGGATCAGGGTAGAATTTTCCTCCCAAGGATGAGAGATTGGGCCCTAAGAAATCAGCAAAAAGAAAAGAAAAGAGAAATGACTAATGCTAAGCGCCTAGAGCAGGGTAGCATTTCTCTCCCTAGGACAAGAGATTGGTTCCTAAGAAATCAGCATAAAGAAAAGAAAAGAAAATGGTCTGGACCTAGAGTAGGGTAGAATTTTCCTCCCTTGGATGAAAGATTAATCCTTAGATTAATATGAATCGTGTTATTGCACATTTGTTAGCTTCCTTAGAAACGGCGCCAAAATGTTGGTATCCAAGTGTGAATGAAGATTCAAACCCTTTCCCACATTAATTATCAATTCGAGTGCGTTGGTTATTACAAGGCTAATGTGAACAATACATGCATATGACAATAACACAATTTTAGATTAATCGTGGATTCGATATTAAGCAAAGCAATAATCACTGTAATAGCTAACAAAGAAACAACAGTAATAATCGTAAAGCTTCTAATGCATTCACATCAATAAGAATATCAATAATTATGCCTACTGTCACATCAATTGTAAATTATACAAAACAGGAAATAGAAATAACAATATATAGGAAATACGAAGCACCTGATTGGAGAGTGGGCCCAACTCTATGATCAGGGCTGCGATATGCTCAAAACTCACAGAAGTAACAAGAAATTAAACTTCCATTAACTTGATAAAATAATGTTATGTTACACAACTCAAATCCTTACATTACCAACCCTATCTGCGTTATATCCCCCTTCTCTCGAATTTGTGTCCTTTTAAATATACAAACAACAAAGGGAAATAAACTGATTACAAAATCTCAATAACCAATATGATATCTCAAAGATTTTTCCATTATGATTCAAGTGGCACAAGTCGAATCTGGCAATTACAATTGGGGAAATTTGCAAAACGGCCACAACAGAAAATCTATGAATATGTCCTTCGAAGAACCTTGCGTTTCTCTCAATAAAGACCTAATTTAGGAAAAATGGTTGTAAGAAAATTAATTTGGTTCATTCTTCACAAAACCCATATTTCATATTTTCAGGATTCTTCTTCGTTTTCCCAAAACATTCAACACAAAAATGCTTCTTGTTATCCCAATGAATTTCTGAGTTGGAATATTTAATTAACAGCTGAAGATCAAATCTGCAATCTGGAAGAGATCTTGGAGGCTAAAATCGTGAGTGATGTTATAACGAATTCATTAATAAAGCATCATTTGAAAAATCATGCATAATAATCATTAATTTATTAAAATAAAGGAGAAAAAGTATTACTTATCCAGAAGAGCATAAATAATTATGAAATGGAATTATTTAATAAATTATGATAAATAAGTTGATAAAAGAACATTATAAATGGATGAAATGGTTGTTAAGAAGTGATAATAATAATACAAATTAGTGGTCCAACAGTGATGACTAGTAATAAGAAACAAATGAACATTGCGAAGATAAGAACTAACTTCCATGAGCTTTGAAGTGAAATTAGGCATTGGTATATCCCAAAAACATCATGGGAAGATATAATTTTTCCATTGTATGACACTAAGAGAATTGAAGATCAAAAGAACTTTTTATTAGATTGTCTGAACCTCACTCACATTCATTCTCATTTCTAAAACATCTACCATCATTCAACCTTCTTGACATTTGTGAAACCAGTTTCCACACAAAAATTAGTCTCTTTAAATTATATTAATCACATAGATAAATACATCAATTATTGTTTGAGGATATAAATTGTATCTTAACCACATAATCACTTAGTTGAGAAAGTATCTTAGCTAAATGCTAAACTAGGAATCACCTAAGAAAATCCTAAAGAATATGAACACGCTCCTTTACTTAAAAATCATCACAACTAAGACAAATAGGAATTATATTTTCCAAGTCCCTCCCTTATTGACTACTTGTCTAAATCTCAATTAGAAAAATCTAGCTATTGTCTCGCTGTTTACAAACATAAAGAATAATATGTTGACATCCATATAAAGGAACAACCATCCACCAGAATACATGGATACCTAACTGCTACAACCACTATTCTACTAGGATGTCCTTCGCATACATGGTTTTGTCAACCATTATCACTGCATACCTCTCCATCATTATCAATTCGAAATATTCTAGGCTACTAACTCCATCAAGTTATCTCATAACCCTCGTAAGGGTGTAGTCTAAAAGTTGAATGCTAGAGTTCCACTCTCGAACACTTGAATCATATATCTCTTGAATTCAATTACTAAACAACATCCCAAGTTTTCACATAACCTCATGAGAATACCACTCTCATGTCTTCCATAAATTATGAATACTTCCCTAGATCTACAACTTCCAAAATATATGGACAACCATCCATGTTGATATTTTACCTACAATTTATTTCTTCTATAAATCACTTAAGATTCCATGTTGATTCCCCATGCTAATGCTGCAAATTTCCAAAAAAAATCCAATAAGTAACCCAAATATTTGACAAAAAACTAGTAAGTAGCAGTTTGAGATTCATTAATAAAAAAAAAATTGCATGGAGAACACATTCTCTGTAGTTTTCAACCACCCCTGAAGTAGACATCGAATTTTATCTTCATCAAATTCCAAACTTGACTCCTGTTGATGTTCAAGTCTAGCAACGAGATCTCGGTGATTTGTATCTCCCCTAATAAATTATAGAATTGAATGAAATGGTAGTTAAAGCTCCAAAAAGAGCAACTAAGAAGAGACCTGGAATGCAAAAACAATAACCATCGACCTGAGATTCACACACATGGTGCACACATTCTGGTTCCCATCATTCCATACTTGCACACATCGCAAACCCAATCAGACTCCTCCATCGCTCCTTTACTTCTCTTTGGATTAAGATGTAGAGGGGCCAAATGGAAGAGATGACTTGAAATATTACCCCCAAGACCAACACATCTTCTGAAAATATTCACTTTTATCTCATTTGTTTATACATACACATTCTTCTCATCTGAATTTCCACTTGGTGGAGATGACATAGTGCACGAGGAAGGGTCTTTTTCTTTGCATCAAATTTTCATGTAGCTGGAAAGTGGTTTGTTTCTAATGCATTCAATTCCATGGTGAATGAATCCAAGAACAACCTGGTTCGAATATGCAACAACTTAACTTACGAAAATTCCCAAAATTTATTTTTTGCATCTACGATATATGCTAATCAGTGATTTTACAGTCTGATAATGAGTCCACTTTAACAGATGGTGGAATTTCATATTATTGACAAAATTACAAAGAGATAATCAACTGATGGAAAAATAAACCATAATGCTATAAAAAAATCATAGCATAATGCACACAACAACAATCAAAACAAAAATATCTACTCTCCATTTCCATACCCTGCAGGTCCCAAGGCTCCAACCCATAGGGCTCTGATACCAATTTGGGAAAAAAAATTGCACACCAAAACTAATCTCTTTACATTAGATTAATCATAAATATAAGTGAATCAATTATTGGTTGAAGATAAAAATTATATCTTAACCACATAATCACTTAGTTGAGAAAGTATCTCAACCAAACGCTAAATTAGGAATCACCTAAACAACTCCTAAAGAATAGGAACAAGCTACTTTCCTTAGAAACCATCACAACTAAGACAAGTAGGAATTATATTTTCCATGCCCCCCACCTTAATGACTAATTGTCTCAATCTAAATCAACAAATTCTAGTGGTGCTCCTGATGTTTACAAACATAAAGAAGAATATGTCGATGTTTATATAAAGGAAAAAACATCTTGCACCATAATATATGGGTTCCCAACCACCAGTCTACTAGAATGTCCTTCGCATACATGGTTCCATTAACCATTATAATTACATACCTCTCCATTTTCAATTCGAAATTTTCTAGGCTACTAACTCCATCAAGTTGTCTCATAACCCTTGTAAGTTCTAGTTGGAAAGTTTCATTCCCGAGTTCCACTCTCGAAATCTCGAATCATAGATCTCCCAAATTCAATTACTAACCAGCATCCAAAGTTCTCACATAACCTCGTGAGAATATTAATCCCATGTATTCAACAAATTAGGGATATTTCCATAGATTCATAATTGCCAAGCTATTTGGACATCTATCCATGTTGAACTTTTACCTGCACTTCATTTCTTCTATAAATCACTTCAGGCCATTAAACCATTTTGTTGACTTCTTCCCCATTATATATTACAAACCAAATTAATACTGAACATAATTGTTTATTACATAAAAATACACACAAAATATCAAAGACATAATATAATAAAGTGACAATTTAAAACCACCAACATTGTTAACCGTTTCCCTTTGTACCAAACCAACTGTGAATTCACTAAGAACTCTTGCTTGAATGCACTGCTCACTAGCCATACCCATAGAGATATAGCTATGTCTCTGAGACAACAAGGTAAGAATTTCTACTCCATAAGGGTTTCTCGAGAGAGTTTAACCTCTATAAAGTGTTGAAGCCCTTAAAATGTACATGGAATAGAAATATTTAATTGAAATACCTCTAGCTAGATTTACAAGGGCCTAATTCCCTATGCCAATGATGCGAATTTCCAAAATATTCGAAGAAGTAGCCCAGCGATTTGACAACAAACTAGTAAATTTTTTTGAATTCTTCTTTGAGACCAAATGTAGGCTTGTATAAGTAGTTCAAGCTTGATTAATAAAAAACAACATTGCATGGAGAACACATTCTTCATAGCTGTTAACTATGCCTAAAGAATACGTCAGCTTGTATATCCATCAAATTCTAATCCCAACCCTTGTCGATGTTCAAGTCTAGAAACAAGATCTTGGTTATATGTATCGCCTTTATGAAATTATATGATCGAATGAAATGTTGTTAAATCTCCAAATAAAGAACCTAACAAGAGACCTAGAATAAATAAACAAGATCCACTGACCTAAAATTATTGCATATGGTACATGTGTGCCAGTACCCGTCGTTCCAAACTTGCATGCATCACAAACACAACTAGATTCCTCCATCGCTCATTTACTTCTCCTTGGCTTAAGATGTAGAGCCGCAAAATGCAAGAGATGACTCAAAATATTACACACAAGGCAAATGAATCTTCTGAAAGTATTCACTTTTCTACCATTTATTTTTGACGTATGTGTTCTGTGGATTTGAATTTCCACTTGGCAAAGATGACGCAGCAGATGCGGAAGGGTCTTTCTATATCCATCGAATTTTCATGTAGTCTGACAAGTGGTCTAGTTCTACTAAATTCAATTCCATGGTGAATGAATCCAAGAACAACCTAGCTCGAATATGCGACAATGATCTATGCTCGTAAGTGAATTTGCAGTCTGATAATGAGTTCTTTTTAAGAGATGGTGGCATTTCATATTGTTGACATAATTACAAAGAGATGTTCAACTGACGGGAAAATAACCATACTTCTATAAAAAAATCATAAAAAAATGAACACAAAAAAATTCATAACATAAATATCTACTCTCCATTTCCTTGACCTTGAAGGGGCTAAGGCCTAGACCCATAGGGCTCGGATACCAATTTGTGAAACCGGTTTGCACATCAAATCTACTCTCTTTACATTAGATTAATCACACAGATGAATACATCAATTATTGGTTGAAGATAGAAATTATATCTTAAACACACAATCACTTAGTTGAGTAAGTATCTCATTAAAACACTAAACTAGTTGTGTGGTCATTTAATCGATGTTAAATTACTTACATAAATTGTCAAGAAGGGCCAGTATACTCATGAAGTGTATGTGCATTGTATGTGCTAGAAGTCTTTATTATTCAAACAATTAAATTGAGATATCGTTATACACATGTTTTCTTAACAAATATCATTATTTTATGAAAGTAAATATGTCACACTTTAACAAAAATGAAAGTTATCATACTTGCTCAAAATAAAAATCACACTTTTCTTAAAAGAAATATCACACTCACACTTCAGGGATAATTTTAAGGATGGAACATTATCTTGAAGTTTAAAAAATTGGTGAATCTCACTAGTCCCTAATATGAAAACTATAAAATGTTGATTGATGTATTTGTAAAATTATTCAAAATTATAATGATGTTATATATATTTTCTATATAATGTTTGCGATTTTTAATGTAAAATAATTTAATATTTTAAAATTTGGGCGAATCATTTTTATAAAAAAATGGAAATTGGCGAATCTTTTTTTTGGAAAAACCATGGAAAATTAGCCCACCTGCGAATATTAGCCCCTAAAATTTTCCATGTCACACTTTCTTATATAAAATCAAATCACACTTTCTTGAAATGAAATTTCATACACTGCTTGAAATAAAAACTTGATAATGAAACTAGAAAGACATATTAACTCTATATTCAAATTAAAATCACATTCATGCAACTACACTGGAAATATATATCAACCTATACTCTATCAAACTAATTTCATGTGCATAAGAGGTCTTAGCTCACTCATTCTTCCTACAACAAAAATGATTAAAAAATCCCTCTTCAAACTCAATTTAAACATTCATTCAAAATCAAAACTAACCAATTATTAAAATGATGTATAAAATGCAGAATTAAAGATGCTAATTAAAGACAATGAAAACCTTACAACTCAAGGGGAACTTCTTCCAAGATTTAGGCAATATCATGACTCCTCTACAAGACTATATACGCATCGATACCATACACATCAAGAAAATTAAGTGAAATAGAGTTTTAATTGCAAAATAGATTTTTTGAAACAATAATATCCAAGTCTGTCACTTTGATACCGAGAGGAAAATTTATAATCTTTTACACATCATTGTTTCAGAGTAATATGACCCTACCCTACTTGACACTGACTATAATTAGCATAAAAATATAATATGTCATGATTTTCAGATGATTTGCTATCAACAAAGAAAATCATGAGGCTAAATATTTTTATCCATTAATTCTCACTTGTGTGGTTCACCTTCCATGGTGGTTAAATTCGCTTTGACTAAGCTCCTATGGTGCTTCCCCTATCGATCTAGGCTATAAGAATAGGAAAAAATCATTCTGCCAACTATTTTTCACATACCCATATTCCTTGTTATTTGGTTGGAGCTTCAGAACCCATTGAACCTTCAACTTCGCTACAGACTCAGACATTAGCTGCATAATCACTGTCATTCAGTAGCTGATGTAAATATTGAGTTAAATAATAAAGAATAATGACATTTATGAAACAGAAAATGAGTATGTACCTGATATGCTATAAACCTTATAAATTGATGCCATAATTGAGTTATTAGGTTCAAAAAGAAGGATGATGGAGTGAAATAGGTTTGTCAAAAAGAAGTAATTTTTGGGTTCAACATTCCCCCACACTTAAGACAATGCATGTCCTCATGGAAAATTTCAAAACTTTTGAACCTTCTCTATCAATTCGATTTTTTAGATGCCTGGGCAAGAACATCCAAGTTATTCCTTCTTTCTTTCTTGATAGTGACTTTCATCCTCAGTTTCTTCATCAAACTTCGGTGTTGTAGAATTATGACATTATTCTTAAGAAAATTGTTTTTGGCTTTTAATTTCTTATTCTTTTCATACCATAAACCAAGATGTAACATGATTTTGTAATTTTAAGTTCTTTTATTTCATTTTATACTTTCACGGTTTCAAGTTCTTGCTTAAAATGTTTATTTAATACCTCCAACTCATAAATTTATTCCTTAAAAGTATGTAAAATTTGGGGTTTTTCTAGAGGATCAGCATCAGTAATTTCCTCTTGGTTTGAGGATGATTCCACAGTTTTCCTTGTATCTCTTTGCTCGAAAAACTCTATGTAGTTTTGTATCTCTTGTTGGAAAGGATCTATTTCTAGAGTTCTCCTGGATGGACTAGAAACTGGTAATGGAACTATCGATGATGGAACTCTCAATTCCTCTTCTTCGTCTAAGTTGATGAATCCTATCCATGAACTGCCTTTTTAAGCCTTGCACTTCTTCTCATAGTGGATGATGGTTTTTCAGTAGTAAGGTACTGTTTCTTAACTTCCTCTTGCTCTGTTTTCATTTTGGATGAACTTTATCCTTTATTGTTGGTTATTTTTCTTCTAACATTTCTTTGTTTAAGATTCTCCAACAGACTTGCAACAGGAGTTTCATCCTATGAATACTGCTCTTATTGTGTTTCTTGTACATGTGAGTTTTCCTTAGGGTTTGAAGGTAGCTTCCTTATACTCTTCCTTGTTTTATCACTATGTTTTCCTTGTTGTTCTTCCTTAAAATGATTTGTAATTATGAAATATTCCCAATTGTCTCTTATGTTTCTCAGATGGTCTTCAATCAACATTTTCAATATTCCATGATGGTATAAGGCATTATCTATGGATTGTATTTTCCTCTGTATATTTCCAACCATTTTTCTCAAACTATGAAGCAAGAAGTATGGTAAGTTAATTTCATTACCCTCAAGGAAATTCATTATCGGGTGAGCATGGTATAAAAACATGTTACCAAATCTAACTTCACAAGTATGAATTTCTGAATAATAAATAGTAAATTTCTCCATTTGGTTTTCAAAGTTGAGACTGGGATCCCTTCTTACACACATAAATGTCCATACCTAGATTCTTGAGGAATAATTTCCTGTCTTTCTCTTCAATCTCTATGTTCCTAAACCATCTCTCTTTGATTCTTAAAAATTTGGTAGCCTCTGCTACAAATGACTATGTCAAAACTACTTTCACGTCCCCCATATTTGATTCTATGCCATCGTATGCCCAAGAGAAATATTTTGTCACTTCTTTCTCATGCCCATCAAAATTTTCCACGAATTATAGCCACTGCACTTTTTGCAACAACTCTTTGACTTGTGGGCATCCTTCAAGGAATTTAACCCCATTCAGGTCTAAGCGTACAACGACTCCCATGTTGGAGAATTTTGGTCCCCTAATTTCTCTTTTGACAAGGTTATGGAAATAATTTGGTGGTGGAATAGGTTAGGGAGACATAATTTGAGTAGTAGGTGAGATGCTCTTGGAAATGGAATAGGACTTCATGAAATGTGTATGATTCAATGATGATGATCATATGAGCATGAGGTGGAATGATACGTGGAAGAAAAGGGAATAAATTTAAATGATGGAAAGCTTTCATATCAATTTTATTTGACATGACATGGATATTTTAGTTAATTTCAAATTCATGTCACAATTATTATGCAAAATTGTGATAGCAAAAATCATCATCTCTTAATTTCATAATTCAATATTTTTACCTTTATTATCTAACTAATATTTTCATACTGTATAGCTTTTCCTTACTTATTTTTTATTTATCTTTTCGTAGGTTGCATTCAGGTTACTCTAGCTTGTAATATTCATTCAATTTTGTTTTTCCATGATCTTCATTTGCCCTGGTCACAATTTGTCAAGTCAGCTGCAAAGTTCCATGAGAGCTACAGATTCTTGACATTTCTGTAGCTACTCTATTTTTCGAAAAGAGCAAGGAGGATTAAAAATAAAATGGGACAAGAATAGGAAATTAAAAATAAAATCTATGCTGCCAATAATTCTGGGTTTTCAACTTATATTTTATCTATAAACATGTCAACGATGTTTCTTTTCATGTTTATACAAAAAAAAGATTCATCATAATTTTTTTTTCATTTCATTTTTTTCTTCATTTTTTTTTTTATTATTATTTTTATTTTGAAAAAGAAAGGAAAAGGAAAAGTTGGAGAGGAAGAAGAATCCTCCTTGACCAACTTCAAATTCAGATGAGCTTGCAGATTTCTTATGAAATCCTCCCCTCATAATGATTTATGATATATTTGTAATCTATGACGATTTACAAGGAAAGTTAATTTTCTTCATCAATGGTTATGATTCTCACTACTCCATCATCATTGAAATTTTAAATCTCATAAGGACTAAGCCAATAAGTTTGAAATTTTCCTTGAAAATATTTAAACTTTGAATAAAAAAGCAATGTCCAATCACCAGGCTGGAATTTTCTTTCTTTGATGAATTTATCATGCCACCTCGATCTTTTTTGTTGAACTATATTGGTACTATGAATAACATCTTTTATTATCTCATCAAGTTCATTAAATTGCTCCATTCATTGTCTTTTTTCTTCTTATAGACCAAGACCCAATTTGATTTTCATTTTAAAGTTGTTTATCTGGAACTGAATAGGAAATAGGAATTGCTTCCCATAAACAAGTTCATAAGGACTGTGTCCTATTGTATTTCTTCATGTGGTATGGTATGCCCATAAAGCTTCTAGAATTTGTTTTCCCTAATCCCTTCTATGCAGATGCACAATATTGGTAATCATTTCTTCAATTACTTTATTTGTGGATTCAACTTTTCCATTTTATTGTCGATTATATGGAGTATAATTTCTATGTTTAATTTTGTATTCTTCCATTATCTTCTGTATAAATTTGGATGTAAATTTAACACCTTGATCTGTCTCAGTTTCCCTTAGAACAACAAAATGAGTGAAAATATCCTCAAAATGAAACTACAACATTTTCAGTAGCAAAATGAAGTACTTTAGTTTCTACCCATTTTGTGATATAATCTATACAAAATAAAAAAATGCACCTTTTTGGTCTTGATGATGGATTGATTGGACCAACAAAATCCAGAGCCCATTTTTCAAAATTTTAATATCTTTGGTACTTCATCTTCTCTAACACATCTTCGAATGATTAAGTCAGATCCTATCTTGTATAATTATTCATTTATCCATGAATACGATGCACTAGTTTTAATAGCCTTCATTTTCTCTCAAGGAGACAAATATGATGGTGACTTCCATGTAGCCAAATAATTAGCAATATCTGCAAACCAAGGAGATTTAAGAGATACTGGAAATATATATTCATCAATAAAAAGCATCTTCTACAAGAATAACATTATTATCATTTTGGATTCTAGATAGAAAATCATCAACTGTGTTTTGTTTTCTAGGTCTATCCAAAATAGTATATTTAATTATTGTAATAATACGAACCATGTTTTAATTATTCCATTACTAATTTATTTATTAATTAAATATTTAATTGTAGAATGATCTGTATGAACGAAGGTTTCATAACTAGTGATAAAATGTCTAAATTTATTAATGGTTTGTACAGAGCTAAAAACATATTTTCTGTTACAGTGTAATTCAACTCTGGAGGGGTCAAATTTTTTCTTGTGTAGTAAATGGAATATGGAGTCAAATATTTTTTTTCCTAATATAGCTCCTAAATTCGTGTCTGAGGCATTAGTTGAGACGTGAAAAAAGGTAGTTTCCAATTTGGTCCTCTTAAGATGGGTGCTTGGGAAATATTTTCTTTCAATGTTTCAAAATATTTCTAGTAGTCATAATTCCAGATGAATTCACAATATTTTGTAAGAAATTTGAAAAGTGGAAAAACAATCTTTGTGAATTTTTCTGTAAATCTCCTATAATAGCGAGTAAATCCAAGAAAACTTTTAAAATCCCTTTGACAAGTAGGAATTGATAATTTAGAAACTACTTCTACCTTAGTTGCATCCACTTTAATTTCATCTCCTCAAATATGGTGGCCTAAAACAATTCCCTCAGTAAACATCATAAAAAATGTTTCATGGCTTAATGAGAGATTTTCTTCTTTACACCTAATGATAAATTTTTCCAAATTTTTAAGAGTTTCTTCAAAAGAGTTTGCATAAACAGTAAAATAATCCATGTAAAATTCCACACAATTATGAATTACATTAGAAAAAATACCTAAAACTGCCCTTTCGAATATTGCATGTGCATTACACAACCCAAAAGGAAGTACTCAAAAAGCATAATTTCAACATGGATAGGTAAAGGTTGTTTTATGTTGATGTTCTAGAGCCACTTGGATTTGGTTATATCCACTGAAAACATCCAAGAATGGAAAGTAATTTTTCCCAACCAATGTTTCAAGAACTTTATCTATAAACGGAAGTGGAAAAGGATCTTTTAAAGTGGCTTTATTTAACTATGTATAATCAATGCATACTCTCCATTTTCCATTCTTTTTCGGAACAATTACCAATGGAAAAACCCATTGTGTTAGGTCCCCATATTACTAGTGTAGTCTCTTATTGTTATTAGTGTAGCCCCCTTATTGTTATTGTTGTACCCCTATAACCCCCATATTGTTATTATTGTTTACTTACATTATTATTGTTAGGTCAGCTAGGATTATATTGTGACCCCATGGACCCCTATATATAGAACAAGGTTTTGTCATTTGTATCATCCAAGAATTTTTCATTTATGTAATGTATTGGAGGTTGTCCCCTAAAAGTGGTTGATTTATAAGGTGTTGATCTCTCTTTTCTTCTATTTTTGGAGCTAGTTTCATAAAATTTGGTATCAGAGCCTTTGGATTCTAGGGTTTCGCTGCTCCAAACAGGTCATCGTGGTATTTTCGCTATAACTATTTTTATAAAAAGTTTCAGAAGCTGAAATTTTTATAGCATGAATTCAAAATCTCGAGGAACGTCATGGAAACATTTCAGATCATGGTTCACAATATTTTGGAGATATAGTCTGTGGAAGTTATGGATTTTTGTAGGCTCCTGAATTTAACCTAAACAGGGCATCATGGAATTTTCACTATAAATTTTATTACGAGGGTTTAGAAGTTGAATTTTTTACAGAGGAAAGCCGAAATCCTGAGAAACATTGTCGAAAAATTTCAGAACTTGATTCAAAATATGTTTGGAGATATGGTCTATGGAAGCTAGGGTTTTTTCAGGCTCCCAAATTTCATATCAAAGAGGTGACCATGGGAAATTCATCATAACTCTCTTTCTAAGAATTGGATTGGAATTATTTAAAAAGTGGCTACAAGTAATCAAACTTTAGTTTCATGTGTATAAATTTCATAGTAGAAGGAGAAAACAGTGACATGTGGAACTCTGTACAATTTCTCTCTTCTGAACCAGTCCATAATTAGGTCATTGTGGGATATTGGGCATAACTTTTTCTTGAATAATCCAAATCAGGTCAAACCTCTGGAATTTGAGAGGAGATTAAGAGGGCTACTACAGGGAAAAATTTCAGATATTGAAGATCCAAAATCATAGAGATAATTCAGTTTCAATATCAAGCTCCTCAGAATCAAGAAAAAGGTGTGTATTTTTTTTTCAAATTGCATAATTCTTGTTTGAAAAATCAATTTTAAGTGATTCCAAAGGCCTATTGAGCATAGATATCAGTATTGGGTTCTAAAATTCCTCTTAAAAAGAATTCAACACCCATTAAGCCCTCATATTACTCTACTATGACTCATGAAGATGAAGAATTGCAACATGATCTATCAAAATTACAAGAGCAAGTGCACCAAATTTTTCTCTCAAAAAGAGTGACAAAAAATCAAATGGAAGTTTTTAAGAAAGGCATGGAAGCGAAGATGGATTTTTTGAAGAATAATATGGATGGTTTGAAGAAATGGATGAAATATATGATCGATGGCATTGAAGCTATCATGGAAGCTAAGATGGATGACATGGAAGAAAAAATGAAAGACAACATGGAAAACATGAACAATGATCTAAAAGCAGACATGTAGGGTTTGACAAAGTTGATACTAAGAAATGTTTCCTAATGGCGAAAATATAGTAGAGGAAACTCATGATGAGAACAAAATAAATGTTAATCATGATTTCGTAAACTCTAATGTTGGTTGGAAGAACCATCATATTCCAAAGATGGATATGAGAAATTTTGATGGCAAGGACCCCGTAACATGGATACTACAGATGGAGGAATATTTTTATCTCAATAATGTGAAAAACACACAAAAGGTACACATTGCAACTTTACATTTAGAACAAAATACATTTTTATGGTATCGATGGTTTGCTCCCATAGTAAAATTGTCACTTGGTCAATTTTTATGGAGGAAATGATAGCAAATTATGAGGATAAAAAGAGCAACACCCTCTTTAGCCAATTGATAAATCTCAAACAAAAGGGTTCAATGGTGGATCACATTGAGGACTTCCAAAAAATGAATATAAGGGTAACTAATATTCCAAAGGAACAGATGATTGATGTCTTCATAGGGAATTTAAAGGATAACATCCAACATGAAGTTTGTGTTTGGGAACTTGATTCATTGGAGAAGGCATTCAGGTTGGCAAGAAAAATTCAATGTAAAATTATGGCGACAAGGAAGCCTACCACTCACATCTATAAAGATGGAAGCGTTTCTACTCCTAGAATTCCACAACCTATAAGGTTGGCATCATAACAATTGGAAGACAAAAGAGAAAAAGGGATTTGCTATATTTGTGATAGAAAATACACTAAATGTAATAAGTGTGCTGAGAATAAATTATTTTACATAGATTGTGAAGATGCGGAAGAAAATGAACAAGAAACTTCAAAAGAAGAGGATATACACCAGGAACCAACACTAGAAGAAGAATAAATGAGTCATACCATATCGTGTAATGCATTCGCAGGAATTACCACTCCTCAAAATCTTGAGATAGAAGGACATATCAAGAATAAAAAGGTAATAGTGTTGATTGATTCGTGTAGTACCCATAACTTAATTCATTGTAAGGTAGCCAAGGAATTGAATTGTTTCCTATAGCCAGCACCGAAATGTCAAGTGATGGTTGAAAATGGAGGAACTATAAATTGCTCTGGAAAATGCCATAATATCAAGCTAACCATAGGGGAATATGTATTGAATAGTACAATGCTTTCCACTCCAATAGGAGGTGCTCATGTTGTTCTAGGAGTACAATGGTTACAATGTTTAGGGACAATAGCTTTTAATTTTCAAGAACTTTTCTTGAACTTTTTTTTGGAAGGAAAGGAAATCGAATTACGGGGTATCACAGGGAATCCGGGAAAGATAATAAGCACTAATGTCATGACAAAGCTTCTGAATAAATAACAATGAGGCATAATTGCACAATTATGCTCACTAGAAGTTCCAACATCAAAATCATCTATTTCTCCATATCTCCAAAAAGTCTTGGACAATCATTCCAAGGCATTTGAAACTCATAAAGAACTCCCACCTATTCATGATCATAATCATGTTATTCATTTGATTCCAGGAAGTGTTCCTCCAAACATCAGGCCTTACAGATATCCTTACATCCAAAATAGTTAAATTGAACGTATGATTGAAGACATATTAGAGGCTGGTATAATTCAACCTAGTCAAAGTTATTTCTCTGCTCCAGTATTATTAGTGCACAAGAAGGATGGATCATGACACATGTGTCCCAATTATAGGGAGCTCAATAAGCTCACTATTAAAGATAAATTTCCCATTCCTGTGATTGATGAATTATTGGACGAATTACATGGCACAATTTACTTTACCAAGTTGGATATTCGTTCAGGATATTATCAAATTAGAATGAAGACTGAAGATATTTTGAAAACAACATTTTCGAACTCATGAGGTTCATTATACATTTTTGGTCATGCCTTTTTGCCTTACCGATGAACCTTCTACATTTCAAGGGTTGAATAATTCCATTTTCAAACCCTTGCTTAGAAAATTTGTGCTATTTATGAGAAGGAAATATTGGCAATACTACATGCACTAAATAAATGGAACCTTACCTAATGGGAAGGCACTTCAAGGTAAAAAATCATCATGATAGTCTTAAACATTTTTTGGAACAAACACTATCTTCAAAAGAGAAGAAAAAATGGCTCACAAAGATGTTGGGTTATGACTTTGAAATCATCTACAAAAAAGGGAAGCTAAATGTTGTTGGACATGCACTCTCAAGAAAGGATGAAGAGGTGGAAGAATTGTTTTTTGAAATTTATATTATCCAACCAAATTGGATAACCGAAGCAAGGGATGAATGGAAGAAGGATGAAGAAGTGTGGAAGCTCATTCAAAGTTTGAAGCAATATCCTAGTACATCTGATACATTTAGTTATAAAAATGATTCCTTATGGTACAAAGATTGCTTATATGTTTGTAAGAATTCCCAACTAAAAAAAATATTCTTTTGGAATTTCACACTTCTCCCTTATGAGGACACACGAGATTTTTTAAAACTTACCACAGGGTGAAGAAAGAATTTTTTTGGGATGGCCTTAAATCTTATATTCAAAATTTTGTGCCAGAATGTTTGGTTTGCCAGCAAAATAAAGTTGAGAAAATTAAGACCCCGGGTCCTCTACAACCTTTATCCATTCCAAGTCAACGCTCGGAGGAGATTTCAATGGATTTTATCACAGGTTTACCTAAGTCTGAAGGAAAGGGTGTCAGCATGGTGGTAGTTGATTGACTTACCAAGTATTCACAATTTTGTGCATTATCTCATCCATTTAAATCAAGTACAGTTGCTACTGCATTTATGGAAACAATTCGAAAGCTGCATGGAAACCCAAATATTATGGTAAGCGACAAAGATCCCATTTTTACTCGAAATTTTTGGATGGAATTATTTTCTTGTTTGGGTACTCAACTAGCTCATGGCTCATCTTATCATCCTCAATTTTATCGTCAAAGTAAGATAGTGAACAAATGTTTGGAAGGATATCTTCGTTGTTTTGTATATGATAAAAAAACACAATGGGTCAAGCGGTTACCTCTGGCTGAATGGTGGTATAACACTTCCTTCCATACTGCAGCAAAAATGACCCCATTTATGGCACTTTATGGATATCATCCACCATCCATCACATCATCTTTAAGAGAAAATTCTAAGGTGCAAGAAGTGGAAGATCACATTGAACATGAACAACAAGTTCTCCAGCTCTTAAAGGATAAGCTAAATTTGACACAGAATCGAATGAAACAACAAGCATATTAACATTGCAGCAAGAGAATTTTTGATGTAGGAGATTGGGTATTTTTACGGCTACAATAATACAAGAAAATTTCCCTCAAGAAAGCTAAGAAGGATAATAAATTATCACCAATATACTATGGTCCTTACAAGGTGTTGCAAAATATTGGTACTATGGCATACAAATTGAAGCTTCTTGCTTCTTCGTGAGTGCATTTAGTTTTCCATATTTCATGCTTAAGAAGGTTATAGGTGAAACAATTCAAGTTCAAACAATATTTCCAGAACTTGATGAGGAAGGAAAAACCATATTGGAACCTGAAACAATCACGGAAACAAAAACTCGATAGCTACGAAATCGATCAATTTCAGAGTATCTCATCAAGTTGAAGAACTTAACCACTGAATATTCTACATGGGAGGATGATAATTTTATACAGAAACATATACATCTACTCAAGAATTGTGGGAAACACTTTTTTGAAGGAGAGGGGAATGTTAGGTCCCCATATTACTAGTGTGTTGCACTAAAAAATGTCACCTTGACATTTTGCTGACTGTATGAACTCATTAACACTCATACATGCCTCCTCTGTAAGTCTTACAACCTTTACTCCTCGTGTCAAGCCCTAAAACTAGAGGAAAAACCCTAAAAACTCAAAAAACCTTGGGTACGCAGGTAACATGAAGCCTACCTGCATTCCTAGCTTGGGTACGCAGGTAATACACTACTTACCTGCGTTCCAGAACACATTTTTCCTTTGCAATGCCTGCGTACCCTCCTCAAAGTCAAAAAAGCGAGAAAGTAAAGTCAAAAAACTGACTTGAGGTCAATTCTAGAAGGTTCTAGATGATAATTTTTGGGGATGAGTACGCTTTAGTAAGGTGCATGTATCCCACACCTTAAGGAACTAATCCCTTGATGTGAGGAGCCTATCCCTTTGAAGGAGGATTCTATCCCTTCAAAGGTGGAACCTTAACCTCCTCATCTACTCTATAAAAGGAAGCATTGGGTAGCCTCAAAGGGAGTTCAAGATTTATGGGTGATTGAGTTGAAGTGTTGTTGAGATTTAGACTTCTTTCTACTGAGCTTTTGAGAGGAAAGATCACATACCTCTATGTGCTCCTGGAGGAAGAGTGCAAGACTTATCAAAGTAGAGGAGACTCCTGCTCAGGACCCCGGGAAGGCCTTTCAAACATCAAGTCTAAGGTTGTAAGGTTCTTCTGTTATTTTAAGATGAATACAATCAAGTTTTGTTTTTCTCAATAAATTGTTGTTCGATCGTTTATTTCAATAAACCGTCGTTTGATCATTTATTTCATAGATTCCTTGATCACTATGATAGGTATGTTTTATAATTATTTGTTATACAGGTGCTATTTAATATAGGTAGATTGTAGAGAGTAGATACGAGGATAGTTCCTTTTACTCTGTCAACCTCATTAAAAAATGAATCAGTGAGCCAAGGATAGTTCCTTTTATTGTGCCAACCTCGTTAAAAAATGAATCAGTGAGAAAGAGGAAAGTTCCTTTTACTGTGTCAACCTCGTTAAAAAATTAATCAGTTATACAAGAGCATAGTTCCTTTTCTTGTGTTAGGCTCGTTGAAAAATGAAACAAGCTTCTGTGAGGATAGTTCCTTTTACTGTGTCAACCTCGTTAGAAAATGAATCAGTGGTCCGAGGATAGTTCCTTTTCCTATGTCAACCTCATTAAAAAATGAATCAGTGAGTCTGAGGAAAGTTCCTTTTACTGAGTCAACCTCGTAAAAAAATGAATCAGGTAAGAGGAAAGTTCCTTTTATTGTGTTAAACTCGTTAAAAAATGAATCAATGGGCCATGAGGATAGTTCTTTTCCTGTGGAAACCTCATTAAAAAACGAATCAGTAGGTTCTATAGGTAGATTGTACAGATTAGTTTGTGAGGATAGTTCCTGTTACTGAGTCAATCTCGTTAAAAAATGAATCAGGTGTGAGGACAGTTCCTTTTACTGTGTCAACCTCATTAAAAAGTGAATTAGTGAGTGTGAGGATAGTTCCTTTTACTGTGTCAACCTCATTAAAAAATGAATCGGTTAGTGAGGAGAGTTCCTTTTACTGTGTCAACCTCATTAAAAAATGAATTAGTGAGTGTGAGGAGAGTTCCTTTTACTGTGTCAACCTCGTTAAAAAATGAATTAGTTGGTAAGAGGAAAGTTCCTTTCCTGTGTCAACCTCATTAGAAAATGAATCAGTAGATAGATTGTAGAGAGTAGATTAATAGATTAGAAATAAGTAGTTTCTGAGGATGGTTCCTGTTACTGAGTCAACCTTGTAAAACAATGAAGCAGGTATGAGGAAAGTTCCTTTTACTGTGTCAACCTCATTTAAAAATGAAACATGTTACCATGAGCATAGTTTTTTTCCTGTGTCAAGCTCGTTAAAAAATAAAACAAATCCTCCACTAATTGAGTCGAGTCTTTGACTAGATCTCGTAAATGTTAAGTCATATATTTAGGTTAGTTATTTCAGTTTTTGGATAATTTTATTACATTTGTATGTCAGGTCTTTCATATGATATCGTAAATAAACCTTCATTCCATCCAGCCATTAATTACCAGTAGTGTTCTTAGTTGAATGAAATGAAGCTGGGGTGGCATGCGCTCTAGCAGTTATGATTAGGGGGCATCAAGCACAATTTTCTCTCTGTTTCAATCTTGTGTAAAAATGAAACCACTCTAAAGCATATTTTTTCTCTGTTTCAAGCTTTTGTAAAAATGAAACCTATCTTGAGTCAATTTTGGTTATTTTCAAGACTCGTTAAACTCACAAAAATCTCGAGATTATTTTTCTATCTTTCATTCTCGTAAAACACATGAAAATGCCAAGTTCTTTCTGTCTTTTCCTGCTCGTAAATTAAATTGAAAGTCGGCCACAGGAGTATATTTTTATCCCTTTTTTGAACTCGTTAAAACTTACAAAAAAGTGAAATCTTGAGTTCTCTTTTAAGCCCTTTTCAGACTCCCTAAAAATGAAAATATTGCCGAGCACTTGATTATTCAAACTCGTTAAAGTAAATGAATGATCATCCCTTCAGTATAAGTTTACCCCTTTTACGGACTGAAATGGACTATTTACGAAAAACGTATACGTTGACTAATTATGGTCAATAGAGTTCTCTCTCACATTATTTTATCCTTTTTCGGGCTCGAGAGACTAAATTTACGAAAAAGTACACCCATGGAATTTACTTAAGTTTTTTCTTCTGACTCCCTAAAATTGAAAAACACTGAGTTTCTCCTATACTGGACTCGTTAAAATTTAACAGTAAAGGACCTGTTCAATTCTTAATAGGAACGAACCACTCCTTCTTAGGGTTCAAATTTTAAACTAAGCTGGACTCATCCGAAGGATGAGCTTATAAACAAGAAAATGTTATCCTCCTCAAAGCTTGTCAAAAATAAAGAGGTACTTTACAGAAATGGTGGGGGAAAAGAGAGAAAAACGAACCTATTTTTTACATTTTGATTAATCAGAAAACCATTAACCACTCTTGAACATGACACTTTTGTTCACCTGGGTTGGGAAATCCTTTGCATAACAGTTAATCAAACCATATTGAAAGTCTTCAGCCGGTTTCTGGGTATTAGCTTTGGGTCAATTGTCACCAAACCATCTGTAGTGTCGTTATGTGTTCAAGAGGACAGTTCAAACAAACCATTCAGTTGCGAGATATTTGTCTTCCATTTTGACCATCCCTGAGTCAGTCCTTGTTAATATATTTCTTCAAAACTTGATCTATGATTTCGTGTTGTGGGCTTACCTACAACGGATCACTTTCTATCGACGACGGCTCATTATCTAGAAAGTTGATACAGAAATCGTCAGTACCTTGAAATCTGCATGCCTCAATGGCAGGTTTCTCGCCTTCGACGACAAGTTGCATCATTAACCTTTGATCGAATGATTCCATGACATGTTCGACTTCAGCTCATTCATTCACATTTCATGGATTGTACTGAGTACTTTGAGAGCCATTGAAATTACTGGTGGTTACTGTCACACTTGTTAACAGCTTACATTATTGACTGGTAATCAAGTGGTTTCTACCATGTTCGACTGCGACACATTCATTCACATGGATAGAATTGTACTGGTTCGAGAAGCGGAAATCAATACCCTAGATCTAGTTTCCACCATCCAGGCTATGAGGAAATTTCGTTATTCATTTATACAATAGACTATTCATAAATAGATGGATGCATCCATGCTGTGTCTACATATGTCTATATTGTTGATGTATTGAAAATCATTCCTTATCAGAATAGTTTAAATCAGTTTTCAAGTTAGTTTTGATTTGAGTATGGGAATGCCTACCTCAGCGATGATATGATTACATATATATATTTTTCATTGAATGTTTTTACAGGTTCCAACTAGGGTGTCCACAGGATGATCCTTGAAATGATAAATTACTTCATTCTTCATATATGACACTCTTCATCTTCATCTATTCCAGACTTCGCACTTTAGGGGGCAATATGTTGCACTAATAACTATCACCTTGACATTATGCTGACTGTATGAGCTCATTAACACTCCTACATGCCTCCTCTACAAGTC
Organism: Pinus albicaulis; assembly: GCA_034641835.2. Lineage (NCBI taxonomy): Eukaryota > Viridiplantae > Streptophyta > Pinopsida > Pinales > Pinaceae > Pinus > Pinus albicaulis. The sequence goes on along the minus strand of CM076575.1, from coordinate 1,303,342,110 downwards.
TTACAACCTTTACTCCCCATGTCAAGCCCTAAAACTGGAGGAAAAACCCTAAAAACTCAGAAAGCCTTGGGTACGCAGGTAACATGAAGCCTGCATGCGTTTCTAGCTTGGGTACGCAGCTAATACACTTCTTACCTATGTTCCAGAACGCAGTTTTACTTTGCAATGCCTACATACCCTCCTCAAAGTCAAAAAAGCGAGAAAGTAAAGTCAAAAAACTGACTTGAGGTCAATTCTAGAAGGTTCTAGATGAGAATTTTTGGGGATGAGTATGCGAGGTGCATGCGAACCACACCTTGTAACTAACTTGAAATGATGTGAGGGAGCGATGCTTCTTAGTGACTGTACCCACCTCTCATCCGCTCTATAAAGGAGGCATTGGGTGGGGCCTCAAAATGGTGAAAGTTGGCGGCATTGTTGAAGTGTCGTTGCACGGTGACCCTTCGCTCGAGATTTGAGAGGAAAAAAGATCACATACCTACATGTGCTCCTAGAGAAAGAGTCTGACTTAGACTCGCTGCATCACCTGAAGGCCCAACATCATTGGCAGTGTTCTTCATATTTTAAGATTAATGTAACAATCAAGTTTTGTTTTTCTCAATAAATTGTCATTCGATTGTTTATTTCAATAAGCCGTTGTTTGATCATTTATTTCATAGATTACTTGATCACTATGATAGGTATGTTTTATAATTATTTTTTATACAGGTGCTATTTAATATTTTCTTGTTTGTGATTGCAGGTCGACGAAAGAACTCTTGTTGCGATGAAAGAACTACTGATGCGACGGGAGAACTATAGTTACAAATAAGCATTTAGATCTAAGGTAGGATCGACACCTTCATAGCATTTATTTGTAAAACGAATATATTTAGAGAAAGAAAAACTTAGTTGTTCGTTTGTTGCTAGATTGTCCTCTAACACTAGGGAGATCGATCTTGTCCGCAAGATCGATTTATAAGGCCTCCCCCTGTGGAGTCACCAATTTTTTGGTCGGATAAATCGATCTTGCGGACAAGATCGATCTCCCTAGTGTCATAAGACAATCTAGTAAAAAACGAACAACTAAGTTTATCTTTCTATAAATATATTAATTTTACAAATAAATGCTATGAATGTGTCGATCCTACCTTAGATCCAAATGCTTATTTGTAACTGTAGTTCTTCCGTCGCATCAGTAGCTCTTTCGTCGCAACAAGAGTTCTTTCATCGACTTGCAATCACAAACAAGAAAATATTAAATAGAACCTGTATAACAAATAACTATAAAACATACCTATCATAGTGATCAAGGAATCTATGAAATAAATGATCAAATGACGACTTATTGAAATAAACAATCGAATGACAATTTATTGAGAAAAACAAAACTTGATTGTATTAATCTTAAAATAACAGAAGAACCTTACAACCTTAGCCTTGATTTTTGAAAGGCCTTCCCGGGGTCCGAAGCAGGAGTCTCCTCTACTTTGATAAGTCTTTCACTCTTCCTCCAGGAGCACATAGAGGTATGTGATCTTTCCTCTCGAAAGCTCAGCAGAAAGAAGTCTAAATCTCAACAACAATTCAACTCAATCACCCATAAAGCTTGAACTCCCTTTGAGGCTACCCAATGCCTCCTTTTATAGAGCAGATGACGAGGTTAAGGTTCCACCTTTGAAGGGATAGAATCCTCCTTCAAAGGGATAGGCTCCTCACATCAATGGATTATTTCCTTAAGCTGTGGGATACATGCACCTTACTAAAGCGTACTCATCCCCAAAAATTATCATCTAGAACCTTCTATAATTGACCTCAAGTCAGTTTTTTGACGTTACTTTCTCGCTTTTTTCACTTTGAGGAGGGTACACAGGCATTGCAAAGGAAAACTATGTTCTGGAATGCAGGTAAGAAGTGTATTACCTGCGTACCCAAGCTAGGAATGCAGGTAGGCTTCATGTTACCTGCGTACCCAAGGCTTTTTGAGTTTTTAGGGTTTTTCCTCCAGTTTTAGGGCTTGACATGAGGAGTAAAGGTTGTAAGACTTGCAGAGGAGGCATGTATGAGTGTTAATGAGCTCATACAGTCAGCAAAATGTCTAGGTGACAATTTTTAGTGCAACATAGTGTAATCCCTTATTTTTATTAGTGTAGCCCCCTTATTGTTATTGTTGTACCCCTCTAACCCCCATATTGTTATTATTGTTTACTTACATTATTATTGTTAGGTAAGATAGGATTATATTGTGACCCCATGGACCCCTATATATAGAAGAAGGTTTTGTAATTTGTATCATCCAAGAATTGTTCATTTATGTAATGTATTGGAGGTTGCCCCCTCGAAGTGGCTGATTTCTAAGGCGTCGATCTCTCTTTTCCTATATTTTTGGAGTTGGTCTCATAACGCACTCGATGTCTGATATATGATCAATGAAACTTACATTCAACAATTTTTGTAGTTCTTCAACAATTTCCCTTAGGTTTGGATTCATCGTCCTTTGGAGTTGCCATATTGGTCTCAAATTTTCTTCAATATATATATGACACATACAAGTGTTGGGATTAATTCTTTTCATATCAGTATATTACAATGCATAAGCAGAGGAATGTTCTTGTAGCATCTTCACTAATTCTTTATTTTGATATTCTTCGATATTATCATTAATATTCAAAGTTTTTCCTAGAAAAAAATCTATTAATGAATTGCCAAATTTCTCCATAGAATGTAAAGTCATTTGATGAGATGATAGATATTTGATATTACATTTTTCTTGAAAAAATTGATTGTTTTCACAATATGAGGGAGATTCATTATTTTCCATTAGATTTAAAATCTGATCTTTGTCATCTATTTGTGAAGTAAAAAAAATTGGTCGTATATCAAAGTTTTCATTATCATCATCTATCCATTATTCACTTTCTAATTTTTCTTCTTTTTTCGAAGGATATAATGTGAATTTATTTATTGAACTTCTGACGGAGATGAAGATATGAGCATATCTACAACTTAAGAAGCATCGACTATAATTAACCATGGTTTTCCTAGAATCAATGGATGTCCTCCTAGATTATTTTTTGGCTATTAACATCATAAAATCAACATGATATTTCCAATAATCTAAGGATACAAACAAATCTTCTAACACATGATCATGTTTGATAATAGATTTGTCTACTAATTTCAATAGTGTAGGTGTATATTGAAGATTAGGAAGTTTCAATTAATCCATAGTTTTTTTACTCATGATATTTATGGCTGCTCATAAATTAATTAATTTATTTGGAATTTCAACACCATTAATGTGTATTTTCAAAATGGGACTTCCTCGATCTAGATATTTTTTAACTATTTTTTATCATGATATCTACAATTTTTCCAACTAACTCCATTCTTTTAACTTCTTTTCTTTTTCTTCATGGTTTCTTAATCCTTAACTCCTTTATTTTTTTTCTTCATGTATTGGTATTTATTTGATAGATTGTAACAAAGGAATTTATATACGAACATTCTTCAATTCATCTATCATGTCATAATTAGGAAAAAAAAATTGTTTCTCTACCCCTTTGTCAGTTTTCAATCTTTTAGGAAAATGTTGGTTTTGAATAGAAACTGAAGGTTGTTCTATAATGGGAGTTGAGTTTGTTGGAGTATCATTATAATGTAGATGTGTGGTTTGTCTTTGAGGATATTCCTCTTGATGAATAGATGTCTTTTTCTCTGATATGCCATCCTTCTCAAATTCATGGACCAAAACTAATGGTGACTTCTTTTCCAATACTCTATCGGATCTAAGTTGAACATTGTTTATATCTAATGGAGTTATCATGTAAGTTTTGAAATTATATCATTCTGTTTTGTAAACATGTTGTGACTTTTTATTATTTGGATTTGGAAGTGGCTGAGCAGGTAGTTGATTTGGCTTTTGTTGAAATGGTAATGAAAGTTGTGGGTTTTGATTTTAAGGATGAGAGGGTTGAACGGGCTGAGGAAAATCTTCTGGTGCAAAAATAGGGAAAGGTTGTTGAAATTAAGTATATTGAGGATATTTTCCATAACGATTTTTCCATCATTTTTCCTAAGGTTGAGGCCAAGGTTCCCAAGGCATGGGTGAAGTCCAATTACTTTGTGGTACTTGTGCATATGTTTGAGTGTTGAAACCTTGAGTCATATTTGTTTGTGGATTTTTCCATGGCTTCCTAGCAATAAAATAAATATTATCTACTTGATTTAGCATTAATTCCTTTTGATAAACAACTTTACCAGGTATTGAAGGACATTCCTTTGTATCATGCTTTTATGCACATATAATATAGGTTTCTAGAATTTTTAAATCAATGGGGAGTTTTCTCAAGGCATGGTTCTTTCTAAATTTTGGAAAAAAGATAGACAATGCAACATTTTTAGCCTTTTTGTTATTTTTTGTTTTAAGGGTATCTATTTTTGCACTAAGAATCCCTAAAATATATGTCTTGAAATTATCAAGCAAATTGCCTATTTCAGCCCTACTTATTGTCCGAGATGCAGATTTATTAATCTTAGACATAACATGATCTCTTATATTTTTCGAGTTCTTTCCTTTACTCTTGAAATGTGTATGCTTAAATCACAAATATTTCCAGATGATAACTCAGAAATATGTCTTTTACCCATTAGATTGAAAAGGTCTATCCACTCATCTCTGATGGATTTTAGTAAGAGAGCTTTCAAATTTTTTCATCTAGAGTATCCATTTTAGCCCTTTTAACATTATAAGAAAATATTTCAATAAAATACTCAAGATTTTCATCCTCTTTTTTAATCATTTTAAAGACTTCATATTTTAGATTATGGCACATACAATAGTCTTTGTAATTTTCTAAGAACAAATTTTACTTTTGTTCTCATGTTCTTATAAAATGTGCTCCTAAGCCCATAAACCATTTTAATGTTGCATCTTTAAGAGTGGCTAGAAACAATTTCAAATTTTGAGTATCAAGCAAGTAGTCATAGGATCTACACAATACTTCAAACTCAAAGAAAAATGTTTCATGACCCTCATTTCTTAATCCATGGAAATTAGGGAGGATAGAGGGTGAGATATTTTTCATTGTGGTTGTGGTATCCTCATCAAAGATGGGGAATCCAAAAGGTTATGGATCTCCTCTACCACCTCATCTTCCTCCTCCTCCACCCTTATACATCTTCTTCCACCTCCAATCCTATGTTGTTCATCATTCACATGATGTACTTCTCCTGCCCCTTCACCTGTCATTGTAGATTCCTTAGAGCTAATGGAAGGTTCTGAAATTTTATTTTGTAGTTCCTCCTCTGGTTCTTCTCTCAATTGAATGCTAAAATAGGTTTCTTCTTCTTCCTCTTCTCTATGGATTTCTAGTTCTTGTCTTAGAATTTATTCTCAAGTTGAAGATAATAAGATTTCTCCTTCTGTTGGGGATATTTGATCCTCTTCTTCTACTATGGATTTAGTAGAGGAAGTTGGTGAATCTCTAGGTTGGATTTCAGATATATGTGCCTCAGGAAATCTATGTCTCCCTGCAGTTGATGGAATATGAGTTTGGGTGGATGGTGTCGAACTACGAGGTTGTCATGGGGTTAATGATGATGTTGGAATCAAAATCCTACCTCTTACAAATCTACCTCTAGAATCTCTTTCCCTATGCATAGTATTTTTATATAAAAAAGATTATGGAAGGAAAAATACTACTATATACACTTCCCCGACAGCAGCGCCAAAATGTTTGTCAATTTAAATGATGTTAAATTACTTACATAAATTGTCAACCTGGGCTAGTGTATTGATGAAATGTATGTGCATTGTATGTGCTATAATTCCTTATTGTTCAATCGATTAAATTGAGATATTATTATGCACATGTTTTCTTAACAACTATCATTCTTGTATAAAAGTAAATATGTCACACTTTAACAAAAATTAAAGTGATCAAACTTGATTAAAAAAAAATATTTTCAAACCAAAATCACTATACTTGCTCAAAAGAATAAAGCCACACTTCCTTGAAAGAAAATTCACAGTAAAATAATTACACTTTCTCAAAATAAAGATCAGACTTTGCTTAAAATAAAGATCATACTCACACTAAGTTACTAGGGTAAAATAGAAGGATGATGGAGTACAATAGTCATCCAAGCAACCCCTAAAGAAAAGGAACAAACTCATTTACTTAGAAACCATCACAACTAAGACAAGTAAGCATTATATTTTCCAAGTTTGACTTATTCAAATGGGATAACTATAGTGATCTGGGAGCACTCCTCTCCCTTCTATTTGATTATAGAAATATTATTTTAAAAAGTCTCAATCAATTTTGTTCTTAAGTTCTATTACAACTCACTAGTCTTAGCGGGCATTAATCATCATCATGATCGTCATCATTTAAAAAAAAAAAAAATTTAATTTTGTTTTGATCAAGTTAAAATGTTTACATTGCATTACATTATTATTTTTTATTTAATTTTATTTTTATTCTAATGTAATTTGACTTAATAAAAACGTTAAAAATTACCATATTGGGTTGGAGAGTGTCTCGCAGCCAATAAATTCACGATATATCCAATTCCAGGTAGAGATGTTGTAATGTAATGTTTAAAATTTTGACCAAGTCAAATTCAATAAAAATAAAAATTAAATGAAATAAAAAAATTAATATAATGTAAGCATGTTCACGCTGTCAAAATAAAATAAGAGAATCAAAATAAATAAATCAAAATAACCCTAAAAAAATAAAATATTAAAAAAATAAAAATAACCCAAGCTATTGACCTTTGGTATTTAGAAATATAATATTAATAAAAATAAAAATAGCCCACGATATTCACTTATGGTATTGAGAATAACAATTATTGACTTGTAGTATTCATGCGGAATGTAACATATTCAAAGTTGGAATTGAACTTGCCTAGATCTACCTTGACTAAAATAAAAATAGCCCATGGTATTCACCCATAGTATTGTGAAATAAAATATTAATAAAAATAAAAATAGCCCTTGGTATTGATGATCATGGTATTGACTAGCGATATTCATGTAGAATGTAGCCTATTTAAAGAAAGAAATTAAACTAGCCTAAATCTATCTTGACTAGAAGATCATATCACTTAACATGCAATAGATTCTTGAATTTATGTGGTAGTTTCTTTACAAATAAGTTGTAGCTTACAAACTCTCAGCTATCTCTCCACATATTTGACAAGCTGTGAGTAGTTTGTCCGAATTAGCTTCTTTACTTTTTCTCATGTCCAAACAACCAACTATTAACTGGCCCTGCAGTGAACCAGAAAATCTGTTGTATAGCTTCTGGTTTAGTAAAGCGATTTTTCTCTCAGTCCAATCTTTCTCTTGAAATTATTTGCTCGTTTATTCTAGAAGTTTCTACAAATTGTATGCTTTCCATGCTTACAGGTGGCCAACAAATCTGGTTTCCTACGGGCAGGTTGAGGCAACAGTATGAATTTTATATTTTGTAGCCTGTCCTATAATTATAAATAGAAAATAGTGAGGTCCCACCAAATTTACAAAAAAATAAATAAAAATAACTCAATCTCTTCACCTTTGGTATATAGAAATAAAATTTCAATTAAAAAAAAAAAAAAAACTCATGGTATTCATTTATGGTATTGAGAATAACAATTATTGACTTGTAGTATTCATGTGGAATGTAGCGTATTTAAAGGGGGAATTAAACTTGCCTAGATCTATCTTGACTAAAATAAAAATAGCCCATGGTATTCACCCACAGTATTGTGAAATAAAATATTAATAAAAATAAAAATAGCCCTTGGTATTGATGATGATGGTATTGACGGTGCCTTGTTTAAATCAAGATTGTGAATTGAGGAAGACGGTGCCTTGTTTAAATCAAGATTGCGAATTGAGGAAGACGGTGCCTTGTTTAAATCAAGATTGTGAATTGAGGCGCTTTTCCTTCATCTTTGTTGCGGCGTTAACAAAGGCAGCTGCGGCTTCTTCGGGTGTGTCGAATGTTCCAAGCCAGCGCGATTTTTTGGC